>CM053785.1:987269032-987904032 GCA_028749045.1 Cupressus sempervirens | reverse complement strand
TATTGATTATGTTATGAGATGGTTTCTATGCTATGGTTATTTACTTAATTCTTATTCTTTAAGCTTTATGCGAACGTCAGTGGTGTAAATGGATTAATTAGTTATTTTAATGCATTAATTGCTTCGACTATTATATTTTATACAATTGCACTTGATCAGGTGTATTAGTGTGCATGATTTATATCCCTGGTAGTGGCCTATGGAGTTAGTGATTTAGTTGTTCATATTTTACCAATGTCATCTCTGTATGGTTGACGTATCCTTATTTTAATTATTTTAATTAAAACCTTTAAGTGATTAGTAAATCTAAACTCATCTACATTATGTAATTAGACTAGTGAGCATGTCTATGCATTTAGAGGTTCGCATTGTCACGAAAGTGTTCTGTGATTTTCTATGATTTTGGGTTTTTGGGCTTTAAATCTTTTCGAATTTAATTTCTGGCAGCTTTGCCTTAGGTGAATTCATGTTATGGAGAATAACTTGTATTCATTTGGGTCAATTCAGAGTCTAGCTACTCTAGCTGGCTATTTACCTTAATCGACTATTCACTCGAAAAGTGAATAAGTATTGGAAAAGTGATTTTATTATTCACTTCTCACTTTTCAGAAATAGAAATTTGAGAACTATTTTGGAAATCCTCTTCTGAAGGATTCATTTTCTGTTCATTCTGGGAGCTGTGAGTGTGGAATTTTTGCAAGATTAGTTTCGTTGGATCCGGCTTGGAAAGACCTTGCTTTATCGTCACTTTAGGCAGATTCGGCAAGGTATTTTTTTTATCTGGTTGTTTTTAGTATTTGTCCCTTTTGCTGTCAGGTAGGGCTTTCTTGTTTTATTATTTTCTCTCAGTTTCAACTTTCATTTCTTGTAGTAGTATGTTAGGAGGCTGAGAACCAGTGTTCCCCTTTGTTTTTGTTTGCTGGTTCTACTTGGTTGGTCGGGTATGAATGTTTTCCCTATTTTCAGGATGAGGGTTTGAGATTTTGAGCCGTTATGCTGACCATTTTTGCATATGGTGTCCAATTTCATTTATTTTTTGGATTTTTGGGGTTTTTGCACCCAAAGACTAAATGGGTTTTAATTTCAGATTTTTTTCAAAATTTGGGGTTTTTACCTCATTTTGCGTGCCACCTTGTTTTCTCAAGTTTTCTTGGCATTAGTTTGGTCACGAACTTGGACAATCTGTTTAGATGTCAATCGAACCTTTATTGCATTTTATGTTGCATTGGGATACGTATTACATCTGTCCTCCCAACTTTGTTTTTGGTTGAGTGAATTTTTGCATTGTTTTCTCATCCAGTCCTTATGTTATGATCTTCATGATAGTGGTGCGCCACACACAAGTACGTGCATGTACATTTGTCAGGTGACTTGTGAGGCCCGATCTTTTGTGGTACTTCCAAAAATATGATCATTGGGGTTGGGTTGGGAATTTGCATGTCTACGGGCACTCATTGTTGGATGAGCATGGGTAGGGTAGGGTAGCATATGGAGGGGGCTTCTATCTCGCAGCTTGGTGACCTTGTCCCATAGGGTTGGTGAAGAGAGTTTTAAACAAGTGATAACTAAATAATACATTAGGTGGTAATAAAACTTAAGATAATAAAACATGTGTGTGGGGCCCTTAGTTGAGGAGTTGAAATGTACGATCCAAGCTTAGGCTTGTCGATGCCAAGCGACTCTCCATGATGTCAACCCCTACTTAGTAGCCCATTGAGATGTCTGACCATGACCTGTAGTTTATGCATTGTCTATGTCTTGGATTTCGTCATCATACTGCTTGGTGTGTGTGTTAGCCATGGCTGTTTGTTTTGTGTGTGTTTGTGGTTGGATCATTATCTCAATTAGCACGATGGGTGTGGACCTACAGGTGCCACATGGATGGGAGGTGTAACTACCTTCACCATTGCTAGAGACTGATGTACAGAGATAGTCTTGTATCCTAGTGTGACCGTTGTTGGATGTTTTCACTTGGTACTTCAGTTTACGAAGTATTTTTTCTTGTGATTTATGCTTTCATTGGTATGCTTATATATCATGTTTAGATGATGTTATATTTGATGCATTTTCTTATGATGTTGATTAGCATATGATAGATGATGTTATCTACTAGTAGGATTATCTTATGCTTTACTTCTAGCATGTTATATTTTCTTATGCTTATGTTGTAGCATGTTTAATAGTGACGTCCCTATTACAATAGTACCAACAATCTAATCAATGGCTTGGGATGTTACGCACGAGGGATGGCTAGGGCCCACAATGGTCTTATGATGTCATTGATAGTTGGGAGGAACCACATACTTAGTTTTTTGTTTTTCTCATTGCGATGTTAATTATGTTTAAATGCGATGTTGCTTTTAGTACATTGTGATGTTTCCTTTCTATACTTTTCCTTCACTATTTATAAGATGGTTAGATTTTAGCTTTCCATCTTTCAATTATTCAGATACTGTTCGAGTATTCATGCCTCGAGATGAAGATCTGGTACTCCCCGATGTGGAGGAACTTCATTTCTTGTTTCCTTAGCATCCTTCTATGTTTTTTGATTTTTGTTCTTGCGTGCTGATTTGGGTTCTCACACGGGATTGCACTTTCTCGCATGAGGATGCAAGTTGTCATGTGACGTGTTGGGGTTCTTCGCATAGCTTTGCAATTCCTCGCGTGAAACCCTACGCCATCCTTGAGGTATCTTGGTGGTTTGGCCAGACACTTCCTCGTGCAAAAATGCACTTCCTCATGTGAAAATGCACTTTCTTGTGTGGAAATGCACTTCTTCATGTGGCATGTGGCACATATCTGCACAAGAATCTAGCACTCTGTTGGTTTTGTGCAAAAAATAGGGGCTATCTAGGCTTGTCGGAGAAAAGTTTGGAAATTGGTTTTGGATACCCTTTTTGGTTTTACACCTTCCTAGTTCAAAATAGATTTCCTAAGGGGTTTAAATATATCATCTTAAGATATATTTTAATGTATGCCACGATTCATTTGAGATAAGTTCCAGACCTCTATGAGCTAAGATAAAGATTCTAAGAAATTTCAGGGCTTCAGAAATTTAGACTTAGCATAATTTTAGGGCTTTAGGATTTCAGACTTAGCCAATTTTCAAGAGTTAGCTTTTATCTTTTAGCTTGGTTGATCTCTTATGTTTTCTTGTTTGTGATTTTGGTTGGTAGTGGCATTTGGAGATCTGTTGGTGTTTGGATGTTTGTCAGTCTTTCGTTGTGATCTTTATGATTTGTGTATGTTTTTCTCATGTGCACTTACACTTGTTTAAATTTTTTTTTATCTTGGCTTGTATTTCATCTTTGTTCCAAGGATCTCTAGGTAGGGCACTACATATGGTATCAAAGCCCATGTTGCAACATTGGGATCTTTGTGTTATGCTTCCATTATGGTTTTGTTGTCTATTATGTATTATTATATTATGTTTGACTATTTTGATATCTCATTGGTTTATGGTTCTAACTCTTATGCTTGTGATCTAATTATTCTGACAGTATCTTGTTGTTCCCGTAGGGATGCCTCCTATACGTAGACTTGGTGGTCATGGTGGTACCTATAGTGTTAACCATGGAAATGAACACAGGAAGGAGAGGGAGAATAGGGTAATAACGCTAAGTAGAATCTATTGGGGGCATTGATGCTAGTGCTTTAGGAAATTCTTACTTGAATGGGCCCTCGTATTGAGGAGTGCCAGCATGATCAGGAGCAGGAAGAGGGATCTCATCATGGAGAGTCCCATGGTTTGGAGCATAGAGAGGAGGAACATGAGCGTGAGTGAGAACGTCCTCGTACACCACTTGGTGGTAGGAGATATCTATGGAGGGGCCATGGCCGGGATGATTTTGATTTCACACAGATTAAGATGATGCAGGAACTTCGGAGGTCCAAACCACCAGAGTTTGATGGCCAGGGAACAAGGCTGAAGGTTGAGACCTAGTTATTGGATACGGGGTGTTGTTTCTCCTTGCTACCTTGTGGGTGCAACATAAAGGCTCATTGTGCAATCACATAGCTAAGAGAACATGGTTCCATTTGGTGAGATGGAGAGAGTGAAAGGCTTGGCATTAATGTCTCACATCTCACTTGGGAGATCTTCGAGGAAAGGTTCAAAGAGAAGTTTCTATCACCTCAGTATCATGAAGCTCACATTGATGAATTCCATGAGCTTAAGTAGGGCTCTATGACAGTTGACTAGTATGAGAGGAAGTTCCTTGGTCTGAAAAAATATTCAAGCTATAGGCATGATGATGCACTCATCACCCAACATTTTGTTAGGGGTCTCAAAGACTCCATCATTGGAGATGTTCATGCTCATCAATTGAGGACACTTTCTCTTGTCGTTGAGAAGGCAAGGATCATAGAGAGCAATGTGGCTAGGAGTTTCAGTGGTAAATTTGGTTTTCAAAACCAAAGTGCTTAGAATTCTAGACAAGATGCAGAGTATTTCCAGTCCTTAGGGAAGGCCCAGACCCAGTCAACACCCTCTCAAGGTGGTTCTCATCATAACCGATAGAAGGGTTATTGGACCAAGGGTGGTCAATCTTCTAGTGCTTCAGGGAAGAAAGGAGATAACCAGAATTAAGGACATAAATCTCAGCAGGATCGACCTCCTCAGGGTGCTCAATAGAATTCTAGTAGGGGTAGTGCACCTTAAGCTAGTGCTACTTAGGGTGGTCATGGAATAGGTGCCAACTTTCGAGGAAATTGTTATTCTTGTGGCCAGCCTGGCCATAAATCTTTTGATTGTTCAACTAAACCATCCAATGGACTTGGTAAGGGTGTAGTGAGATCTAACCCTATTGTAGGAGTTGTGGGTACGAATCATAAAGTCTTTGCGGCAGTTGACAACTGTCAAGTTGAGCATCAAGGTACGATAGTCGAGGCTACAGGTATGTTGCATGGTATTTCAACTTTAATTTTGTTTGACTCTGGTGCTTCAAATTCTTTCATTTCACCATCTGTAGTTCAACGATGTGGGCTAGTGGCAATGTGTTAGGTTGAAAGGTGGCAATTTGAGTTAGCCACGAGTTCTAAGGTGGCTATTAACTCATTGGTTAGGAGATGTATTTTGAATTTGGGAACCTTCACCACCACAGTGGATCTATGCATTCTACCTCTAGGATCGTATGACATTGTGTTGGGCATGGATTGGTTAGTCGCCCATCAAGTGAATATTGATTGCCATCATAGGGTGGTATAGTGTGTGCATGACACAGGTGAGCAAGTGGAACTTTTGGGAGTTTAGAGATCAGTCTCACTTCGTATGATTCAGCTAATCAGTTGAAGTAGAGTGTGCCTAAGGGTTATTAGTTGTTTCTTATGTTTGTCAGTAATCTTGAGGAAGTCGAGAGCTGTATGGTGACACTTGATGATCACCCACTCCTTTGTGAGTATGCATATGTGTTTCTTGATGAGATTCTAGGTATGCCACCATAGTGTGACATCGATTTTCGGATTGACCTTGTACCAGGAGTGGAACCAATTTCATGAGCTCCTTATTGCATAACTACTTAGGAGTTGAGTGAGCTTAGATTGTAATTAGAGGAATTATTGGCCAATGACCACATTCATCCTAATGTATCCTCGTGAGGTGCACCAATCATCTTTGTGAAGAAGAAGGATGGTTCTTTGCATTTGTGCATTGATTACCAGGAACTAAAAAAGGTGACGATCAAGAACCCTTATCCTTTTCCAAGGATAGATGACTTGTTCGATAAGATGAAGGGAGCTCGAGTGTTCTCAAAGATTGATCTTAAGTTAGGATACCATTAACTTTGTATACAGGAGGTGGATATTCATCAAACAACTTTTCGTATACAGTATGTGCATTATGATTTCATGGTTGTACCCTTTGGGTTAACCAATGTACCATCAATGTTTATGAGTTTGATAAATGGTGTATTTCACACTTACCTTGATCAATGTGTCATTGTATTCTTGGATGAAATATTGATCTATTTGAAAACTGTAGAGGAGCATGAAGTCCATTTACGTCAGGTATTGCAGTGCTTGAGAGACCATCAGTTGTATGGCAACTTGAGTAAATGTGGGTTCTTCCATTTAGAGGTGAAGTATTTGGGACACATCATCATTGGTGATGGTATTGCAGTGGATCCATAAAAGATTCGTGCTATCATGGAATGACTGGTACCCACTAATGTCTTAGAAGTTCATAGTTTCACGAGATTGGTGGGTTACTACCGCCACTTCATGAAGGATTTCTGACAAGTAGCTCATCCCATCACTTCTCTTAAGCATAAAGGGAAGAAATTTGTTTGGTCAGACTAGTGTGAGGAAGCATTTAATGCTCTCAAGGAGTGTTTGACTAGTGCACTAGTCCTTGCAGTGCCTAATCCTGTAGTTGATTTCATGGTTTGCACATATGCTTCTTTGGAAGGCATGGGTGCAGTGTTGATGCAGGATGGTCGAGTGATTGCTTATGAGTCCACGAAACTGAAAGATCATGAGCTAAACAACCCCATTCATGATTTGGAACTCGCAGCCATAGTGCATGCTCTTGTCTGTTGGAGGCATTTTCTTTTGGGACACAGGTTTGAGTTGCATAATGATCATAGGAGCTTACAATATATCTTTACTCAACCAAACTTGAATGGATGGAGTTCTTGTGTAAGTATGACTTTGATGTTCATTACATTAAAGGGAAGGAGAATGTCATCGTGGATACTTTGAGAAGAAGGTGATATGAGGTACTAGTGATGTCACTAGGAGTGGATTTGTGAAGTCATATCTTGGAGGCTTTGCCTAGTGACACTTGGTATTAGGAGGTGAGGGTGGAGATCGAGTCTAGATGTACCCTTGAGGGGATATTTTTAGGTTATGTACTTGAGTCTGATGGACTATTGCATCACATGGGGTGTATCTATGTACTTGTGTCCGGTGATCTTCATGCCTTGGTTTTGTCAAAAGTGCATTGTGCATCATATTCTGCACATCCTAGTGTTAAGAAGATGCATGCTAATCTCAAACAGCTGCACTTCTAGACATGGATGAGACGTGATGTTGCTAATTTTGTTGCTAGATGTCTTGAGCACTAGAGAGTGAAGGTAGAGCATCAGCATCCGACAGGTCTTCTGTAGCCACATACCATTCTAGAGTGGAAGTGGGATACAATATCTATTGATTTTATCATAGGGTTGCCTATGTCATCATAGAGACATGATTGTATCATGGTGACAGTCAACAAGTTGTCCAAGGTAGCACATTTTTCACCCATAAGAGCATCCTATACAACTTCTTCTATAGCACATATTTTCTTAGCAGATGTTGTTCGTTTGCATGGGATCCCTCATCGGATCATTTTAGATAGAGATACAATGCTTACTTCTGCATTATGGATGTCTCTCCAACATGCTTTGGCTGCGCAGCTCAATTTTAGTTTAGCTTATCACCTGGAGATCAATGGTCAGATCGAGAGAGTGAATTAGGTTATGTAGGATATGCTTCACATGTATGCTATGGATAGATAGGTGAAGTGGGAAGACTATTTGTACCTTGTTGAGTTTGCATACAACAATGATTATCATAGCTCTCTTGGCATGTCACCTTTTTAGGCATTGTACGAAAGACCCTACCATACCCCTTTGAGTTGGGATCGTTTAGAGGACCAAGTTCTTTTGGGTCCAAAGATGCTTTAGGATATGGAGCAGTAGGTTGTTCACATTAGGGAGCATTTGGTTACTGCTCAGGATAGGCATACGAAGTATGCAAATGCCCATAGGTTGGATCATCACTTTTTTGTTGGTGACAGGGTGTTTTTGAGAGTGCAGCCAAGGAAGAGCCCCATCCATTATGGGAAAGGCTCTAAGTTGGCTCCATGTTTTGTCAGACCTTTTGAGATCCTCAAGAGGATTGGTCTTGTTGCTTATCATCTAGTGTTGCCACTTAGCCTATCGCGCATCCATGATGTTTTTCATGTTTCTATTTTGAGGTTGTATATTATGGATGTGACACATGTCCTTGATTGGGATGCTTTGAAGGTACTAGACAGTCAGCTTACTTTGGAGCCCATTCATATCCTACAGCACCAGAGACTAACCTTGTGCGGTCTGGACATCAAGCAGGTAAGGGTCCAATGGGACCTGAGTGATGAGACATCTGCGACTTGGGAAGATGCTACACGATTGAGGGGATTGTACCCCTACCTTTTTGCTAGCTTCTAGGAGTAAGCTTATGCTAGTGAGGGAGGATGTAGTGCCTCTTATGTTTGTAGTCTGTACCTTGTCTATTTTGATTCGAGAGATACTTGACACTATTATTGTTTTATGTACTTTGAGATGACTTGAGAGTCGAATGTTATACTTTGATTTAGTACCATAGATGCTATACTGCTATGATGTTCAGTTTATCATATTTGCATGTTGATGCTATTTTGAGATGATAGTAGATTTATGATGATATTTGGTTATATGGTTTATTGGACATATTTGTTGATTATGTTATGAGATGGATTCTATGCTATGGTTATTTACTTCATTCTTGTTATTTAAGCTTTATGTGAACATGAGTGGTGTAAATGGATTAATTAGTTATTTTAATGCATTAATTGCTTTGGCTATTATATTATATGCAATTGCACTTGGTGTGTAGGATTTATATCCTTGGCAGTGGCCTATGGAGTTAGTGATTCAGATGTTCATATTTTACCAATGTCGTCCCTGTATGGTCGACGTATCCTTATTTTAATTATTTTGATTAAAACCTTTTAGTGATTAGTAAATCTGAACTCATCTGCATAATGTGATTAGACCAGTAACCATGTATGTGCATTTAGAGGCTCGCATTGTCACAAAAGTGTTAAGTGATTTTCTGTGATTTTGAGTTTTTGGGCTTTAAATCTTTTTGGATTTAATTTCTAGCAGATTTGCGTTAGGTAAATTATCATTACGAAGAATAATCTATTTTTGTTTGGGTGGATTCTGAGTCTAGCTACTCTAGCTAGCTATTTACCCTAATCAACTATTCACTCGAAAAGTGAATAAGTATTGGAAAAGTGATTTTATTATTCACTTCTCACTTTTCAGAAATAGAAATTTGAGAGCTATTTTGGAAATCATCTTCTGAAGGATTCATTTTCTGTTTGTTTTAGGAGATGTGAGCATGGGATTTTTGCGAGATTAGTTTCGTTGGATTTGGCTCAGAAAGACCTTGCTTTGCTGTAACTCTTGGCAGATTTAGTGGGGTATTTATTTTATTTGGTTGTTTTTAGTATTTGCCCCTTTTGTTGTTAGGTAGGGCTTTCCCATTTTATTGTTTTCTCTCTGTTTCAGCTTCTATTTCTTGTAGCAATATGTTAGGAGGCTGAGAACTAGTGTTCACCTCCGTTTCTGTTTGCTAGTTCTACCCGGTTGGTCGGGTATAAACATTTTCCCTATTTTTAGGATAAGGGTTTGAGATTTTGAGTCGTTATGTTGGCCATTTTTGCATAAGATGTACGATTTCATATATTTTTTCAATTTTTAGGGTTTTTGCACCCAAAGGCCAAATGGGTTTTAATTTTGAAAATTTTCCATTTGGGGTTTTTACCTCATTTTGTGTGCCACACTATTTTCTTGGGGTTTTCTTGGCATGAGTTTGGTCGCGAGCTTGGACAATCCATTTGGATTTTGGTCGGACCATTATTCCATTTTATGTTGCATTGGTATGTGTGTTGCATCCATTCTCCCGTATCTATTTTTGATTGAGTGACTTTTTGCATTGTTTTCTCATCCAATCCTTGTGTTCTGATCTTCATGATGGTGGTTCGTCACACACAAGTACGTGCGTGTACATTTGTCTTGTGACTTGCAAGGCCTAATCTTTTGTGGTACTTTTGAAAATATGATCATTGGGGTTGGGTTGGGAATTTGCATGCCTACGGGCACTCATCGTTCGATGAGCATGGGTAAGGTAGGGTAGCATATGAAGGGGGCTTTTATCTCACAGCCTGGTGACCTTGTCTCATAGGGTTGGCGAAGGAAGTTTTAAATAAGTGATAACTAAATAATACATTAGGTGGTAATAAAACATAAGATAATAAAGTGTGTGTGCGGGGCCCTCCATTGAGGAGTTGAAACACATGATCCAAGCTTGGGCTTGTCGATGCCAAGTGACTTTCCATAATGTTAGGCCCTACTTAGTAGCCCATTGAGATGTTTGACCATGACTTGTAGTTTATGTATTGTCTATGTCTTGGATTTCATCATCATATTGCATGGCACGTGTGTTAGCCATGGATGTTTGTTTTGTGTGTGTTTGTGGTTGGATCATTATCTCCATCAGCACAATGGGTGTAGACCTATGAGTGCCACGTAGTTGGGAGGCATAGCTACCTTCACCATTGCTAGGGACCAATGTACAAAGATGATCTTGTATATTAGTGTGACTATTGCTAGATGTTTTCACTTGGTACTTTAGTTTACGGAGTATGCTTTCTTGTGATTTATGCTTTCATTGGTATGCTTGTATATCATGTTTAGATGATGTTATATTTGATGCATTTCCTTATGAATTTGAATAGCATATGATAGATGATGTTATCTACTAGTAGGATTATCTTATGCTTTACTTCTAGCATGTTAGATTTCCTTATGCTTATGTTGTAGCATGTTTAGTAGTGACGTCCCTATTATGATAGTACCGATGATCTAATCGATGGCTTGGGATGTTATGCGCAGTGGATGGCTGGGGCCCATGATGGTCTTATGATGTCATTGATGGTTGGGAGGAACCACATACTTTTTGTTCATTGCGATGTTAATTATTTTTAAATGTAATATTACTTTTAGTACACTGTGATGTTTCCTTTCTAGACTTTTCCTTCACTGTTTGTTAGATGGTTAGATTCTAGCTTTCCATCTTTTAGTTATTTAGATATTGTTCGAGTGTTCATACCTTGAGATGAGGATTCGGTACTCCCCAGTGTGGAGGAATTTCATTTCTTGTTTCCTTAGCTTCCTTCTATGTTTTCTACTTTTTTTTTCTTGCATACTGATTTGGGTTCTCGTGCGAGATTGCAAATTCTCATGCGAGGATGCAAGTCATCATGTGGCATGTTGGGATTCTTCATGTGGAGTTGCACTTCCTTGCACAAAACCCTATGCTAGATTTGAGGTGTCTTGGTGGTCCGGCCAGGCACTTCCTCACACGAAAATGCACTTTTGCATGCAGAAATGCACTTCTTTGTGTGGTGTGTGGCACATCTTTGTGCAAGAATCTGGCAGTCTATTAGCTTCATGCAAAAAATAGGGGCTATTTAGGCTTATTGGAGAAAAGTTTGGAAATTGGTTTTGGATACGCTTTTTGTTTTAGCACCTTCCTAGTTCAAAACATATTTCCTAAGGGGTTTAAATATATCATTTGACTATAAGTTGACTAACTTATACTTAAGATATATTTTAATAAATGTGATGATTCATTTGAGATAGGTTCCAGACCTCTACGAGCTAAGATAAAGATTCTAGGAAATTTCAGGGCTTCAGAAATTTAGACTTAGCCTAATTTCAGGGATTTAGGATTTTAGACTTAGCCAATTTTCAGGAGTTAGCTTTTGTCTTTTAGCTTGGTTGATCTCTAATGTTTTCTTGTTTGTGATTTTGGTTGGTAGTGGTGTTTGGAGATCCGTTGGTATTTGGATGTTTGTCAGTCTTCCAATGCAATCTTTATGATCTATGTATGTTGTTCTCATGTGCACTTGCGCTTGTTAATTTTTAAAAAAAATCTTGGCTTGTATTTCATCCTTGTTCCAAGGATCTTCAGGCAGGGCATTACATCTAGTATTAGAGCCCATGTTGCAACATTGGGATCTTTGTGTTATGCTTCCACTATGGTTTTGTTGTTCGTTGTGTATTGTTATATTATGTTTGACTATTTTGATATCTCATTGGTTTACGGTTCTAACTCTTATGCTTGTGATCCAATTGTTTTGACAGTATCTTGTTGTTCCCGTAGGGATGCCTCCTATATGTAGACCTAGTGATTATGGTGGTAGCCATTGTGTTAACCACATAAATGAACACCATGTAGAGGAACATCAGGAAGGAGAGGGAGAACAGGGTAACAATGCTAATCAAAATCTCTTAGGGGCATTGATGCCAATGCTCCAGGAAATTCTTACTCGAATGTGCCCTTGTGTTGAAGAGCGCTAGCATGATGAGGAGTGAGAAGAGGGATCTCATCATGGAGAGTCCCACCATTTGGAGCATAGAGAGGAGGAATAAGAGCTTGAGGGGGAACATTCTCATACACCACTTGGTGGTAGGAGACACTGATGTTGGGGGCATGGCTGGGATGATTTTGATCTCACACAAATTGAGATGATGTAGGAATTTTAGAGGTTCAAACCACCAGAGTTTGATGGCCAAGGAACAGGGCTCAAGGCTGAGACCTGGTTATTGGATATGGGGTATTGTTTCTCCTTGCTACCTTATGGGAGCAATGTAAAGGCTCATTGTACGATCATGTAGCTAAGGGAACATGGTTCCATTTGGTGGGATGGAGAGAGCAAAAGGCTTGGCATTAGTGTCGCATATCTCACCTGGGAGATCTTTGAGGAAAGGTTCAGAGAGAAGTTTCTATCACCTCAGTATTGTGAAGCTCCCATTGATGAATTCCATGAGCTTAAGTAGGTCTCTATGATAGTTGACTGGTATGAGAGGAAGTTCCTTGGTCTAAAAAAATATTCGAGCTACAGGCATGATGATGCACTCATCACCCAAGATTTTGTTAGGGGTCTCAGAGACTCCATCATTGGAGATGTCCATGCTCATCAACCAAGGACACTTACTCTTGATGTTGAGAAGGCAAGGATCATAGAGAGAAATGTGGCTAGGGGTTTTAGTGGTAAATCTGGTTCTCAGAACCAAAGTGCTCAGAATTTTAGATAGGATGCACAGTATTCCCAGTCCTTAGGGAAGGCCCAAACCCAGTCAGCACCCTCTTAGGGTGATTCTTGTCATAATTGATAGAAGGGTTATTGGACCAAGGGTGGTTAATCTTCTGGTACTTCAGGGAAGAAAGGAGATAACCAAAATTGAGGATAGAAATCTTAGCAAGATCGACCTCCTTAGGGTGCTTAACAGAATTCTAGTAGGGGTAGTGCATCTTACCCTAGTGCTACTCAGGGTGGTCATGAAACAGGTGCCAACTTTGGAGGAAACTGCTATTCTTGTGGCTAGCCTGGCCATAAATCTTTGATTGTTTGATTAAACCATCCACTGGACCTGGTAATGGCATAGTGAGATCTGAGCCTGCTATAGGAGATGTGGGTAGGACTCATAGAGTCTTTGCGATGGTTGACAATCGTCAAGCTGAGCATCAAGGTACGATAGTCAAGGCTATAAGTACATTGCATGGTATTTCAACTTTAGTTTTGTTTGACTTTGGTACTTCAGATTCTTTCATTTTACAATCTCTATTTTAGTGATGTGGGCTAGTGGCAATGCGTCAGGTTGATAGGTGGCATATTGAGTTAGCCACAGGTTCTAAGGTGGTTGTTGACTCGTTGGTTAGGAGATGTGTTTTGAATTTGGGAACCTTCACCACCACAATGGATCTACACATTGTACCTCTGGGATTGTATGACATTGTGTTGGGCATGGATTGGTTAGCTGCCCATTAGGTGAATATTGATTTCCATCATAAGGTATTATAGTGTGTGGATGACACAGGTGGGGAGGTGGAACTTTTGGGAATTCAGAGACTAGTCTCGCTTCATATATCTCAACTAATTAGCTAAAGCGAAGTGTGCAAAAGGGTTGTCAGTTGTTTCTTGTGTCTATTAGTGATCTCGAGGAAGTTTAGAGCTGTATGGTGATACTTGATGATCACCCACTCCTTTATCAGTAGGCAAATGTGTTTCTTGATGAGATTCTAGGTATGCCACCGTAGTGTGACATCGATTTTTAAATTGACCTTGTACTATGAGAAGAGCCAATTTCATGAGCTCCTTATCCCATGACTACTTAGGATTGAGTGAGCTTAGATTATAGTTGGAGGAATTGTTGGCCAAGGGCCATATTCATCCTGGTGTATCCCCGTGAGGTGCACCAGTCATCTTCATGAAGAATAAGGATGGTTCTTTGCATTTGTTCATTAATTACCATCAGTTAAATAAGGTGATGGTGAAGAACCATTATCCTTTTCCAAGGATAGATGACTTGTTCAATCAGAAGAAGGGAGCTTGAGTGTTCTCAAAGATTGATCTTAAGTCGGGATACCATCAGCTTTGTATCTAGGAGGCGAATATTCATCAAACAACTTTTCGTACACGGTATGGGCATTATAAGTTCACAGTTGTACTCTTTGTGTTAACCAATGCACCATCAGTGTTTATGAGTTTGATAAATGGTGCATTTCGCACTTACCTCGATCAATGTGTCATTGTATTCTTGGATGACATATTGATCTATTTGAAGACTGTGGAGGAGCACGAAGTCCATTTACGTTAGGTATTGTAGTGCTTGAGAGACCATCAATTGTATGGCAACTTGAGTAAATGTGGGTTCTTCTAGTCAGAGGTGAAGTATTTGGGACACATCATCACTGGTGATGGTATTATAGTGGATCTGGAGAAGATTCATGCTATCATGGAATGGCTGGTACCAACTAATGTCTAAGAAGTTTGTAGTTTCATGGGATTGGTAGGTTACTATCATTGCTTCATGAAGGATTTCTCATGAGTAGCTCATCCCATAACTTCTCTGCAGCATAAAGGGAAGAAGTTTGTTTGGTCAAAATAGTGCAAGGAAACATTTAATGCTCTCAAGGAGTGTTTGACCAGTGCACCAGTCCTTGCAATGCCTAATCCTATAGGTGATTTCATGGTTTGCATAGATGCTTCTTTGGAAGGCGTTGGTGCAGTTTTGATGCAGGATGGTCAAGTGATTGCGTATGAGTTCACAAAACTCAAAAACCATGAGCTAAACTACCTAACTCATGATTTGGAACTCACGGTTGTAGTGTATGCTCTTGTCCCTTGGAGGCATTTTCTTTTGGGACATAGGTTTGAGTTGCATAGCGATCATAGGAGCTTGCAATATATCTTTACTCAACCAAACCTGAATGCACAATAGCATCGTTGGATGGAGTTCTTGTGTGAGTATGACTTTGATGTTCATTACATTAAAGGGAAGGAGAATGTCGTGGTGGCTGCTTTGAGCAGAAGGCGACATGAGGTACCGGTGATGTCACTAGGAGTGGATTTGTGAGGCTGTATCTTTGAGGCTTTGCCTAGTGACAATTCGTATCAAGAGGTGAGGGCAAAGATCAAGTCCAGACGTACCCTTGAGGGGAGATTTTTAGGTTATGCACTTGAGTCTGATGGACTACTGTGTTACATGGGGCGCATTTATGTACCCATGTCTAGTGATCTTCGTACCTTGGTTTTGTCAGAAGCACATCATGCACCATATTCCACACATCCTGGTGTTAAGAAGATGCATGCTGATCTCAAGAAACTGTACTTCTAGATAGGGATGAGACACGATGTTGATTTTGTTGCTAGATGTCTTCAGTGCCAAAGAGTAAAGGTAAAGCATCAGCATCCGGCAAGTCTTTTGCAGCCACATACCATTCTAGAGTGGAAACGGGATATGATATCTATTGATTTTATCACAGGGTTGCCTATGTCATCACAGAGACATGATTGTTTCATGGTGACAGTGGACACGTTGTCCAAGGTAGCACATTTTTCACCCATGAGAGCATCCTACACAACTTCTTTTGTAGTGCATGTTTTCTTGGTGGATATTGTTCATTTGCATGGGATCCCTTGTCAGATCATTTTAGATAGAGATCTAGTGTTTACTTCTGCACTGTGGACATCTCTCTAGCATGCTTTGGGCCTACAACTCAATTTTAGTTCAGCTTATCACCCAAAGACTGATTTTCAGACCAAAAGAGTGAATCAAGTTCTAGAGGATATGCTTTGCATGTATGTTATGGATAGGCAGGTGAAGTAGGAGGACTATTTGTACCTCGTTGAGTTTGCATACAACAACAGTTATCATAGTTCTCTTGGCATGTCACTTTTTTAGGCCTTGCTCAATAGACCATGTTGTAACCCTTTGAGTTGGAATCATTTAGAGGATCGAGTTCTTTTGGGTTAAGAGATGCTTCAGGATATGGAGTAGTAGGTTGTTCACATTAGGGAGCATTTGGTTATTGCTCAGGATAGGCAGAAGAAGGATGCAAATGCCCATAGGTTGGATCATCGCTTTTCTGTTGGTGACAGGGTATTTTTGAGATGCGGCCAAGGAAGAGCCCCATCAATTATGGGAAAGGCTCTAAGTTGGTGCCACATTTTGTCGGACCTTTTGAGATCCTCGAGAGGATTGGTCTTGTTGCTTATTGTCGAGCATTGCTAGCTAGCCTATTGTGCATCCATGATGTTTTTCATGTTTTTGTTTTGATGAAGTATATTCTGAATGTGACACATGTCCTTGACTGGGATGCTTTGAAAGTAGCAGATGGGTAGCTTACTTTGGAGCCCCTTCGTATCCTACAGCACCGAAGACTGACCTTGTGAGCTCAGGACATCGAGGAGGTAAGGGTCCAATGGGACCCAAGAAATGAGACCTCTGTAACTTGAGAAGATGCTACACAACTGAGGGGATTGTACCCCTACCTTTTAGCTAGCTTCTAGGAGTAAGCCTATGCTAGTGGGGGAGGATGTAGTGCCTCTCATGTTTGCATTTTATACCTTTTCTATTTTGATTTGAGAGATACTTGATACTCTTATTTTTTTATGTACTTTGAGATGACCTGAGGGTCAAATGTTATACTTTGATTCAGTACCATAGATGCTATACTGCTATGCTATTCAATTTATCATATTTGCATGTTGATGCTATTTTGAGATGACAATAGATCTATGATGATATCTGGTTATATGGTTTATTGGACATATTTGTTGATTATGTTATGAGATGGATTCTATGCTATAGTTATTTACTTCATGCTTGTTCTTTAAGCTTTATGCGAATGTGAGTGGTGTAAATGGATTAATTAGTTATATTAATGCATTAATTGCTTCAGCTATTATATTATATACAATTGCACTTGATCAGGTGTTTTAGTGTGCAAGATTTTTATCCCTAGCAATGGTCTATGGAGTTAGTGATTCATTTGTTCATATTTTACCAATGTCGTCCCTGTATGGTCGACATATCCTTATTTTAATTATTTTGATTAAAACCTTTCGGTGATTAGTAAATCCAAACTCATCTACATTATGTGATTAGACTAGTGAGCGTGTTTATGCATTTAGAGGTTCACATTGTTGTGAAAGTTTTAAGTGATTTTATGTAATTTTGGGTTTTTAGGCTTTAAATATTTTCAGATTTAATTTCTGGTAGCTTTGCCTTAGGTGAATTCCTGTTATGGAGAATAACCTATTTTCGTTTGGGTTGATTCGAAGTCTAGCTACTCTAGCTGGCCATTTACCCTAATTGACTATTCACTCAAAAAGTGAATAAGTATTGGAAAAGTGATTTTATTATTCACTTCTCACTTTTCAGAAATAGAAATTTGAGAGCTATTTTGGAAATCCTCTTCTGAAGGATTCATTTTCTGTTCATTTTGGGAGCTATGAGCATGGGATTTTCACAAGATCAGTTCCGTTGGATCCGATTCAAAAAGACCTTGCTTTGCCGTCACTTTCGATAGATTTGGCGAGGTATTTGTTTTATCTAGCTATTTTTAGTATTTTTCCCTTTTGCTGTCAGGTAGGGCTTTCTCATTTTATTGTTTTCACTCTGTTTCAGCTTCTTTTTCTTGTAGTAGTATGTTAGGAGGCTGAGAACTAGTGTTCCCCTCCATTTTTATTTGTTAGTTTTGCCCAATTGGTTGGGTATGAACGTTTTCTCTATTTTTGGGATGAGGGTTTGGAATTTTGAGCCATTATGCTGGCCATTTTTGCATACGGTGTCCAATTTCATTTTTTTTTTGGATTTTTGGGGTTTTTGCACCCAAAGGCCAAATGGGTTTTAGTTTCATAATTTTTTCAAAATTTGGAGTTTTTACCTCATTTTGTGTGCCACCCTATTTTCTCGGGTTTTCTTGGCATGAGTTTGGTCTTGGGCTTGGACAATCTGTTTAGATGTTGGTCAAACCTTTATTGCATTTTATGTTGCATTGGGATGCATGTTGCATCCGTCCTCTCGAGTCTATTTTTGGTTGAGTGACTTTCTACATTGTTTTCTCAGGTAATCCTTGTGTTATGATCTTCATGATGGTGGTGTGCCACACATGAGTATGTGCACATACATTTTTCAGGTGACTTGTGAGGCCCGATCTTTCGTGGTACTTCCAGAAATATGATCATTGGGGTTGGGTTGGGAATTTGCATGCCTACAGGCACTCATTGTTGGATGAGCATCGGTAGGGCAGGGTAGCATATGGAGGGGGCTTCTATCTCACAGCTAGGTGACCTTGTCCCATAGGGTTGGCAAAGGAAGTTTTAAATAAGTGATAACTAAGTAATACATTGGGTGGTAATAAAACGTGTGCGAGGCCCTCCATTGAGGAGTTGAAACACATGATCCAAACTTGGGCTTGTCGATGCCAAGTAACTCTCCATGATGTCAGCCCTTACTTAGTAGCCCATTGAGATGTTTGACTAGGACCTATAGTTTATGCATTGTCTATGTCTTGGATTTCGTCATCATACTGCTTGGCATGTGTGTTAGCCATGGATGTTTGTTTTGCATGTGTTTGTGGTTGGATCATTATCTCCATGAGCATAGCAGGTGTGGACCTATGGGTGCCACGTGGTTGGGAGGCGTAGCTACCTTCATCACTACTAGGGACTAGTGTATAGAGACGTTCTTGTATCCTAGTGTGACCATTGTTGGATGTTTTCACTTGGTAATTTGGTTTATGGAGTATGCTTTCTTGTAATTTATGCTTTCATTGGTATGCTTGTATATCATGTTTAGATGATGTTATATTTGATGCATTTCCTTAGGATGTTGATTAGCATATGATAGATGATGTTATCTACTAGTAATATGATCTTATGCTTTACTTCTAGCATGTTAGATTTCCTTATGCTTATGTTGTAGCATATTTAGTAGTGACGTCCCTATTATGATAATATCGACAATCTGATCGGTGGCCTGGGATGTTATGCTCTAGGGATGGCTAGGGCCCACGATGGTCTTATGATGTCATTGATGGTTGGGAGGAATTGCATACTTAGTTTTTTGTTTTTCTCATTGTGATGTTAATTATGTTTAAATGTGATGTTGCTTTTAGTACACTGTGATGTTTCCTTTCTATACTTTTCCTTCATTGTTTGTTAGATGGTTAGATTCTAGCTTTTCATCTTTCAGTTATTCAGATATTGTTTGAGTGTTCATGCCTCAAGATGTGGATCATTACTCCTCGATGTGGAGGAACTTCATTTCTTGTATCCTTAGCTTCCTTCTATGTTTTCTACTTTTTGTTCTTGCATGCTAATTTGGGTTCTCACACGGGATTGCACTTTCTCATGTGAGGATGCAAGTCATCGCGAGACATGTTGGGGTTCTTCACGTGGCTTTGCACTTCCTTGTGCAAAACCCTACGCCAACCTTGAGGTGTCTTAGTGGTCCAACTAGGCACTTCCTCGCATGAAAATGTACTTTCTCACATAGAAATGCACTTCTTTGCGTGGCGTGTGGCACATCTTCATGTGAGAATCTGGCACTCTATTAGCTTCGTGTGAAAAATAGGGGCTATCTAGGCTTGTCGGAGAAAAGTTTGGAAAGTGGTTTTGGATACCCTTTTTGGTTTTACATCTTCCTAGTTCAAAAAAAATTTCCTAAGGGGTTTAAATATATCATTTAAGTATAAGTTGATGAACTTATACTTAAGATATATTTTAATATATGAGACGATTCATTTGAGATAGGTTCTAGACCTCTACGAGCTAAGATAAAGAATCTAGGAAATTTTAGGGCTTTAGAAATTCAGACTTAGCCTAATTTTAGGGCTTCAGGATTTTAGACTTAGCCAGTTTTCAGGAGTCAGCTTTTGTCTTTTATCTCAGTTGATCTCTTATGTTTTCTTGTTTATGATTTTGGTTGGTAGTGGCGTTTGGAGATCTGTTGGTGTTTGTTAGTCTTCTGTTGCAATCTTTATGATCTATGTATGTTGTTGTCATGTGCACTTACACTTGTTTAATTTTTTTAAAAAAAATCTTGGCTTGTATTTCATCCTTGTTCCAAGCATCTTTGGGCACAACATTACATAAGTGGCAAGAGTAAAACTAGTGGAGGAGGGTACTAGCAGGGGAGGGTATTGTCATCCACTTTGAAAGGCATGTTTATCTAATTTGTTACAGAATGAATAATATTTATTTTTAATAACAAAATATAGTCCCATGGAGGGGTAAGAACTATGTTTCAATGTGAGAATGGTCTATGATTAATTGTAAGGGCGAGATGGAGATGGAGAGGGAGGACCACCTAGTTCACCTCAACATCCTTGAATGGTAAGTAGAATAGATTAGTGGCTCTAAGGTGAAGTTAGGAATAAAAAAAAGCTAGGGTATCGTCATACACTTGCTTTGTATACTTGGGTTTGAGGTGATGTCAAGAATAGACCACCCCTCATCTCTCTTATCCTATCCTTTCTCCTTCTCTTTGTCTTTTAGTTTTTATGATGGAGTTTTTAAATTATTGTTTAAGTGATTTTAAGTTTATTATTATACATTTTTTATTTTTTAGTCAAGCATTTATTATTATTATTTTATAGGTAAAAAGCCATGAGGCCCAAGATTTTGTTTAGATTTTTTTTTTTAAAAATCATCTTAATTAGGCAACGAAGATCATAGATGGATAGGTATCCTTGGTGTGACACTTACATAAATATCTTAGTGTAATTTAACTAATTTTGGCACTTATTTTTTATTTTTGATTTATAACTTTTCTCATGATATATTTCCTTGTGAATATAACTTGAAAATTAAACTTGGCTATGATCAAGTTTTTAGAATGAAAAGAAGTATGCTTCATAATCAAAATGAAATTTATATCCTATTAACTTTAATTTTAAAATCAGATAGTATATAACAAAAAAAAATTGAATAACCAAATATATGTCACTTATTAACATTAAACTTCCATGATATTGGCTAAATTTAACATGTTTATTTTGAAAATAAAAGTTTTAAACTAATTTTGCTTAAAGAACAAAAGTCTAACTTATACTTATCATATTAGCTTGTCTTATTAGAATCTCTTCTCCATATGCTCCTTTGTTAGTGAGATTGCTTACTTCTCTATTGCCTTCCCTATAAATATGTTTTATGATTATTTCTTGAAATTGATTAATGATGGCTAGGGTATATTCAAGTTTAGAATTAAGGATCCAGTTTGGGGTCTATCTTTTCCTTAACACATTTAGGATATTTTGTGAATCTCCTTCAATAACTAATTTGTTAATATCCATCCCTCTACTTATAATTAAGCCTTCTATTAGGGTCTCTAATTTAGCTAAGTTATTAGACATTACTCCTAAAGGTTTGGCGTGTTTAGTTAGGCATCAATGATTATCTTAACAAATAATACATCCTAAGCCTACTAGTCTTGGATTACCTCCACATGCCCCATTAAATTTTAAATTTTACCATCCTCTGGGAGGAGGTTCCCATTTACATTCTTTCCTAAAAATCTTGTTGGATTTTGTGTATATCATTGGTGGATTAATTAATTCAAACCAATTTTTACTCATATATGCATCTCGGTTTGTTAAAAAAACCTTCCTCCTTATATGAGTTTTTGAGATTATTGTTATCTACCTCAATAATGAAAGCCTCTAATTTATTAAAAAAGGATGTTATATCCAGCTTTTCATTACATAAAATTATTCTATTCCTTTCTTTCCATAGTTCCCATAGAATTATGGAAGAGGATATTTCCCATAAATTACTATCACCCAACTTTTAAAAAAGAAACAAAGAAAGGTCGTGATATTGCTATTAGGATTTAACTATGTATTTTTTGAGTCAAACTCATTCACTCATCTTTCATGGGTAGTGATTCACACATGAATCCATCTCTCATGAGATTAAATGGAACAGTTAGCACTCATTGGATCTAGGTGATGCTCACAAAGGTGAAGCACTCAAACTTCCTTGGAGATTACCCATCCTAGTTCTACTCCAACTCGAGCGTGCTTAACTACAAAGTTTTTTCCATGGTTAAACTCACTCTTCTTGCAACCCCATTTGCAAAACCTTCACCAAGTATTTTTCCTTATAAACCATTCATTAGAAAGCCCCTTAAGATCATCAAGTGATAATTTAATAGGTTATCAAGGAATGCGGTTTGCCAATTTAATTTCTTACATAACCAATACCAACCATTCTTAGAAAAGGGATAGTCATAAAGCAAGTGTTCATATGTTTTAGTTTTTTTTTTTCACAAAGTGAGCATCTTGATGATCCTTAAAAACCCATCTTGGTAAACCAATTTGTTGTTAGAATTCTCTTTTAAGGAGCAGCCCAAAGGAAGATACCTACTTTCAAAAGACATGCACAATCCCAACATAGATTTAGAGGGATGTCAATATTATCCCATTATTAAAAATTAATTATCTTTTCATACCCTAATTTTACTTTATAAATTTCATCTTTTGAGGCTCCTCACATTAATTTATCCTTCCTGTCTTCATGATTTTCCCGCCTACATTTTAGAATTTGATTAAAATTTTATTTTTCTTCTGGAAAGTAGAGTTTCATCTAGGGTTTTCCATTGCCATCCTCCATATTGATTCATTAATTTTAATTTTACAATCACTCACATTCTTACCCACCAGAGCTGAAAGAGTATTTTTATGTTTATAGCTGGATTTACAATATCTGGAGAAGGGATATCATGCCATGAATCTATTGACAATATGGATAAGATAGTAAGGTTAAGGGTTGTCATTTATGGCAACATATTATTCTGGAATAGAAGGCAGGACTGACAACTAAAGAATCCATGATTAGAAACATAAAATTGTCTAAGTGTTAGACAATTTTGATATCAATTAAGAGGCCACTTCAGTATTGCAAAGTCTATAGTGGTAATCAAAACATGCACAATTAAGGATAGGTAGAATAGAGTGTCGTGATGACGTACCTAAGTGCACAAATCATTTCAGTTAGTATGGAAGAAGTTATAGATAAAACACCAGTAAAGGTAGTAAAATCGACAGAACATATCACAATAGAAATAGAGGAATAAAGAGTTAAGGAATTATTTTGGTCATGAAATAATTACTTAATAATGTAGGGATGACATCCTTGGTGTTTACCCTAAGTTAGCATAACGTGTGTAAGCATCAAGTCAACTGCACAAGTGTTTGGTGAAAGAAAAGGGTATAAGTAAAGAGTCACTACTTGTGAAGTAAAAATATGAGAGGTAAGTGAATGCGAATTATATTATGTATATGTGAACTAAGTATGTGATATGAAAACTTGTATGAGAGATCTATGATGCAAATTCTGATGTAAGATCAGAGATATACAAAGTACAATAGTCAACAAATAAGAGGTTATTGTATCTATCCCATTTTATTTAAGGCACTGAATTGTATATTTGCATGTTTGGGCAATGGGCTCATCTTGCATACATATGTACTTGTAATACCAACTCCTAATAGGGTTGACACAAATCCTAATAGGGTTGATGCTTTTAACAGGGCCTAGTCCTCTAACAAGGAATGAGACACTATATGTAATTAATAGACTCCTAATAGGGTCAATATCCTTAACATGATTCTTTTGTTTAGTGGATCATTTTGTGGGTGCCACCTCCATTGGGGTTTTCCCTTGGTCAGGGTTTCTCTAGTTAACAAAATATGATGTTATGAGTTCTCTTTGTGTATGGTTTTATTTACTATTCAACATTATTGGTTTACTTTCATAACCATGTTGCAAAGTAATTAATAATATCTAAAAGTTTATAGAATACCAATCCACCCTCACCTCTAAGCATTATCTATTTCTAATAATTGGTATCAGAGCACAGTTACTCAGAAGAGGCTTAACAACTTGAGTAAGATCCCTATGGATATGGAACATTTAAAGGGGAATCTTAAAGAATCCCTTGAGAAAATTGATCTTCTTGCAAAAGAAAGAGACAATCTAAAAGATATGAATATGCAAAAGATTATATTGGAAAACTGGAAGATAATATTGATTATCTAAAATCTAGAAAAGAATCAAAAGAGAAAACTACTGACAGTGATGAAAGAGAAACCCTTAAGAAAGAAAATGAGATCTTGAAACATGAGTTGAAAATTATTGAACTAAAGTTGAGTATAAAAAAAGATGATAGTAAGATTGAACCATATCTGAAGTTTGAGAATGCAGATCTAAGATCTCATCTGACTCAAGTAACATCTAAATTAGATTTTATCAAAATAGAGCATGTAGAATTAGAGAAGTACAACACCATTATGAAAGGAGAGTTAACTCATGCTAACCAACAGTTAGAGAAGCTTTATTCCAGTAGTGAGAAAATTGATGAACAACTATTATTTCAGAGATCTTCTTATTATAAGATAGGTATTAGATATCTTATTGGAGAAAAATCAACCAAGAAAACTAAAGGTAGGAAGGAACCATATCCAGATGTTGAAACCCCTAAACCTAAGGAAATTGAGAAGAATAGGATTGAACTAAGAAAGTCTACATAAGTATCTGAAGAAGTTTAGCAAGTAAATCAACCTGAGAAAAGTGATGAAATAAAGCAAATAGATAAAGTTGAACCACCTAAGAAGGATAGACATGAGTTCAAAGGTAGACGTTTTATATGCAATGAAGTTGGTCATATGAAGAGAGATTGCATAGGTAAGTCTTTTAAACCTATTATTAATTTATATTGTTATAATTGTCATGGTTTTGGACATAAAGTAGTAGATTGTAAGAAACCTAAGTTTGATGGTAATAATGGAAATGGTAGAATTTTTAGGGTTATTAACCCTATAGGAAATGAAAGAAGGAGATCACAAAGTAGATCCAATGATGGAGAAAGACCTAATGGAACAAGAAACCAGATTGTATGTTACAAATGTAACAACTACGGACACATTGCAAGGAATTGTAGAGTACTAGATAATCAGAATGGAACCAATCAAAGAAGGAATACACATGTATGTTAATTATGCAATACCTTATGATACATAGCAAGATTTTGCAGAATGGATTGAAGGAAATTCAATAGGAATCCAAACTACAAAAGGAACAAGAACGGAAATGACAGAAGAAATGATAATAGTAGCATTAACAGCTAAAAGGAAGCACTTAAAGAGCATGCTAAAGAATTTAAGGAAGCATTTGTGAAAGTAAACAATCCAGAAAGCTCACATACAGTTTTTCGATGCAACTAAAGAAAGAATGAAATTAGCCATAGTGTGTGATTCATCTTATTTGAATTAAGTACTTTCTATCAAAGACAAAGCATAAAAAAGATGTAACATAAGTTAGAAGTCAAGTTGAGAGTTGTGAAGTTAATACAAGGTAGCAAAGATTATGAGGAAGCTCTCGTTAAGAGTGTAAGTCATTTGGTAATTGCGTGAAGGAGAACAAAGACAAACAAGTGTACTAGTTAAAAGAGTAACAATTTTATGAATTTTGGTAGATGAGAAATTAATGCGAAGTTTAATTCAAAATATTTAAGGGATGTGAAAAAGATTTTGAGTGTCATTCAATCATGTGAAGAGTTAAGGAGCAATTCAGAGTGATTTGACAACAAGTAAAGGCGAATTTGAAGCGTTCACAATGCAAAGTGAGAAAAGCCCTAGTTACGTGCAATTCAAGTATTTTACAAAGTTTTTGAAGTGTTTGAATCTATTGAAATGGAGAATCCTACTATTATGATGTTAGTGAGAGGTCGAGGTATGTGTTTAAGAAGCACCCTTTCATATCTCAAGTAGATGATCCCTTAGGAGCATTTTCACAAGTTATAGAAAATGTTCTACCCATAGAAGATATCATGTCATGCATTCATTGCAAATTTGAGAATATTGGAGACAATGACATTCATAAGGATTTAGACCCAGTGTGCCAAGGAGACTTGTCATTGAAACAAGAGTTCACACACCTAAAAGAACTAAACATAGTAAATCATATGTTCTATATGGATTTTGACAATCATGAATGAAGCAATATCATTCTAAGCCAGAATTATGAAGGAATTTTTTGGGTAGGAGATGTTCCTATTGTGATTTAAAATGACTTGATTCATATGCTAACTAGTTTAAGCAATGAAGGCAGAAACCTAGTCGATGAGAAGAATGTGAAGAATATGGTGGAAACCAATCTGAAGACCAAATCAGATGGTAGGAATATGAGGATTGAGGGTTACAAAAAAGGCTAATTTAATTTAATTTATTAAATTACCTTTATTCCCTTCTTAAGGTTTCCCTTTATGCACTTACATTTCCATTTAATAATTAATTAGTAATTATTAAATGTCTTTTACCTCTTAAGGTTTCACTTTTAGGTTTGTAGATCTCCTTCTATAAGGATTAATCTTTTGTAAATATCTCCCATTCTTTTTAGTTTGATAATACCCTTGCCTCTTCTTTGCCTCTTCTACTCTGTGATAGGTTTTTTCATGCGGTGTTCTCTGGGTTTTGTGGATTTGTATTGCTCAAATCCTTCATAGTATTAAAGCCTGACTTATTGTAGCTTGTTCTTATTTGGAGAAAAAGAGAAATGAGGGTTTCACAAAATATATCCAGATTTTCTCTACTATTTTTGTGAAAATAAGGGGTTCTCTAAAATTTGGAGCACATTGAGGCCAAACAGACCTCACGGTTGGCTTTAAAAGACATCAAAACCCTTATTTTCACATAAAATTTGTCAATTTTGGACAACGTTGACAAGCGAGGCAATTTTTTTTTGCATACCAAGGTTGTATGACCTCTGGCACAGAATCAAAGGCATAATAAAAAAATTGCAAAAAAAACATTTTTATGTGATTTTTTAAATGCAACGATTATAAAAATTGCGTGGTAGTTAGCTGCACACAACAACGGTTTCCAAATCACCACAATAACCCTCTGTAGTTACAACAAGCACCTGATTGCCAACCAATTTGACACCACCTCGACGCCACTCTGATGATGCCCAAGAGACTCCATTGTCGGCTGTCTCACCCAACCTCCACCACCACTCCGCTTAACTTCTAGCCCATGGTCCTGTGGGGGTGCTAGGGGCCAACTCCCATTTTTTAAATTTAAAATAATAATAATAATAATTTAAAAAAAAAAAAAAAAAAAAAAAAAAATATATATATATATATATATATATATATATATATATATATATATCTAGACTACGTGGTAGTTTTTGGCTCTATATTGAGCATACAAAGGTGCTTTTTGGATCCGAAAGAAGTGCCAAAAAGATCATTCAAAGATAGACATGAAGGTGAAGGTATTTTAAAGATTTTTTTCTAGTTCAGTACCTATTTTTCACTCAAAATCAAATATTGCCTTCTATCTTTAGGGGTGTAACTTTCTCATTATGGCTCCATTTTTTGATCCGAAAGAAGTGTCGAAAATCTCTTCTCAAGAACTTTCTAGATTTTGTTTCATTTCACCAATATTATTTTTCTAGATATTTTTGATACTCAACTAAAGTTTTTTTTCTTTATTCTTGTGTACACATTCCTTTTGCAAGTTGGTGTTCAGTTTTTTGCATTGTGTGGGTGTTTTTTCACTATTTTCTATTACAATATCAATATATGAGAAAAATTCAAAACACTTTCTTAAAATAACGGCCAAGACTTGTTCGTGTCTAGTACTTCTAAATCCACATAACTATCACACATGGAAATCTTCTATGCAATGACTTCTCTAATCAAAAGGTTTGTGGTCTTGTTTAGATACAATTCAACCAATATTTCAGAGTCAATATTAGACTTTGCAACATAGAAATAAGATTGATGAAGCCATGGGTTTGATTTCATTGAGTATTTTAGATAACTTATAGTTTCATCTTGATGAGTGTTCCACTCCTCAAGAAATGTGGGACAAGTTCAATGACTTGTTTGGTACCATCAACAAGTTTAGATCACTTCAAATTGAGGTAGCACTTACTTCTCTTGTACCAGATACTTTCCTCTCTATTATGAACTTTCTCATGAGGTTCAAAAAATAGAGAACTTTGTTATAGGGATGCAAAAAGGAGAAGATAGATAAGGAGTGCATCTATATGATTCTATCAAAGCTTCAAGGAAATTTTCAAATTTTCTCTTCTCCCTTCCATTCCACTATGGATGCCTTGGGTCCTAAATTTACCATGCCCACTTTTGACATTTTTTGTGATTGATTAACTAGAGAGTAGTCCAAGCTTACACAATTGGATACTATTACATGTTTAAAGGTAGAAGCATTGGTTGCTCAGACATCTACAGGGAAGCCAAAGCACAAATTAAAGCCCAAAACATATTTAGTAGGCAGTGAGAGTTCCTCCAAGCCTACTCCTAAATTAGATGCTTGAAAACCCACTCCAAAGGGTAAATCTTCTAAGTTTGGTGAGTCTTCCTCCAAGACTAAGAAGTATACAAGTGATCCTTGTAGTTTTTGTGGCAAGGAAGGACATCTAGTTTCCAAGTGTTGGAAATGTCTTGAGGCTTTAGAGGAGGCCATGAAATAACATAATATTGCTTCTTTGAAGCCACAACCTCCTGCTTCAGGGAAAGGACATGTTCTTTATGCACGAGCATTGTCTTCTATAGCTACTTAGATTCTTGATTCAGGTGCTTCCCACCATATGACACACTCACCTAATTTAGTTACCTCACTTGCTTAGAGTGTTACTACATAGATTTTAGTTGGTGACTCTACATAACTTTTAGTTTTAGGTTCAAGAACTATCTCTTTAGAGGGTGGTTCACTACAGGATGTTCTCTTGGTTTTGGCCATTTCAACGAACCTCCTATCTATCTTTTAGATTTGTCATTTTGGCTCTGGTAAGACAATTGAGTTCTCACCACATGATGTGGTTATTCGAGACCTCCATGATCCTAACTTGGTTGTTTATACTGGAGTATTGATCTTTAGTCTCTCACTAATCTCAATTTGATGGCTTTGACAGCTCTGATTCTATAAGTGTTTCTCTTAATCCTCATGCAGACACAATGAGAAACCTTTGGCATGAGCACTTTGGCCATGTTAACTACAAATATCTATAGCAGATGAGTACACAGGAGCTATTGATTGGGCTACCTCAGATCTCTTGTACTAACAATGTTTGTCAAGGTTGTACACTTGGAAAACATCACATAGATCCATTTCCATTAGGTAGATCCACACATGCTAAGCCACCATTGGAGTTGATACACATTGATCTTATGCCATTTCCTACCCTATCCTTTTTAGGTGCTTGATATGTGCTTACCTTCATAGATGACTTCTCTTGATGCACATGGGTGTACTTTTTGAATTATAAGTCTAATGTCTTTGATTTATTTTGAATCTTTAAGACATTTGTGGAGAAGCAATTTGGTCTTTCTGTTAGGCATATTTTCACTGACAATGGCAAGGAATATGTGAATTAGTCTTTCAGAGATTTTTGCATTGAGTATGGTTTGCAACATCAGTTCATAGTTCTCTATACCCCTTAATAGAATGAGGTTGAAGAGAGAAAGAAGAGGACATTACAGGAGATGGCCAATTGTATGATACAATCTTGAGTTATGAGTTCTTCATTTTGGGTTGAGGTTATAAATTGTGCCCACTATATTCATAATCAAATGACTCACAAGGCATTGCGACATTTGATTCCTGAGGAGGCTTGGACTCATGTAAGCTTGATCTTCTATATTTTACATTTTTGGTAGTGAGGCTTGGGCATTTATTCCAAATTCCCATCAGAAAGCCATGGAGAGGAAGAGCTGAACATTCATATTTTTTGGATGTTGTGAGGATCTAAAGGAGTACAAGTTGTTTGATCTTGATTCTAGAGATATCTTGTTTTGGCTAGATGTTCAGTTTGATGAGAGTTATCCTTAGATGGAGCTTCCATCACCATCTTCTCCCTCACTACCTAGTACTTCCTCTACTCCTCCATCGGATTATGCATCCTCTGAGGAAGATCTTGATATTGATCACCCTTCACCACCTCCACCACTTGTTTAGTGAGTGCCCAAATGGACTCATTCTATTGTTGATGTAATGTGACCTATGATAGGTGATCGTTCAGATTCTTGTCACACTCATGCTCAAACTTCTAGTACTATACTATTGAGTCATGCCATCTTAAATGATCCACAAAGTTTTACACAAGTGATATGACACTTAGAGTGGGATAGGGATATGGATGAAGAGTACTCTTCTTTGATGAATAACCACACATAGGATCTTTTTCCTCTTCCTAAAGGAAGAAATTTGGTCAGATTCAGTGGATGTATCATACCAAGTATGTTGCAGATAGTTCTATTAATAGGTATAGGTCATGTATTGTTGCAAAGGGTTTTTCATAGGTCGAGGTTATTGATTACTCCAAGACATTTTCTCCTATTTCCAAGATGAATTCTATTTTCCTTATACTCTCTCTTGCAACTTCATAGGGATGGAAAATTTATCAGATGGACGTGAAGAGTGTTTTTTGCATGGAGACCTACATGAGGAGATCTATATGGACCACCCTCATGGCTTTGTGCATGACTCTTCTTTAGTATGCAGGATTTGGAGGTATTTATATTGTCTCAAACAAGCCCCTTGGGCTTGGTATGAGAAGATGGATTCCTTCTTGCTTGCTTCATAGTTCACTCGATGTCATTTTAATCCTATAGTTTACATTTTGTGTCATGGGGTTGACTTATTCATATGTATGTTTTATTTAGATGATCTCATCATTATAGGTAGCTCATCCTCCATGATACAGAGTGTTCAACAAGCTTTGAGAGAGCAGTTTGCGATGATAGACCTTGGACTTCTGCACTATTTTTTGGGCCTATAGGTTGTTCAATCTTTGGATAGGATAGCCATACTCTAGTAGAAGTATACTCTTGATATTCTTGAGAGATTCAAAATTATTGATTACAAGCCTGACCCCATAGCTTTTTAGTTGGGTTTTTTTTATCTACCACTTTCACTACTCATACAATGGATTCCACTTTATATAGACAACTTATGGGTAGTTTTTTGTACTTGACACACACATGTCATAATATTTCCTTTGTGGTTAGACTTGTCTCTCGATTCTCCCATGATCCACATGAGAGTCATTGGCAAGCTTCCAAATGTATCTTGTAGTACATTTGGGGTACTTCATATTATGGCATTCAATACACATCAGGGGATCTTCACATTTTTGGTTACATAGACTTAGATTGGGCTGGTGATATTGATGATCGCAAGTCTACTTATGGATTTTTTTTTCTATCTTGGTTCTAGTCCTATCACATGGTCTTGCAAGAAGTAACATGATCACACATTATCATTTGTAGAGACAGAGTGTAGGGTAGCTATGATAGCTAGTCAGGAGGTTTTATGGCTTTGATATTTGATGATAGAGTTTGGATTTCCTCTTGATAGTCCCACCTTTCTTTGGTTTGACAATCAAAATGCTATACACATTTCTCACAACCTAGTTGATCATCAAAAGACCAAGCACATTGAGCTTCACATGCATTTAATCAGGCATTTTATTTAGGATGGCTCTTGGAGCTTGGAGTACATTCCCATTATGGAGAAGGTTTCATACATCTTCACTAAACCTTTTGCATCCCAGCGGTATCTTCAACTGTGTTCTATGCTTGGGGTGAAGAAAGTTGTCCTTGGGGGGTCTCAATGATGAGTCCTTCCTTCCTTCTTTTCTTGCTATATCTTTTCATGGAGATTTAGTTATGATTGGGTACCTCATCAGGCCTTGTTGCTAGGACCCAAGTTTTCTTTCAACATTGTAGTCTCCTTACTTTTTCATGCATTGTTTCTAATTGCATTGTTGCTCATCTTAAGGAGGGGTGTTAGAGTAAATCATTAATTTAATTTAATTTATTAAATTAACTTACTCCCTTCTTAATATTTCCCTTTATGTACTTGTATTTCCATTTAATAATTTATTTGTAATTATTAAATGTATTTTACCTCGTAGGGTTTCCTTTTTAGGTTTTTTGATCTCCTTCTATAAGGATTGATCTTTTGTAAATATCTCTCATTCTTTTCAGTTTGATAATTTAATTTGCATATTCTCAAACCCAAACCCTTGCCTCTTCTTTGTCTTTTCTTCTCTGTGACAGGTTTTTGCATACAAGTGTTCTTTGGGTTTTGTGGATTTGTATTGCTCAAATCCTTCATTGACCTCATAAAACAAACAGACATGAGAGCGATCAACAAGATCATTGGTTATAAACTAAATCATAGTTCAAGGTTAAACTCAGTACCTATTGGATTCTTACATGCAATTTACTTGATGACAATAGAGAAGGAGAAGGTTAATATGTGTGACATTCTAAGGCATCAACTATTGCACAACATAGAGAAACTAAATAAGACAAGAAGTGTGGTGTTCAGGTTTGAGTCACTACTAATACACCTATTCTTCCAAGTTATTAGGCAATTCTCTTTAGAGTAAAGCATTAATTTAATTTAATTTATTAAATTACCTTTACTCCCTTCTTAAGATATCATTTTATGCACTTTGCATTTCTATTTAATAATTAATTAGTAATTATTAAATTTCATTTACCTCTTTCCCTTTTACATTTTTTGATCTCCTTCTATAAGGATTGATCTTTTGTAAATATTTCTTATTCTTTCAATTTGATAATATAATTTACATATTTTCAAAGCAAAACCCTTGCCGCTTCTTTTCTTTTTCTTCTTTGTGACAAGTTCTTGCATGCAGGTGTTCTGCAAGTTTTGTGGATTTGCATTGCACAAATCCTTCATGGTATCAGAGCTGAATCTACAATAGCTTGTTCAATATTTGAAGAAAAAGAAGAATGAGGGTTTGACAGAAGAGATCTCACATTTTTGGGTATTTTCTATGAAAATAGGAGGTATCTGATTTTTAGAGCACTTTTAGGCCAAATAGACCTCATAGTTGGATTCATAAGGCATCAAAACCCCCATTTTCATTTAAAATTTGTCAATTTTGGACAACGTTGACTAGGGAGGCAAAAATAATTACTTGCTAGGGTTGTACGGCCTTTGGTATGCAATTTGAGAATTTTTTTTTTTTAAAACATAGACGATTTAAAAAAAAATTGTGGTTAGCTGTTAACCACATGCAGTCACAGCTAAACTGCCAGTGGCTAAGTCCTTTGGTCACCCTCGTGCCATCGCCACTCTGATGTCATATTGTCGGTGCCCACCATCCCACCTCCACTCAACCAACGTACCACCAATGCGCTACCCTCCATGTCGCCTGAGCTCCACTCGATATTTAATATTTATTTTTAAAATATAAATATAAATAAATAAATATATATATATATATATATATATATATAAATTGTGGTTAGTTGTTAACCACATGCAGTCACAGCTAAACTGCCAGTGGCTAAGTCCTTTGGTCACCCTCGTGCCATCGCCACTCTGATGTCACATTGTCGGTGCCCACCATCCCGCCTCCACTCAACCAACGTACCACCAATGCGCTACCCACCATGCCGCCTGAGCTCCACTCGATATTTTATATATATATATATATATATATATAGACTTCTAGAGGCCTTGGTAGTCTTTTCGCTCTAACTTGAGCATACAAAGGTTTTTAATTCGAAAGAAGCGCCAACAAGATGATTCAGAGATAGAGATAACGGTGAAGGTAATTTTTGAATTTTTTTTCCAATTTAGTGCCTTTTTTTTGCTCTAATTCAGATGATGCCTTCTATCTTCTGGAGGGCATAACTTGCTCATTATAGTTCCATTTTTTTATCCGAAAGAAGCGTTGGAAATATCTTCTCAAGAACTTTCCAGATTCTCTGTTATTTTACCAGTATTTTATACTAGGTATTGGTGATATACAATTGAATTATTTTTTGCTATATTCTTTTATACGTATTCCTTCTACAAGATGGGGTTCAATTTTTTTGATCTGTAGAGGGGTGTTTTCTCATAATTTTATGTTATAATATTAGCATATCAAAAAATTTCAAAATACTTTCTTAAAACAATGGCTGAGACCTCTTCTTGTCTAGTACTTTTAAACCAACACAACTATTACACATAGAAATCTCATATGTAACAACTTCTTTGTCAAAGGGTTTGTGGTTTGTAATGCCCCACCAAGGAACCCAAAAGGAATTAACCTAAAGTTTCACTAAATTTGCCAATTTTTTTTTTGAAAGATAATAAACAACAAGAGATAACATAGTAGAAGCAATAACTCACATATAGACAAGCATCATAAACAAATTACATCTCTTAAGGTTCCCATGACGTTAAATCAAATATATAAGTTTAATAATATTAAATGTAATACATAACCAAAATCCACATCATGGAATAATCACAAGTACAAATCCATTTACATAATAATACAATTACATAAGATGCTACTTGGCATCACTAAAATGCATGATCATCTTATGTACAAGTCACAGGATATAAAAATCTCAAAGAATATACATCATAAATAAATACATCATCTCATAAGATCTTTGACAAATCAAGTATAGTATAATAGAGTATAACCATCCAACAAAAATGCAAGATCAAAAAGAAAGGAATAACTACACATGTACATCCAACAACGACATCTAATTGTCAGATCTTAATGGTATAAGTAAAATGTACCACCACCCAACCTTGTTGAACCTAAATGGTCCACTTCCATTGTGTTGAGGAGATAATCTCAAGTCCCATACATGATATCAATCCACAAGTCATAACCATCATCTAGGTCAAGGAAATCCTGATAGAAATCTATCTCAAAGGGTACCAAGACACAAGTATCATCTAATCCCAAAGGCAACAAAGACACATAGGAAATCTACTATGTAACTAGGCAAGTGTCATCGCATGAGCCAACTCTGAGGTTACCCTACCAACCTCTCTAGAATTTTCCCCCCTACTGTCTCTATGCGGCACTAGTATCCTTTTGTACAAAAAAAGCATACTAACGAAGCAAGGTGAGAACCAAGCATCCTCTCTACTCCCATCCTAGCCTATACTAGCACTTGAGGCATGGGCGAGGAAAAACACTTACTCTTATTAGTTCAATTTAAAACCATTTAAAACCACTTAGGGTTCCTACCTCCATTGCAAGCCACTTCCCAATGTACACATAGATTACCTACCCTAAGTCCATAAAAGTACAACTCATATAATCACAATTTTCACCTGAGTCCTTTACAAGCAACTAGAAAGTACCTATAGATAAAACATAGTATTCACCTTAGTTCTTTACAAGCAATTGGAAAGCACCTAAAATCCAATCATAATAATCACCTCAATCCTATACACGAAACTAGAAAGCATCATAAGGTAACTGATTGAAAACTCAAAGGTTACACTAGAAAAGTCACACCATTCACCTCAGTTCTGTTGGAAATATTGGAGGAGTAACTAAGAGGAGAGGGGTGAATCAGTTACTACAAAATAAATTCCAGATCCCTTAGATGTCAATACATAATGCAAACAGATAACTAAATATTACTGAAGCTCAGTAAACACACAGAATGTTGTAACTTGGTAATAATTGGATTAGCTCGGTAAAAGATTAACATATAAACCATTAGATGTTATTTGTGATTACCATTACTTTAACTTAGTTGCAAACACATAAAGAAAATAACATGAACACATTTGACACCAAGATTTGACGTGGAAACCCAATTTGAAAAAAACTACCAATAACAACTAGTTACTAATTTTCACTCTTCTAAAGTGAGCCCTGTTAGGAGCTAACCCTATTAAAGGTTATAAAACACACTATTAGGTGTGACCCTATTAAAGGATTTAATCACCCTATTAGGAGTGGCCTGGTTAGAGGTCTTGAGAATAATTCAATGGAATTGCCACCTTGTTAGAGGATTTGCAAATAGTTGTTAAGCCAATCATGTTAAGAGATTTAGATCACTACTACAATGGTTAGAGGGTAACAATGAGATGACCTAATTTGACTACAACTAATTTTTTGATTTCAGATCTCTATTCTGGCTTGTACTTGATCTTTCTTGATCGAATATGACTTTGCTGCACCATAAGGATATTCTACTTATCCTTCAAATTTTCTTCCTCTGCTCATCAATAGATCTTCAATCACATCATCATAATTCACACATTCTCTTTCTCACATACTTGAAATCACAACTTGACCTTATATTCATACCTTCTAGTTTGTCAAGTTAGCTCAAATATAACTTATAATAATCAATATTCATCACCTTAGTCGGCTAGAATCAATAGATCAGTCAATTAAGCTTAATACAACAAAATGAGAAAATCCTTCATTAGCTGACCCTACTCGGTAGAAACTAACTCTAAAATGATTTTCTTTGTTAACCAACAGAAGCTTGGTTAACACTACAAACTTATGAAAATACTTTGGCAACTGATTGAGCTTGGTTAGCACTAGTTCCATCCAAATTTCCTTCGTTACCTGAGTGAGCTTGGTTAACACTTGCTTTCAACAACTTTTCCTTCGACGCTCGAGTGAACTCGGTAGGCACTGCCTTCTGAACTAGGCAAACACATGAATGCTTGATAGACACTGAGAACTATCTTCACTGCTCGAGTGAGCTTGACATATACTGACTAATAATGATTATGAAATTTGTGTAACATCAAAGACAACACACAATTAATCAATTGTATCCAACAATCTCCCTCTTTGACATTGATGGCAACACAACATGTCATAGCACAATGAAATTTTGGATATTTGATTTGAGAACTCCCTCTGTTAGTATGAGCTTTTCCTTTCATTGAATTCTGTCTGCAATGGTTGTGACCAATTTTATTCAGAACATCCTCATCTTTTAAAGACTTCTTCCTCTCTGGTTTCTAAGTTTATTCTGGTTCCAAAAATTTCTCAGAGATATGATAGTAAACTTCTCCCTCTTTGACAACACATGCCAAAGACAATAACTTTGTAAATACCAATGTACCTTAAGTACTGATTCATCTGCAATATGCCCTTGCCAATTTTGCACCAACTGATTGATCTTTAATAGGTTCTGGTTGATGCATTCACTAAACTTAATTTAGTGAATTTCAGATAGGGGAATGACCCCTAGCTTACCTCTTAGATACATAAATTCATCCTTAGGTAATGTCTTGGTGAATATGTCTACAATCTGTTCCTTTGTATTCACATATTCCAATCTGACTTCTTTATCTTGCACCAACTCTCTTAAGAAGTGATATTTTATAGCAATATGCTTTGTTTTGGAATGCATTGCTAGATTCTTTGATACGTTGATTGCACTGGTGGTATCATAATATATGACAACTGGATATTTGATCTCTACCTTCATTCCTCCCAACAATTGTTTGAACCAAACAATGTTAGAGCAATTGACTGTTGCTGCTACATATTCTACCTCTGTTGTGGATTGAGATGTATGATTTTTCTTCTTGCTTGTCCAAGATACTAGTCTTTTGCTAACAAAGAATGGTTCACCACTAGTGCTTTTTCTGTCATCAAGACTTCCTGTCCAATTAGCATCAGTAAATACCTTCAAGTCCAAATTGCCTCCAAGTTTGTACCATAAACCATAGTCTTCAATACCTTTCAGATACCTCATAATTCTCTTGATTTCCATCATGTGATTTTCCTTAGAGTTTGTTGAGAATCTTGCCACTATTCCAACTGCTAGAGCAATATCAGGCCTTGTGTGTACTATATACTACAATTCTCCAATCATTGATCTGTAAGTGGTTTTATCTACTTCTTTAGAATCATCATTTTTGGAAAGCTTATGTCTAGTAGACATAGGTGTTCCAACTGGTCTTGAGTCTTCCATTCTAAATTTCTTCAATATCTCCTTGATATACTTAAATTGAGTGATGTAGATACCATTCTTGTTCTACTATATTTGCAATCCAACAAAGAATTTTATTTCACCAAACATGGACATCTCAAATTCTTTACTCATTTCTTCTGAGAATGCTTTGCATAAGTCATCATTTCTTGTAAATAGAGTATCATCAACAGATATTTCTGCTAACACAATCTTCTTATTTGGTCCTTCCTTAATATACAGATTACTTTTATCATTAGTCTTTTGAAAACCAATGTGTACCAAGTAACTATAGACTCTTTCATACCAAGTTTTGGGAGCTTGCTTGAGACCATATAAAGCTTTATGTAGTTTGCAAACTAGATCTCCTTTGCTAGGATCTACAAAACCTTCTGGTTGTTCAATATAGACTTCATCATCAAGAATTCCATTCAAGAATGTAGATTTAACATACATTTGATATACTTTAAATCCTCTATGTGTTGCATATGCTAGTAAAGTTCTAACACCTTCAAGTCTTACTACAGGAGCAAAAGTCTCACCATAGTCAATACCTTCTTCTTGAGAATAACCTTTGCATACCAATCTAGCTTTGTTTCTTGATACTTTCCATCTTCATTCAACTTATTTCTAAATACCCATTTTGTACCAATTACATTTTTATCCTTAGGTCTAGGAACAAGAGTCCTAGTTTTGTTCTTTTCTATCTTTTCTATCTCTTCATTCATTGCTTCAATCCAACTTTCATTTTCTAGAGCATCTTTGACACTTCTATGTTTAAATTTAGCAAGTGAACATGAACCTTTTAATTTTCTTCTTGTCATTGTTCCATCTGATTTGTCTCCAATGATCTAATCAGGTGCATATTGTCTTCTGACATATCTTGCTAACACTAGCTTGTTGGTCTTTGAATGAGTTCCACCATCTTCTTCTTGAATTTTAGTTTCAAGCTCGGGTCCTTCTGTCTATTACTCAAGTCCATCAAGCTCAATTTGAACTAGCTTGATAGCCTCTGATTGTGACTCAGGTCCTTGTAGCTCGGGTTGCACTGTCTACAACTTGGTAACTATTGGACTTTCTGGGGACACGCTAGTTGAAGCTTCTTTTCTTTCAGATAGATTTCTTAGAGTATCATGTTAATAGTAAAAAAATCTTTTGTAGTCTTCAAGTTCCTTATTGCTTTCTTCTTCACTCTTTTCTACATATTCATCAATTCCGACACGTGCACTTTCTATAATTTTGTGAGTAGATAAATTTAGACATCTGTATACTTTACTTTTGCAGGAGTATCTTAGGAATATACCTTCATCACCTTTTACATCAAATTTTCCTTTTCTAGATTCTTTCAATACGTAACACTTGCTGCCAAATACTTTCAAGTAACTTACATTAGGTTTGTAGCCATACCATAGCTAATAAGGTGTCTTGTTTGAATCTTTCTTCAATTGAGCTCTATCTAATGTATTTGTAGTGCTGATAGCTATACCATTCTACCATGGTGTACTAAGGGTAGATACTTGTCTTTTGATTTCTCTTTCAATACAGAAATTGTTGAATTCATGGGAGATGAATTCACCACCTTTGTCTGATCTTAGGCATTTCAACTTCTTTCCAATTTCTTTTTCTACTTTTTCCAGATACCATTTGAATTTTTGAAAGGCTTCTGATTTATCTTTTAGGTTCATTACTATCATCATTCTAGAGTAGTCATCCAAAAAGAGAATAAAAAACTTTTCTCCACTATAACTATCTATTCCAATAGGTCCACATAATTCTATATGAACAATTTCCATGACTTCTTTTGACTGATAGTCTTTTCTCTTGAAGCTTGTCTTTCCCATCTTACCAATTTGGCAATTCTTGCATAGACCCATGTTAGGCTTCTTCAAACTAGGAATACCTCTTACTCTTTTGTGTTTGCTTATCTTAACTAGATTATCAAAATTCACATGACATAGCCTTTTGTGCCATAACCAACTTTTCTCTACTTGAGTTATAAAACATGAACAATCACTGAGATCAAGATAAAATAGATTACCTTTCATTTTCTTGTCAGAACCAACCAAATTTCCTTTCCCATCCAGCAGTTTGACTTGTCCATTCATGAATTCTACCTTGAATCCAATGTTGTTTAGCTGTTCCACACTTAGTAGATTATGCTTAAGTCCTTTAACCCAATAAACATTATCACACACACGTTCTTTAGTCAACAAAATACATCCATTTCCTTTTATGTTACAAGGTTCATTGTTTCCAAATCTTACACTACCTCCATCATAATATTCCATATGCTCAAATTTTATTTTGTCACCAGTCATATGATGTGAGTAGCCACTATCAATAGTCCATATGTCATTTTTGCTAACATGAGAGATAAGTGCCATCTTATCTCCTTCATCATCAGATTCATCTTTCATAGCTATATATCATTTAATCTTCACTGTTATCAGAATCTTTATCTTTGAAACAAGATTTCTTACCTTTGTTCTTGAAGCTCTTGTAGTTCTTCTCATCCTTCATTTCCTTGTTTGGACACCTAGCAACAATGTGACCAATTTCTTCATAAGAAAAGCAAATCAGAGGAACTTTACCTTTGTACTTTCCTCTTCCTTTAGAATACTTCCTTACAAGAAGGGCTTCAACAACTTCAAGATCACTGTCTGAAGTTTCTTCTGATGATCCATCTTCTTCACTTCTTGATTGAATAGATTTTGAATTTTTACCCTTTTCTTTGAGTGAAAGCTTAGCTTTGAATGCAAATTCAATATTCTTTGAAGAAGGAACATAGTTATCATAATTGTCTAACTGAAATGCTATTAATTTTCCAACTTGAGCATCCAAACCTATCTTGTTATTTGGATCACATCTCATTTCTTGAATATTAGATACTTTAATTGCATAAATGGGGAAAAGAGTTCTGAGCACTTTACTTACAATAGTTTCTTCCTTGATGTTTTCTCCAGATGCTTTGATTGCACTTACACTGGCCTTGATCTTTTCTACATATTTTTCAATATTTGAATTTTTCCTCTAAGGCTTTCTACTCTGGCTCTTCTTACATTGTCATCTCCTCCATAGATATCTTTCAGTTTGTTCCACATTGCGAATGTAGTTTTGCAATCTTTTACCTCATTAAATTTAGCATAACTGAGAGCAAATGCAATATCAATCATCATGATATTATGATTCTTCTTTTGAGCAATGTCTTTAACTGATAATGTTCCAGTGGGAGTCTTATATTTAGCATCAAGATACTTGCAACCTAAACCATTGATGGTGGCTAGATGTAATCTCATAAGTCCTTGCCATGTTGCAAAATTGTCTCTGTTCAACTTGGGAATCTCTCTTTTTTAAGACATCCTGATCTTTAGCTTAAGTCCTTGAAACCTTTTCTATAAGCACCAAAAGCTCTGATACCAATTGTTGGAAATATAAGAGGAGTAACTAAGATGGGAGGGGTGAATTAGTTACTAAAAAATAAATCCCAGATCCCTTAGATGTTAGTATAGAATACAAATAGATAACTGAATATTGCTGAAGCTCGGTAAACACACAGAATGTTGTAACTCGATAATAACTAGATTAGCTTGGTAAAATATTAACATATAAACCATTATATGTTATCTATGATTATCATTACTTTAACTAAGTTGAAAACACATAAAGAAAATAGCATGAACACGTTTGACACCAAGATTTAACATGGAAACCCAATTTGGAAAAAAACCACCAATAGCAACTAGTTATTGATTTTCACTCTTCTAAAGTGAGCCTTATTAGGAGCCAACCCTGTTAAAAGTTACAAAACACACTATTAGGTGTGACCCTATTAAAGGATTTAATCACCTTGTTAGGAGTGGTTTGGTTAGAGGTCTTAAGAATAATTCAATGAAATTACCACCTTGTTAGAGGATTTGCAAATAGTTGTTAAGCCAACTCTGTTAAGAGATTTAGATCACTGGTACAATGGTTAGAACGTAACAATAAGATAACCTAATTTGATTGCAATTAATTTGTTGATTTTAGATCTTTGTCCTAGCTTGTACTTGATCCTTCTTGATTGAATATGGCTTTGTTGCACCACAAGGATATTCTACTTATCATTAAAATTTGCTTCCTTTTCTCATCAATAGATCTTCAATCACATCATCATAATTCACACATTCTCTTTCTCACATACTTGAAATCACAACTTGACCTTATACTTATACCTTCCATTTTGTCAAGTCGACTCAAATACAACTTACAATAATCAGTATTCATCACCTTAGTCGGCTGGAATCAATAGATTAGTCAATTAAGCTTAATACAACAAAATAAGAAAATCCTTCGTTAGCTAACCCTACTCCATATAAACTAACTCTAAAACAATTTCCTTTGTTAACCAACAGAAGCTTGGTTAACACTACAAACTTACAAAAATCCTTTGGCAACTAAGTGAGCTTGGTTAGCATTGGTTTCATCTAAATTTTTTTCGTTACTTGAGTGAGCTCAGTTAACACTTGCTTTCAACAACTTTTCTTTTGACGCCCGAGTGAACTCGGTAGACACTACTTTCTGAACTAGGAAAACACAGGAATGCTCAATAGACACTGAGAACTGTCTTCACTACTTAAGTGAGCTCAACATATACTGATTGATAATGATTGTGAAATTTGTGTAACATCAAAGACAACACACAATTAATCAATTGTATCCAACAAGTTCTACACAAGAAACTAGAAAGCACCACAAACATCTGAACAAACTCATCATAGAAAATATTTGACACATCACCATGGTCAGGTATAAAAGATCATATACATAATATCATTATAGAACAAAACCCCAAGCCTCTGGTAAACATCCTGAATGGTTAATGTTCTAAGTCTAACCCAAAATCCAACACAAAAGAAAACATTCAACATCACAGTGTAGCTTCATAGATTTTGTTTTGGTTTTGAAAATAAACAATTTTGCTTAGATAATAAGGTTCAAGTTTTCATTACCAAAATATCAAAACTACTAAGGTTTTCAAATTATCAAAAGATGTAATCAATTTCTCCTAATAATAGAAATTATTTTTGTATAAATAAAATCCATCAAGTAAATCCCAAATTTATTAAAATAATCATCTCTCTAATTACAATTATCAAATTACTGTACATATACATTTTAATAATACGTTAATTAAAACTTCAATTGAATATTATTAAAATTAAATCAATAATCATTAAATTATTAAAGATAATAATTATTTATTTATTAATAACATAACTTTTATTAAATTATTAATAAAATAATTATTAATCTAATAACAAAATAATAAATATTTAATATTTAATAAATAATAAATAATAATTTAAAACTATATTAATTAAATTAATTAATAACAATGAACAAATCATATTAACACATTTATTAAATTAAAAACACTTAAAAAAAAATATTAAAAGAAATGTTTATGGCATGTCGGCCTTAATGATAATGTTATCGTCACAGTAGCCTCCTGCCACAACAACAGACTATTGCATTAGTAGTACCTATTGCTACCGCAACATGATTGTTGCATGCAATTCTTACAATAGCTGTTCTAGGGAGAGAAAGGGGAGGGGAGGTGGGGGTGGTGCCCTGCCTCCCACCAAGTTATAAAATTTTATTTTTTTGTTTGTATATAAAAATAAAAGAAATGAAAAACCAGGCCCCCTTGATAAAATACAATTTCTATTTATATTATATAAATTTATAATTATCATAGTAATTACTAACTACTATGATAATTACACACACACACACACACACACACACACACACACACATATTTCCCCATATAGATCTAATAGGAGAGAAACAATCAATCAATCAAATCTGTATATAACATTTTTTATTTCTTTTCAAAACCCTACTCGTATCAAAATACAATACTCTAATTTTTTTTTAAAAATGAGGGTTTCTAATTCTCAATTCATATACAAATGATTTCAAAATGAAGAACAAAGAAATTTGCAACAAGGGTTTCAACCCAATTAATTTTTTTGAAAACAAATCCACAACAAACATGAGGAAGATAGAGAAATTAAAGAACGAAAACTATTGCGCAAAACCCACAAGATCCTACCCAGACCTGATGCTAAAACAACGAATGCACGGAGCTCACAAGCAATTTCCCCTTCTTTCGAAAACCTTTTTATCTAAAATTGGCTCCTCCAAATTTATGTATCGAGAAATGTGCTCTAATTTCTTAATAAAGAGATTTCCTCAAATTAAGGCTTTGATTTTGCAATAACATGAAATGTTTTTCTTAATTATTTTATTATATTTTAATTTTCATTTGCAACCTTTTAGAATTTAATTAAAATAACTTTATTAAATCAATTCCTTTATCTCTTTTATTAATTCACAAAATATTTTTAATAAAATATTTAGTAATTTAACTAATAATAATTAAAGTTTAATATAAAAAATGAAACTCCTAAATATATTATTATTAAATTAAATAAATATGATTATGTCAAAATTAAAACTTTAACTATATTTTAAAATTTAATTCTTCTATTTAATTAATTTCTCAATTACTTAAATATAATAAATATTGATTTTTCTTTATAAAATTTTCATTAAATTAAATCATTAAATTATCTTTTAATTTGATTTAATTATAACTGAAAATCACAACAAACCCACAAGACTAAATATGAAAACCCATTAGAAGGTATAAAATACTAGTGTGCGCATAAAAGTGTCACACTTCTATAAACCATTATTTTTGAGAGAACTGATGGAAGAGGGAGTCTTAAGAGTCGGCTTATAACTCTCTATCTATGAAATGCAAAGACTATGAGATGGTGGCTCTCAAATGAACCAAACTATGCAACCCATGCAAGGCGCACCATAGAACGAGAGATTCAAAGAGTAGAGGCAAGTGTGCCAATATCCAAGAATCTAGAATGAAATGCAATGCAAATGCAAGCTATTCTAAATGAAATGCAAGCTAAAAAAAAGAACTAAGCTAAAGCATAAATGAAACTAAGCTAAAAAGTATGCCATAATGTAAGTAGAATGAGAGCTAAGCTAAAATGCAAGAATGCAAGAATGCTCCAAGTCTCCAAAATCACCAAAAAAACTTGAAGCATAACAATAGCATGAGAGACTAAGATTTTTTGAATGAGGAGAGAGCCCTCCCTTTTAAAGAAAAATGGATGGAAGAGATTAAGAGGCAAAAGAGGAATAATCAAGGGTGGAGAATACATCTTGAGTGATCCATGTGCACAAGCATCTCAACCAATCACAATTAATGGTTGACCTTTGGGAGGGTTTGAAATGTGTGGAAGAGAATTAAAGTTATTTAAAAGTAGAAGATTCCTCTCACATAGAAAAATGTGCATTCATTTGTAGACAAAAATACCTTTTCTTTTATTTCTAAAATAGGAATAATGCTTTATGTGTGCCCACTTAGGATAAGTGGGAAGTAAGGATTTTATTTTAATTAAAAGGGGGACATGTTCTTTTGATTAAATATGCACTTGGGATAAAGTGGTCATACCATAGGTTATAATCGAATAAATATATTTTTGAGGATTTGATAAAAAATAACCATTAGATAAATTATGAAAAAATACTAGAAAGGGGGCTCATAGTCTAGATGACCATTTTTAGTTAATTACATTTGCCTCTCTTTGACTAATGTATGATCAGTTTAGGAACACATTATGTCGAATAATGAAGAAGCTAAGATGATAAAGAGATATGATTATGAAGAATGAAATGCAGAAAGATATAGCAAGTCTTGAATGTACAGTCTGATAGCAATAGTACTAAACACTAGGATATAGATGATATAAGAATTCAAGAAGAGTAGTAACACCAAGAAAAGTAGATAGATCAAGAGAAAATAGATAGTTTTAGCAGAAAGTAATTTGCAACAATGATAGAATATTCACGCCCCCTCAGGATCAAAATCAAAATGAGATAGAGGAGATGTAGAAATAAGTTAGATTTGATCAAATAGGAACAAAGAAAAGTTCATAATGATAGATAAGAGATTAAGACCAAAGAGTGACCACCAAGCAATGAAGATCTACCCCAATTTGACTAACTTTGACCAAGAAAGATAAAGCATAAGAATTAGGTCAAAGAAAGAAGAAAGAAGAACTAAGATGAAATATAAATGAAAGAAAAGAGTCGAAGAGAGTAGAAATGATGATTTTCCCAACAAGATTCAAAGATTAAGCCTCAATAGGTTAGCCAACTACATAGAAGAAGGAAGAAATTTTGAGTAGCAAGATGAATCCAAATTTGGATTTCAATCCCAAAAATGGATCCAAGATGTCGAGATTAGCAAAGATAGGTCAAAGCATAGACAAGATGGTAAGATAGAAAAGAAGAGATAAGATAAGATCGAGAAGAGGTAAGAAAAGGATGAACATAATTAGCTGACAAGTCCATGAAAGATAAAAAAGAGAGCTTTCTCAACATGCAAAATGCAAAGCTAAGTTAGAATGAACCCTAGAATGCAAGCTAGTATGAAAAGGTGCAATTGCAAGGGTTGCATAAGTAGGTCCTAGTTTTTACCATCGAGCCTTATCAGGGACATCATAAGATCATACAATCATCACTAGTAAAACTATGAGGATATGAATATGATCTATGTCAGATAGAAATATGGAAATCCAACCTAAGCATCAAAGACATGTAAGTCAAGATGACTAATACAATTAGATTTCCTAAGTTTAGTATAGAAATATTACACTTGTATCAAGGAATAAGCACCATGATAACCCTTGAGTGCAGTCTTGCAAAAACATACAAGGATGATACGTTGTAAGTCCAAAGTGTTAAGTAGGACAAGCATGAATGCTCAAAACACTATAGACAAACAAAGTATACCCACAAGCAGAAATAAAAAAAACATGCCCCATGCCCCCAGTCTTGTAGTCCATGACATCCTTGAATGACTATTAGGGAGGGAACACATAGAAAAGAAATCATCATAGACAATACACAAAGAAGATAAAGTTCATCATATCTCAGTTGTTTAAATGTTTAAGTGCATGTGTATAAGTCACTTGGCCATTTCTTCAAGACTTGATTTTGATAGTGAGAAATATTGTAGCACCCTAGAATGTAGGTACACTACCTAAAAAGTGTTGAAAAACACTTGATGTCAAAGTGGGTAGTGTTGAGAAACACTATTTTGTGAGTTGCCAAAGAAACCCTAATGCACAAGGAAAACCTTAATAGGATAAGTAGCTATGCCCTTGAGATGAGGACAAGGAACAATCCTGAGCTAGGAAATGTGTAGTGAAGTGGGTGATTGAGACTGATAGACATAGGTGCAAGGGTCTCAAGTAGCACCTCTTTCTAGGTTTTCACCACTTGGCACATTTTTTCAGGACTTTTTTTCAATTTTTTGTATTTTTTTTTTGGGTGATAAATCAAAGTGCATATTGCTAGGTTTTCACTAAGATGCTCATTTTTTCAGGATGTTTTTTTTTTTTTTTTAGAATTTTTTTCAGCATCATATATGATTTTTTGAAATTTTTAGAACATTTTAGAGATTTCAAGCAAGATCACATTATTTTCTCCCAATGTCTAGCAAGGTATAGGACATGATGGAGCAACGAGATGGTAGATAAGAAAAGACATATAAGAAAGGAGTATGAAGCAAGTGAAAGTGATCCTGAAGGAATAACTCCTCAAGAGTACCCAAGCTAGGGAAAGAGGTGAAATAGTCAGATGAAGTATGTTTTGGATAAGCAATGGAATTAATGAGAAAGATAGCATGTAGGATAAGCAGTGAAGCCAACAAGTGAGATATCATGAAGTGTGTAATCCAAAAGAGTAGCCATGTCAAGACACCTATGAGAACCATGTTTTATTTATTGTGATCAAGATTAAGGGGTCAACTAGATAGGATAGTAAAGGGACAGAGCAATAAGAATAAAGCTCAAGATGGAGGCTATGAGTGAATGAGAGAGCACAATAGAAAATCTCGTGGATAAGATAGCCAATATGCAAAGATAGCTTAACATTGTCAAGATCAAAGAGAGAAGAGGGGATAGATGGATGATGAAAGAATTACACATGATGCCTATTTACCAGGTTTTCATCATGGTATTTATCCAAAGTGCCACAAGAAGTGATTTTCACCATAGGATGAATTTTATTTCTCTTTACTTTTGCTACCAAGGTGCCACAAGAAGTGGTTTTCACCAAGGCACATTTTCATTTTTTATTTTTTAAAAAATCTTTTTGCTTTTTGAATTTTTAGAAAGAGTTCAAGTTGTTTGAATGTAGATAGTGCTCATATAGAAAATATAAGTCATGATAAGACAAGACCATAGAAAGGTATGCTCAAAGATGCTAATAGGGTAATGAAAGAGAAATGGTAGTAGGAAGAGTATATGGAGGATAAGAGTTCATGTATAGAAAGTAAGTGTAAGCTTTAGAGGATTTCATGAGGGTAGCTAAAATATTGGGCAAGATCAACATTGACACACACCTTGAAGGGTGTTGGAATGATGGAGGAATCATGGATGAAATATCTTGAGGTTTAGATGTATGAGGTGGTAGAAGAGATTAAAAAAAAAAGTGGAGTGGAAGGCTTTGGAATATTTTTAGAAAGATTTTTGGAAGAAGATGGAATGGAAGCCTTTGGAAGCTTGAATGTCAACTTTGAAGTATTTTCAATATTCAAGTCTTTCAAAAGAGACTTGGGAATCCATATAGCTTTAGATTTTCCTTTGGATACTTTAGAGCATATTTCTTTAATAATGGGATTAGGAACCCATATTTTCTTTGATTTAGCTCTCTTAATAGTGGACCTTTGTGGTCTCTTTTGTGCATTTTCCTTCTTAGCATTCACATGTCATTTAGATGAGACATAGTGATCTTCATTTTTCAATGGATTCTTATGTTTATTCTCACTTCCAAAGGACTTGGGATTTGTGGATGAATAAAGATGATATGATTGGTTTAGATAGATAGACAGATGGAAATTCATCAAGGATGAGTATCTTTGTTGATCTTGAGGTATGATGGGAGAGCTAGGAGTGAAAAATGTAGGAGATGAAGGAACATAAGGTCCCAATATAGATGGAAGGTTTGAAAAATTTATCTTTGATGGATGAGGACCAAGGATACAGTTAGGAGATGCAAATGGATAGTGAAAAGGGATATCAACATCTTTAGAGTGAGCAACATAGTCAAAGCCATCAATAGAATCATGATTAGCTTTGATAGGAACATCATTTTTAATAGGAGTAGTTGAAGCTTGAGCACATTTTTCAAGTGGATATGGAAGTAGAATATGAGGGGACACTTTGATCTTGACAAGTAGCTTTGGATAGCATAGGAAGAGAACTTTTCTCATAATTTTTAGTAAGCTCAAGGGAGATAATGGGAGTGGTGTCTTGATCATCATACTAGGGTATGGAAAAGACATAGGATATGGAGGGGAAAAATCTTGAAAGAGATGAAAGGGTGCTTGATCTTGATCTTTCTTGACATTTATAGCTTTTTCTTTTTGAGAGTCCTCTTGACATGGAGCCACTTCTAGGGACAAGGGAGAATGAAGAGTGAATGGAGTAGTACTTGGATCTTTAGGCTTAGTAGTATGGATAAGGTTTGCAGCCAAGTGAAGGTTAGCTTGAGTTTCTTTTAGAGGTAGTCCTTGAGGATAGGCATAGTGTATGTGAAAAGCATAAGGTTCTTTATTTGGTAGAGGCATGTTGGAAAGATTTGAAGTATTGGTAGGTGCATTTGAAGTATTGGTAGGTGCATGAGTGTTGGAATAAGTGGAGTTATCAAGGAAACCATTACTAGACATAGGTTCATTAATATGATCTTTCTCAAGAAAAGTATCCTCATCACATAAGTCATTAGAGGTATCAATAATCCCATTATCAATAAGATCTTGGATTTTATGTTTCAGCTCAATGCAATATGAAGTACTATGCTCATTATGTTGATGATAAGAAAAATAGATATCCAAGAATGGTTTTCCATATTAGCTAGACTTAGGTAACATGATGAGCTTGGTGCCAAGAAGTGTTTGCAAAGTGTCACCATAAGAATCTTGCAAGGGAGAAAAAGTTCTATCAAAAGTATGTCTAGAGTCCTTTTGTTGCTTCTCAAGTGAATGGTATGCATCCATGTCTTCATCATTGTCTTGGTCAAAGATATGTCCATCATGATAGCTTGGAATAGGCTCAAAGGAGGTATCACTTTCTTTCTCTCTAAGGAGGTCTTTAGATCTAGAAGATGAAGACATTTGATGTCTTGGAGTAGAATATGTAGACCTTGAAGAAGATGAAAAATGTGTATGTAAAGGTCTTAAGGGAGATTCATTTAAGAATGAAATATTCTCCTCTAATATTTTCTCAAGTTTAGACTTCATTCTATCATACACTTAGAGAAATGAAGGTAAGAAAGATCATTTGTCTCTTCTAGTTCTTTGTATTGAGCATATAGATCTTGAAACTCTTTAGTGGCATGGAGGATATCGTGATCATCTAGCTTTGATTGAGGTTCGGTAGTACAAGGTTTGAATGCCATAGTGGTGGATAGATAATCAAGCCTAAAGGAGACTAGAGGAAGCTAAGAAGGTGACACAAGATAATTTGATGTCCAAACTAGAGAGGTAGAGTGTTCACTTGCCAAAATAGTAAAGATTGAGTAAAGTGACTTGTCAAGAAAGTGTCCAAGAAACTTACAACACTAGTGACTCAAGTCAAGATCTAGGCAAGAATCCAAATAGCCAAGTAGATAGAGCAAGTGGGGTGATGAGTAAACAACTTTCCCAACCTAAGAGTGTAGTCTAGAAATCAAGGTTACCATTTCAACAAAATGATAACTAGCAAGAGGACATAGACCATGAAGATAGAAAGATCAAGAGCACTAAGACCAAAGAACCACTTTAAGAATGTTCAAGCACTAAAGACATAGAAAAGAAAAATCAAATAATGAGACTCCCCTTAGCAAGCAACACAAGAAAATTTTTAAGACTTGATGCTTTGACTTGGTTGACAAAGTTTGAAAATAGTTGATAGCATAACAAGTTTGATGTTCAAAAGAAATTTCTTTCAAAGAAAGATAGTGACACATGGAGTAGTCTTCAAATAATCAATCAAGGGACAAATAAACCTTGCATGTTACAATCATATGTGAGGTCTCAAAAGAAATCCCTAGAACTATTGTCATGTGTATGTTCAAAAGATTTCAACAGGTCTAGCACATTCGAGAATACATCAAGAAATATGTACCTAAAAGTCATGGTTCATTACTCAATAGCTTGGGCCACGCTTGATGCTCCTTAACCTCACACCAAGTGGTTTCCCACAAGAGATATTGGCTTTATCATGGAAGTGCCATAAGCACAACCAAGGGAACATAGATGGTGAGTGTAAAATCTTGCGGTGATTCATGTAGTCCACTAGGATTAATCCTTGCACCAAGAAGTTGAGTGGAAACATAGGGTAGCTACTAACCTAGGGTGTTTAGAAAGGATTTTAGTTCATAGCACTCCTCTTGCTCCTAATACAGGACACCTCACCTTGCAATGAGTAACCGGTTTTGCGACCACAAGAGTATGTTAAGAATTCCTCCCTAGTGACCTCCTCATGGTCATAATCCCACAAGCAATCACACTAGGTAAGATAAGTGCTTTGTCTACTGAGGTTTTGTGTCCCTGATAGCCTTGAGATTATAGTGGGTTGGAAGAGCTGGGTAATTTACTTGTCCCCACTTGGGTCATTCCTCTCAGGTTGTTCAAGAGCAGGCCCTCTAAAGGATCCTAACTACCACAAAATGTATCCACTCTCAAGGGTCAATATTTTTGATTCACCTCAAGGGTGAAGAACATAGTTTCCTACCTTTATTGCTTCCCCCAAACATACCAAGAAGCTTCAATTATCTGCTTGCTTTCAAAATTCAAAGGTGGGTCAAGATTTCTGATTCACCACAAGGGTGAAGAGCATACTCTCCTATCACCAAGGAATGCCAATTGCAAGTTAATGTGCCTAAAAAAATGAACAACTAGTAGATGTTGCACATGAGAAAAAAGAAATCAAGTTGGGTTTTTATGCATTGGGCAGCCCTGCAAACAATTGTTAGTAGCCCTTGTGCATTTGAAGCTTTGACATCTATTCTTTTTAGCAATGAAAATGAGAAACTCCCTACAAAGAAACCAAGGTTAGGGCATAAAAATTAAGTAAGACATGCAACAAAAAGTGGTTAGTTTCCTCAAAGATTCAAGTTATCTTCCAACCAAGTGTATGCAAAGGAAGTGCAAGTTAATCACAAATATTCTCATTTCTACTCTTTGCTTTTGACCTAGTCAACAAGATTGGACTTGTTTGGTATGATTTTGTTGCCTGAATTTCAGTTACCCCTCAATTTTTTTTTTTTGGTAATGTCAAGTTAGATTTAGTCATGTCTGAGTCTAAGTCTAAGTCTTCCTTAGGTAGGCTATTCTTGTCGGGTTTCTCTGCCATTGCCTTTTCTTCTCTAAGCCAGGTGGGTTGTTTAAAAGTCTTGTCATAATGGGTAGGTGATAGACCCCAACCTGGCAAGGATAACATGCTCTCATTGATGATCTTTTTTAAATGGAATGATGATTGTGAAACTATGATCTCTGGGCATATACAAGGAATCAGATAGAAGTTTTCTCAAATGGCTAATGCAATAACAAATTTGGCATTAAAAATTTCAAAAATTCACTTCATGGGGTAGTGTGTATAGTCTAGTTGATAAGATTTCCCTTGTTTTTAATATGTACACTAGTAATTGAGGAGTAGAGCTTGTAGTTGAAGACATTTGGTTACATTAAAAGTTGCAAGTTAAGGAGACCTCAAGATGTGTTTCTAGAGAGTTGCAGAATAAAGATGATTAATGCATTGTTATATCTCATATGATATCATGTTACACAAGGCCTCATCTCAAATGGTTATTAGGTTTTGGAGGAAAGTTTTAATATTGATTGATCATTGAAACTAATTCTTTAAAAGCCTTCCAGTACAAGAAGACAATATGTTTACTCAGAAAAAAACATACTATCGATCTCAACAACAAACATTGATTTGGAGCAGATCTTTGGACAGTTTCAAATGTGTTTGTATTTAAGTTCTCTGAATGTGAAGCAGAGGAAGTCATGAATGGCTTAATCTTTAAGCCTGATTAGTACTTTTTTATGACACATAAATTAGCAAAGTTCATTATTATTACAATGAAGATGTGGGTTTTTAAGGATGAAAGTGTAGTAGTCTAGCTTTCAACACATAGACAGTGCTCATAAAGATTTAAAAAAATCTCAATTCATGATCGTAGTTGCATACTCTGTCATGCATTCTCTATTCTCAACTATGTTGTTGTACAATCAATCTTTATGATCATGATGCAAAGGTCTGAAAAGGAAAAAACTATAGGACAATCGATTGCTAGTGGAGAAGCTGCAAGGTTCTGAGAATTCTAAATCATAAAGCTTGCGTATTAGGATTCATTTAAAATAGAGGATTGAGTTTTTGGTAATGTTTGAACCATTTGCGCACGTCACTTTATCTTTTTATTGAAGTGGTTAAATGTTGAATTCTGCATAAAGTAAAGGCACATTTCAATTCTTTGATGTTTCCTGATCATGTTAATAAAGAAAGAATTGGATTTGATGTTGAGATAGACAAGATATATGAAGGCGGGTTTTTTGATTTTGACTGCTCCAAAGTGGCGGCCACACCTCTCAAGTGCATTTTTCGCACCCCATAAAATTGTAGCAATTGTATGATAACTTGAGCTTTGGTGATGCAGGATGTTTCATTTTAATCCAAAGAACATGTTTCGACCTTTAAAAGTGGATTTCATGCCTTATATCAAAAAGTGGAAATTTGAAATTTAAGTGCGCCATTACCGTTTGCACACTTGAAATGGGCAAAACTCGCCAGCTTATTTCTTGCAGAATTTGAGTCCTTTTTGAAATCTAATCATTTGGGTTGTCATAGAATGGGTCAAAGAACATTTTCTTTTTAGAAAGTTTTGCTTGAGAATGTGCCAAATGCTCAAGGCAGAAATTTGGATTTTGGGTGCTCCAAAGGTGCATTTTCTATAGTGTTCGAAGTTTTAACAGGAGAGGAAGACTCAAAGGGAAATTTTATTGTCTCACATGTTATGGAGAAAGTCAAAACATGATCAGGTCATCAAAAATACAGAAATTGATGGTTCGGGCCTCATGAGGAAATGAGTTTTCGATCTCCTAAAGACAACTGTTTTACTTAAATGTAAAACTCTTGTAAGACAGGCATGTTAAAGGAAAGTAGATGTCATTGAATATCAAGCAGGAGTCATGATCAAAGATCATGATAGACGCTCTTGAATGTATCTAAAAAAAGGTTGAAAATTAGTCACGACAAAGGGAAACATAATTGTACAGAGCATGTCAAGCACAGTGACCTTATTACATATTTTCATGGTGATAAGGCAACACTTATTACGGATTCAGATTTGTAACTAAAGCTGTATTGAAGATAATTTCGTATGAGATAAAAACAGAGAAGTCTAATGCAGTGGGATGATTGGATATTTATGAATGGTGAGCAGTTCCTTCTGGTTAAGTATGTTAATAAGTTCTTCTTATTTCAAATTCTCTTAGCACAGAAGAAGTACATTGTCAATGGAAATTCGTTCATGGATACAAGCTTGCAAATGTTCGTATCACATCTTTCTTTCCATGCTGATTGATTTTGATATTATGAAGACCTGTTCATTTCACCTTCTTGAACGCAAATTAGATGAAGAGACAAAGTCTTTTTGGCTCTTTTTGTTTGTATTTTCGAAAGTATTAGTCTTCAATCTTTTCAAATTCTAGAATAGGAAACATTTTGCATTCCCATGAAAGGGTGTATGTTGTAAGCTCTATATATACTAATGAAAAAGTAAATACAAAGGTCGGAAAATTGTTGGTATGAAGGGAGATCGCAGAGACAATCACGCTTGGTGTCAATTCTTTACTGTCCAGGTGCTTCCCTTTTCTACATATAGTCAGAGAGCTGGAGTGGAGGAGAGAGCACGTTTAATTTCTATAATTTCATTCATGTATTGAGATTAATGTTCAATTTTTGTAATAGGTTTGGCTATAGTCTGCAAGAAAATATGATCAGAGTATTGTATCTGTCTGTTTAAAACAAGGAAAGGTTTTGTTATGAATCAGAGTATTTGGACAACACTTTTCTTATTACTTTCAATTGGAGCATTGTTATGATCAGTTTTGAGCACTTTCTTGTATTCTTGGTCAAATGGTGATTGGGAGATAGATCAAAGTACTATCAACTTATCCTATTGCAAAGGTTTGAATGTTCAATCTTCATTTTTCATCTCATGTCATTGCATTTGCATAACAAATAACATTCTTGCATCACCAATGTTGGGAAGTCATAGGATGTATGAGTTCCTAAAATTGGATAGGATTAGAATCTAAATTTGCCTGAGTTAGTCCTGGATGGGATCAGCTTGATTTTGCCTCTATTGTTCTCTGGTTAAGAACATACCCGTAGTAGGAATTAGAGATAAAATATAATTCATTGAATATCATTTACATAGGGAGTTGTACCTCAATTCAGAGGGAAACTAGATATTCTTAGAAACGGTTTCCCAACTGTTGTGCAAAGTTGTTCTTCATTATAAGTTTGGGCACATAAAAAGAGGAAAAGAAGAAGGACAATCTGTTTACCAATAGATTTCAGATCCAAAAATAGAAATGAAAAGAAGAGACCCCTGCTAAAAATCAGAGAGCTTTCCAAAAATGCAAGAAATTAAAAAATTCTCTCTTCATTTGTGCCCTAGGAACCCATTTTATCAAAACAAACTAGATTTATCAAATCGAGTTTTTAATCCTTAATGTGACCTCAAAATTTTAAAAAAAAAGAAAGCACCCCCTATATAATTCAAAAAAAATTCTGAAAATGTAAGTTTTTCCAAAAATTTCGCTGATTTGTGACCATAAATGACTTTTTATGAAAAAAAAGAAAAATTCATAACTAATGCAAATCAAGTCAAAATGATCTAAAAATCGGATTGAGACATCTTGGACACATATTCAACTTGAAAAGAAAATTTTAGAAACAAACTCAAAATGGTTTAGGAGATATGATCAAATCTTAAAAAAACCTATGGTTTTGGCTTTCAAACCAATCTGCATATGGGTTAGCCTTAAAACCAAAGTGAGAACTCTGCAAAAGCACTTGATTAGATCCAATATGCTGCTATAAAAAATTAGAAATGAGAAATGAAAGAAAATGGAGCTAGAAACTTGATTCAAGCCCCACGGTGGGCGCCAACAATGTGTGCATAAAAGTGTCACACTTCTATAAACCATTATTCTTGAGAGAACCCATGGAAGAGGGAGTCTCAAGAGCCAACTTATAGCTATCTATCTATGATGTGAAAAGGCTATGAGATGGTGGCTCTCAAATGAACCAAACAAGGCAACCCTTGAAAGGTGCACCATAGAATGAGAGATACAAAGAGTAGAGGCAAGAGTGCCGATATCCAAGAATCTAGAATAAAATGCAATGCAAATGCAAGCTATTCTAAATGAAATGCAAGCTAAAAAAAAGAACTAAGCTAAAGAATAAATGAAACTAACCTAAAAAGTATGCCATAATGTAAGTAGAATGAGAGCTAAGCTAAAATTCAAAAATGCACGAATGCTCCAAGTCTCCAAAATCACCAAGAAAATCTGCAGCATAACAATAGCATGAGAGACTAAGATTTTTTGAATGAGGAGAGAGCCCTCCCTTTTAAAGAAAAATGGATGGAAGAGATTAAGAGGCAAAAGAGGAATAATCAAGGGAGGAGAATACATCTTGAGTGATCCATGTGCACAAGCATCTCAACCAATCACAATTAATGGTTGACGTTTGAGAGGTTTGAAATGTGTGGAGGAGAATTAAAGTTATTTTAAAAGTAGAAGATTCCTCTCACATAGAAAAATTTTCATTCATGTGTAGACAAAAATGCCTTTTCTTTTATTTTTAAAATAGGAATAATGCTTTATGTGTACACATTTAGGATAAGTGGGAAGTGGGGATTTTATTTAATTAAAAGGGGGACATGTTCTTTTAATTAAATATGCACTTGGGATAAAGTGGTCATAGCATAGGTTATAATCGAATAAATATATTTTTGAGGATTTGATAAAAAATAACCATTAGATAAATTATAGAAAAATGCTAGAAAGGGGGCTCATAGTCTAGATGACCATTTTAAGTTGATTACAACTAGAACAAAATCAAGTGTCCAAATTATGAATTCACATCACTTGATGAATTCAGATGGGTAAACAACTCAGATACTTGTCCTAATTTCTAGGACAATTGGCTAGGTTAGGGTTTCTACTTGTAATACCCCAAAATTGGCTCATTGCCATCTCAACCAATTCTAGTCTATTTTTGATCAATCCTAAAGTCCTATTCCATTAGGCAAATTTTTATTCGGCTACTCGCTACTTGACTTAATTATCAGATGCAGAAAATCCTAATCTGCATTCATCATGCTTATTATTTAATTCCTATAGTATTTACTCATATTAGTCACATTAAACCTATAAATTAATATTTAATTTAATTACTAAGTATTTATACTTTAATTAAATTAAATTATATCTTAAGGCTAATGTACTATGGAATTAAATTTATTTAATTTAATAAATGTGCCTATTTTAATTAATTAAATGAAATTATTTAATTAAATGGAGTACTTACTTCTAATTAATTAAACAAAGTTATTTAACTAAATGGGAAGCCATTCCTAATTAATTAAATGAAGTTATTTAATTAAATAAGAAAAGTGTCTCTAATTAATTAAAGAATTATTTAATTAAATAGAAAAGGTAATTATGAGAGTATATCTCATTTTATTAAATTAAATATCTCACCAAAATCTCTCTTCAGTTCAAAAAGGGAAATTTCTAGTTCACTATTGATCAAAAAGGAATTAAATTAGTTAACTCCTTATTCTACTCAAATTAAATCAGTTAACTCTCTTTAATTTGGGAATCTTCCTTTATGACTGAACTTCACCTTTAATCCTGACCGTTGATTGAAATCGATCTCAACCGTTGATGGAGTCCAGAAAAGTCTATTTAAGAGACCCTCATCTCTTCATTTTGGAGAGGATGAATTAGAATTTGCATTGAATTGCTGTTGAAATTCATACTCACATTTTCTCACATTTTTGCATACATTTTGCATCCTTAGCTTAATTTCATTTAGCTTAATATGCATAGGTTAATCTAGTTTTGTTTCAATTGTTCCTAGATTAGAATGCATTTCTCATTCTAGATTAATCTGCACAATCATATAGATTAATTTCATTTTCTTAAATCCTCTGTTCTTAGAGGTTCTAGTTGCTTAAACACCTCAAATATGAGGATATCTAACAAGCAATTCCCTTTAGATAGAAGGCAACAGGTCGCCTTGCTGGCTGATTTTCGGATGAACAATCCCATGTTCATTCTAGGATGAATCCGCAAATAAAGACCGAGTTGAAGTGTGTGTGTTAGCAGAGGCTGCATATTCATGCATACACTACTCAACAATTATCTCCACTCATGCTCATCTTGGCAATTCAGGGAAGTCAATTCCATGTACCTGCAATCTACATAAAATTTGAGCATGTCCATATACATATATAATCTAAGCTAGATAGGCAATGGAAGGAAGTGGTGCATCGTGTAGATCCTAACTAGCAGGTGACTATGACTCTCTCCCTCAACCACTTCAAAAATGTCAAACATAAGGTAAAACATATAAGTACACCATACACATGCAAGTATGGGGTAAGTATCCATAGAAACTTCATATACATCATTCATCTATCTATCATCATGAAATAAATAAACTCACCATATAAACATACATAAATCATCATTGAAATAATCATGAACACGTGAAATAACTAAGTATTAAGTAGCTCATCAAATATATCAACTGTGTATAAAAAATCAGTAACCAAGTACTGCTAAACATAAAATATAATTGTAAAACTGGCTAAAAGAATTTGGTAATACGACATGAAAGGTAAACTACGAGTAGGCATTACATGGTCTTGTTTAGATACAATACAACTAGTATATTAGAGTTTATATTAGACTTTACAATACAAGAACAAGATGGAAAAAATCACGAGTCTAATTTCTTTTAGTGTTTCAAATAGCTTACAATTTCATCTTGATGAGTGTTCTACTCCTTAAAAAATGCGGGACAAGACCAACGACTTGTTTGGTACCATTAACGAGTTCATAGCACTTTATATTGAGGTAGAGCTTACTTCTCTTATACCAATTGCTTTCCCCTCTATTGAGGATGTTCTCATGAGGTTCAAAAAATAGAGAACATTGTTACAGGGATGTGGGAAAGAGAAGACTAATAAGGAGTGCATCTATCTAATTCTATCGAAGCTTCGAGAAAATTTTCAGATTTTCTCTTCTACCTTCCATTCCACTATGGATGCCTTGGGTCCCAGACCTACCATGCCCACTTTTGAGGTCTTTTGTGATCAATTAACTAAGGAGTAGTCCAAGCTTACATGGTTAGATACTATCATAGGTTCAAAGACACATGCATTAGTTGCTCAAACAGCTACAGTGAAGCCAAAGCAAAAACCAAAGCCCAAGATAGATTCAATAGGAAAGATTTGCTCCAAGCCTACCCCTAAATTAGATGCTTAGAAACCCACTCTAAAGGGTAAATCTTCTAAGTCTGGTGACTCTTTCTCCAAGACTAAGAAGTACATAGGTGATCCTTGTAGTTTTTATGGTAAGGACATCTAGTTTCTAGGTGTTGGAAACATCTTGAGGCTCTAGAGGAGGCCATGCAACAACACAATATTGCTTCTCCAAAGCCACCACCTCCTCCTTTAGGGAAAGGGAAATCTCTTTCTGCACAAGCATTTTCTTCTACAACTACTTGGATTCTCAATTTAGGTGTTTCCCACCATATGACATGCTCACCTAATGTTGTTACCTCACTTGCTTAGACTGTTACCACATAGATTGCAGTTGGTGACTCTACACATCTTTCAGTCATAGGTTCAAGAACTATCTCTTTAGAGGGTGGCTCACTATAGGATTTTCTCTTGGTTCAGACCATTTCTATGAACCTGTTGTCTATCTTTCAAATTTTTCATTCTAGCTCTGGTAAGACAATCAAGTTCTCACTACATGATGTGGTTAATCAAGACCTCCATGATCCTAACTTGGTTGTTGCTACTGGGAGTGATGATCTTTAGTCTCACTTATGTCAGTTTGATGGCTTTGAGAGCTCAAATTCTACAAGTGTTTCTCATATTTCACATGTAGAAATAATGAGAAAGCTTTGGCATAAGCATTTTGTTCATGTCAACTACAAATATATACAATAGATGAGTACACAGGAGCTAGTGATTGGGCTACCTCAGATCTCTTGTACTGATGATGTTTATCAAGATTGTACACTTAGAGAACATCACAAAGATACATTTCTATTAGGTAGATACACCATCCTAAGGATCCATTGGAGTTGATCCATAGTGATCTTAGTTTATTCCCCACTCCATCTTTTTCAAGTGCTTGATATGTGCTTACCTTCATGGATGACTTCTCTAGATGCACATGGGTATACTTTTAGAAGTACAAGTCTGATGTCTTTGATTCATTTCACATATTCAAGTCATTTGTGGAGAAGAAGTCTAGTCTTTCTATTAGGTGTATATACATTGAAAATGGGTGGAATATGTGAATTAGTGTTTTAGAGGATTTTGTACTAGGCATGGTTTATAACATCAGTTTACAGTTCCCCATACCCCTCAGCAGAATGGGGTTGCAGAGAGAAAGAACAAGACATTATAGGAGATGACCAAATGTATGATACAACCTTGAGATATGAGTTTGGTGCAAGATCACCCACTCTAGATTCATCAAAGAAGGCACTCAAGGATCCTAGATAGTTCACTTAGGATAGTTTGGCACATTGATCCAGTTGTAAGGCCTAGTTCTAGGATTAGGCATAATTATGAGCCCCTGGGTAACTAAGGCCAAATATGATAATTAAGCCTCAAAATGAATAGGATTCTAGGTTTTTATTTATTTTTAATAACTAGATCCATGTTGGATCACCTACTTTAGGTTTGGACCAAGTTTGGTCTTTAGATTTGCATTTTTGCAAATTTTGCAAAAAGCGCTCAAAAGTTGTCAGCAACTTTTAAACAACTTTTCAAAAAGTTTCAAATACATTCAAAAATATTTCCTCCAATGGATAGGTAGTTTAAAATTACCATGTAACCATTGGAGAAGTCCTATAAAGCCTTATAGGCCAATGATAGGAAACACAATTGTAATTTGGCATTGAAATCAATAGAAATCAATATTTTTCCTTACAAAACACGTGTTGCAAACCCTTGTATGGAATTGTATAGATGAGTTGGAAAATTATAGTGGATTTAAAAATTGGAGAATTTTATCTATTTCATTTTTCATCAAGTCTCATGTTCTAATTCTTCATAGGTTGAAAGTTATCAAATTTTCTTGCTTGTTGCCTAGGATTCAACCTAGAAATCAACATGTTGCTAGGGCTAGGTCATTTTGACACATTCCACCATGGGAAATTGATGCCTTTTGGTGGAATGCAAGGTTTAACGATGTACTTTCAGATTCTACAAGTTGTTTTCTAGGAAGAGCAAGGAGTTGAGCCCTAGGTGTGCATCACCAAGAGTACACTATACAACATTTGTAACAGTCCCTTCTAGTTTGAGTTTTTGAATTCATCAGAGGCTAAAACTATGGATTATTGTTTATTTTACATGCCCCCACATATCCTAATAGTTGGATTGAGCCTCTCCTTTGTAGAAATCATAATTTTAGAGTAAATGGATCCCTAATTAGGCCTAGGAATCCAATCCAATGTTGCAACAACAATAACCTCTACTTCTCACCACTCAAGGGTGCTTTGGCATGTTTTATAAGATCCAGAAGGGTACCCAAATCTCTAGTCAAGTCACTAGGTTGTTTGGAAGAATCCAAAATTATGCCTCATTCTCATTCTAGGAGGGCTATAAGCCAATTCATTAGTTTTTGAGGCAACTTGATGCTATAAGTTGTCTTTGATTAAATGAATCATTAATTCATGTTGGTTGGGACCTAAATAGGCCATATCAATGATTTTAGGCCACCCCTAGTCTTTGAATCCAATTTTTGGGGTTTGGTCCATCTTTTGGCTAAGGAAATCCATTAGTGCATTTTGAGTTGTTGGTGCTTAGAACTTGGGTAGACCTAGTGATTAGGTTACCTTATCTTGTGGGGTTGTGATAACATTCCTATGAGCCCATCTCCATACCTATGATAGGTATTTGGAACTAGGACCCTTCACCTTAGGTGTTGAGGGAATTTGTGAACTTCTACCATTCCTTACTGTTTGAAGACTTTTATTGCCTATTGCTGCATTAAAGTTCTTTATTTTGGGTTGAGGCTATCAATTGTGCCAATTATATTCAGAATTATATGTCTCACAAGGCATCATGACACTTGACTCTTAAGGATGCTTGGACTCATGTCAAACCAGATGTCTCTACTTTCTACATTTTTGGTAGTGAGGCTTGGGCATTTATTCTATATGCTCACTAGAAAGCCATGGAGAGGAAGAGCCAACCACTCATCTTTGTTGGCCACTATGAGGATGTGAAGGCATACAAGTTATTTGATCTTGATTTCAAAGATGTCTTGTTTCAACAATATGTTTAGTTTGATGAGCATTATCCTCAAATGGAACCTCCATCACTAGCTTCTCCCTCACTACCTAGTACTTCCTCTACTCCTCCACAAGATTATGCATCCTCTAAGAAAGATCTTGATATTGATCTCCCTTCACCACCTCCACTAGTTCTTTAATGAGTTCCCAAGTGGTCTCATCATACTATTGATGCACCAAGACCTATGGCAGGTGATCCTTCAGATTCTCATCGCACTCATGCTCAGACTTCTTGTACTAGACTCTTGAGTTATGTCATTTTAGATGATCTATAGAGTTTTCCACAGGTGATAGGACACTTAGAGTGGGAAAGGGCTATGGATGAGGAGTACTCTTCTTTGATGAAGAACCACACATGGGATCTTTGTCCTCTTCCCAAAGGAAAAAAGTTGGTTCGGTTGCTGGTGGGTGTACCGTACCAAGTATGTTGCATATGGTTCTATTGAAGATACAAGGCATTTCTTGTTGCAAAGGGATTTTCATAGGTTGATGCTATTATTTACTTCAAGACCTTTTCTCATGTTTCCAAGATGAATTCTATTCACCTTGTACTCTCTCTTGTAGCTTCACAAGGATGGACAATTTTTTAGATGGACACGAAGAGTACCTTTTTGCATGGAGACCTTCATGAGGAGATCTATATGGATTAGTCTCATGGTTTTGTATAGTAATATTCATTGGTATGTAGGATTTGGATTTCTTTATACAGTCTTCAACAAGCCCCTTAGGCTTGTTGTGTGAAGATGGATTCCTTCTTGCTTTTTTCACAGTTTACTCGGTGTCATTCTGATCCTACAGTTTCATTCAACATCATGGGGCTGAATTATTGATACTTATACTTAATGTAGATGGTCTCATCATTATAGGTATCTCATCCTCTATGATACAAAGGGTTCAGTGAGCCTTGAGAGAGTAGTTTAATATTATAGACCTGGGACTTCTGCACTATTTTTTGGGCCTACAGGTTGTTCAGTGTTCGGATGGGATAGCCATACTCCAACATAAGTATGCTCTCGATATGCTTCATAGATTCAAGATGCTTGATTGCAAGCCTGCTCCCACAAATTTTTAGTTGAGTGTTGTTTTGTCTACCACTTGTACTACTCCTACAATGGATTCCACTTTATATAGAAAATTTGTGGGTAGTTTGTTGTACCTGACACACACACATCCTGATATTTTCTTTGTGGTTGGATTTGTCTCTCAATTTTCCCATGATCCACATGAAAATCATTTTCAAGCTTCCAAACATATCTTGATGTACACTTAGGGTACTACATGTTATGACATTCACAGGGGATCCTCACATTGTTGGTTACATAGCCTTAGATTGGGCTAGTGATATTTATGATCGCAAGTCTACTTTTGAATTTTTTTAAAATCTTGGTTATGGTCCTTCAAATAGCAACATGCTCACACATTATCATCTATAGAGGCAAAGTAATGGGAAGTTGTGCTAGCTATTTAGGAGTTTTTGTGGCTTTGACAGTTGATGGAAAAGTTTGGATTTCCTTATGATAGTCCCACCTTTTTGTAGTGTGACAATCAGAGTGCTATACACATTTCTTGCAACCTAGTTGAGCATTGATAGACCAAGCACATTGAGATTCACATCAACTTCATCAGACATTTGATCCAAGATCAATCTCTGAGCTTGGAGTGCATTCCCACTTTTGAGTAGGTTGTAGATATCTTCACTAAACCTTTTGCATCTTTGTAGTATCTTTAGTTGCGTTCTATGCTTGGGGTAAAGGAAGTTGTCCTTGGGAGGTCTTAGTGATGAGTCCTTCCTTTCTTCTTTTTTTTCTATCTCTTTTTGGAGTAGAGTTTTTCCCACATGTTTTTCCATGTTTCTCTATTTCATAAAGATTTGGTTGTGATTGGGTACCTCATTAGGCCTTGTTTTCCAGACCCAAGTTTGTTTTCAACATTGCATTGTAGTTTCTTTTCTTTTTTTGTATTGTTTGTAGCTACATTATTGCTCATCTTAAGGGGGGTTGTTAGAGTAAAGCATTAATTTAATTTAATTTATTAAATTACCTTTACTCCCTTCTTAAGATTTCACTTTATGCGCTTTGCATTTCCATTTCTTAATTAATTAGTGATTATTAAATGCCATTTACCTCATCTCCTTCTATAAGGATTGATCTTTTTTAAATATCTCTCATTCTTTTGGTTTGATAATATAATTTGAATATTTTCATAGCAAAACCTTTGCCTCTTCTTTTCTTTTTCTTCTCTATGACAAGTTCTTGCATGTAGGTGTTCTTTGGGTTTTGTGGATTTGTATTGCTCAAATCCTTCAATTCCCTGGTATGCCTAGTAGGAAATGTGATAAAAAAATCCAGTGCACCATGAACTTGGTGATATAACACTACAAGAAATAGTTTGAGGAGAGAATCATTGAAGACATAAACAAAATGATGAAAAGATTTCAAACTACGATGAAGCAGAGATTCAGAATACCACCCTCACTAGTGGAAAAGTACAAAGAAGACATATGTTTCATGGTTGAACCATATGTAACATGGATGGCGTTAGTTGTGTTGAGGGTTAAGTTCATACACTCTATGGGCTATGAGTTGAGTAAAAATGTAATAGAAGGGTATGCGAAGATGATACTCAAGTTAGAGAAGGAAAAAGACACTCCTATATGGGAAACCTATGCAGAGAAGATCATAGAAGTAGAAATCAAGCTCTATAGTAAGGAGATTAAGAAGAATATTTAGAATAAAATTGAATCAACTCTCAAGGAATATGGAATGAACAAATAGGAGTATGAAGAAGTAAAATGTATAGCCTTGGAAATGAAGGCTAGTGGATAGACTGAGGTGTTTGTGGCCACACCTCTAGTAGCATGACCTTCTGAAGGAGTCACCATAGCAGAGTCATCTTCATAGATACCTATTGTGTCCTATGCCATAGTTGCATAAGTGAAACCTAGTAAGGTCAAAAGTTAGAAGATTGAATAAGAAGTAGAGAATGATGATGCAAAATCCACTACTCGTCCAAGCACCAAAAAGTCAAAAAGACTCAACAAGGTTAAGGTTGAACATATAGAGCCTGCAAGTAGGAAAAAGTTCAAGCAATAGGCCAAAAGACCTAACAAGAGAAGAAAGTCTCTTAATATTGTTGAATCTAAATTAGAAGAATCTAAGGAAGAAGAGACGACTGAGAACAAGCCTACAGAGAAGGTAGTAGGTGAAGCCAAAATTTTGGCAGGGAAGAAGACATGGGGAAACAAAAGGTAGAAAATCTAAATGTATAAATTATGGATAGTGATAATTTAATTTAGTTGAATAAGTTTTATAGTATGTATATCAATATGGATAGAATATATTTAAAGAATTCAATGGTAAGAAATATGATTTTTAAGAATAAAAGATTTCAAGATGTAAAAAGACATATATTAGAGGACTTGTATAATAGATTGATAAATAGAAGAAGAAGAGTTATAGATGAGGATAAGAAAATAAGGGAGAATATGATCAGAAAATTTTGCAAAGTCAACACAAATGGTGAATTAGTTAGTATGATGAAAGGTATTGAACCTTTGTTAAGAAAAAAATGAATAGCAATTCTTTTAATGGGAAGTAACTACAAAGAGATTAACAAAGAAACTTAGGAAACCATCATTAAGTTTATGAAATCTATGCCTAAGATCTCAAAATAGAGCATGAAGATGGGGGGAAATCCCCATGACTATTGAATATATTGCTTCAACATCAGTAGAAGTAGAAGTTGAGGACACCAAGATGGTAGATCTATTTGCACAGATCTCAATTGGGCTAGATACCATGCAGATTGGTCAAACAAAAGTAATAGTGAATGTCATAGAGAATCCTTTCAAGGATCTTGGGCTAAAAATTGTTGGAAATATTCTTGATTACACCAGCTCTGATGAAGAAAAGGAGAAAATAAAAAATGAAGTTGAAGAAAAGAAAAGAGAAGAAGAAGAAAATAAGAAGTGAAAAGAAGAAGAGGGGATAAAGAAGAATGAAGAAGAGAAGAAGAGAAAAGAGGAAGAAGGGAAGATACAATAAGAGAAGAAGGTAAAAGAAGAAGAACAAAGAAAGAAGAGAGAAGTAAGTACACCTAACACTACTCTTAACACTCATAGGTTGAGATGATGATGATCAATTAGAATTGATATCATCACTTAGAAAAATTATCAGAAAGAAAAAATAGGTAAAGAGTTTGTTGAAAACTCTCATGGAAGTGACTAAGAAGATACAAGAAGCTTTGAGTGTGAAGTCACTTGATTCTGACCCTAAAGATAAGGAAAAAGCTATGGTTTAAGTATTTGATGCTGAATTCACAAGTTTTTCAGAGGTTTGAGCAACACAAGTTCATGCCAAGCATGATGCACAAATGTTTGACATTATTTTTTAGAACATTATATGGTTTATTGACTCCTGATACTTGTATCAAGACATTAAGGAGATGTGAGTTTGAAGGAAAAACCTTGTATGTGAAGTGTGAAATGTCTTTCTTTTTCACAAAAGATACGATGATGAACTCAAGAATAAGAATGCAGAAGTAAAAGCACTAGCAGATTAGGTATGCCAACCTGGTGTAATGATTGAATCAATTGAAGCATAGGTTAGTAAGGAATATGATGGAATGAGTCCATTGAAAGATAGAAAAACAAGGATGGAAAAGAGGTTCTCACTTCTAAGAGATCACCTATCTTTGAAATTAAACACAATTGAACATTAGTTGGAGGAATGCTTGTTAGTCAAGACATCCTTTGACAATTTTTTTAACTCAGATTTGAATGTGGTGGAGATTGCATCCTATGGATTATCTGCTCTCCTCAACACCTCAAAAGGAGTGAAGGATTCATGGGAGAAGAACATGAAGAGTATGACAGTCATCTTTGGAGATTGTATTAGTCACTTATTAGACTAGTAGGGAGATAATGAACTAAATTTTGCAGTGTAAAAAAGTTTTGACACCTTTGTCATTGATTTCAAAGGGGGAGAAGTATACAAGAAAATTGTATAAAGTATTATAAGGTAAAGATGATAATATGTAATGATCCACAATTTTATAATTTTGAAAATTTTGTAAAGGCCAAGCTTTGAGAATTTTTTTGTAAGTAATATTTTGAGAACCTAGCCAATTTTCCCATATGTTGCCATTAATGCCAAAGGGAGAGATTTTTTGAAATTTGGATAAGATAGTAATGTTAAGGGTTGTCATTTATGGAAAAATCTCATTTTTGAATAGAAGGCATGACTTACAACTAAAGAATCCATGATTAGACACAAAAAAGTCCAAGTGTTAGACAATTTTAATATCAATTCAGATGCAACTTCAATATTGCGAAGTCTACAGTGGTAATCAACATGTGCACAATTAAGGACATGTAGAATAGGGTGTCATGATGATGTACCTAAGTGCACAAATCAGTATGATTAGTATGGATGAAGTTATAGATAAAACACCAGTAAAGGTAGTAAACTCAGCATAACAAAGTACAATAAAAACAAAGGAATAAAGAGTCAAGGGATTATTTTTCTTACAAAATAATTACTTAATAATGTAGGGATGAAATCCTAGATGTTTACCTTAAGTTAGAATAACGTGTGTGTTGAGCTAGCATTTTACATGATGCTTAATGACAGAATCCTTTCGAACTCCTCTCTTGAAAAGCTAATGTACGATCAACTCCAAGGTTCTGAGTGATCTTACAACCAACTGGAATCCTCTCAATCGAAGATAAATGTATTTGTTCACAAAGAGGCCTTTGATACTTCAAACCAAATTTGGATAAGATGATCAATCTACTTGCTATTTCAAAATTAACCACAAAAAGAAAAGCTATATTTTTGGTATTTTATGTTTTTAAAATGAATGCAATCTAACAATGCAACTATATGAATTCCTAATTTAACCAAGGGTTAGAAAATCTAATAAAAAAGATAAGGTAATAAGAGATGAAATTAAAAAACATAAAAAGGGAAATTCCTAATGGACATAAACCATGGTAATAACACATCTGTGAGTTAAATTGTTGAAAAGATCAAGTAGGAAACCAATGACAATAGGAGCAACGCTTCCTCAAATCTACTAATGCAATCGTCAATGGAGAGTTAGTAAAATTTAATGATGTTTCATTTCTTATCAAATCACAAGGCTGTAGAAAGTATGCTCATGCAAGATGAGAAGCTATGTAGGAACAACAGGGTGATCTCTTCTCCAACTCTCTATGTCAGTGATATTCATCAACACGTAGTAAACACTAGAACTAAAATATCACACAACCAAATCAACACAAAAAAACCACTAGCTCCATTATTATCATGAACAAGAATTCACAAGAATAACACACTCTAGCAAGAATAACTACACTCAGAATTAGAGCACCAAAAGCATATATTATTGCATCAAAATAACAACTTCGAATACATGTTACATTCTTGAATTTATAAGAAATCATCTCCTCAATTTGTGTTGAGAGTGAGAGATATCTTCATGCAAAAATATGTTTAAAATTAATAAAACAAATCTATTTATGTATAAACTAACTCTCTAAATAGTTCTAACTAGGACTCCACCCTTGTTCATATCAATTAATGGGTGCATGAGCCTTTACATGTCTTAAAACAAAGAAAGAAACAATAGATAAGAAGAAGGAAGCTATAAGAAGATCTAGGAGTTAGTGGAAGCTCTAAAAATGGAAGTTTGCCCTTCTCTAAATGTTTCTAGGAGTTAAATTTCCATTATAATGCACTTTTAGTGCATGAAAAGCGCTAAATTTGGAACTGGCAGTTAACTATTAGCGCACCTCTGAATTCTTCAAAAATTTTGGTGCACCTCTAAAATAGTGTACCTACACACCTGCACACCAGCACACTAGCATAGCAACACACTAGGTTCAAAAATCCAAAATTTTCCCAAGTGTCAAAATTGAATTTCTATCTTCTGTCTTTTCTTCCCCTTTATACCAAAGTGATGTCTAGATGTTTGCTGTTGAATTTATCTATAATTTCCATCATTTGGGAAGCTTCTAGTAAATCTAATACCTCTTATCTATACCTAACTATTTGGGGATAGTTACTGATATCCATTTGAGTTTCCACAAAATCTTAAAGTCTAGCATTAAGTCTCAACAATACCTCTTTAGTCTTGAATGCTTGCCTAATATCTTCAGCATATTAAGCATCCTCAAAATTTCTTCAAAATTGTTCAACTTCTTCTTGTACTGACTTGAGCTTTGTCTTCGACTAATCTTCAAAAATATCAAGGGAAATGCCATCATAATACATTTTTGCATCCAAAATCTACTCTTGAGATTGGCCCTTTAACTTTTGAATATCTTCATGAAGTCCTTCCAAGATCTTATTTTTGGCAGCTATCTTCTCAATCCAATCCTCAAGTTTATCAATCTCATCTATTGTATACACTTCCATGAGTGTATAATATCATTGACCTTTTATTGTTTAGAGTGCTTGAAGGTCTTTTCCCCAGGTATGTACCTCATCCATAAGCCCAAAATCTTGGTCTACTATAGATACTAGTTTCTCTGCACTAGAATGAACATTATGTAACAAGTTCAAATTGGCCTATATCATCTCTACACCCATTTGCTCAAAATCATCATACCATTGCTGACATGCTCCCAAAAATAAATCAAGTTGAACACTCCCCTTATCTCTTCTTTCTAGTGCTGCAATGAGAGTAACCTCTGGATGATCTGATCTAGTGGACCTACAATTCCATGCAAATATCCTCTTAGTAGCTCATTTTCTTTGCACAATTTTCTCAATTTACTCTCATTATCATCAAAATGTTTGAACACCTCCCTAACACTCATAGTGATCATTAATTTGGTTGTATCTATTGTGGGCTTTCCTAATAGGACTTCTATAATCTAATAGTCCTTAGGAGTCAAATCTTTGGTCTCAACATGTGCAGGAGGAATGGCTATGTGAGCAAGTAGGTCCAAATCTCTATTCTTCATAAAGAATGTCTATTGTTGCACATCACCCATAGGTGGATTAGGCCTCTTGATAGCTTCTACTAATGCATCCATACTCTCCTCTTCATTCAATTTTACTATTAGTTTTGTCAGACTATAACTTCCGTCTTCAACTAGGCTAGTGTAGTGCCCATAGGAGACAAGTACTTGGTTAAAGTGGAGGTTTTCCCAATAGGCCCCTTTCCCTTATCACTCCTTTCTGCAGTCTTCTCCTTCTGTGAGAGATCTAAATTTAGTTTCCATGCATCTATTATATCCAAAGTCCTAGCCTTTGTATCCTGAGAAATTTGGTGAGGTTCTTCAAATATTTATCCTTCCTTGAATACTTCATTGGTTGATCTTTTTTTGGGCTCTTCTTCATGCATCGCTCTCTCTTCTTCAATGATAAGAGGGAGGGGAGTGGCTAATCCTTTGTCCAAATATGGAAAATCTTGAAATATTGGTGGTGAGGTACTCAGAGACCCTTGTGATAGAGGTGGCATTTGATTCCATTCCTCTCCCAAAGTTTAGTTCATGGGTGTATCTTTTATTTTATTGCCCACCATTTCAGTTCCTACTAGCATAAAGTCAAAATTAGATCTTTTCAATAAATCTGTTCCTTGATCCTCTTTCTCATCTATCCACTATTGCTACTCATCCTCTAAAGTTGTAACCTCAATAGGTTTCTTGGGAATAGATGACAACATGATGGTAGAAATTCTCCTCTTCTCTTCCTGGGAAACCTTTGCCAAGCATGTTCTTTGACTCAATAGGAGGTTTTCTTCTTCATCATCTTCTTCATCTTCTTCATCCTCTTTAGGGATGCTTTTTGGGACTAGAGGGATAGGTATAACCCTTCTTTGTATCTTCTGCCTCCTAGTCTTTCTAACCGTAGGTCCAACTCTAGCTTTCTTAGTAGGTGTACAAGTGGTGACACCTCTTATGTTTCTTGTTCTAGCACTTGTTCTTGTTCTGGATCTGGCATAGGTACTTGTGGAATATCTTGAGTTTGAGCCACCTCTACATTTTGAGGCTCTTAGTTCTTTGGCGCTTAAGCTACCTCATGATCTTGGGTCACGTCTTCTTGTTGAGGTTTTTTAGCTTCTTGCTTAGCTTTCTTGGGAGAAGCTCTTTTTCTCTTATTCTCCCCTTGTTTAGCTCTAAAGCATCCAACATCTTTTTCATGCTTATATACCATTTTTGGCTTGACTGGAGACTGTGCAAGGAAAGTTGGTATTGTTACTTTTGCACCTTTACTTTAACTAGGCATGTTGTACCTTGGAAGGTGATTTTCTAAGGAATTGGGTCCATCTTAAAGGGCTTCTTGATCCAATCCTTTGTCAATTTGATTATATGTCTCACCTTGCAATTGATATCTACATTGTCTTCACTATCAACCTCTGCATTCATAATTGGTCTATCAAATATCTTATCTTGATTGTACAAAGGATCTAAGACCTCTTGAGTGTCTTGTTAGATGAACTTTAGTGGGCTCTTTATCTTCAAGGCACTTCCTAGTAGATATAGAGTCATCCTACAATAATCCCTAATTTAGATATCATAGTCATCTATCACATTCATCCAATGATCCTCTACTGCATCTTCATACAAATTATTTTCCTGCCAAAAGTTCAACTTTACCGATATTGTCAAAAAACCAATGAGGTTAGTTGTAATATTCCAAGGGATATTGATCCCATTTTTCATCAAAAGTCATGATATATTGTTTCCTTTCTACTTCAAATGGACCTATAGTGATGGGCCATACAAAGGTCTTCTTGTGTTACTTCCTCATTCTGTCATATACAGATTGAGTTCTCTCACAATCTTTAGTAAAATGAGCCTATCTAATGGATATCTCAGGAGTTTCTTTAGATTTACATTTGTGCGCACTACCTTTAGGTAGGTGAATGTCTTGAACTAGATGTAATAGGCACCCATCTTCATAATCCTTGCTACTACCTCTACTGACATCCTCTTGGCATAATCACCCTAAATGAACTAGATGATTGCAAAAATGAAAGCATTATTGACTATTCTATATTCTTTGCTCTGATCCAAGAGCTTCTTCTTTACCAGTTGGGGATATACTTTGTAAGGCCAAGCATTAGCATCTTGCATGCTTCCCTTCTTATACAATCCTAGATAGTTAGTTGTTCTTGCTGCCAATAAATACACCAAGTATGATATCATGCAAAACTTGGGGTCGACTTTGGCTCCTACCAAATGCTCATCTAAATTTTCACTTAGTAGTGTAGCCCAATCAATTGACATTTTAGCTGTTCTCATGGTCTTGATGAAATGTACTATCCAAATATTCAAGTGCCCAGCTACTGGTAAACCCATAATCCTGCTTAGAAGCATAATGGAGTATCCAATATCATCCATCATGTATCCTTTGGCCATATCTACCTTGCCTGGTCTTTGCCCCACTGGTGTTCTATCAATCAATAATGATGATTGTATGATCTCTTTAGCTTCCTTTTCATGTTCCCTATACTATATTTTTGCTTGATGATAAGTAATTTTCACATATTGATCTACTCTTGAAAGATGGAAGACTATCAATTTTCTTTAGTCTTAAATCCAAGACTATCTCCTTTGTTATACTCTTCACAAATCTTTCTTTTGAAACATAGTTCTCTGCCAATGCCATGACAAGCTCTGAAGATTGCATTGATGTAGGATGTGAGGCCACATTAACCAAGCTTAATCTGATAAGTTCTGAGACCATCAAGGACATCTCCTTAGGCTTGTTGCAAAGTACTAGGAATGTGTTCTAGTCAATATGTCCCAATTCTGTATCTCTAATATCTGAATATGCATGTTGGAAGAATGATTACTTAAGTGCACCTTGAAATTTGAAAACAACTAGCTTTGGAGCCATCTTATCTACAAGTGAGGATGATGAGAAAGCCATTTTATTTTCAAAAAATGTAAATACATTAGTCTAGAGAGGTGAAAATTAAACCCTAACAAAACCCTAATTGCTAAAAAATGAAGCCTAGAACCCCAAAACTAGTTAAATACTTCATTTAGATCTGTTTGTGTGGTTTAGCACACATGCACACCTTGATAGGTGCACTAAATGACTCAAGAATAGTCATTAGTTGCAATAGCACACCTACGTAGGTGCAATTCCAGATAGGGTGTGCACTACTCCGCACATTTTATGTACAATGGATTTGAAGGTATTGCAAGGTTAAGGGTACTTATGTTTAAGTTGAAGGGTTGGGAATGGTGTGCATATGTGCACCTTGACTAGGTGCACATATGCACACCATTATAGGTTCTTTCATTAAGTTTTAATGAAAGGTGTGCACCTGTGCACCTGGGATAGGTGCCTAGGTGTGCACCTTTCCCTTAGGGGTGTGTTAGCATTTTAAAAAGTTTTTAAAGATAAATAAAGGTGTACACTTGTGCACCTAGGATAGTTACACATGTGTGCACCTAGGATAGTTGCACATGTGTGCACCTTTCTTATGTTTTGATTGTACTTTGTGTGTAGGTGAGTAGATTTCAATACACCTCTTTAAGTGCAAAGGTATGATTGTGAATGGTCTGTGAAGAAAAGTGAAGAAGGGGAGGGGTGGTCCTAGATATTTATAGACCCAAGACCATGTGTAGGTGTGCACCTTCAAAGGGTGTCCATGTGCACTTGCGCATCTAGTTCACCTGCGCACCCATGATAGGTGTACATATGCACTAGGTGCTCTAGTGCACACCTTATCCTCTATTTCACCTTTCTAGTCCAAATTTCTCCAATCCGACAATTGGGTTTTTTAAGTAGAGCTCTAGGCAAGACATGGACTTTAGGTAGAGTCCCAAAAATGACTTAGACCCTGGAATAGGGGTCTAGAAAAGCAAAAAAAAAAATTTACTAGGGGGTCCCCATTTCTAGGTGAAATGGGGTGTGCGTTGTGAAACTGCAATAGTGTGTAAGCATCAAGCTGACTGCACAAGTGCTTTATGAAAGAAAAGGGTGTAAGTAATGTAAGGAAACTTGGCAACAAAGAACATAACGATTTCCACATAACCCATAATAAATCTAAAATAAACACAGAATTAAAATCCACATGCAAGAGAATAGAAAACATACCCACAAAATTGTGACACAAGATATACCCTGGGAAACCCTCATTGAGGGAAAAACCCAGCCTCCAAAAGCATCCATCATCATGTATTATTTAGCAAAAATACCATTGCCATACAACCATGGAAGCCTTCATGGCCATAGCCACAATCGAGCAAACTATGTGAACAAGCATGAATCCACACATCCCATGCCATGCTTTCAACCTTCACAAATGCTCCCTTGGCTAACCTGTCAAGCCTTGTCTCGCTCGACTCTTGCCTTTCTTACTCTCACTCTCTCTCTTTCTACAACAACTACCCTTGTGGCTGCTTATATAGTAGCAAGTCCCACAAAACCACTAAGTGGTATTACATAAACCATGTGCTAAAACCATGTGCTACCTAACCCACTGACCCCACATTTAATATTGGGCATTTAATTCTTTTCCCCAATATTAAATAATTACATAAAATATTTTCACAATGTTACAATACAACTCATCAAGAATATTTCATGGGAATCTTTACATGTTGCATGTCCATCTAGGCACAACATTACATAATAAAATAAAATAAAATAATAAAATAACAATATTATGCAATGTGTGCAACACCCATTATCTCAACAATCTCCCACTTGTTGTATACATTGCATAGGATCAATCTGTAGCCACATAAATGAACAAGGGAACAATCCCTCCTAGCACATCCACCATCATGGATCAAAATACACCAAGTGCTCCATCCTGGTACCCGCAACAAAATCAAAGTATCCAGCATCTCAAACATGAATGATCTCACCTCCTATTATGCCACTGCCACTGGACATACATAGAAGCCATCCAAAGAGAAAGCCACCCAACCTGTCGCATTAGAAGATCATAAAATCTTGTGCCAACTAAAATTCCAAGCACAAATAACCTGATCCAAAGGTAATCACATGTATCCGTAGTTGTCAAAATATCCATAGCTGAAATAGCACCCACAGCAAGTGCCAAACCCATCCAACTATCCATACCTCAAAGGTATAACAAGTGAATCTCATATCACCGACATATCCAATCTATAACCTATAATCACAAGCCTCAAGAGCAATACCTGCCACATATATACCGAGAAGCTCCCACTACAAAAGATAATGTCAAATCTATAACCAATCCACTCACAACATCTCAAAGAAGTGAATCCATGTAGAATCAAGGACATCCACAATACATAAATTAATATCCTGCAAGAACAAATCTCATAACAAGTCTCCAATAGTCTCCCAAATTCTCCACAACCAACAAAGGAAAGAGATAAAGAAATAACCATGTCATCTCTCACATGACATACATGAACACAAACTAGTGATCACAATCTCCAACCAATCTCAAATCCAATGTAGGAAAAATTGAACATCCAAGAAGATAACCAAGACCAGAGAAACCATGCAAATCATAACCTGTATCATGTCCTTCTACACACACCTCTAGATGTAAACTGTGCAAGTATGATCTCCTACATAAAACCCCAACAAGAAGCCTCAACAACACCCAAACCATACCATATAACTAATCATGGATGTAAGCCTCTCACAAGAAGATCAAACTCAATAAAATCATTCCTAAACCAAGGAATAACCATTCCTAATCCAAGGAAAATGCCCAATATAAAACCATCTCCTAAACTCAACCTGCATAACAACATATGCACATGGAGATAACCAATGCTAAACCATCTCTCAAATGAACCCTCCAGAACTAACTCATGTACCATAGCTCAAGATCCATATCCATGAAAGACAAGCATAAATATAATGCAACTGAGAGAAAATCATGGGCTATACCTCTCAAGTAGCAAACCGCCAAGTAGACCAAGAGTGGGGAATGAGAATTCTCATCAAGATACCCAAGTCTCCAACCAAGACTCATCTAAGAACAATCTCCTCTCAAGTCCATATCAGGTGACTGCCCCTCGGACTTCCTGCTGAAACCATCAACCGTCCCAACAAATACTTCTCTAATCCAAGAGAAATCAGCATCACCACCATCTCTAAGTATCCATGAGCACCTGTAACCAATCAATCCATGCCAACTCCAAATGCAACATAGCAATAACATGAAGTATCCAGCTTATGATCAGTGTACTCAATACCAAGAAACTAAACCAAGATCAATGTCAAAGTTCCAACCATGGCCTCAGGAACATAAACATGACAACATGATCTTACCATCTCAACTAAAGAGATAACATGCTCTATATGAACACACCATAACTTATCACAACTCTAAACGTGTATCAAGAGTATACCATGACATAATAATGAAACCATCCTCACACCAAGGATAACATGCCAAATAAAAGCATAAACCACACCTTTTCCAAGAACCTTGTGAGTCCTCAAGATGCAACCATCTCCACACACCATGAAGAAAACCATCTCCACATACCAGGAAGAACCATCTCCACATACCATGAAGATAACCAAAAACTCCATGAGTCCTCAAGATATAACCATCTTCACACACCATGAAGATAACAAGTACACCATGCAAATGTCAAAGATGCTTCTACAGTAACATGATCTAAGAAAAACCTCCAACATCTGCAAACACTCAATAAATATATCAATGCCAACAACTTCCACTCAACCGTGGTACCAAGTCACCTATGGCATCATAAAATCCATCCTCTCCAAACCAAGAAGATATAAACCAAACCAGGAACTAATCCTGCACTGTCACCCCATCACTGTCACAAGCTCCCACTAAATTGTGTATCCAAGCTATCCATGAAATCATGATGAAAACCCATCCTCTAACCATGAGAATCAACCAAGGCATCAAACTATCAAAGAACTCAAAGTGCACATCATGAGCTCCTCAAAAGAAATTAAATAACCATGATCCTCTACCAAGAAGATATACCACCATAACCAAATCAAAAATCCAAGCTAATGAACATCAAGGATGTACCTGTATATCCAATCATGTCATGCCAAAATCCATGACACCATGATCACATCCATGAACTGAGCATCTATCTCTCAAAGTATGTCCAACCTGTCAGCATAGTCAACCACAATCCTCTGCCATGATTGTACCTGGTAACATCTCATCCATTCTACATGAAGAAAATAGTAAATCATAAAATCATGTGACTTCGGGCATAGACAACCCAAATCCAAGCCACCAATCTGAATATGCATCAATAATGAAAGATCAATGGGCAAAGACAACTCATAACCAAGCTATAAATGCAACCTGTAAGTATAGACCACTTACAACACTGTACAACTTGTAGATCCAACAAGTCATCATACATATCCAAATCCAAACACTGATAACCATATCATCATGAGACCAATCTGAAATATGAACTGAGTAAACAATGACATCAAATCTTAAATCTTCCAATGCCATAAACTCACAATGTTACCATAGTCAAAATATACCTATAAACTGTTCAGATAAATATATCACCACATAAATCATGCCAAACTTGCACCAAATTTGAACCAATGTATAGAGCTCTCCAAGAGCTTTTCGTTGACTACTCGAAGTCCAAAATCTGACTCCGTATGCCCAAGTTATGCCCTAATCCGTGCTCAAAATAAATAACATCTGACTTTAGGGCTCTTAAAACCTAACAAAATCTCAAAATCATAGAACTAAACCTACACCATGTTGTAGTGCTCTGAATTAGCTTTCCAACGCATATAAGAACACTGAAATCCAATATTCTGAGAGAAAGTTATGGCCATTTTACTAAGATAGTCTTTTTACCATTTTCATTACGATTTTTCATTTTTAATTTTTTCAGTGACGAAAATTCCGACGGGATTAAATTTGATGACCATCATGGGCTAAAACCAAAAAACTCTTTCATTTCCTCTGAACATGGCCAAACTAGGCCATATTATATATCAAAATTTATGGAAATGTTGACCCGGATCCAATGGTGAGGTCTGTTTTTACCCAGGAGGTCATTTTTGCATGCTACCTCCCAAAACCCTCATTTAAATAAAACATCCAAAAAACCTTTTTGTCCAACAATTTTCCATGCCCAAATATTTTAACATCCCATCATAACAGCAAATCCAAAATCCTTAGATCTGCAACAAATCATTCATATATCTTGCCCTTTCCTTTTATCCTCTCATGCATTCCCATGGATTCAATCTAGGGTTACAATAATAAAACCATAGCTCTGATACCACTTGTAGGGCCCATTTACCGTTGCACCAAAAGCCATGACTATTAGTGAACATGGAACACCACATAATTAACCACCTGTGGGCAGGGGAGCACGTTGCATCACCCAACAATCTCCCCCTCGACGCGCATACCAGGTGCTTACGCGGGTCGGGAAGGCATCGAGGAGATTTGAACCCATGATCAAGCCAAAACCAGGCTCTAATACCACTTGTAAGGAAACTTGGCAACAAAGAACATAACCGTTTCCACATAACCCATAATAAATCTGAAATAAACACAGAATTAAAATCCACATGCAAGAGAATAGAAAACATACCCACAAAATTGTGACACAAGATATACCCTGGAAAACCCTCATTGAGGAAAAAACCCAGCCTCCAAAAGCATCCATCATCATGTATTATTCAAGAAAAATACCATTGCCATACAACCATGGAAGCCTTCATGGCCATAGCCACAATTGAGCAAACTATGTGAACAAGCATGAATCCACACATCCCATGCCATGCTTTCAACCTTCACAAATGCTCCCTTGGCTAACCTGTCAAGCCTTGTCTCGCTCGACTCTTGCCTTTCTTACTCTCACTCTCTCTCTTTCTACAACAACTACCCTTGTGGCTGCTTATATAGTAGCAAGTCCCACAAAACCACTAAGTGGTATTACATAAACCATGTGCTAAAACCATGTGCTACCTAACCCACTGACCCCACATTTAATATTGGGCATTTAATTCTTTTCCTCAATATTAAATAATTACATAAAATATTTTTATAATGTTACAATACAACTCATCAAGAATATTTCATGGGAATCTTTACATGTTGCACGTCCATCTAGGCACAACATTACATAATAAAATAAAATAAAATAATAAAATAACAATATTATGCAATGTGTGCAACACCCATTATCTCAACAAGTAAAGAGTGTTGGAATACTTTGGAATAACTGGGGGGGGGGGGGGGTGAATCAGTTATCCAAGGTCCAGATGTATAAATAAAACTTTTCATAGCGTAGTGAACCCATTCATATCCATGCATGCTTCCATAAGATTATGTAATCACTAAAACTTGTAGGTTACTGTCAAATCAACATGCACAAATATAAAGCATGAAACATAATAGATTCAAAAACCACCAATAACATGCTACTCCTTTTCACTCTTCTAAAGTGATGCCCTATGAAAGGCCAACCTTGTTAAAGGTTACAATACACACTGTTAAATGTGACTCGGTTAAGGGATTTCAATCACTCTATTAGAAGTGAGCCTTGTTAGAGGACTTTAGGCCGTTCACTTGGAATGCCACCCTATTAAAGGATTTACAAATGATTATTAATTCAACCTTACTCCAAAGGATTTCCCTAGACTGATACAATTGTTAGAGAGTAATAGTAGAGCTTTAAATTGATTCAACTTACAACTTTTGTTGTATATTACATATCTCTATTTAGTCCTCAATTCTACTTGACCTTCATACTTTTCAACTCTGATAGCTTGTTCACCCTTTAAGCATTCATCTCCTTAAGCCTTCTTGCTTAACATGCCATTGCATACTCTTCTCTTGGGTCACTTGAAAAAGAAAAACCCTTAAACCCTTAACTCCCTCTCTTGCTTAGGTTCTCTCACATGACAACTTTTTCTTTATGAACAAACATTCATATAAATAGGAAATTGGGATATTTTCTTGCTTATTTTCCATTGTCCAAATTAGGGTTTAGATGGATTAGGTAGGATACGATGTATCTACCCCATATCTTGTATCTCTTCTAGAAACTTCTAGAATTCATTTGAATTCACCTAAAAATAGTTTACCTCAAATTTTGTGCCACCAAATCATCATCCTTATCTTCCACCTAGTTCACAAAATTCAAGAAAACAAACTTGTTAGCTCAGATTCAGTGAATCTTTGATCTTTAAAATAATGTAGCAGCTCAACATTATCAACCTTTTGATGCTCAACACATACTGCATTGCTTGACATCTATTATGAATTCACTCATCATCAACTAAAGTTTATTGATGCTTGGCATCAATTAAACTTTACTTAGCATCAACTGTGTTGCTCGACATCCACTAGAATTTTTCTTTTACTCAGCTCCTGCTGACTTTTTGCTTGACTTGCACTATCTTTTCTCAACACCTACTATCCACTTGGTCAAGCTTGGTAGACAAACTTTATGTAACTTTTTCTTCTAAAAGTGTACCAACATTTGTAACCTTAAGTAGATTATCAAAACATCATGTCATCACTATCTTAACTGATCCTTGTACTTCATTACATAATCATAACTCAACCTTTCCTCTAGGTGCTTTTGTTACATCTTATTGATCAAATCTTCTTCATCAATCAACTAATTGGTAGTACTTGAATCTTATAAGTGGCCGTCTTACTAGAAAATAGTAGATTTGACATTAGTGAAAAACAATGATTGAAACAGATGGTCTTCTTCAACAATCTCCCTCTTTCAATGATCTCTTTCAATCTGATCTCAACAATCTCCCTCTTTGGCATTGGTGGTAAACCAAACTGATCAACCAAGTCAATCAAATGATGAACATCTTGTTCAACCCAACTAACTAGGTTAAAACAGTAAGACAATACCAAAAAGAAAAACTTATATCAAAATTTCTCCCTCTATCAGCAACTTCCATCTTTTGATTAGGTTACAAAACTCCCTCTTATGGTTCCCTTTGAGTTCCTTCTTGTATGTTTTTCATCATGCATGTGCTTTTTTCTGATATTACTGACCACTAACACTTTTCATCTCTTTGACAATAATCGCTTGATATTTCCCTCTTGATTAGGAATATCTCCCTTAGCATTTATACAGGTTTGATTAGCAGAATATCTCCCTCTGTGATTATGCATTCTAGCTTTGATCTATCTCCCTTTTGATCAGTAAATCTCTCCCTCTTTTCTAGCTCTTGATCAATATCTCCCTATCTATTTTGACTCTTGATTAGTAGAATATCTCCCTCTTTGACAAAAATGCCAAAGACATATAATCTTAACATCTTAAACATGCAAATATAGGCTTTTGTAGTTTCTTTAGTTTCTCTCTCTATCACCTTGCTTGTGGCTGATTTGAAGTTTCAGCTCTATGATTACTTTAGGTAGCTTCTAAAGTAAGATCTTTTGAATAAATGTATAACATATGAATATCAGCTTGTTTGATGTAGGGTACTCCTCTTGTTACTTAGATAGCCTTTGATAGGGCTATCACCCCTAATTTACCTCTTAGATACTCATGAGCGTCCTTAGGTAATGGTTTTGTGAAGATATCAACAATTTTCTCCTTTGTGTTAACATATTCCATCTTCACCTCTTTATCTTGAACTAACTCTCTAAAGTAATGATAATTGATTGCAATGTGCTTAGTCTTTGTGTGCATCACTAGATTCTTTGATATATTGATAACACTTGTATTATCACAATAAAGTATCACTGGTTCTGTGATTTCTTCCTTCATTCCTTTGAGTAGTTGTTTGATCCATACAACTTTTGTGCAATTTACAATAGCAACAACATATTTAGCTTTAGCAGTAGATTGTGAAGTACAACTCTATTTCTTGCTAATCCATGTAACTAGTCTCCTACCTAAAAAAAATGCTCCTCTACTGGTGCTTTTTCTGTCATCAATATTTCTAGCCCAATCTACATCTGTGTAGGCTCTCAATTCAAACTTTTTATTCTTCTTGTAGTATAGACCAAATTCTTCTATTCCTTTTAGATATCTCATTATTCTTTTCACATCCATTAGATGATTCTCCTTGGGATTAGTATAGAATCTTGCAAATATCCCTACAAATAATGCAATATAAGGTCTGCTATGTACTACATATTGCAATTTTCCAATCATAGACCTGTACATGGTTTGGTTCACTAGAATCATCATTCTTTGAGAACTTGTGTCTTGTCACCATAGGTGTACTTACTAGTTTGGAATCCTCTAATCCAAAAGTTTTCAATATCTCCTAGACATACTTTGAAAGAGAAATTTATATACCATGCTTCATCTAATATATTTGCAAACCCACAAAAAATTTAATTTCTCCAAACATAGAAATTTCAAATTCTTGCTTCATCTGATTTGCAAAATCCTTACATAAAGCATCTTGACCTCCAAATATGATATCGACAACAAATATTTTAGATAATAGAATACCTTTTCCTTTCTTTGTCTTTATGTACATATTGTTGTTATCATGAGTCCTTTCAAATCCAATCTTCACAAGATAATTATGAAGTCTCTCATACCATGCTCTACGTGCTTATTTCAAACCATATAGAGCTTTATGTGGTCTACATAACATGTTCTTATTATTATCATCAAAAAAATCTTCTGGCTATTCTATGTAAACCTCTTCCTCTAATATGCCATTCATAAATGTAGATTTAACATCCATTTGATAAGCTTTGAAACATTTGTATGCAACATAAGCAAGTAGAGTTCTTACTCCTTCCAATCTAGCAACAAGGGAAAATGTCTCTCCATAGTTAATTCCTTCTTCTTGTGCATATCCCTTGCAAACTAATCTTGCTTTATTTCTTGTGACTTCACCATTCTCATCTATCTTGTTTCTAAATACTCACTTGGTACCAATCACATTCTTGTATTCTGGTCTAGGAAGTAGACTCCATGTTTTGTTCTTTTCAATTTTTTTAATCTCCTCTTCCATGGCTTTGTGCCAGTCAACATGTTCTAGTGCATCTTTTACTGATTTGGGCTCCTTCATGCTCAAAAAACATGATTCACTTCTTAATTTATTTCTTGTCATTGGCCTAGCATCTATATCTCCAATTATTTGAATAACAAGATGATGTCTTTTGACATATTTGGACAATCTTGGTTTAGCTCTTGTTTCTTCATTTTGTCTTTCAACTTCAAAATCACTATGTATATCTCTATCAGGTATTTCAACATCTCTTTCATGTGTACTAATCTTAGAATTAGAATGTGCATCTACTTCATTATGTAACTCGACATCTAAATGCAACTCAGTTCTTGAATGCAACTTGATTTTCACAGGATGTGATTCGATAATCACTGAAACTTGCTATTGGTTTGAAACTTGATTTGCAACATCTTCTTCAACATACATTCCTTCATAAAAGTATACAAATTATTTGTATTCTTTTGTCTTTTTCATAGATTTAGCCTCATGTACTTTTTTATATTCATCAAAATTCACATTTGCACTTTCCACAATTTTGTTAGTGTTAGTATTCAAACACTTATAAGCTTTACTTCTTGTGGAGTATCCTAGGAATATACCTTCTTCACTTTTAGCATCAAGTTTTGCATTCCTAACATCTTTAATAATGTAACACTTACTTCCAAATACCTTAAAGTATTTTATATTGGGTGGATATCCATACCATAGTTCAAAAGGTTTTGAATGAGTACCTTGCTTGATTTGTACACGGTTCAAAGTGTAGACAACTGTACTTACAACTTCTCTCTAGTATTTTAGAGCAACATTCTTCTCCATCATGAGTGTTCTAGCATAGTCCATTATAGACCTTTTTTCCTTTCAGCTATTCCATTTTTTAGAGGGGTCTTAGGGGCAAATGCCTATCTTTTGATTCCTCTGTCATTACAGAACATCTCAAATTCAAACATTTCACAGCTTAGTGAACCCATTCATATCCATGCATGCTTCCATAAGATTATGCAATCATTAAAACTTGAAGGTCACTGTCAAATCAACATGCATAAATGTAAAGCATGAAACATAATAGATTCATCAAGACGCTTGACACAATGATTTACATAGAAACCCAATTTACGAAAAACCACCAGTAACATGCTACTCCTTTTCACTCTTTAAAGTGATGCCATGTGAAAGGCCAACCCTATTAAAGGTTACAATACACACTGTTAAATGTGACTTGGTTAAGGGATTTCAATCACGCTGTTAGAAGTGAGCCTTGTTAGAGGACTTTAGGCCATTCACTTGGAATACAACCTTGTTAAAGGATTTATAAATGACTGTTAAGTGAACCTTACTCCAAAGGATTTACCCTAGACTGATACAATTGATAGAGACTAATAGTAGAGCTTTGATCTAATTCAACTTACAACTTCTCTTGTAGATTATAGATCTCTATTTAGTCCTCAATTCTGCTTGACCTTCATACTTTTCAACTCTGATAGCTTGTTCACCCTTTAAGCATTCATCTCCTTAAGCCTTCTTACTTAACATGCCATTGCATACTCTTCTCTTGAGTCACTTGAAAAAGCAAAACCCTTAAACCCTTAACTCCTTCTCTTCCTTAAGTTCTCACACATGACAACTTTTGCTTTATGAATAGACATTCCTATAAATAGGAAATTAGGATATTTTCCTACTCATTTTTCATTATCCAAATTAGGGTTTAGATGGATTAGGTAGGATATAATATATCTACCCCATATCTTGTATCTCTTCTAGAAACTTCTCCTGGAATCCATTTGAATTCACCTGAAAATAGTTTACCTCAAATTTTGTGCCACTAGCTCATCATCCTTATCTTCCACTTGGTTCACAAAATTCAAGAAAACAAATTTGTTGGCTCAAATTTAGTGAATCTTCAATCTTTCAAACAATGTAGCAGCCTGGCATTATCAACCTTCTGATGCTTGACACATACTGCATTGCTTGACATCTATTATGAATTCACTCAGCATCAACTAAAGTTTACTGATGCTTGACATCAATTAAACTTTACTTGGAATCAACTGTGTTGCTCAACATCCACTAGAATTTTTCTTTTACTCGGCTCCAATTGACTTTCTGCTCAGCTTGCACTGTCTTTGCTCGACACCTACTATCCACTCGGTCAAGCTTGGTAGACAAACTTTATGTAACTTGTTCTTCTAAACTTTCTAAGTGTAGCTAGCATTTGTAACCTTAAGTAGATTATCAATACTGTTGGAAATATAAGAGGAGTAACTAAGAGGGGCGTGAATTAGTTACCACAAAAATAAATCCTAGATCCTTTAGATGTCAACTATAAAATTTAAACTAATAAAATAAATTATTGTCGTTACTTGGTAAACACAATAAAAATGCTATAACTCGGTAAATGTAGAATGTGAATTACTTTAGTAAATATTAAGATGTTATCAATAATTTCTTGCAAGCATGAAAGAAATAAAATTAACACATGAGACACTAGGATTTAATGTGGAAACCCAATTTGAAAAAAACCACCAATGTAACTAGTTACTATTTTTCACTCTTTTGAAGTGAGCCCCGTTAGGAGCCAACCCTGTTAAAGGTTACAAAATACACTATTAGGTGTGACCCTGTTAAAAGAATTTAATCACCTTGTTAGGAGTGGTCTTGAAAAAGGTCTTTAAACAATTTAAAGAAATTTCCACCTTGTTAGAGGATTTAGAAATGGCTATTAAACCAAATTTGTTAAGAGATTTTAGATCATTGCTACAATCGTTAGAGAGTAACAATGAAATGAATTGATTGTGATGCAACTGAATTGCTAATTGCAAATCTCTGCTTTGGTTTATAATTGATCCTTCCTAATCAAATAATACTTTTCTACTCCACAAGGATACTAGCTTATCCTTCAAGTTCGCTTCCTCTTCTTACCTCTTACAACTTATTCAACTTGCACACATCACATTCATGCTTGAAATCACAACTTGACCTTTTACTTATACCTTTTAGATTATCAAGTTGGCTCAAATACAAATTATAATAGCCAATATTCATCAATTCAGTTAGCTAGAATCAATAGGTACAATAATTAAGCTTTATATGCCAAAACAAGAAAATCCTTTGGTAGCTGACCCAGCTCGGTAGAAACTGATTTTGAAGTGATTTCCTTGTTAACCAATAGAAGCTTGATTAACACTGTGAACTTACAAAATTCTTTTGGTAACTGAGTTAACTTAGTTAGCACTAACTCTGTTCAACTTTCCCTTCATTAACTTAGTGAGCTCAATTAACACTCTTTTCAGATTAACTTCCTTCGACACCTAAGTGAGCTTAGTACAAACTACCTTCTGTACAGAGTAAACTTAGGAATGTTCGATTGACTAGGAAAACTGTCTTCATTGACCAAGTGAGCTCAACATGCACTAACTATCAACTAATATGACACTAGTGTAACATCAAAGACAACACACAATTGATCAATTGTATCCAACAATCTCCCTCTTTGGCATTAATGTCAACACAACATGTCATAACACAATGAAATCTTGAGAACAAGACTTCCTCTATTAAAAAGTTTCTCCCTCTTTGATTTTAGTATTCTCCCTCTATGAGGAAACTCTTTAACTTCTCCCTCTACAAAATTTTAGAAAGATATGACACTAAACTTCTCCCTCTTTGACAACACATTCCAAAGACAATTCTAGTTAGTACCAATGTACCTTGAGTATAGATTCATCTACAATATGCCTTTTTCACTACTACATCAATTGATTGGTCTTCAACTTGGTTTATGTTGATACATCACTAAACTTTAATTAGTGAGCTTCAGATAGGGGAATGATCCCTAGCTTACCTCTTATACACAAAAATGCATCCTTAGGTAATGGCTTTGTGGATATATCTACAATTTGTTCTTTTGTATGCACATATTCTAATCTGATTTCTTTGTCCTATATTAATTCTCTTACAAAGTGATATTTAATAGCAATGTGCTTTGTTTTGGAATGCATCACTGGATTCTTAGATATGTTGATTGCACTGGTGTTATCACAATACATCACTATTGGCTCTTTGATTTCAACCTTCATTCCTTCCAACAATTTTTTGAACCAAACAATGTTAGAACAATTCATTGCTGCTGCTACATAGTCTGCTTCTACTGTAGATTGAGATGTGTAGTTTTGCTTCTTGCTTGTCCAAGATACCATCCTTTTACCAAGAAAGAATACTCTACCACTAGTGCTTTTTCTATCATCAAGATTTCCTACCCAATCAGCATCAGTAAACACTTTTAAGTCAAGGTTGCCTCCAAGTTTGTACCATAAGCCATAGTCTTCAGTGCCTTTCAAATATCTTAAGATTCTTTTTATTGCCATGATGTGGTTTTCTCTAGATTTAGCTGAGAATCTTGCCACTATCCCAATTGCTAAGGCAATGTTAGGCTTTGTATGTACCACATACTGTAGTTTCCCAATCATTGATATGTATAAGGTTTGATCTACTTCTTTGGAGTCATCATCTTTTGTAAGCTTGAGTCCAGTACACATGGGGGTTCCAACTGGTTTTGAATCTTCCATTCCAATTTTTTTGAGTATCTCTTTGTTGTACTTAGATTGAGTGATATAGATATCATTTTTGTTCTGATGTATCTATAATCTAACAAAGGATTTTATTTCTCCAAACATGGACATCTCAAATTCCTTATTCATTTTCTAAAAATGCTTTGCATAAATCATCATTTCCTATGAATAGAGTGTCATCCACAAATATTTTTTCCAACACAATCTTCTTGTCTACTCCTTCCTTGATGTATAGGCTACTATTATCATTTGTTCTTTAAAAACCAATCTCTATCAAGTAGTTATGTAGTCTTTCATACTAGGCTCTAGGAGCTTGTTTAAGACCGTATAGGGCTTTGTATAATTTGCAGACCATGTCCCTTTTGTTTGGATCAATAAAACCTTCTAGCTATTCAATGTAGACATCCTCATCAAGAATTCCATTTAAGAATGCAGATTTAACATCCATCTGATATACTTTGAATCCTTTGTAAGTTGCATAAGCTAGTAAAGTCCTAACACCTTCTAATCTTGCAATAGGGGCAACAATTTCACCATAATCAATACCTTCTTGAGAATATCCTTTACGTACCAATCTTGCTTTGTTTCTTGACACTTTTCCATCTTCATTTAGCTTATTTTTGAATACCTATTTTGTACCAATGACATTTTTGTCTTTGGGCCTAGGTACAAGAGTCCACATTTTGTTCTTTTTTATCTATTCTATTTCTTCATTCATAGCCTCAATCCAACTTTCATTTTCCAATGCATCTTTAACACTTCTAGGTTCAAATTCAGCAAGTAAACATGTACCTTTTAGTTTGCTTCTTGTCATTGTTCCATCTAATTTGTCTCCAATAATCTAATTAGGTGCATGAAGCCTTCTGAAATATTTAGCCAATAGAGGTTCTTTGACTTTTGAATGAATTGCATTGTCTTCATTTTGAATTTCAACTTCTAGCTTGGGTCCTTCTATCTATTGCTCAGGGTCTTCATATTTGGTATGCACTAACTCGATAGACTCTAAATGTGACTCAAGTCCCTGTAACTCGATAGCTGATGGAGATTTGGTCAACTTGGGAGATGAAGTCTCCTTTTTGTCAAATGTGTTTGGTAATGTATCAGGTTCATAGTAGACAAATCTTCTGTAATCTTCTGGTTCCTTTTTGCTTTCTTCTTCAATCTTTTTTGCAAACTTATCAATTCTCACATGTGCATTTTCTATGATTTTGTGGGTGGATAAATTTAGACATTTGTATGCTTTACTTCTGCATGAATATTCTAGAAATATACCTTCATCACCTTTTACATCAAATTTTCCTTTTCTAGATGATGCAAGAGCATCCAGAGGTATAAGGGCAATTCTGTGTCAACCAAAAAAAAATGTACTTAGACTTAGTTTCTGTTTCATGTGTTTTCATTTCTGGATACCCATTTGGGTCAAATAAAGGTTTCAACTCTCACAGTTCCACTATCAGTGTTCTAGGATAGAGTATTTGAACACCTTGGGATATGTGTAAATGCCAAAAAAATAGGAGTATGTAATTGAGCCATCATTTTGGTGAACTAGAAGGTGTAAATTGGTCAGATGATTGTAATTATAATTTAGAGCATTCCAAAAAAAGAATTAGGTCAAAAGGCCCCACGATTTGAAAGTTATCGCAGTTTTTTAATTTTTGGAGACCTCCTAAGAATGCTTCAAAGTCAGGTTAGGGGCATTAAATGACCTTGAACAAGGCCAAAAAATTGGAGATGAGAAAAGTTGGTCCATAAGGCTATAGAGCACTTCGAGAGCTTTCCAAAAATGTAAACGGTTCGTCAATCGGAGCTACGGTTCAAAAGTTATGCCTCCCGAAAGTTCAGTTACCGATTCTGGAGTCTTCTAATTTTGTGCTGACTTCTAATGCGACTTCTAGAGCCTTCTATTTGGTTGGTGGATGCCAACTAGCACTTTCTAGAATGTATATATTCCTAATCCTTAACCCTCCAAGGTCTATTTAAGAACATTTCTAGCATTGTAAAAGGCAGTTCAGAGTGGAGTTTGAGAGAAGGTACTGGGAGAAGAATTTATCTCTAGATTTATGCTATTGTAAGCCCATAGGGCATGTTTTGGAATCTGTTTCTCTGCACTAAGTGTACTAGCATATTTTTATAGTTAATAAATTTTTCCCTTTCCTATTGTGTCCATTCTATGCTTGGGTTGTGTCCCCATCAAGTGGTATCAGAGCTGGTTTTTCTGAGTGTGTAGACAGAGCGCCAACTGTGAGGCAGTTTGCACCAGGACTGTGTGGTTGTGGGTTTGAGTTAAGAAGATGCCTCCATGAAGAGAGCATGGTGGAAGGGCTAGAGCTATTAATCCTGAGGAGGTTAGAGCCCTCCAAAGGCAGGTATAAGCATTGCAGGAGGAGCTCCATAGAGGAACAAATGTTGTCGCAGGCGACGAAAGTGAGGATGACAATGAAGAAGAAGAAATTGGACCAGAAGGGAAATTTGATAGGGAAGTTCTGAATCAGGTAGAGGAAAGGCTTTTTAGGGCCATTACTAAGTTTGGGAAAAGACCTACAATTGATGTGGGTGTATTTTCAGGAAATTTGAAACCAGATTAGTTGATCGATTGGATCAATGAACTGGAAGAATACTTTGAGTATGAGGATATTAGGGACCTAGATAGGGTTAAGTTTGCAAAGGCCAAACTGAAAGGACATGCCAAAATATGGTGGCAAGAGGTTCAATTGGAAAGAAATAGAAGAGGAAAGGATAAGATTACAAGGTGGGATCGCATGGTAGACAAACTAAAGAAGCAGTTCATTCCTATTGACTACGAGCTTGATTTGTTTAAGAAGATGCATGGGTTAAAGCAAGCTAGAAAATTAGTCCAGGAATATAGAGAGGAGTTTTACTGACTTTTGATTAGAGCAGGGCATGCAGAAGCAAATAAGGAGAAGGTTGCTTGTTATATCAGTGGGTTACGACCTAACATCCAGGAAGAATTAAGTCTAGTAAGAATGAACAATGTTGAAGAGGCATACCAGTTTGCCCTATGAGTTGAAGAGAAGCTAAATAAAAGGTTTGAAGGGAGACAAAGAGGGCGTGGTCAAGGAGGAAGAGGTCATGGTAGGTCATCTAGAGGCCGAAATGAAACCCAAAAGAAGAATGAAGATGTGGGTACTAGCAGGAACCAGAGGAATGAGGGTTTCAACCGCTCCCGAGATCAAGACTTTGGAAATCAAAGAGGAAGAGGTAGAGGACGTAGACAAGGAAGAGGAGGATTTTGTGGTACCTATTTCCATTGCAATGAAGAAGGTCATCATGCTTTTGAATGCCCTCAATGACAAGGAAGGACAAATAGGAGAGCTGAGGGTCAAGCTAGGGTTGCTCATGTGGATGAGGATGCACAATCATCACATTCAGAAGATGCAGAAAGAGGAGAGACTTTGGTAAATGAAAGGGTCCTACTAAGTGGTGAGATTGAACCTGAACAAAGGAGGAGTTTATTCTGTACCAGGTGCAAGTGTGAGGATAAATGTTGTGATGTGATAATTGATTATTGTGTCCATTCTGTGCTTGGGTTGTGTCCCCATCACTAAATTCTTTCAAGATATAACATTTGCTGCCAAATACTTTCAAGTAACTCACATTGGGTTTGTACCCATACCATAGCTCATAGGGAGTTTTGTTTGAGTCCTTCTTCAACTGAACTTAGTTTAAAGTATGAACTATAGTGCTGATAGCTTCCTTCCAGTATTTCATACCAATGTTCTTTTAAATCATTAGTATTCTTGCACAATCCATGATGGATCTATTTCTTCTTTCAGCTATTCCATTTTGCTTAGGAGTACTAGGGGCTGATACTCATCTTTTGATTCCCCTTTCAATGTAGAAATTATTGAATTAATTTGAGATGAATTCACCACCTCTATCTGATCTTAAGCATTTTAATCTTTTTCTAGTTTCCTATTCTACTCTAGAAAGATACCATTTGAATTTCTCAAAAGCTTTTGATTTTTCTCTTAGATCCATAATAGTCATCATTCTAGAATAATCATCAACAAAAACAATGAAAAAATTCTCTCCACTATAAGTTTCTATTCCAATAGGTCCACACAAATTAGAATGCAAAATTTCCAAGATATCTTCTGACTGATAGTTTTTGCTTTTAAAATTAGTCTTTCCCATTTTACCAATTTGATAATTCTTGCATAATCCAACATCAGGTTTCTTCAAATTAGGAAGTCCTCTTACTCTTCTAAGTTTTCTAATCTTGATAATATAATCAAAGTTTACATGACATAGAATTTTGTGCCATAACCAACTTTCTTCTACTTGAGCAATGAAACATGAACTATCACCAAGACCAAGATAAAATAGGTTACCTTTTGTTTGCCTACCTAATCCAATTAGATTTCCTTGGTTATCTAGTAGTCTTTCTTTTCCATTCATGAATTCTACCTTGAATCCAATGTTGTTCAACTATGCCACACTCAACAAATTATGTTTTAGTCCTTCAACCCAGTAGGCATTGTCACATACAAGTTTATTGGTTAAGAGATTTGACCTTTCCCTTTTATGCAACAAGGTTCATTGTTTCCAAATCTTACACTACCTCCATCATAGTGTTCAAAGTGTTCAAACTTAGTTTTGTCTCCAGTCATATGATAAGAACATCCACTATCTATGATCCATGTGTCATTTTTGCTAACATGAGAGACAAGTGCCATCTTATCTGCTTCATTATCAGATTCATCTTTTATAGCAATATACACTATTTCATCTTCACTGTTATGAAAATATTTAACCATAAAACAAGTTTTCTAACCTTTTTCTTTGTAGAATTTGTGACCTTTGAATTCCTTCTTTCCTTTGTACTTGTAGCTTTTCTTCTTTTCCTTGCCTTCTTTGTTTGGGCACCTAGCAACAATATGACCAATTTCTTCACAAGAAAAACATATTAGAGGGATTTTACCTTTGTATGTTCCTATGCTCCTAAAATATTTCTTTTCAAGTAAAGCTTCAACAATTTCAAGTTCACTGTCTAAACTTTCTTTAGTTTCTTCTTCTCTTTCTGATTTATTTTCTTGCATTTTTCTTTGAGTGAGAGTTTAGCTTCAAATGCAGATTCAATATTCTTGGAGGTAGGAACATAGTTGTCAAAATTGTCTAGTTCAAAAGCTACCAGTCTTCCTACTAAGGCATCCAAACTTAACTTGTGATTTGGATCACATCTCTTTTCTTGAATAGCAAATACTCTAATTGCATAGATAGGAAGTAACGTTTTGAGTACTTTACTTACAATAGTTTCTTCTTTGATTTCTCCTCCATATGCTCTGATTGCACTAACATTAGCATCGATTTTTTCCAAATATTTTGCAACATTTTCATCTTCTCTCATCCTCATTTGATCAAATTATCCTCTGAGGATTTCTACGTTGGCTCTTCTTACATTTTCATCTCCTCCATAGATTCTTTCAACTTGTTCCACATATCAAAAGTAGTTTTACAATCTTTGACCTCATCAAATTCAACATAACTGAGAGCAGATGCAATGCCAATCATCATGATGTTATGGTTCTTCTTCTTAGGAATGTCATCAACTGATAATGTTCCAGTGAGAGTTTTATATTCTTCATCAAGATATTTGCATCCTGAATCACTGATGGTAGCCAGACGAAGCCTCATAAGTCCTTGCCATGCTACAAAGTTATCTCTGTTTAGCTTTGGAATTTCTCTCTTGTAAGACATCCCGATCTTTAGCTTATGTCCTTGAAACCTTCTCTGCAAGCACCAAAGGATCTGATACCAATTGTTGGAAATATAAGAGGAGTAAATGAGAGGGGGGGTGAATCAGCTACCACAAAAATAAATCCCAGATCTTTTAGATGTCAACTATAAAATTTAAATTGATAAAACATATTACTACCGTTACTTGGTAAACACATAGAAAATGTTGTAACTTGGTAAATGTAGAGTGTGAATTACTTTAGTAAATCTTAAGATGTTATTAGTAATTGCTTGCAAGCATGAAAGAAATAATATGAACACATGAGACACCAGGATTTAACGTGGAAACCCAATTTGGAAAAAACCATTAATGTAACTAGTTACTATTTTTCACTCTTCTGAAGCGAGCCTTGTTAGGAGCCAACCCTTTTAAAGGTTACAAAACACACTATTAGGTGTGACCTTGTTAAAGGATTTAATCATTGAATAGAGGTTGAGGCCCCTCTTCTATATGGCTTGTGGGTGTTTTAGAAGCAGTTGATCGAGCCCCTATCAGGAGTGGCCTTGCAAAAGATCTTTAAACAATTTAAAGGAATTTCCACCTTGTTAGAGGGTTTACAAATGGCTATTAAACCAACTTTGTTAAGAGATTTTAGATCACTGCTACAATGTTTAGAAAGTAACAATGAAATTACCTGATTGTGATGCAACTAAATTGCTGATTATAGATCTTTTCTCTAGTTCATACTTGATCCTTCCTAATTGAATAATACTTTTCTACTCCACAAAGATACCTGCTTATCCTTCGAGTTCTCTTCCTCTTCTTACCTCTTACAACTTATTCAACTTGCAAACATCACACTCATGCTTGAAATCACAACTTAACCTTTTACTTATACCTTTTAGATTGTCACGTCGGCTCAAATACAAATTAGAATAACCAATATTCATCACCTTAGTTGGCTAGAATCAATAGGTAAAATAATTAAGCTTTATATGCCAAAATAAGAAAATCCTTTGGTAGCCAACCTAGCTCGATAGAAACTGATTCTAAAGTGATTTCCTGTGTTAACCAACAAAAGCTTAGTTAACACTGCAAACTTACAAAATTCCTTTGGTAACCAAGTTAACTCAATTAGCACTAACTCTATTCAACTTTCCCTTCTCTAGCTGAGTGAGCTTAGTTAACACTCTTTTCAGCTTAACTTCCTTCGACACCCAATTGAGCTCAATAGAAATTGCCTTCTGTATAGAGTAAACTCAGGAATGCTCGATAGAATAGGAAAACTATCTTCATTGACCAAGTGAGTTTGACATGCATTGACTGTCAACTGATATGATATTTGTATAACATCAAAGACAACACATAATTGATCAATTGTATCCAACAAATACATCATGTCATCACTGTCTTAACCGATCCTTGTACTTCATTACATAATCATAACTCAACCATTCCTCTAGGTGCTTTTGTTATATCTTATTGATAAAATCCTCTTCAACAATCAACTAAGTGATAGTACTTGAATCTTATAAGCAATTGTCTTACCAAAAAAAAACAGGTTTGACATCAGTGACAAAATAATGATTGAAACACATAGTCTTCTTCAACAATCTCCCTCTTTCAATCAGATCTCAACAAAGAGTCACCATTTATGAAGTAAAAATATGAGAGGTAATGCGAATGTGAAGTGTATTATGTATATGTGAACTAAGTTATATGTGATATAAAAACTTGTTATGAGAGATCTATGATGTGAATTCTGATGTAAGATTAGAGATATGGGAAGTGCACTAGTCAACAAATAAGAGGTTATTGTATCTATCCTATTTTGTTTAAGGCACTAAATTGTATAATTTCATGTTTGGGCAGTGGGCTTTTGTCGCATACATACGTAATTGTAATACCATATCCTATTAGGTTTTAAGATTTTAAGAGTGCCTAGTCCTCCAACAAGGACCGAGACTATATATGTAAGTAATGTAGGATTTTAGCAATAAAAATCTACAAAAAACCCAAAGAAAACCTACAATGTAAGAATTTGTCATAGTGAAGAATAGAAAAAGAAGAGGCAAGGGTTTTACTCTAAAAATATGCAAATTATATTATCAGACTGAAAAGATGAGAGATATTTATAAAAAGATCAATTCTTATAGAAGGAGATCGAAAAACCTAAAAGGGAAACCCTAAGAGGTAAATGACATTTAATAAATACTAATTAATCATTAAATGGAAATACAAGTGCATAAAAAAAAATCTTAAGAAGGGATTAAAGGTAATTAAATAAATTAAATTAAATTAACCTTTTACTCTAACACCCCCATAAGATGAGCAATAATGCAACTACAAAAAATGCAAGAAAAAGAAAGCAAAATACGATGTTGAAAGCAAAACTTGGGTCCCGACAACAAGATCTGATGAGGTACCCAATCAGAACCAAATCTCTATGAAATGGAGAAATAAATAAAATGTAGTGGGAAAAACCCTACTCTAAAAAGAGATAGAAAAAGATGCACAAATGAAATATCTCGAGAAACTCTCTCAATACCATAAGTACAATGAAAACCCCCATGATAGAAGCTTGAGACTCCATAGCCCCCTAGAACGGTAGAACTCCTATATCAATGAACATATCAATGTGGCTCCAATATAAAAGAAAAAAAGGTAGTGGAAAAGGAAGGTGAAACCCCTAAATCTAAGGTGAAGTTGGAAGTTCTAGCTGATGCTCAAAGGAGAATGCATGAGAATTCTAAAATGGAATCTCTAATAGAAGTGGGATAACAGGTGTGTTGAGTCTATCATTTGAGAGGATATGTGTATCCTCTAATATATCCTCTATTGGAAATATATATGATAGGATAAGTTACTGAGAGGAGAGAGGTGAATCAATAACCAATAAAACTTAATCTTTATTTACCAATTAATTCTTCATGTGAATCTTGATCTGATTACATGCATAAAAAATTGAAAGCATTAAAACATTCATAACATGTTGATACACAATATGGTGACCTAGAAACCTTCCAAATAGAAAGTAAAACTAGGGTGGGGATGATACCCACAAGCTTTAGTACTGTAGTACAAAGTTGGCCTTTTAAGGTTTACAATGATCACTTTTGATGATATGCCCTGTTAGGAGCAATAAGAACTGCTAGGTCCACCTTGGAAAAGGATTACATACATACAATGAAGTACGCACTTGATAAAGATATTTACAAAATATTGTTAAGTCTACCTTGTGAAAGGATTTAATTGACCGAACTGTTAGGATGAAATAGTAGTTGATCTCTAATCCACAACTTGATTTTGTGAACGAGATACCTTTGAGTGTAATGATCACCTTGCTGTAATAGATAAATCTTTGTTGCTCCTTATACTGCTGTAGCCTTTTTACTTCACGCTTCTTATCTTCTTTGTTGGTTACATTTCATATTATTTCATGCCTTTGGATGTGATACAATACATTACATATATACCAATCCAAATTACAATTCAACAAAGTTGACTACAATACAAGTTTACAAAAAATACATGAAGTCAGCCCAACTGTAGGAACTCTGGTTTTGATAACTAGCTCGATGAGGTTCTGATACTTGGTATCCACTGTCAATGCTTGACATCATCATGCATTCAGTAGACATAGATGCTTGGTCCATATTGATAACTTCCAAGTAGTTTGAACTTGGTCTGCACTAGTGACTCAGTGAATACTGGTGAATTAGTCAATGCTATCACAACGAGCTTGGTATAAACTAAATCACTTGGTTAACACTGAGTGGCTTAGTCAAGATTGGATTCACATCATTATAACTACAAACTTAGTAAGCAATGCACAACTTGGTTTGCACTGAGGAACTCGGTAAACACTAAGAAGCTCAGTTACACTACTGATCACCATTACAATAGAAACTGCTTGGCACAAACTAAATATTGTTCCTTGAACTCAGTAGCAACTATAAAACTTGGTAAATCTTGAAATGCCTGGTTAACATTGTTAACTGTACAATAAGCTTAGTAGATACTTACAATCAGAATAAGTGTGTGTTACTAATAACAAACTTGACTACAATGTCAACAATCTCCCCCTTTGGCATTAGTGACAAAAAAACTTATCAATCAAAACTAAATTCAAAATAATCTTTATTCTTCATCTTGTGTCTTCAACTCGGTAAAGTATATTATTTTTGAAATTTTTCAAAATTTCTTTTGTAAGAGATGTTTCTTTGAATATCTATACGTATGTATAATATGATAATGCTCCCCCATACATACATAAATACTGTTGGTGTTTGAAAATGGTAGAGGGTTTTCAATTATCCCCATGAGAATATGAAACACCTACGGGCAGTTAACTCCCATTATCAACATATCATTTCAGACACAGGGCCAACTACAAGGCATGATCCTTCTTCTACTTCAGGCTCTGCAAAACCTAGGCCGGTGAACCTCTTTAGATCTGACACATGGAACCAGTGTAATAAACATAATCAAGATCTATGAAATAGATAAAACCCTTATTTCTCCTGATAACTCATGAAATACAATCAATCTACAGTAGCTAAATGCAGATCTAGGAATCTCACAAGCTGAGTGAGGGCATTCTATTATAGCTCTTCAACATGAAAGGGGAAAAGCGTTTGATTATTGATGTTGATGTTCAAAAAATTCTCAAACATGCAACAAAACCTAATGATCCTGTAACAGATTAGTGCCTAATCCATTGGGCAATTTCATGAATCCAAAACATACATCTGTGACATCAGGACATATTCTGTATACCCAGACATCAGATCTATCTAATTACCTTGTGATTATGACATCAATGTTCATTTAGATCTCATTCTCACAAAATATCCTTCTCAACTTAACTAGTAACCCTGTCAAACACATTAAGCATTTACTTAGCACTTTGTTCCAACAACAAAATATATCAGACATACAACCTGAAGGGGAAGCAAATGGATCTCAACTCTTTGTTCCAAGACCACATAAGACTATAGATTATTGAGATAGGAGATGAGAACCAAAATGAAACTAATGAAATTCTTGCTCATATGTATTCATTTCCTTGAAACAATAGAATCAAATGCATGAAATTAAAACATGAAACAACCTAACATATCAGAACTATCTGTATTATCTGCACTATTGCTGTTCACATGAGAAGAAATTGCTGAAGAATGGAGGTGGAATCACAGTTCTAGATCCAAAGAAGTGGTCTCACAGAATGATTGCAAATTTCCTACCAACATTGGTTTCACAGTAACAAAAAACTGGAACCCCTACAATGTATCTGAGAAAGAAAGATATAGACAAGAAAGAATTCTCGGCTCTGTTCTAAAGACGACAAGTGTCCACTTGAAATTCCCTCTTTTGCAATCAAAAGATTCTCTCTAATCTCTCTCCCCTTTTATCTCATCTTTGTCTTCATCAATTCTTACAACTAATTTGCAAATGTTTGTTTTTGAATGATGAAAACTTGTTGAGTCACCAAAATATCTGATTTTCCCACTGAAATGCTGGTGAAATTTCAATTTTTACTAAATTAATTCTGAACAGATTTCGACCCAAACTGAATTTTTACTGCCTTTTAACCAAATTTAGGTCATCACCATGCTAGGAAACAATTTTGAACTTTCATACCTGAATACAGTTGCGATTTAGGTATTTGAGACAAATCCCCTTGTAGCAGGAACTAGTGGAATTCTATACAAAAACTAACACTAGAATCAAAAAATTTAGATTCTCATGATTTCGGCGATTTATAACATCACCTATTTTGCATACCAGGAACCTCCTAAAAATCAATTTGAAAATGACTCCCCTGGTTGAAAAACTCAAAGTCTGCAAATCTTGGTTTTTTAAATTTATTTTTGAAAAATTTAAAAAAACTCTAAAGTTAAAACTTTAGAAACAATCCCCCTTTTTGAAATTTAAATCATGCACGTCATTCCTTTGAGAAAATAATAAAAAAATAATTATTTTTTATTACTTTTATTTTTCCCAACCTCTTTAATTTTGGGTCAAACCTCTCTCTGACCGGGCACCACATGTCACCTCACGATTGTTTGATCCTTTTCATTCACCCATATTCCCGCATTATTTATTTAGTGCGTAAGGTGGCACCATCTCGGGCGTCAGCTCCTTGACTCGCCACATCACCATCCACTAAAAATTGTGCCATGTGGCATCTTGCCGCATGCTCGCATTCCTTAACGTTCAGACATCTCCATTTTGGAGAGAATGCGCCTACCACAAGATTGCGTCATGTGGTGTAATCCTGTGCACTGGTGCCATATCATCATTAATGCACATTTGTTCAAAATTTAGCCTTTCTCACACTGACGTTAACTCCATTCTAGCACAACACCATGCAACCACTTGCCCTCTTAGAAGGGTGTTTTCTTTGAGACACCAACCGTTCTCAAGGTATTATATTTAAACATTTTAAAACTTCACCACATAACTAATGTGGGACAAAGGAAACATGAAATCCGTTCCCTATTTGTGAGAGCACACCTGTATGCTTTGGACTGCATTTTATACATTGTTTCTTCTTACTACGGAGTGCCTGTGTTTTACCTTCTGCATTTGTGTTTTGCTTCTAAACTTGGCACCTCTGCTATACTGACGTGGGGTCTTTTATTATGCTTTTTCATCATCTAACTGGCGTCTTCTTTTGACATTTGTGTAAGCTTCCTCTTTGATCGCTGTTGCATGGATTACCTTTTATATTTGCTAGTTTCCTTTCAAAATTATGAGCTCTCCTCACGTAGTCCAATCCCAGCAAAACAACGATATTTGTAGTAGGTGACATTTTCGGTGAACAAATTAGTTTCAAACTTTTTAAAGATATCTCTCTTTTTGGTGCGTGAGTTCTTTTTAAAATGCTCTTGCGGCTTCTGTTGTCATGAACCTCTCCATTTTTTTGGCATGTGGTAGGACTTTTCCGCCCCCTCTCTGGACTATGGGCAACTCAGTATTTGTCGCCTTCCACTAGACCTGCATGGATCTTCTTTCATGATTGCGGTTTTCCTTTATTAATGGCGTCTGCTCACTTTCTATGCGTGCTTTCTCTTTACTTGGCGCTGACTACCTTCAAACTCTGATGCCTTCCTTAATTGCGTGGGTATTGTAAATAGCTATCAGCGCTGCCTGGTAGTCTTTGACAAATTCCTTCTTTAGCTGCGTTTTACCTACTGGTGATTTCATTCATAGGCCCTCCTTATTGCGTGAGGTTTCACTTTTTTAATGCTGATTTCTTTCAGTATGTTTTTCCTTTTAAAGTGGGCATTCCTTGCCTATGCGCCCTATGGATTCCAGCTGTGAGGCTCGACGTGAGCTCCATGTCTGTTGCTGTGGCTTCATTGTCTTCTTTTTATGCTTGTTGAATGTCCCTTGTGCTGGTCTTTCTTACTTGTGTGATCTCTTGCTATGAGACGCCTCCTTCATTCAAATTTCGCTTCACACTAGAAATGCCTCCTCCCAGCATGGATTGCTCTGTCTACACGTGAAGCTGCCTGGTATTCTATGGAAAATGCTTGCGAATGGCTTTGACTGTATTATGCTTTCCTAGCCCACGTGGGCCCTTCACCAATGCATGGGCTCTATTGCATGGATCTTGTGTCTGATTGCTTCTTATCCGTGGCTTTTATGAATGATAGGGAGTGCGTGGAGATAAGTGTCTTTGAAGCAACTTCAACCCTTTTATGCGTATTAAACTTGCCCCTTGCAATAACATTTTCTAGCTAACTACACTGGAGATGGAAGTTCAGACTTAGCCATATTTAAAATGTCAAAATCTGAAAATGAGCAATCCTCAATGAACCCCATTTCCTGGGCATATTCTTTGAACAATGGATTAAAACTACATGAAACTTTTTCTCATAATCATTTAGAAAAATGCCGGCTAGTCCATATCAATGTCTTCATCAAATAGCACATTAATAACTTCATAGGACATGTCATCACATCCATGTTTACATACATCTTCAGTAGAGAAAGAAAATTCAGAGTCTGAATCAGAACATGACTCACCATTGCTGCTGTCATTACATGAAAAATTAGTATTATAATCAACCAAATCATCTTCACAAGTACCAGAGATTGAACTCCACCACTTGTCTTCAATCATCATGACTTCATACTCAACTTCATTTCCATTTCAACACATAAAAGGTTTGAAAAGAAGGAACATATTTATTGGTCCTTTCCTGATCATTCTCCTTATCAATCTGACATGACTAGTCGGGCCTCGAAGTGGGTCCGACCAAATTTTTTTTCATTCCTAGACAACTAAACTTTCAAATTGATCCACTGGCCTTCTCAGACTGATTAGAATCAATTTTGATCATAGATTGATCATTAATACTCAATTTGTCACTTTCTACTAACTGTCACTTTTGATGTTAGAAGGCCTGTTGACTGCCTTTGAAAACTAACCCGAACAACTGACCAGGCTCTCAAAACTGGCACACTGAATCTCTGTACCACACACTTGCACCATGTTGAATCTTGCCTCATGATAGATTTGGGGTCAAAAGATATTGAATATCAAAGTTGCCTTCTCAGATTTACCTACAAGAAAACATGTCAGAAAACAACAAACTAGGCTCGAAAATGGCTCAGAAAATTGGGCAAATAGGCACTTGAGGTTCTCAAAATTGGGACACTGGTACTTTGCCATGAGGAAATTATGATTCTACAATTTCGGCTCATGAAAACTCATAGATCGAATTTGGCAAGCATCTGAAGTTGGCTATCTGGATTTGTAGGACAATGGACACCAGTTAAATATCATTTTTTACGAATGGAATGCCCCTAGAAAAATGTGCAGATGGATTCATCAAGTTCTAAATAATGGCACACTTGTACTATTTTTAGTGGACAATATAGGGGAACAAACCATTTTTTCCTACCAATCACAGAAACAAAGATATGACATCTCGAACAGGGGTTCCAATCAATCTGCAAATGCTGACACCAATATAACTTTAGAAATTGTGTTTGGAATCGCATTTGAAAACTAATCAAACAGATTCGTCATAAGCTAAAAATTGAAACATAGCAATTCTGTGACATCTACAATGCAACGCAAAATAAATTTTAGCATTCGGGTCAACTGGTCAAAAGTTATAACACGTCAAACAGGGCTTCTTAGAATTTTGAATATTTTTCAAAAACATGAAAATAGTAACTGACCAACTTTGAGGGATTCAAAACCTAGTCAAACGGACTCAAAACAACTCAAAATCTGAAACATAGGTTCTTAGGTATGGACACTAGACACTCTCAAAGTGGAAATTCACAAAACCTTTCTGGGTGCGAGATATTCACTGGCACACACAACCTCTTGTCGCTATTCAACACTTAGGGTAAAATGTAGATTTGACAAATGCTTAAAAAGAGACCTCACAAAATGGCTCGAAATGTCAATTTAACTTTATGTAACAGGTGGATGCACTAAAAGGAGGGTGTTAGAAACATTAAATACCTAAGGGGCCTCATAGGTATAGCCAGGTACACATGCAATTATGGGTATTCACAGGGCTTGATTTGACTCAAAATTTTAAATGGTAGCTCAAAATGAGAATGAAATTTTCAGCACCAAAAAATACATACATACATACATACATACATACATACATACATACATACATACATACATACATACATATATATATATATATATATATATATATATATATATATATATAAAATATACTTTACATCTTCTCACATCTTCTCCCCTTTATACATATCTTCTCCCTTTTATAGTATGCTTTATATACATCTACATATTCTCCCCCTTTGTAGTATGCTATATACATCTCCCCCCTTTTGACATTAATGCCAAAGGTGTATTCTATATACTATATAGTAATGTCAAAATGTGACAAGAAATCTAAATGTACCTTTAGAAATAGTGCCATTGTCTTGTCCCAATTTTCTTGCAACACCTTGCATGTGTGCAATGCAACTTGAACTTTTGCTAAAAGTTCTATCATGTGGTTTGTAATAGAGAAAATGTTATCATGGATGAGCATTTTAGCATGTGCAATATGTTTCTACAATGCATCCATGTTCAAGGGAATCATGCCATGTATGTCTACTAGAGTAGCTCTTATCCTATCTTCTTCTCCTAGTAATTTTGCCTGTATATCAGTTAAGAATCTGATCTTTGTATAATAGGAAGACTTGTAACTCGGGTCAAGTTGCAACTGATGTGCACTTGTCTTCAGATCTTCATTAATCTTAGAAAGTTTATCTTTAATTTCTTTGGTAAAATTTGAAGTATCATAGAGTTTACTGAATAATGAAATCACATTGTTGCAAGAGGTCTCCGATGAGCCTATAATAGTAGACAAGTCTACTTGATGAATTGCAACCTTTTGCACAATTAGCTCCAATATCTTATTCTCAACTTTCTTAACTGCTCTTTGGAACAATTTCTCCTGTCCATTCAAATCTTTGTTGAATTTTTGGACTACCTCTGCTAACTGAGCCAAAATTGATTGAGAAGTGTCACCCTTTGTGCTAAGTGCTTCTGCAAGAATATTCTTTGCATCTTCAAGGACTTGAAATTCTTTATTCCTTTCTTCTCTAAGCCTCTACTACTTAGCTTTCTTCTAAAGAAGTTCTCCAAGGATGTGCATTTAATCAGGATTAACATTGGAGATATCCCAATTTGGGATAACTATCTCCTCATCAAGATCAATTTCTTCTTCCTTTTCTTTGCCTTTTCTCAAAACTTTTGTACTCAGTTGAGGCTTGGTCTCCACTGTCCTTGTACTTATTAATTGCATGCTCAGAATGGAAACAATGGTAGATATAATAGGAATGGAAAAAAAAAGTAGATACCACACTTATTGAAGAAATACCTTGTGTTACCAAAATTGATGGAGGAAATGTTGATTGCTTGGCAGATGAAGTGCTTCTCACTTCTGTTAATGAAATACTGAGCTGAACAAGTGCAAAAATTGATTGAGTGCTTGTACTTGCAATGTTTGACACAATCAATTCTATACTAGCCTTCTCTGAACTTGATGTTTTCAATGCTTCTCTTAGAGAATGAGGAAGTGAGGCTATGACTGCTACTGCAATCTTCTCTAGGTCAATCTCCTTAATGTTCTAAACTTTAGGTAGATCTTCCTCTGTAGTTTCCTATTCCTCATCATCTATATTATCATTATTTGTTTCCTCTTCATCATTATTTCCTTCTTCTTCCTTATCATCATCATCACCATCATCATCCTTGTCATTGATATTAACAACAAAATCACTCTTCTTATGAAGATTAAAAATATTTTTCCATGTGTTTGTAGCATTCTTGACTACATGTTCAATGTCATTGATTAATATCAGACAAGTGTTAAACTTCAAGGTAACTTTTTCTTCATTTTGCTTGATGGACTCATTAACTTCTTTTTCACTCAAGCTTGGTATGAGTTACCTCAGGGTCTACTCATATACGTCTTTAGCAATTTTCTTGGCTTGTTACAATCTTGCTAAACAAGGTGGTTTGGAGAATATTTCCATTTGCCCATCTTAGACATAACCATTTCTTCAATTTGTTTCTACTCCTTTGCAATTCTTGTCTCATACTTTAGTGATTTGAAATTTTCCATACCAACTCCAGAGTTAATTTCCTTCAACTTTTCCTAGAATGATGGTGGTGACCATTTGAAGATTACATCTCCACCTTGTTTCTTCCTAGATGCCCTCCTTGTGAACACTACAGTAGATGGTTTTGCAGGTTTGGTTATAATAACCTTACCTTTCTTCTTTATAGGCTCTTCTTCCTCTGACTTCTCTTCATCTTTTGCTTCATCTTCCTCAATGTCATCACCTTTACCTTCAGTCAACAGAAAAGTGGAGCTAGTTTTTAATTTTGCAATCCTCTTCTTCCCTTTGTTGACCACTCAAGGGAGTTTTATCTCTAGTTCTATTCTTGCTTTAGCTTCATCATAAGTTCCAAAGTATGTAGCTTTTGGGTCAATAGGCTCATTTAATAGTGCTTCAATGATATCCTTAGTTTCGTCAATGTTAACCTCATAACCTAGAGGCTTGACCCATACAATTCTCAATCTTACTACTTATATATATAATTTATCACAATCAACCATGAAACAAATATAATCTTTGTAATCATCTATAAGTTTTTTGGGGATTCTAAATCTATTATTCATCTTGTCCTTAAATGCATCAAAATAGTTTCCATAATACTAACATAGTTTTCTCCTATTTCTGATATATACTCATTTATTTGGTAACGAATAGGTACATCTTTTCTCCACACAATTGTACCTTTTAATGGGAAGAACCTTTGCAAAAAAAAAATAGACAAGTTAAGAGTGACCTAAACTTACAAGGGTTGTTCTTTGAAGTTTTGATGCTCTCCATGTTTTTGTTGAATTGATTCAACATTAACTCAACAAGGTCAACTGACATATTATTCTTGACCACTTTGTATGTGAGATCCATGGCTTCACATGATACACTATTGAGTTTGTTTGAACTATATATCTTATGTGCAATGACATGTATCCCAAATTTTAATTCCATATCCATGACACAATTGATTTTCATTCCCCTGCTATCCTACTTGACAAGGGTTTTCTTCTCTAGTTCCACCCAACTTAGGGTATTAGTCAATTTTTCCTTGGTTAGCATTGGAAGACTTGTGATCCTATGAATCATTTTCTTTGTTATCACAATAGGTTGCTCCAACCACAACTATCCATTATGCATACAACCAAGGATAAAACTTATCCATTTAATTTGAAAGTCTCATGGCATGTGAGGAATGTGAGTTAAACCCCTAGCTTCAAGGTGTTGATGTTTTGGTTTTAATGCACCATTCACACATAACTTCTCCAAGGTTTCATCCATTTCTAGGGTTCCTATGTCTTGGATAACACATCAAGAATGCAAATGAATATCATTAATCAATAGTACCTTGGATGGAATTTGAAATTTTTCTCCACTTGGATCTAGGGTTTTCGCAATAGCCAGACTTAGCTTAAAGTCTGTTGCCTTCCATTCTACACCTTGAACTAACATCTCTAACCCTTTCTTAGTCTTACTGCTAGATGATGCCATTTGCTTGGTAGGGTTTGCAAAGACATGAAAATCTTCAATAGTAATTCACTCAGATTGCTTAGATGAACTAAAATAGCTATGCACAAATAGCTTTAGAAAATTTGCGATGATAAATGAATTTGATTTTTCCTTTTTATCAAATTTTTCCTTTTGATCACCATAAATGCCTAATACAATCATTTTCTCAAATGATAGACTGTCTTCCACTTAGCTTGTATTCAATGCTCAATAGGAACATCCATGACTTGGTTTCCACACAATAACAAGTTACGCGTGGCCTTTCTCAGTAGGGTCTTGTAACCTGACCTCGCTTGGTAAGGTCTACAACCTGACCTCACTAGGTAATGATTGACATCTTTTTGAATGCTCGATGATCCCTTTGCATTTTGAATGCTGATATGGATCTTTCCTTGTAGTTGACTATAACTAATGTGAGATGTCTTTTTCAGAATCCTAATTCCAATTCTCCTTGCAGGAGATCAAGTGGAAATGCTTGAGTCACCCAATTCTTGAGTGACAATTGCTTCATTGGTTGACTTGCATTCTCAAAATATTTTTGAATCCATTGGTATCTCATCTACTTTCTGATGTTATCAGTCTTGGCTTTCTTTTCATCTTCAATTCTTCTAGTATTCATATAGTTCTTGGCAAGATGGCCAAGTTCTGTACAAATAACACATCTTCTGGTGGTGTCTCTTGTCCTCATGTGATGTTTTATACAATTCATTCCAATGTGTTCAAATTATCCACAGTAATGACATCTATACCAAGTGTTATAGCCCCAACCAAATATAGCTTTTACAATCTATTCTACTGGGTTCAATATCTTAGTTTTGCATTATGAGGATTTGTGCCCATGCTTCTTGCATTTGTGACATTTGCCTTCAAACTTAGGTTTCTTTTTGCATTCATTAGCTTGATGACCATGCTAATTGCAATTGTAGCATTTTTCATTGAGTTGAACCTTCCCATTGCTCCAACATTTGTTTGATGTATGATCTATCTTACCATAGTGACTACAAGTAGGTCTTTGCTTCTTTTGAGCTCTTTGCTTGGATGATTCACCTTCTTCTGTATATCTAATTCCTACTTTTCTCTTTTGTCTGTATTGGATTTACTTATTCAGTTGATCCATGTCATCTTGAGATTTCATCATCCTTGCATTGGTTTGCCTTTCAATGTTTAGATCGTTCTACAATATTTCATTTTTTGATCTTAGACTTATGATTTCTTCTTTTGCATTAGTGAGCTAATTAATGAAGTTTTCCTGTTGAAGGGATAGTTGTTGAATTTCATTGTTCTTTCCTTCTATCTCTTCTTTTATCTTATTTTTATCTTCCATGACTTCACATAATCTTACTAACTAGATTTCTTGCTCTCTTCTTAGCTTTCTTACTTCTTCTTGAAGTTTACTATTCTTTTCTAATAGTTCTTTGATTGCCTCATTTGCTTCATCTGAATTGCTTTATGAATGGGTGTCTTCAATTATTTCTTCAATCTAGAGTTGGTCATTCATCTATACTGCAAGATGTTTTCTTCTTTTCAAGGATTGAGAGAGTTGCTTCTTTGCTTTCTTGAGTTTCCCAATAGCCAATTCCAAATCTAGTTTTCCATTGTCAATAACCTTGTCAAGTCTAAATACCTCCATAGCCTTTGATCTTTGCTCAAGTTGTTAAACTTCTTTCCTGGGAACCACAAAGCTTTGATACCAGTTGTTAGAAATATATATGATAGGCTAACTTACTGAGAGGGGAGGGGTGAATCAGTAACCAATAAAAAATAATTTTTATTTTCCAATTAATTCTTCATGTGAATCTTGATCTAACTGCATACATGAAAAAATGAAAGCATTAAAACATTCATGTGAATCTTGATCTAACTGCATACATGAGAAACTAAAAGCATTAAAACATTCATAACACTTTGATAGACAAGATGGTGACCCAAAAACCTTCCAAATAGAAAGTAAAATAAGGGTGGGGATGATACCCACAAACTTTAGTACTGCAATATAAAGTTGGCCTATTAAGGATTACAATGATCACTTCTGATGATCTGCCTTGTTAGGAGCAATAAGGACTACTAGGTCTACCTTGCAAAAGGATTTACAAACATACAATGAAGTATGCACTCGGTAAAGAGATTTACAAAAGATTGTTAAGTCTACCTTGTGAAAGAATTTAACTGATCCACCTATTATGATGAAATAGTGGTTGATTTTTGATCTACAACTTGATTTGTTGAATGAGATACCTTTGAGTGTAATGATCACCTTGTAGTGATCGATAAATCTTTGCTACTCCTTATACTGCTACAACCTTTTTACTTTGCACTTCTTCTCTTCTCTATTGGTTACATTTTATATTATTTCATGCCTTTGGATGTGATACAATACATTACATATATATCAATCCAAATTATAATTCAACAAAGTCAGCTAAAATACAAGTTTACATAAAATACACAAAGTTAGCCCAACTGTAGGAACTCATGTTTTGAAGACTAGCTCAGTGAGGTTCTGATACTTGGCATCTACTATCAATGCTCTATATCATCATGCATTTGGTAGAAATAGAATCTCAATCCATACTGATAACTTCCAAGTAGTCTAAACTTGGTCTGCACTGGTGACTAGGTGAATACTACAAAACTCAACATATAAACTGAATCACTTGATTCACACTAAATAGCTTGGTCAATGCTATCACAATGAACTCGGTATAAATTGAATCACTTGGTTAACACTATGATCTAATTAGGATCTAGGACTATTAAAGAGGAATGCTAACTAATTACATAAAGTTAATTTTGAAGCTTTAAATGAAGTAATTAACATAATTGAAATAAAGGAACAACACAATAACTGATAGAAGGGAAATTGAGAGATACCAGATATAAAATAATTTGATCTCAGAGTTCATCCATATGGACTATGTCTTTGGGTCCTACTCCAATAGGGGGATCAATCTGATTAACTCCAAAATCAAGTATAAGTGTTTACAAAATCACCCCCTTTAATTATAACAACATCACGTTGTTCCAAAGTACAGGATTGATCACACCTTCATAATTTCTCTCTCCTTCTTAGCAATTGGAAGTTCTCTCCATTTCATATAGCCTCCTAACCCCCCTTTTAATACATAAATTTAGCCAAAAATAGGCTAAAACAAAATTTACAATAATAGGCCCTTTAATTAATTTCCCTCTCAGAATAACCCTTTAGCCATTTTTGAAAGATTTGGCTTTTACCAATTTTTGGGGAAAAAATAACAACCAACCTTAATTTACTAAAGTTGGTGGGATTTGGTTATAATCTAAATAGAAAATCACCTATATGTATTTTTAAATGTGAAAATAGCACAACGATAGTTAAAATTTTGGTTGAGCTGGTTAGTCAGGGGTTACAACCCTGCCAATGACCTCCCTTCTACCATATTTGATGGTAGTTAAGGTTTATATTTAATGTCACCAATATAAGTTTTGAACATGAACTACAATACGATGACCACCAGATGGGTTTTAGGGGCCAGTGGTCAGGGGTTTGTCCATTAAGAAATTTTTCCATCCACTGTCCTATCCAAATGATGATGTCATGTTGACATTGTCCAAATTTACATTTTTACTTAAATTTCAAGCTGCCATATCTTTCACATACAGAGTCCATTTTTGATGAAACAAATGCTGCTAGAAAGCTCCCAATGAGATCTTCAATTTGAAATCCATTGACCACTTTTTAGATGTTTATTCTTTTACCTTTTTTGATGCCCTTTGAACTAGGGTTTGACCAAACTTGACTGGCCATAACTTGAGCATATGGACTCCATTTTTGTCCGTTTGAGTTGCATTGGAATCAAAATTTTGAGAACTTTAACATGCTGATTTTTGGAGTTTTTGAGATACTTCAATTTTTGGTGAAAATATCCTCCAGATCACACTGAGTGGCTTGATCAACACTAGATTCACATCACTGTAATTGCAAACTCGATAAGCACTGCACAACTCAGTTTGCATCGAGGAAATTGATAAACACTAAGGAGTTTAGTTTACACTGTTGATCACCATTATGGTAGAAATTGCTCAACACAAACTGAATATTGTTCCTTAAACTTGATAGTAACTGTAGAACTTGATAAATCCTGAAATGCTTGGTTAACACTGTTAATTGTACAATAAGTTTGGTAGATACTTACAATCTGAATAAATGTGTGTCACTAATAAAAAACTTGACTGCAATGTCAACATCCTCGACAAATGGAGTAGGTGGCTCAATGATTAGAGCTACAATGGTAGGAAATGCTAAAGAGTAATCCTGTGCAAAAGATGGAATCTGAATAGAAGGTAGAGGTGTAGAAGTCACAACACTAGTCTCAAGAACAACACATAAGTTCAAGTGACCCGATTTCACCTCAGTAGTCTCTCATAAAGAAGGAGAGTAAGTTTCCAATAGTGGAGATGGTCGACCACAATGAGAGAAGAAGTATAGGTGGGAGGAATGATTAATAATCCCTCTAGCAACAATATTTAATGTCTCACTATCTCTGATGCATTGAATCTTATGCAAATTCAACTATCCTCCCTGTCCCACTGTGTGTAATCTGATAAATAGAGAGAAGGATAGAGGAAAAAGATGGAACACAAAGTACTTTATGAATTTATCATCATCCATGTTAGTAGAACCTTTCCCACATAGAGTCATAACAATTTTGTTCCCCATCAAAATGTGTCGAGTAGGAGAAGCCTCAAAAGAAGAGAACAAATCTTGAGAAGATGTCATATGGTGTGAAGCACCTAAATCCAGTAACCATATAGAAGAGTGTGGAGTAGTCAGTGCACATGGTGCATGACCCTTTCCTATATCTTTTCCATCTAACTAAAATGATGACAATGAAGAAGATCTATGAGAAGTAGAAGAAATATCAATGTTTCTCTTCTGAAGGAGAGTTGTCAAATCTAAAACTTGTTTGACATAGCCATCTAACTTCTTCTCATAGAAACATGACTCATCATGATTGGGATTATTACAATAATTACACTTTGGTCTTTCTAACTTTGGTTTATCTTCCTTAGGAGGAGGTGAGCCTGATGTAATAAATGAGACTTTGTAGGATGTAACTTATGTTTCTTCTCCTTCATCCTAGAATATGGACAAGCCACCAATGCATAATTCTATGAGCCTATGAGAGTAAGAGAGCTTGCTTTCTCTCAAGTCAAAAAATCACAAAAAACCTCAAAGGATGGCATGGTAAATTTATTACCCAAAGAATCTTTGGTGGATAGAAGGTAGAAGCAAAAATATGAAAGTTTCCATGAAGCTTAGAAAGAATTAGGTAAATGCACTCAGTGGCAGTCTTGGTTTTCCCACAACCTTGTAATAAAGATCTCTTTTGTTTGAACTTCATCAAGAATTCCTCAATAGATGAAAAAGAATCCAATATAAGAGAGGTAATCTCTACCTCAATTTGAAGTGCCTATAACTCATTCACTGTACCAAACAAGCCATTAATCTTGGTCTACATAGCTAGAGGGTATTTCACCCATCAAGATGAAATTACAGACTTTCAAATACCTATAAAGAAATCAAACCCATTGCCTCATCCATCTTTTTCCTCTGCTACATAACCTCAAAAGGCCTTTATAAAACTGGCTGCACTGCATCTAAACAAGACCACAACCCTTTTAACCAAAGAAGTTATGTCATGAGGGACTTCCATCTATGATAGTTATAAGGGGTCAAAAGTTCTAGACAAGAAGAGGTCTTGACCATTTTTTTAGAAGGAATTGGATCATTTTTGAAAAAGTTTTGGTTTACTAATGTAAATAACAAAAACAATAATACAAAACACCCCCCATAATACAAAAACCCAAACCTAATTGCTAAAAGGAATGCGTAACCAAGAAGAGAGAAAAAAAGATTCAGTTTGAGAATCACATGTACCTTTGAGAATTACTTATGAAAATAATAGACAAACATGGATAGGTCTTGAGAATATCTTTCTGATGCTTCTTTCAGATCAAAAAATAGAGCTAAAACGAGCAAGTTATGCCCCCTAGAAGATAAAAAGCATCATCTAACTTTGAGGATAAAAATAGGTACCAAACTGGAAAAAACTCAAAAAAATACCTTCACCATCATCTCCATCTCTAAATCATCTTTTCGACTCTTCTTTTGGATCAAAAAAATACCTTCGTATTCTCAAGTTAGAGCAAAAAAATTGGCAAGGCCTCTAGAAGACTAATTATTTTTAAAAAATATTTAAAAAAATTTACCTCCTTGGTGGCAACACCCAGGTGGCACGACAAGTGGCAAGACTATGGTCAATAGTAGTGGAGAAGCACTGGTGGCATGGTGGAGGTGCATTGGTGGTTGCGTAGTGGAGCGTCGCTATGACTAATGGACACTGCAGGTGGTTATCCAAACCACCGGTGGTTTTGCTAACTATTGTGGTAAACTTTAACCACCAACACTTGAAAAAGGTGCTTTTAAAAAATTTTTTTTTTTTTTTTTTTTTGCATTGAAGTGTTTGCTAGAGGTCGTGTGACCCTAGTATGTAAAAGTCTGTCCAAAATCGACAAATTTTGGATAATCTTAAGGGAAACTTAAGAAGGGAGTAAAGGTAATTTAATAAATGAAATTAAATTAACCTTTTACTCTAACAATTAATAGACTCCTAACAGAGTCAATATCCTTAACATGATACTTTTGTTTAATGGATCATTTTGTGGGTGTCATCCCCACCAGGGTTTTCCCTTGGTGAGGGTTTCCCTAGTTTAAAAATGGTGTTATGAGTTCTCTTTGTGTATAGTTTTATATATTATTCAACATTATTGGTTTACTTTCATATACATGTTACAAAGTAATTAATAATATCTAGTTGTGGGAAAAAGTTTGTAGAATATTGATTCACCTCCCGCTCTTAGTATTATCTATTTCTAATAGAATCTTCCCAAAATAAAGCATCCTTCCCTAAACCAATATCCCAAGTTAAGTTATTAGCTATTAATGAGTGGGGTTCAACATAAAGTTCCAAATTCTTGAACCTTTTGGAGGATTTTTAGTTTTGAACAAAGACATAGGATTATTATTGTTTAAATGTCTGTCATATAAAATTTTGGCATTCACTATTATGTTCTTTAAACATTCTCCAAATAAGTTTTTCCCCTAGTGCCTCATTTTTCCAATTCAAATTTTATATGCCTAGGCCTCCAAATTCTTTAGGTCTACATATTTTTTCTTATTTTATCAAAGCTTGTTTTTTCTTGTCTTTAGTACCTTGCTAGAATAAATTTTTAAGTTTAGAGTCTAATTTATTTTTTACACCTTTGGGTAAGGCAAGACATGACATATGATATGTAGCAATGGCCAACAGTATTTCTTTGATCATAGTCATTCTACCATCTTTAGTTAACCATTTCCCTTTCCAACTTCCCAATTTTTTATCCAATATTTCTGAAACCATATCCCAAGCTTTACTTTCTACAATTTTTTAAAAGTTGAATACCAATGTATTTTCATGAAAAGGTCCTTTTTTGAATTCCATTATTTTGCAAGTTTCTCTCTCCATTTCCTCTTTGGTATTAATAAAGAAAATCCTTGATTTTTTAAAATTTATTTTTTGGCCTAATGCTTCCATATAATTATTTATTATTTTCTTAACATTTTGAGCTTCTTCCAAAGTATATTCTCTTGGTAGAATTGTATACTCTGCAAACTATTGATGTGTCATTTTAGGGACCTCCTCATTTGTTCTGATTCCTCTAATTTTCCTTTGAGTTTGAGCCTTTATTATAGCTTTTCCAAAGGATTCTACCATAATAATGAAGAGAAAAGTGATGTAGGATCCCCTTGTGTTATTCCTCTAGATTAATTAGGTGAGATTTTTGGTGTAGAAATGTAGTTATATATTAAGTTGATCCATTAATGAGAGAATCCAAAAGATTCAAGTGTTTTACATAAGAATCTCCAATCTACTTTATCGTAGGCTTTTTGGATATATAATTTTATTAGCAAACAAGATTCCTCATTAATTTGTATAGAGGAAATTAATTCTTGGATTATGATAATATCATCCAGAATTGACCTATTAGGAACAAAACATGTCGGTTCCTCTAAAATGAGATTTAGTAGTAGTTTTTAAAGTCTGTTGGTTAATGTTTTTAAGATTATTTTGTTGATTGTATTACATAAGGCTATGCCCCTAAAATATAATGTATCCATATGTTCAATTATATTTGGGATTAAAGCTAGGAATGTATTGTTAATTTCAGTTAGAAGGACCAAAATTCCTAATTGCCTCAATAGCCTCCCAAAGATCAACTCCTAGAATATCCCAATATTTCTTAAAGAAAAATCCTTGAAAGCCATAAGGGTCTAGAGATTTATTCAGGTTAAGTTGAAATAAGTCATCTTTGATTTCTTCTTTGGTAAGTTTCTTATTTAAGTTTTTATTATCTTTTGTAGTTATTATTTTAGGAATAGATACTAACATCTTATTCTAGGTTATTAAATGGTTCAAAGTTATTTAAGATATCTAGTATAATAGTTAACAAAAGTTTTCACTGTCTCATTTGGGTTTTTAATCACCTTTCCTACATAATCCATGATCTTGTTGGTATCTCTAACTATTATTGTCTATTAGTGTTAAATACTTAGTCATTTACAAGGTAGATTTAGATGATCATCACTATGACCGAGCTACTCTATATAGGCTGAGTAATGTATATAAAAAAGTATGTACCAAGCTCTATAGGAGCCAAGAAATTTTATGCATGTGAACAAGGAGTAATACGTGATTAGTGAAGTGAAGGATCAAGATTAGATTGGAAGTCAATGAAGGTGTTTTGTTATCACTTAACAAAGCAAGTGACCTAATCAAATAGTCAAGGGGAAGACAAGTATTATAAAATTAGAGGAGAGGATTGGTTAGCAAGGAGAAGACTCAAAATTGGCTTACAAATCATATCGAGAGTCACATACTAAATTAGTTCTAATCGACATAAATCAGGGTAAATCTCTTAACATAGTGGTCTTAACAGATCTTTGTAAATCTCCTACCAGATTCCTTACTTTTTTTGTAAGTGTTAAATCCTCTAACAAGGTGAGACCTAGAAATCTCTTAAGATTTTAACAAGGAAGACCCCTCACAAGGTAGATCATATTTTATGATCAAACATTGTAACCATAATAGGTTAACTTTATTACTGCAGTAGTGAAGATTTGTGGGTGTCATCCCCACTCCAATTTTACCTTCACCTTGGAGGGTTTCTAGGTAACAAATATTTTGTTATGTGTTTATTTTCATGCATGTTATAGATCAGATTTACATGATACAACAAATTCATTATTACAATTTTTACATGCATAGGATAATTGGTGAATGTGTGAATGAATTGGTGAAAAGTGAAAGTACTTAAGATTCTAATTCACCCCCTGCTCAGTATCTTTTTATTCTATTTATACCTCCATCAATCAATAATTAGTATTAGATCATTAGTTCTATGAGAGAAGATTAAACCTTGGAGATTAGATCTTGGAGATGGAAGCTTTTAAACTAGACAAGGTTATTGACAATTAGGTGATTGACATCCAACTCATACTACAAAAACTTGAGAAAGCAAGACAATATCTAAAGGATTCCCTAAAAGGGAGAAAGGAAATTTATATCTAGATAATATAATTTTCTTATGATGAAATTAAGACTGAAAGATTATTTGAATTAATCAATCCAAATGATAAAGCATTTGCAGATCTACTTGAAAAGAACAAACTCTTGAATGATGAAATAAGAGGACTGAAATGAGAACATGAAATCCAATCAGTAAGATTATGTAAAGTGACTAAAAAAAGAAGAAAGTTGAAGAAGATAGGACTATGATTGAGGAAGACAAAAGAGTAATGGCTACTAGACTTGAAGAAAGGATATCAGATATGCAAAATCTCACAAACACACAACTGGACATGATGAATCAACTAATGCTTGCAAATCAGGAATTGAATCACAAGGATGTGGAAATTGTAAAGCTCAAATCACTAGAAGGACATACTAAATAATGAATTGGAAACTAAAAAAAATCTATGGAGAGATTCAACAAACCTAAAGAGGCAATGAAGTACTTTGAAGAACTTATGAAGTCATCTAGTTATTTTGATGGGTTAGGACATTCATGAATTGAGCAAGGATAATCATCTAGGAATGGAGAGCCGAGGAATGCAAAACCAAAGGTCAAACCAACATGCTATCACTATGGAAAACTTGGTCATACTACACATATTTGTCAAAGCAAACATGGTATGCAAAATCCTAAACCTAAGTTTACTAGTTACTATTTTTACTGCAAGAAACAAGGACATCAAATACATGAGTGTAGGTCAAGAATGAGGAATGCATCTACTATATTGAGATTTGAAGGATATTTCTATAACTATCATAAGTATGGGCATAAAGTATATGAATGAAGATATCAAAGAAAACCTTACTAGAAAAATCAGAGGAAAAATAATACATCTAACAATGCATGCTCCAAATATCACAAGTTTGAACATCTAAGCAAGAATTACATGACTCAAATAGATTCAACAAATCAAACAAAAGACAAAGGAAAAGGATAAGTAGGAATTAAGAAAATTAAGAAGGAAATGAATAAAAAATGGAAAAAGAGAATAGAAGATTGAAATAGTGGAGCAAATGGAGTTGAGGTCACCCAATCCAATGGAGAAGGTGATCATGTCATCTCTCAAACTAAGAAAGAGAGGTATGTATGGAACTACATAGTTAATTGATATATCATAAATTAGTTCCTTACATGAAATGTGCCAAAGTTCATATTTGCATATATGAAGATGCATAAGAACAAATTTGGAAGGATTGCTAAACATTAGTAAAATTGTCTATGTTGACTAATCATTGAAACATAGACCAAGCACTTTGAATGAAATGGTAGAGACCAAGTGATATGGAAGAGATTGAGCTATTAAATAAAAAACTAGTTCAAAAGGCACCAATATCAATTGAGACAATTGGCTTCCACCTACCTGAGTACATAGCATTAGTGGAGACCCTAAATCAATAAAATTAAAGTATATATCAAATTCTAAAGACATTATCTCATACCTTGCATATAGATTTTGAGAGTGTAGAGTGATTTGGAAATTTGAGCAACTAGCAAAAGATTTCAAGAGCAATTTGGACAAGAAGCCTGAACAAGTGAAGATCTGAATTGTATTGAATTATTTAAAGGTGAAAGAAAAGTCTTTGAACCCTAATAGAAAATATGGTAGCTTCATCTACCACTAGAATAATCCAAGAGGTTACCAATATTAAACTGGTGAAGAATGATGATTATCTTCCACCAAAGTTTTGTGCTATTCCAGAAATTATGATGAAAGGAGATTCAAGGGGTGCAGTATCCTTGATATCACCCAAATTTATTATGATCCATGATGTTAGGAGCTATAACATGTGTAAAATTATAGAAGGATGATACTATGAGATCAGATAAGCATATGAAAAGTTATGCAATGAAGGAATATTGAAGGATGAATATAAATTTGTTGAGAGGAAAGGGTTAACTTGTGCCCTAGAATTCCTAAAGAATTTCAAGTCAAAATGGATAAAGATTGTTTTGAGTAGAATCCATGTCATGAAGTATTGGTTATAAAATGGATCCATGGAGATCATGAAGGAAATGATTCATAGGGTGTAGGATATCCAACCCTAGATAAGAAGAAAACCATGCGATGCCTAAGTCATGAAGAAGTTGAAGCAAATACTAGAGTAGAGTAGAATGGACGAGCTTTGTAATCACAAACATTTCTGCCCACTAATCAAATTTGTAGTGAGGGTCATAGCTCACAAATCTTACCAGTTAAGTAGATTGAATAGTGTGTCATGTGTGATAGTGGATCAAGCATGGAAGATAGTGATGAAAGATCATGAATGTGATCTTGCCAAGCTACACAAATTGTAACTAGCAAATAATTTGTCATCTATAAGGAAAGAAAAGAATTCAATGTGTAAGTTTAGATCCCTCATTATATGTATTTTCTTTTATATATCTAGAAGTATTTTCCTAGTGTTGGTGATATTTTTTGGGAACAAGACATACCAGTGACTAGACAGATAAATGAATACATTACTCAATTAGGAGCAAATTGTGAGAATGTTATGTTTGCTTATTTTAATAAATTTAAGAAGAGAATGAAAATGAGAATGAGGATACTAGAAGAATTGGTCACAAGGTATTACAATGATATATGCTTTCTTGTAGATACCAAAAGCACATTTGTGTAGGAAATGAAGCTAAGGAAGGCTTGGCTACAAATTTTTGACTATGAAATTGATAGTAATATGGTGAGTGCAAACATTATTGCACTATTGAAAGAAGAGATAGAAATTGAGACTGAACTTTTTGGTGAATATGAGGAAGATAAAGAAATAATAACTATAAATATCAAGATAGCCTCTATGGAGAAGAAAAGGAAAAGAATGATTGAAGACCTAGAAGCAAAATTGGGCACCCTAGACAAGGGAAAGGAACTACTACAATTAACACAAGGTCTTGGAGAGGATGAAGACTAAGATAGTGGTGATGAGGAAGTGGAAGAAGCAGAAGGAGACAAGGGTAAAGCCCTAGTTGTTGTCACTCTACCAAGAAAGAAGGCTCAAGGAACCAATAAGAAGCCAGTAGTGATACCCCTCTCTCCTCCACCACCAAAAAATCCAAGGACCAGGTTAGGTGCTAGTGCCGATTAGTCTACAAAATAGAGAGTAGTAGATACTACTAATCCCAATGCTACTAGAACAAAGAGAAGGAGATTGGTTAGAGGACCACCCAAAGGGCTATCTAAATCTATTGAAGAGTTATGTGCAAATCTATGAGGATCTTCAAGATATCTAATTTTAGATTTGTAAAGTATGATACATTGGATAATACTGACCAAACCAAAATTGAGGAGGCAATGGTGGATATGATTGCTAATCATAAGTTAGCTCCTAGTGAAATTGAGAAGAAAATACCCAAGGATTTATTTGAGAGATTATAAAGAAGATGACAATAGCTAGAAGTAGAAGAGAACAAGATAAGGACTGACACATTAGTCAAAGTTATGCTTGATTTGTCCTAGAATCAACATGACACATTTTGGTAAAGTATAGGAGCATATTTGTTCCTAAACATAGAATGTTTTTGATCTTATAGAATAAAATGGAAGTTGTAGCACAACAAGATAAATTGCTTTGAAATTTTTTTTTGGGATTATCTACCAAGGTAGCAAAGATATATATTGTAAACATCGAAGATGATTACATAAATGGAGAAAGTTTAGGTGTGTCGATGTTGCAAGAAAACATATCACTAGTACATGCTGACACCCGTAACACTCTACAAGTTGAGCAGTCAAGGCTTATAGATACAAAGGGACGAACTAAGGCAAAAGACACACGTGTAAATAGTAAGATTATTTCAGCACCTCACATTGAGGAAAGCAAAGGAATACAAATATTTGAATCGAGTGTGACCATTTTTTTCTTGAGAACTGATGCACAAGCATGATCGAATGGTGAAAATCCTTCACCAACTCCCAAAGCAGTGCTAAGCAACAACACTCCTTCACCAAAATAAAGGAGAACAATAAAGGATACTTCACCAGATATTGAATTTAGTCTAGATTATATAATTGATATGACACAATTCAATTTGGAAAATACCACCTGGGAAAAAACAATTCAAATACAAGAGGTTTTGGCAAATAAGAAATGACAAGAAGAGTTAAGAAGCAAGCTTAAGCAAAAGATTGTACTCTATGACGTAGAGTATATTTTTGTTGATGCTTTTGATATTCAAAATTTTGATGAACAGGAGTCAATCATCACCCAACTTGTAAATATAGTTGATCAAGTCAATGTTGGTAATATGGAGTCAAATAAGAAATTGATAGATTGGTTTGCAAGAAGATTCAAGAACAAGGTTGTGGACAAAGTTTCCATAACCATTATCGAGAAAAAAGTGCAATTTTAAGAGAAAATGATAGAACTAATTCAAAAGGTACAACATTTTTTCAGACATGCGAAGATTCAAAAATAATCTTTAGGCACAAAGAAGCTAGATTCAAGCTGAGATGAAGAGATCCATAAATATTAATTCTAAGTTAGCAAGATCTAGCATAGATCATTACAATAATTTACTAAATGCTCAAGACACTTGGTCAAGTGTTAGTCAGCTGATAGCAACATGAGATCTAAATTGATCTCTATTCAAGCAATGATGATATCTCATTTGGATGTCATGCAAAGGGAGCTGCAATCAACCTGTGATCTTATCATAGAAGATCATAATCTTTCAGTGGCTAAAAACTTAATTGATTTAGCTACAAGACTATAGTTGTAGAATCATATTTTGGTAGTGGAAAGAACCATATGGGATCATGCACTATCCATGATCACCTGAGTTCATAAGATGTTCATTGAAAAATATGGATTGCTCCAATCCATTTCACCCCAATAGATGTGACATAAGTGTTTAAAAAAAGGGGAAATAGATTTCAAAGGGGGAACTGGATTTGGGAAATAGATGTGACATATCCATTTTTATTATTCATTATTTATTTTTTGCATAAGTCATAAGACTTAGGAGGAGAACTTATATCAGATTGTATTTGTAACAATGTAAATATGACAAAGTTTTTTTTTCCACTAATGTCAAAGGGGGATATTATTGGTATTTGTAACTATTATTGTCTATTAGTGTTAAAGACTTAGCTATTTACAAGGTAGAGTCAAATAGTCATCATTATGACTGAGCTGCTCTACATAGGCCAAATCATGTACATAAGCAAGTATGTACTGAGCTCTATAGGAGCCAAGAATGTGTATGGTCATTGGGTATTTTGTATACGACTTGAGCTCAACATTGACCAAGCAATTTTGATCATACAAGTGCTAAGTGACACAATTTGTGTTGAGCACAATACAAACTGAGAAAAATCAATGCCAAGTGTCAGAAAATAGTAAAGGTTGAGCAATGCAAAGTTTACATAAAAGTTAGGAATGGAATAGATTTTGAGGTAAACCATTTTTGATCTGACATTGAAGGAATATTAATATTTGTAGACATTGTTACAAAGAGTTTTATGCATGAATGACATGGATTACATATCCCTATGTTTTGTGATCAACGATTCAGATGAGGAGGCTATTATGGAAGATTATAGACAAATCTTTTATAAAAATCTTTAAATAGATGAGATCTTAACCTAGATCATATACAAAGATACACATAGAGATTGAGAAAGTGGAGAAGAGAAGTGTATGCATGTGAATGAGGAGTAATATGTGATTAGTGAGGTGAAGGATCAAGATCATATCAGAAGTCAATGAAGGTGTTTTTCTATTACTTAACAAAGAAAGTGACCTAATAATAGTAGTGAAGGGGAAGAAAAGTATTAATAGATTAGAGGAGAGGATTGGTTAGTAAGGAGAAGAATCAAAATCAGCTTACAAAGCATACTGAGAGTCAAGTACTGAATCAATTCTAACCAACTTGAATTAGGGTAAATATCTTAATAGAGTGGTCTTAATAGATCTTTGTATATCTCATAACATAGTCCTTACTTTTTGTAAAGTGTTAAATCCTCTAACAAGGTGAGACCTAGTAGTCTCTTAATATTTTAATGGGGTAGACCCCTCACATGGTAGATCATATTTTATGATCAAACATTGTAACATTGTAACCATAATAGGTTAACTTTATTACTATAGTAGTGAAGATTTGTGGTTGTCATTATCACCCCAATTTCACCTTCACCTTGGAGGGTTTCTGGGTAACAAGTATTGTGTTATATATATATATATATTTTCATGCATTTAGTAGATCAAACTTATATAATACATAAAGTTCATTATTATAAGTTTTACATATATAGGATAAATGGTGAATGCATGACTGAATTGGTGAAAAATCAAAGTTCTTAAGATTGTGATTTACCCCCCTCTCTTAGTATCTCGTTATTTTTTTTATACCTTCACCAATGAAAAAATATTTACCATTCTATTAATATTTCTTATGTTGATAGCAATTTAATGAAAAAATAATTGTATTTCTATCACCATATAACAACCATTTTTCTCTTGACTTTTGTTTGTAGAATATTTCTTCTTTTGCTAGGATATATTCTTGTTTGGCCAAAAGTTCCTTTTCTTTGATATATTTATCATTATTCATTCCTACCTTGATAATTTCTTCATTTAGGTTTTTCAATTCTTCTTCGTTCTCTATTTTTTCTTTAAATTTGTTGTTAAAATGTTCTTTATTCCATTTATTAATGCTTCTTTAATGATTTCAGTTTTGTTGTCAAAAAAATCTTTGATCCTTCAAATTTCTCTCCATGCCACCATTATTTTATATTATTAAGAAAATATTTATCCAAAAACTATAATTTTCACACTTAAATGGGTTTCTTGATGGTTTTTGTGGTTCAACTATTTCTAGCCTGACCAGATAGTGATCAAATCCTGCATTAGGGAGGATGATTGCACTAAAAGGGTGATTAAATATTATTAATTTTCCTTTAAATATAAATCTATCCAATCTTTCTACTATATTATAAAAGTTAACTCATCTATTATTCCATGTGAAGACATTTTTAGATAATCAAATGTCAATCGGGTTATCTTTTGCAAACCATGATTTGAAGTCTAACATAACTTGGGTGATGGTCATAGATCCACCTTATTTTTTTTGCTGGTTTTAGGATTGCATTAAAATATCCCCCAATGAAAATATTTTCTAGTGAATTTAACTCTAGATAATTACTAATCTCATTTCATATTTCTCTCTTATTTATTGTTGGTTTTGGACCGTACACATTAACATGTAGGAACTGAGTTTTCCTTATGGAATGTTTAACTCCCGCCCATCCAATTTATTTTTGATACAAGTGGTGTAAAATCTACCCTCCTTGGGTCCCTTATAATACCAATCCCACTAGAAGCCCCAACTGAATCAACCAGTTCCATTTTCCAAAGTCTCTATTTTCTTCTAAGCTTTTATTCTTCTTCTTTATTAAGTTTTGTTACTTGTATTGCTACTATATCTAATTCAAATAATATTAAATTAAACTTGAGTAAGCACCTTTTGTTAGGTTTATTTGTAATGACCCACTAGGGAACCCAAAAGAAATTAACTTATTATGTTGCTAAGTTTGCTAAACAAGTTTTTTGAAAGATTAATTCAAACAAAAGATAACATAGAGGAAGCAACAACTCACATACATAGATAAGGAATACAATAATAGTTACATATCTTAAGGGTTCCATACCATTCAATCACATACATAAGTTTAATATGATTAAATCTAATAAGTAAACAAAGTCCACATCATGGAATAACCATAAGTACAAAATCATATGAAATAGTATATAAGTACATAAGATGCCACATGTCATAACCAAAATGCATAATCATCCTCTTTACAAGTCATAGGGTATGAAATACTAAAGTAATATATACATCATGATAAGATACAACATCTCATAGGATTTCAAATAATCAAAGTACAGTAAACTAAAATATGACCATAGAACATAATCACAAGATCAAAAGGATAGAATATCAACACAAGGTATTGTTGGAAACTTATAATTGGAATAATTCTTGTTTTATCATGGATGTCAAATCTATTGAAGAGACATGTTTCTATCTAATCTAAATGTCATATCTATTTTGATTGATGTAGAGGATTTGAGACATTTCTCATAATAATATCACCTAGAGGAAAGATCGAGTTATGAAAATGAAGTTACGATGGACATCTAATTAGTTAGACTTTGAAAAACCAAAATGATTATTTATATCATTAATGTAAATCTTAACCGAGCAATGGAATGAAAGACTAAGGATTTTTGAGTGATGCTAGTGTCAACTGAGCCATGGTAAGTGCCAAGAAAATTTAGTGTTGACCAAGCATCAGTATCGACCAAGCAAGCTAGTTGATGCTGAGCCAAAAATTTCTACAATGACCGAGTGATTAAGTGATGACCAAGTGTCTAAACTTAGTTATTGCTGAGTAACAATATTTTTGAATGCATTTGAGGAATCATGATTTCCAACCAACTTAGTTAATTTATTAGGATATGGAAACTATGTTGAAGATAAGAATGATGAGTTGGATTTTTAAATTCAAGGAGAGGATTAGGTAGAATACCTAAGATTGAATTTGGTAGACCTATTTAAGGAGGTATACAACCAAATTTTAAAGACATATGCATAGAGAAAGGTGGAACAGAGGCACACAAGGGTGAACACAAGTATGTAAGTGTGAGTGTGCAGTAAAAGAAATGCTTGCACAAATGTTGTTGAAGTTGATAAGTGTATCTGAGAAAAAGGTTTAAGATATATGTGAAGGGACATGACGACTTGAAGGGTTGCCAACTGAGTTAAGAGATAGAGTTGAAAAGGGGACTTATTGATGATTAGCACATGAGCCAAACAATGATATGAACCTACAAAAGTGAGTTTTAAACATACAGATCATAAACCCTACTATTTTCTTTCTAATCACTGTAAATATTTTTTATTAAAATCCTTTTAATCAAAGGTCGACCTAAGAACTATTGAAGGACTTAACAGTCTATGTAAATCCTTTAGCAAGGTGAAATTCTAATGGAATGATCAAATTCCTCCAAAAAGGCCACTCCTAACATGGTGATTAAATCCTCTAACTAGGTCACATTTAATAGTGTGTATTGTAACCTTTAATAGGCTTGGCTCATAACAAAGCTCACTTTGAAAGAGTGAAAAAGTAGTGACATGTTGTTGGTGGTTTTTCCCAAAATTGGGTTTCCAAGTTAAATCCTAGTGTTATACTTGTGTTGAATGTTCTATGATGTTTTACATTTACATGTTTACATTCAAAAAAGATTTTAATAATAAGACAATGAGCTACTAGTAATTTTATTAGTCGATATTTAGTAGAGACCAAGCTAGAGGAGGATAAGCACAACAGTGAATGTATATGTTCAATTTTTCAAATGGTACTTATGGACCTCGAGTAACTAATTTACCCCCCTTAATTATTCTAATCATTTCTAACAATTAGTATTAGAGCTTCAATGCTTACAAAGGGAATTTTGAAAGTACTTAAAGCCAAAGATCATGACTTACAAAAGAGAGGTACCAAAGATGAACAAGGAGAGCTTTCCTCCATGGAAAACCTTGATATGGTTGCATATATCCATTTTAGGTGATGCTGCTATAAAATTTGTGAAAAATGAGTATGTGAAGTAGGGTATTTTTTAGTGGTGAATATTGGTAATTTTGTGAATTTTAGAATTTTTTTGCTAGTAATTTGGCTAATAATTTAAGATTTTATGCAATCTGAATTGCCATATTTTTATTAAATTTAGTTCTAAAATATTTAAAATTGTTCAATAATTTATTTTATTAAAAAATTTAAACTCAAAGATTCGTCACAATATTCGATACATGATTAGATTTGATTCACCTAAATATTATATATTATTGAAGAAATTAAAATTATTTCACTAATAATTATCATAATTATTAGTTACTTTAGGGATATATTACCAATATTTAGTTTTAACTATTGATTTAATATGTAATGTAATTATCCTCATTATTTCCATGAGATAAAACATTTTCAATTTTGATTTGTAATATTCCATGACGATTATTGAACTTCCTATTATTATTGACATTCACCAATATTTTCTACTTGAAATTATGATTCCAAAATAGTCACCAATGTAAATAATATTTAAAATAAAAAAATTGAGGGATTCATTGATAAAAATAATTTAGTTTTTCAAAATAATGAAAGATTCGCCAATAGCTATATCTTTTTCTAAAAGGGGGTTTCTTAAATTTACCCTGATGTGAAGATAATGACTACTCCTCTGATAGGTGATCAAATGAAACAAAAACAAGAACATAATCAGACAATGTTAGAGATTGCCTTAGCCCTAAGCTATGCTAAGTTTGATGACATAAAAGAATGTGACAATGCAAAGAAGATGTGGGAAAAACTAAAGACCATATATGGAGGAGATGACAATGTGGTAAATTTGATGAAATAAGAATGATGGAAGGTGAGAATATGGTACAATGTTGCACAAGAATCAAGGAAGTTGTCAATTCTATTCAAGGTGAAAATGGAACAATTGAAGATAAAACAATGATAAGAAAGGTATTGAGGACCCTACTCCCTATATATGCCATTAGAGTTTCTGCAATACAAGAGTTGAGATGCACTCTAGGTAATACTTTGACCTTAGAAGGTGTAATTGGTAGAATTACTACATTTGAGATGCCTAATTTTTATAACTACACACCTACTACTATTGAATCTACTTTCAAATCACAATTGGTTGTTAACTAGAGAAAAGATAAACATGTGAAGAGTGACAGTGACAACTTTGATTACGAGCTTGATGAACTTGAAGGCCTTATTGCAAAAAGGTTTGGAAGAGGTAGAGGTAAATACAAAGGTAAATTGCCCATTATTTGTTTTTCGTGCAACAAGATTGGTCATATTGCTGCTAGATGTCTTGATAGAGAAGACAATGATGAAAGAAAGGAAAGAAAGTACAAAGGAAGAAGATATGACTGAGATTACAAAAACAAAAAAGGATGAGAAATGGTAAGAAATATTGTTATATTACTAAAGAAGAAATTGACACTACATCTGAAAGTAATCATGATGAAGTCATCTATGTTGCTATGAAAGAAGACTCTAATGAAGATAAGAAATCTGCATTAATCTCTTATGTGAACAAGACTGATAGATGAATAACTGGTAGTGGTTTCTCTAACCATATGACTAGTGATTAAAAAAATTGAGGATATTTGGCCATACAAAGGTGGATGTGTTAAATTTGGCAATGATATTCCATGTGTTGTGAAAGGTAAAGGTACTATTCAACTAAATAACGATATCAAATGTGATAATTTTTATTGGGTTGAAGGAATTAAATATAATCTATTGAGTGTTTCATAGCTAAAAAAAATAGGATATAGAGTTTAATTCCATCACAAAAGAGGCCAAGATATATGATGTTGATGGTAAGTTAATTGGAAGTGGTGATCATACAAGATGTAACTTGTCCTATCTAGATTTATCTAATGAGACATGATTGTTTGCACAACAAGATGTTTGGTTATGACACAAAAGGTTATGTCATGTGAATTTAAATTAGTAAAATGAAGAAAGTAAGAGGGTTCTCAAAACTGAAGAAGCCTCACAATGCTATGTGTAAACAATGTCAATTGGGAAAAATAACCAAGTCTAGTTTCAAGAGCAAAACATACACTTCTAGTAATATTCTAGAATTAGTTCATACTAACCTATGTGGACCTATTGGTGTTCAAAGCTATTATGGAGATAAGTATTTCATTCTAGTTTTTGATGACTATTATAAGATGATGACTGTGATGTTTCTTAAAACTAAAATGATGGTTTTTAGTTATTCAAGTGGTACTTGGTGAGAGTTAAAAAAGAAATAGAGAAGAGTTTGAAGTGTCTGAGATCTGACAGAGGTGGTGAATTCATTTCCAATGAGTTCAATACATATTGCAATGAAAGAGAAATTAAAAGAAAAATTTCAACACCAAGGACCCCTCCTCATAATGGGATAGTTGAAAGAAGGAATAGATCAATAATGGAATATGGAAGAACATTGATGATGGAGAAGAATCTATCACAAAAGTATTGGAGAGAAGCTATTAGTATTGTTGTTTATACCCTGAACAAAGTAAAAGTCAACAAAGGTACAAATTCTACACCTTTTGAACTATGGTATGGATATGCTCCTAATGTAAAATATTTCAAGATCTTTGGAAGGAAATGTTATACATTCAAAGATAATAGGAAGGGAAAAATCGATGAAAAAAGTGATGAAGGTATATTACTAGGATATTCCACTAAGAGTAAAGCTTATGAGTGTTTAAACTCTAACACTAACAAAGTTGTAGAAAGTGCAAATGTGAAAGTTGATAAATATGTAGAAAGAAATGATCTTGCATGTAAGGAAGAACCTGAAGATTATAGCTCTTTCATCTATGTGGATGATGATGCTCCAAGCACTCCTACTAATCAAGCAAACAAAGTTGTAGTTTCCTGATAGATAGGAAATGTCGAGGTGCAACAATAGGTTGCTGAGCAATAGATAATGGATGTCAAGCAACAGGCTAAAGATGTTGAGTCACATATAAGAATTTAGACCATCAAAGAGATAATATCAAGCATGCAGAGCCTGGACCAGAACTTGAACAAGCAAGAGTTAATGAGCCTGAGATTAACTTTCAAGATGAACCTATTAAAGAACAAAGAAGGAAACCACTTGTGCTAGCTAAGTTTGTAAGAAGACATCACAAACCTAAAAAAATCATTGGTGATGTTGAATCAAGTGTTATGACAAGGAAAATATTCAAAGATGATGCATGCTTACTATGTGAATTTGAGCCCAAATTAGTGAAGGATGCTCTAGACAATGAATGTTGGATTTAGGAAATGAATGAAGAAATTGAACAAATTGAGAAGAATAATACTTGGACCCTAGTACCAAAACCAAAGGATAAAATTTTTATTGGGACAAAAAGGGTTTTCAAGAATAAGATAAATAAAAATGGTAAAGTAACAAGGAACAAGGCAAGATTGGTATGAAAAGGATATGCTCAAGAAGAAGGAGTTGTTTATGGAGAAATGTTTGTTCCTGTGGCAAGACTTGAAGGATCAGAACATTGCTTACATAATTAGCCCACAAAAATTTCAAGGTATATTAGATGGATTTTAAATCTGCATTTCTGAATGGTATACTTGAGGAAGAAGGGTGCATTGAATAACTTGAAGGGTACATTGATCTAGACAAGAAGAACATGGTATGTAAACTAAACAAAGGTCTTTATGGATTGAAATAAGCTCCAAGAGCATGGTATGAAAGACTGCATAATTATTTGGTGAAGATTGGTTTTGAAAGGATAAATGATATTAGTAACCTATATTTGAAGACTTATAAGAAAAATGAAGTACCGCTATCTAAAATATTTGTTGATGACATTATATTTGGAGGAAAAGAAGAACTTTGAAAGTCATTTGCTGATGAAATTAAGAAGGAATTTGAGATGTCTATATTTGGTGAAATAAAATTCTTTTTTGGATTGAAAGTATATCAAATGAAGTTTGGTATTCTCATTACTCAGTCCAAATATATCAAGGAGAAACAAAAAACTTTTGGAATGGAAGATTCAAGACTAGTGAACACACCTATGTCTATAGGACATAAGTGATCTAATGTCTATAGGACATAAGTGATCTAAAAATGATGAATTTGTTAATGTAAACCAGACACTATATAGATTAATGATTGGAAAATTATAATAATTTATTAATAGTAGACTAGATATTAAATTAGTTGCTGGGATAGTTACTAGGTTTTCAGAAAATCCTAAAGAGAGTCACATGATGGAAGTGAAAAGGATATTGAGATATTTGAAAGGTACAAAAGACTATGGATTATATTACAAGAGAAGTCATAAGTTTGAACTGAAGGTATTCATTGACTTTGATTGGTAGAAAATGTCGATGACAGAAAAAACACTAGTGGAGGTGCATTCTTTCTAGGAAAGAGATTAGTTTCATGGAAAAGCAAGAAACAAAATTGTAAATCCCAATCAATAACTAAAACCAAGAATGTGGTAGGTGTAGTGAACTACTCAAACTTTGTATGGATCAAGAAATTACTAAAAGGAATGAAAGAAGAAATTATAGATCCAGTGGTTATCTAGTATCATACCACAAGTTCTATCAACATATAAAAGAATTCAATGATGCACATTAAAATAAAGCACATTGCTATAAAGTATCACTACTTGAGAGAGCTACTTCAAGACAAAGAAGTGAAGTTAAAATATGTGAACACCAAAGAAAAATTTGCTAACATATTCACTAAAGCCTTAAGTAAATATTCTTATGAATATCTTAGAGGTAAATTAGGGGTGATTCCCCTCAGCAAAGCAACTTAAGGGGATAAGATGCATTTTATCAAATGTGCTAATTAGAATACCTTACACATTGATGCAAAATAGTTCTACTGTAGGAGATGCCTAAGGCAGTGAAGTTAAGAAGAAGACCAACATAATAGATCAATCATAAACATATGATAAAATACAACTAGACATGTAAATATCTACATAATCTAGATGTATGAAGCAATTGAAGCCAAGAGTGTTAAGTGTCTTTTACATTGTTCTTAAAGAGGGAGAGATTCACTAAACAAGGTAGATATAAAACTCATAGAAGCATGAAAGAGACAATAAATGTATATTATAGAGGAAGAAATTTGAACTTGATATTGTTCATTCATATTAGAGAATTCTTTTAGATTGCATAATAACAAAGAGGGAGATTGTATTCCTGTATTATAAGATGTATTGAGGTGTTTTCATCAATGCTAAAGGGGGAGGTTGTTGCAAACTTAAAATTGGAATTGTATACATGAAAACCTAACCTGTCGGGAGCACGCGTAAACAAGCAAAGTTAGTTGCACATGTATATCAAAGATTTAAATGAGATTTAAATACAACTATATATACTTGAGTTTTACAACTTGATGCAATTGAAATGAAAAGTCCTCATGTAATCTCAAAGTAGCTCAACAAAGGGCACCCATGAGAGGCCTTGTTGGTGTGCTTTAGATTGGAGGGATGCAGATGTTCTCTCCCAAAACAAAACTATGAATGAATCCCTTGATGATGAAAGTATGTGAATATGATATGAATCTAAGCTAGATGAGTGAGGAATGCTTCAAGAGGAGGATATGGAAGAAGCCACTCTTAAAACATTCTAGGAAGTGAAGATGAATGCAAGAAAGTAAACTAGATTAACAATGCAAATGAAATAAAATCTAGCAACTACCAAAGGTTAGTAACAATGCATAAAAATCTATAAAAGCTCTAGAACTATACCAGCATGATAACAATGCAAATGAAGGAGATGAAAAATTCTTGAGACAAGGGCTCTATTTATAGGTTTGAGAGATGCCTTGGGGAGGTGGCATCTATGTGGCATCCACATAAGTACCACAAGGGAGAAACATGGATTAAAGGACAAAGCCATGCAAAAGTCAAAACTAGCCTTTATGATTGAGAGGCTCAAGGTTTGCTCACACATGTGTGAGCAACCTTGGGGGAAGGAGTGAATGAAATAGAAGCTTTATTGGATCATGAAAAAAATTAGGAGCTAAAAAGGTGATTTAAAGAGGTTTAGGATAATAAAAGTGAGATTAAGTAGTGGTTAGGCTTAGAAGGATGAGAGTGATGGGTGTAGACTAGGTTTTAGGATGAGATTAGGATTAAATTAAATAAGACTTAACTTAATCACAAGATTATCGAATTTAATAAAGTGGAGGGAATTAAATAAATTATAATTTATTCAAAAGGGGATTTATGGAGCACTATGTATTAAAATAAATTTAATACATTAGAGGGGATGCATTTAAATTAAATTTAAATACATTAGGAAAATGCACCTATTTAATTAAATAAGTATACCATGTGACAAATATAATTAATTAATAATTAATTAATTATAGTGTCAAGGGAGATATTAAATCAATTAATATAGTGTTTAGGACAATTTTAAGTGTCTACAAGAACAATTATTGTTTTGTCATTGATTTTAAATCTACTGATGAGACATGTTGCTATCTGATCTAAATGTCATATCTATTTTGATTAATGAAGAGGATTTGGGACATTGCTCAAAATAATAACACCTAAAGGAAAGGTTGAGTTATGAAAAGGAAGTTACAATAGACATCTAATTAGTTAGACTTTGACAAACCAAAATGATTATTGATATCATTGATGTAAAGCTTAACTAAGCAATGGAATGAAGGAATAAGGATTTTTGAGTGATTCTAGTGTCAACAGAGCCATAGTAAGCGTCAAGAAAATTTAGTGTTGATCAAACATCAGTATCGATCAAGCAAGCTAGTTAATTCAAAGACAAAAAGTTCTATAGTGACCGAGAGATTAAGTGATGACCAAGTGTCAAAACTTAGTTATTTCCAAGTAACAATATTTTTGAAAGAATTTGAGGAATCATGATTTCCAGCTGACTCAGTTGATTTCTTGGGATATGGAAACTGTGTTGAAGATAAGATAGATGAGTTGGATTATTAAATTCAAGGAGGGGATTAGGTAGAACACCTAAGATCAAATTAAATGGATGAGAATTTTCTACAAAAGAAGGAAGATGGATAGATACAATAAACCTACTAAACCAAATCATAAACCCTAAGATCTATAGTGATCATGAAAATGATAAAGCAAGAAAGGTGGAACAAAGGCACCTCCACTATTGTTTTTTCTGTCATCGACATTTTCTAGAGGATAGGTTGAGTTATGAAGAGGAAACTACAAATGGACACTTGATTAGTTGGACTTTTCTAAGATAGATGGATTGTTTATATCATGTTACAAGTGGAGAATATAGTAATGTTCAAGTCTTGAAAGTATGAAAAAAGATAGGTCAAATGCATAGACTTGATCGAGCAATAGAGAAGAAAACTAAAGAATTTCGAAGTACATGCTAAGTGTTGGACTTTACTAAGATAGATAGATTGTTTATGTCATGTTACAAGTGGAGAATATAGTAATGTTCAAGTCTTGAAAGTATGAAAAAAGATAGATCAAATGCATAGACTTGATTGAGCAATAGAGAAGAAGACTAAAGAATTTTGAAGTACACACTGAGTGATGCTAGTGTCAAGTGATCCATAATATGTACCAAGAAAAATTAGTGTTCACCGAGCAACAATATCAACCAAGTGATAGTGCGTGTGCCAAGAAATAAATTTAGTGATGACTGAGTAACCTAGTGATGACTAAGTGTTAGATCACAGTGTTGGTTGAGGAACAAAATTTTGATTGTTTATGAGAAATCATAATTTCTAGCTAACTAAGTTGATTTCTTGGAGTATGGAAAGTATCTTGAAGATAAGGATCGATGAGTTGGATCATTTAATTCCAAGAGAGGGTTAGGTAAATGATATAAGGATGGATTCTAAGAGAAATTTCTAGAAAAGAAGAGTAAAATAAAATAGTGATAAGATGCATTGTATTTGATGGATCTAATAATGAACCCTAAGATCTACGGTGTTGGTTAAGCAACAAAAGATCAAAATTACCTATCTTAGGAGGTACAAGGGAAAAATTTCAAGATGCTAAAGGGGTTCCAGAGGAAATGTTCTAGAGAGCTGGAGATATTGTTGATGCCATTGACTGGAAAATCTAAGCAGAAGGATGAAATGAGTTGAGAAGGGGAGAAGTGTGACTTCTTGAAGGGTTGTCAAGTGATTTAGAGATTGAGATGACAATAGAGTCTAGACAATGAATTAACTCATGAACTAAACATAGATATGTATGTGCAAAGTGAGTTATACTTAATGGATCAAAACCTATTGTTACTTTCTAACCATTGTAAGTAGTATTTGAAATTGTTTAATCAAGGCTGACATAATAGTCATATTGACCTAGAAGTCATATGTAAATCCTTTTAGAGGTGACATTCTAATGGAATGTTCTAAAGTCCTCTAAAAAGGCTACTCTTAAAAGGGTGATTAAATCATACAACAAGGTCACATTTAACAGTGTGTTTTGTAACCTTTAATAGGATTGGCTCCTAATAGAGCTCACTTTAAAAGAGTGAAAGTTAATGAAATGCTATTGGTTATTTTTTCCAAATTGGGTTTCTACATTAAATCCTAGTGTCAAACTTGTGTGAATGTTATTATGTTGTTTTAGTTATTAATCTTTACATTGTACAAATCTGTTATTTTAGAGCATTGGACAACTTGTTGATGTTGCTAATAGTTTATAGTAGAGGCTGAGCTATGGAATGATAGGATCTAAAGTTGTTTAAGTGATTGTTTATTCAAATAGTGTATTTGAACCTTATATAATATTCTAACAATTGGTATTGGAGAATTGGTGCTTGTAGAGAGAAGGTTGAAGCTAATCAAAGCTAAAGATCATGGCATAGAAAAAGGAGGTACCAAAGTTGAACGAAGAGAAAATTCTTGCATGGTGAATGTTGATGAGGCTACATGTAGCTAGTATTGGTGATGTAGCATTGGATTTTCTCAATAATGCATATGTTAATATTACAATAGTTCCTTTGACTGCTCAACAACCAAAAGAAAAGAAAGAGCACAATCAGACAATGTTGGAGATTGCTTTAGCCCTAAGCTATGGTAAGTTTGATGACATAAAAGAATGCAAGAATGCAAAAGAAATGTGGAATAAAATGAAGACCATATATGGAGGAGATGAAAATTTCTTGAGAGCCAAATCATAAAGTCTAATGAAATGAGAATGATAGAAGGTGAGAACATAGTTCATAATTGTACAAGAATCAAAGAGGTTATTAATGCTATTCGAAGTGCTAATGAAAAGATTGAAGATGAAATAGTAATAAGCAAGGGATTGAGAACCTACTTCCCATCTATGCTATTAGGGTCTATTTGGTTCGTGGAATTTTAAAAACTTGGATTTCTACAAACCTTGGTTTAGTCAAATCAAGGTTTTGCAAATCTTCATTCTGATTTTTGGAATTTTACTTAAACCATTTGTTTCACTTGGAAGATGCATGTGAAGACACATTTTCATGAGTAATCTTGTAGTTGAAAGTAAATTTCAAAAAGTAGTCCAATCTCTTGTTTTTACACTCCTTAAAAAACATACCAGGTTTTGATTTTCAATTCCTACTTGCTAGTAGGAAGTTGAAAAACCTAGTTTTGAGGCAAAATTGGAAGTCTGATATGCTAATTGTTGGCATTAAGTCAAGTTTTTTATTAGTGACAACACTTATTCAAATTCTGTATAGTTACCAAGCTCTTTGAATAGTCTTCAGTGCTTGTTGAGTAGTTCAAGTGTTTACTGAGCAATTTAGTGTTTGCCAAGTTCTACAGTTCAGACCGAGCATTCCAGTGGTTACCAAGTAAATTTAGGTAGTGTGAAGATTAGTAGTTCAGAGGTTACCAAGCTTCATAGTGTCTACCAAGTCATTAGTTCTTGAGAAGAAATGCCAGTGTTAATTGAGTGATGAGATAGGTAGTGTTTACCAAGTGCAGGCACAGTAAACGTGGAATTTAGTTTTTACCAAGTGACACTGTATCTACCAAGTTACCAGTGTTTATCAAGTTCAAAACTACATTGAAGTGATTAGTATGGAATGAGCCTCTACTTCTACCGAGTGCATGACAATGTCGAGTAATGACAATGGATGTTGTGTATTAGAAAGTCACCAAGTTAGTTTTCAGAACCCAAGTATCTACATTTGGGCTGACTTTGTAATATTGGTGTTAACTTGTGTTTTGGCCAACCTTGTAATTATGTGAATTGGATTGGTATATATGTAATGTATTGTATCATATCCAATAGTGTAATTTTTTGATATGAGATAATGTGAATGAAATGCAAGCATGTGAATGTAATTCAACAGCAGAGTAAAGTGTATTGAAAGGCCATATCAGGAGCAACAAAGTTACATCTATCACATAGAGGTGATAAGTACTTCAAGGATCTTAATTAGAAATTTAGTTGTAAGTCAGATCTATTGTTTCATCCTAACAGGTGAATCAGCTTCAGATCCTTTAACGAGGTAGACTTAAAGGTCTTTCCTTTAAATCTCTTTACCAAGTGCATAATTCATTGTATGTTTGTAAAACCTCTAACAAGGTGGACCTAGCAATCCTAATTGCTCCTAATAGGGCAGATCATCAAAAGTAATCATTGTAAGCCTTAACAACCCAACTTTATGCTGTAGTATTGAAGTTTTGTGGGTATCATCGCCACCCCAGTTTTACTTTCTATTTGGAAGGTTTTTGGGTCACCAAATATTGTGTTCAAAGTGTTTTATGGTTTTAGTTTCTCATGCATGCAGTAGATTAGATCTATTAATGGTAATTGGATTATGCTATTAAGTTTTGAATTTGTTAAAAGTTTTGAGGTTACTAATTCACCCCTCCCTTCTCAGTAACCTAGCTAGTCTTGAATATTTCCAACAATTGGTATCAGAGCTTTTTGGTTCTCAAGACAAAGTTTGATAGCTTGAGCAAAGATCAAGGAAAATGGAGATATTCATACTTGACCAAGCTATTCACAATGAAAAGCTAGATCTAGAGATGGCCATAGCTCCTCAAGAAAGAAAAAGAGCATCTTGCCCAATCCCTAAAAAGAAGGAAGAAACTTGCAAATCAGATGAATGACCACCAGTATGTTGAAGAGAAGATTGAAGATTTTTTCTCCTCAAGTAGTTCAGATGAAGCCAATAATGCAATCAAATAACTCCTAGAAAAGAATGGTTCCCTACAAGAAGAAGTAAGAAAATTGAAAAGAGAACAAGAAATTCAACCAATAAGATTGTGCGAAATCTCATAACAAAGAAACAAGGCAAAATAAGACTTGGAGGTAAGGAACAATGAAATTCAAAATTAATCCCTTCAGCAAGAAAATCTTATTAATCATCTCTCCAATGTAAATGAAGAAATCATGAGTTTGAGATCTGAAAATGAAAGGTTAAGGAATAACTTAAACTCTGAAAGGAAAATCAATGAAAGGTTAAAAATTGATCTAGATTCTGAAAAGCAACTCAATGAAAGAATAATGAAATCTCAATCAGAAATGGATCAATTGAATCAACAAAGTGAGTGGAACCTTTATAGGAAAAAGGGTAAGGTAGAACTTGGATATAAAGAAGAAGGTGAATCCTCCAAACAAGGTGCTCAAAGAAATCAAAGACCTACTTGCAATTACTATGGTAAGATAGGTCATACATCAAATAAATTTTGGAGTAATGGAAAGGAAAAATTCAATGGAAAATGCTACAATTGCAGTCAGCATGGTCATAAGGCTAATGAATGCAAGGAAAAACCAAAGTTTGAGGGAAAGTGTCACAAATGCAAGAAATAAGGTTTGAAGGCATCTGAATGTAGATCTAAGTCATTCAATCTAGCCGAACAATTTGTGAAGGCAATATTTGGTTGGGACTATAACACTTGGTGTAGATGTCATTATTGTGGAGAATATGGACACATTGGTATGAATTGTGTTAGACATCACATGAGAAGAAAGGATACCACCATAAGATGTTACACATGCACTAAACTTGGTCATATAGCTAAGAATTACATGAATACTAGTAGAGTTGAAGATGAAAAGAAAGCAAAAGCAGATAGCATCAGGAAGTAGATGAGACAATAGTGGATTCCCAAATCTACCGAGAAAGCTAGTTCAAGCGATGACAGTCATGTCACTCAAGAAGTGGGTGACTCCACCATTTCCAATTAAGTTCTTAAGGAATAAATGGAACTGTGTTTTCAAGGTCACATCTTAAACAATTTCAATTGAAAGGAAGCAAAGATTCATATTGGTATTCAATATACAAGAGAATCATCAACAAGATCGGTAATAGTTGTCACCAAATTGACTTCTCTCCCGAGCAAGGTTGGGTCATGGACTCTACTGAGCGAAGTTGGGAGAAACATGGTTGTGTTTGGTTGTCGAGTTACAAGCTTTCACCGAGCAATCCTTACAGATAGTGAATGATAGGCTGTCTCGCACTATGTCATTATGGCTCTCATTGTACCAAGCATTAATGGGAAGTTTTTATCAAAAGGTAGGAAATTGACTTCATTTTCATTGTGAATTTAGTATATTGAGAATAGAGTGATTTTGTAGAGCATCCCAACGACCATGAGAAATTTTTTTAGCAAAAGTTCTCGAAGAATTTTTCTTAGCTTACTAAGTTATCATGCCATCCAACATCAACAGAAAGGTGAAGAAAGGATTTGAAATGTTGTTGCGAGGCATTGAATGGAAAGCCCCTAACTTCAAACTGGTGCCAGCGATCGTCAAAACCCTTGACTCGAATGGAGCTCAATTGCAAATACCACCTAAGGTACTTCTCATAAATGAAATTCAAACTCATTTTAAATGTGTAGTTCAGGAGATAGGAACCCTTGAAATGGATAATGCCCTAAGTGAACTCTGTGTGAATGGAATTCTTAAACTTGAGCACAAAAAATTGGAAGAGAAAGGTTTAACCCATATTCCTCACTTGCCTTGAAACTTTCAAGGCAAATGGATTAGGTATATCCTAAGTTGAGTTCATAATGGTCAAATATGGTTAGAGTAACTAGTTTTAATTACAAAGAATATGATACAATACATTACATATATACCAATCCAATTCACATAATTACAAGGTCCTACAAAACACAAGTTAACACCAATATTACAAAGTAGGCCCAAATGTAGATACTTGGCTTCTAAAAATTGACTTGGTGACTTTTTGATACACGAAATCCACTATCATTAATCGACATCATCATGCACTTGGTAGAAGTGGAGGCTTAGTGCATACTAATCACTTCAATGTATTTTTGAACGTGGTATACACTGGTGACTCAGTAGATACAGTGTCACTCAGTAGAAATTGAATTCCACATTTACCATGCTTGCACTCGATAAACACTACCTATCTCATCACTCGGTTAACACTAGCTTTGCTTCTCAAGAATTGATGACTCGGTAGATACTAGGAAGCTTGGTAACCACTGAACTACTCAGTTTGAATTGCTGATCTTCACACTATCTGAATTCACTTGGTAACCACTAGAATGCTCAATCTGAACTGTAGAACTTGGCAAACACTGAATTGCTTGGTAAATACTTGAACTGCTCAACAAGCATTGAAGACTATTCAAAGAGCTTAGTAACTATATAGAATCTGAATAAGTGTTGTCACTAATAAAAAACTTAACTTAATGCCAAAAATCTCCCCCTTTGGCATTAGTGACAAAAACACTTATTAGCCAAAACTTATATACAGTGTGATACTGGCTTGGTACTAGAATATTGATTTTTTTTTTTTGAGATTTTTCAAAATTTGTCTTTGTAACTCTGTTATATACTTTTGCATATATCTCCCCCATATAATATACATATTGTGTCATACTAAGTGTATCTCCTGGTATGGTATCTTTCTCTCATGATATATACAAATATCTCTCCTCCTTAATTATATACATGTCTCTCCACTTTTTGACTGTAATGCCAAAGATTTATACACAATATACTTATATGGAGACACCAAAATGTGAGAAAAATTCAGAATGTACCTTAAGAATAAGAGTTAAGGTCTTGTCCCAGTTGTCTTGCAAAACTTTGCAGGTTTGAAGAGAAACTTGTACTTTTGTAGAGAGCTCAATCATGTGATTTGCAATTGAGAAATTATTGTCACAGATTAATGTTTTGGAATGGGCAATGTGCTTCTACATTATATCCATGATAGGAAGAATCATGTTTTGAATGTCTATGAGTGTAGACCGGATCCTTGCTTCCTCTCTCAATAATTCTACTTGCATATTTGATAAGAATATGATGTTCATTTGATGTGTAGAGCTTGAACTGGAGTCAAGCTACAACTTCTTTGCACTAGCCATCAGATCTTCATCAATTTTATTCAATTTGACCTTTATTTCCTTAGTATACTCGGTAGTATCACATAACTTTGCAAAAAGAGACGTTACATTTGTGTAAGAAGTTTCAAAATTTGTCAAAATTATAGAAAGTTCTACCTACTAGATAGCAATTTGTTGAGCAATGTACTCAAGCATTTTGTTATCAAACTTCTTTTCTGCTTTCTCCATTAACTTATCTTGGCCAGTGGAATCTTCATTGAATTTGCTAACTGCCTCTTCTAATTGAAACAAAATGTGTTGAGAAGGGTCAACATCAACACCTATAGTACCTATCAAAATATTCTTTGCATCCTCAATAATCCTATATTCTCTATCTCTCTCTTCTCTTAATTGCTTTTGCTTGGCTTTCTGTTAGGAGAGCTGACTAACTAATCTCATTTGGTCTATAGTGGCATTGTCAAAATCCAATTTAGGAATTTCAATATCCTCATCCAGATCTATATCTATTTCCTTTCCACTAATCAAAAGCCTCGATTGAGTCTTTGGCTCAACTGCCTTTGAAGATAATGCTTTAGGATTCAGAATAGAAACAATAGTGGAAATAGTAGGGCTATTAGTGAAAACTTGTACAGTGCCTACTGGTAGAATACTTACTAGAATACTTACAGAATCCAAACTGATGTATGTACCAAACTTCCCAAAATTGAGGTATTTACAGGTGAAGTACTGACAGAAGTATTTACAATTGAAGCACTTATTGGAGCATGTACAACCGAAGTAGCCAAAACTCAAGAAACTAAACTTACTACTAAAGAACTTAAAATTATGGAACACTTAGTATCCATTGCTATGGCTGGCTCAGTAACAAAAGGATTTTGTAGCTTGATGGATGAAGTGGTAGAGACTTCTACCTCTAATGTGCTGAGCTGAGAGGTAGCAGGGAGTGATTGGACATTTGATGTATCAATAGTTGTCACAATCAAAGCTATTGAAGTTGTCTTTGAGCTTGATGATGTTGCAAGTTTTGTTGGAGAGTGGGGAAGTGAAGTTATGATAGCTACAACTATCTTGACTAGGTCACTCTCTTCTTCATCTTGCTTGGCTTCCTCTTCAGCTTCTTCGTCTTTTTCTTCATCATCCTTCATCAACTCCTAAAATTCTTCAGCATCAATTGTAACACATGGAGTGGAGTCTTCTTCATTTTCTTCATCACTACCACTATCATCATCCTTGATTTCTACTGGAGAGTCACTTGGTTTATTCAAGCGATAAACATTATTTGACATATCTATAGCATTCTTGACTACATGCTCTATGTCTTTTAACAAAATTAAACAAGTATGAAATATAAGAGTCATATTCTCTTCATTTTTCTTCATAGATTCTTTTACCTTAGCATTGGTAATGCTTGGTAACAATTGCCTCAAATTTTTCTCATAGATGTCTTTTGCTATCTGCTTGGCTGATTCTGATCTGGGATTCAATCTTTCTAATAGATCATTAGAAACATGAGATGCTATCTGATTAGGGGAATACTTCCATTTTCCCATCTTGGTTAGCACCAATTCTTCAATCTGCATCTTCTCAGCCTCTATCCTAGTCTCATACTTTAATGACTTGAAGTTTGTGATACATGCACCTTCTTCCATTTGTTTCAGTCTTTTCTGGAAGGTGAAAGGAGGCTTACTAAACACAACTTCACTACCATATTTTCCTCCTTTCTTCTTGGATCTCCTTGTAAATACTTGCTAGTAGGAAGTTGGAAAACCTAGTTTTGAGCAAAATTGGAAGTCCAATATGCTAATTCCATTTTGCCAATTTTGAAGCAAATGCAAAAAAAATTCAAATCCAGATTTTGGAAAAGCCAATTCCTGTCATCTTCCAAGAACCAAATGGACCCTTAGGGTTATTGCAATACAAGAACTAAGATGTGTTCTAGGTAATACCCTAACTCTGGAAGGTGTAATTGGTAGGCTTACTACTTGTGAGATGTCTAATTTTTCAAATTACAGTCCTACTACTGTTGAATATTCTTTCAAGACACAACTACTTCTTAGAAAGAAAGGAAAAAAGAAAACTTAAGAAAAGTGATAGTAATACTTCTAATGATGAACTTGATGAACTTGAGGAACTACTAGCTAGGAGATTTAGAAGAGGCAAAGGAAAATATAAAGGTAAACTTCCTATAACATGTTTTTCATGCAGTAAAGTTGGTCATATTTCTACAAGATGTCCTAAAAGAGAAGACAAGGATGAGAGAAAGGAGAGAAATTACAAAGGAAGAAGAGATGATTGAGAAAATAAGAAGAACAAGGACTACAAAGATAAAGGTAATAAATATTGTTATATTAATGAAGATGAAACTAATATTGAATATGAAAGTAATGATAAAGAAGTTTTTTATGTTGCTATGAAAGAAGATTCTAACAAAGATGAGAAAAATGCTTTGATCTCTTATGTGAATAAAAGTAATAGATGGATAATTGATAGTGTTTGTTCAAATTGCATGACTAGTGATAGAAGTAAATTTGAGAACATTGGACCATACAAGGGTAGCTATGTCAAATTTGGTAATGATGTTCCATGTCTTATGAATGGTAAAGGATCAATTTAGTTGACTGATAAGATCAAATGTGACAATGTTTATTGGGTTGAAGGACTTAACTATAATCTAATGAATGTTTCATAGTTTAACAAATTAGGTTACAAAGTTGAATTCCATCATAGAAAGGCCAAAATCTTTGATGATGATGGTAAACTGATTGGAAGTGGTGATCAAACAAGAGGTAACTTGTTCTACCTAGATTTATTTGATGGGACATGTTTGTTTGCATGATATGAAGATATATTTTTATGGCATAGGCGGTTATGTCATGTGAATTTTGACAATTTGGTTAGCATTAGTAAAATGAAAAGAGTAAGAGGTTTTCCAAAATTGAAAAAACCTGAAAATGCTATGTGTAAACAATGTCAACTAGGAAAAATGACAAAGTCTAGTTTCAAGAGAAAAATATATTCATCTGATGAAATTTTAGAATTGGTTCATGTTGACTTATGCGGACTTATTGGTGTTCAAATCTAGAGTGGACACAAACATTTAATTCTATTTGTTGATGACTATTCTATAATGATGACTGTAAAGTTTAATAAAGGAAAAAATGATGCTTTTCAGTTATTTTAGTGGTATTTGGCCGTAGTTGAAAAGGAGTTAGGGAAGAGTTTGAAGTGCTTGAGATTTGAGAGAAGTGGTGAATTCATTTCCAATGAGCTCAACATATTCTACAATGACAAAGGAATCAAAAGACAAATGTTAGCACCTAAAACCCCTCCTCAAAACATAATAACTGACAAGAGAAATATACCAATAATAGAATGCATTAGAATATTGATGATGGAAACTATTTGATGTAATTCCAATTTATTTATGGAGTATTTAGTGAGTCAGCTTTGCACTTGTTATTAAATTATGGAAATCAATGTAAATATATGTGCTGGTTATTTTTGCAATATATGTTATGCTTTTTCAATTTCTATATTTATGTTACATGCTTGAGAGAAGTTGTAAGTACATCTGTTTACTTTGAACAAAGTGCAAGTCAAGAAGGGTATAAATGCTACACCCTTTTAATTGTGTTATGGATATGCACCTAATGTTAAGTATTTTAAATTTTTTGGAAGCAAATGTTACATACTTAAAGATAATAGAAATGGAAAACCTGATGCTAAAAGTGATGAGGGCATATTCCTAAGATATTTTGCTAAGAGTAAAGCTTATAAGTGTTTGAACTCTAACACTAACAAAGTTGTGGAAAGTGCAAATGTGAAAGTTGATGAATATAGATAAATGAGTGAAGTTGAATGCAAGATAGAACCTAAAGATTACAACTCATTCATAAATGTGAATGATAGTTCTCCAAGAAATCCACATAACAAGAAAACAAAGCTACAGATCCTCAACAGACTAGGAATGCCAAGTTGTAACAGTCAATTCTTGAACAACAAATTGTGGGTGTCGAGCAAAGGGAAATGATGCCGAGTCATAGACAAAGGATGTTAAGTGCATATCACATGAACCAAAACCTAAACAGGAGAGGAATATTGAACTTGAAATCATTTTTCAAGATGAACCTGTTGAAGAATAAAGAAGAAAAGAACCTATATTAGAAAAATATGTGAGAAGACATCATGCACCTAAATAATCATTGGAGATAAAGAATATGGTGTTATGACAAGAAAAAGACTCAGAAGTGACACATGTTTACTTTGTGAATTTGAGCCCAAACCTATGAAAGATGCTTTGTAGAATGAATATTGGATACAAGCCATGAATGAAAAAATTGAACAAATTGAAAAGAACAAAACATGGACCCTAGTACTCAAACCTAAAGAAAGAAATGTTATTGGAACCAAGTGGGTATTCAAGAACAAGTTGAATGAAAAAGGTGAAGCCACAAGGAACAAGGCTAGATTGGTATGCAAAGGAAATGCACAAGAGGAAGGTCTTGATCATGGGGAGAAAATTGAACCTATAACAAGAATAGAAAGAGTCAAAACACTACTTGTATATTCTTCTTTTGAAGGATTTAAGGTATATCAAATGGATGTTAAATCTACATTTTTGAATGGGACACTTGAAGAAGAAGTATACATACATCAGCCTGAAGGAGGATCCCAACAAGAAAAATATGGTGTGTAAGATGCACAAAGCTTTATATAGTTTGAAACAATCCCCTAGAGCATGGTATGAAAGACTACATAGCTATTTGGTGAAGATTGGTTTTGCAAGAACAAATGATAACAACAATATGTATTTGAAGACTGGTAAGAACAATGAGGTATTGCTATATGAATTTTCTATTGATGATATCATATTTGGAGACAAGGAAGCATTATGTAAATCATTTTCTGATGAAATGAAGAAGGAATTTGAAATTTCAGTGTTTGGTGAGATTAAATTCTTTGTTGGTTTACAAGTATATCAAATGAAGCAAGGTATCTTCATTACTTAGTCCAATTATATCAAAGAGATACTAAAGACTTTTGGGATGGAAGATTCAAAACCAGTCAGTACACTGATGGTTACTAGACACAAGTTATCTAAGAATGATGATTCTACTAATGTGAACCAGACACAATAAAGATCAATGATTGGAAAACTGCAATATGTTGTTCATAGCATACCTCATATTGCATTAGTAGTTGGGATAGTTGCAAGATTTTCAGCAAGTCCTAAGGAAAACCACATGACAGTATGTCATGCCCCCTAATTAGAGTAATATAAGTAAATATGTTATTTCTTAATGCTATGATATATTACAAGAAATATTGATATATTATTAATGGTATAATGTATTATTAAAAAATAAATAATAATATATTATGGATATAACAATACGTTACTAAGGTAATATTAAAGGTCAAATCATTATTAATAAATAAAATAATAATAATAATAATAATGTTATTATCATACAGTATGATATTACATTATAATTATAATGTGATAATAGTATTAAAATATAATAAATAAAAGATTGATAATATTAGTAAGGTAATCAAGATTCGTGGATATCAATTGTACACATAATAAAAACAATAATGTTATAATTACATTATAAATGGATAAGATGATAATATATCTAACTATTATCACATTTAAATATAAACACTATTAATAACTAATAAATTGATTAATAAATTAATCAATATAATGTTAATGGTACAATAATTAATATAAAATATAATTAGAATTTATAATAATAATTATTAAATAAACAATAATAATACCTTAGAATACTATTTTTATAATGAAAGAAAGTAATCTAATTTGAAAACCATTGTAGATTAACTTCACAAGTATATCCATGGCAAAATATTAAAAGGGTGCAAGTTTATGATCAATAAGGGGTGCGATTATTCCTTATGGCTGTTTGGGCCAAGTTTTAGATATAAAAGGAAACCATATTTATGATCAGAAAAAAAGGGGATGAAAAATTAGGGATAATGATTATGATATGGAAAAGATACAATCTATTGAAGTCAATATTCATCAACCAAAGAGATGTGGGTGTTAAAATGAAGAGATGTGATTGTTAAATGAAGAGTCACTAGGTTCCTCTTGGTGACATATAATAGGAAGCTCAAAAATCAATAAGGAAAAAGGGAGGACAAGGAACATAAACCAGAAGAATAACCAATAAAATGACAATCATAAATCTCAGCCATAGTGGATACAATCAACATTGTTATTAACCTTAAGGCTAATGGAAACATTGTCACTGATGTCCAAATGCATGAACAAAACTACAAGTGTTCATCTATCAAAGGTATAATTATGGGCTTGATTGATATCAAGGATAAGTAGGCATTACTTGACATTCGTCATGACCAAATAAGTATTTAAGGATCTATTATGATTGACCTTGAAGGAGAGATTAATCCACAAAATATTTGCGATGAAAGAATTACATTGATGAGCTGATAGTATCACACAAATATGATCTAACACTCCAGGATATAAAGCAAACAAACATCATGCAAAGAGTCATTAACATAATCAAACGATAGTACCATATTTGTCAAGTGAGAGAGCCATACAATATGGAGTATAATGAACAATGTTCATGATAGAGAATAACAATGGAGACCTTTGAATATATAGTTAGTAATGGATAGTTCAATTAGTAGTTTGCAATAAACAAGGATCTCCAAATGTTAGGAAAGAACAACATTACTAATCATGAATCAACACTGATATCCAGACTGAATGGTATAAATAGTCCTTGGTTAATCCAAAAATATATGCAATAGTCAAAATGCCCAAATATGGCATCAAGATAAAATTTAATACAAAAATTATCAGTGATGTGCATTCTCACTTCAAATTGTATGAGATATAAATGATAGTGTGCTTCCAATGCTATAGGGTTAGTTCCATAACAAGTTAACACTTTACATAAGAAAATCTGAGCTGTGCTAAACAAGTCAATAAAGAGTTTGTGCTGAACAAATTTGACTGATAACCTAGAGAGGCCTTGTTTTTCACATAGTATGCTTGTAACCTAAAGAAGCCAAACATTAGGAAAAATATGGAAAGGATACAAATAAAAGTAAAAAGCTGTAAATAAATGAATGATAAAAAAGGGTCATTACACAGTAGTAAAATGAATATTGAGATATCTGAAAGGAACATGAGGATATATATTGTATTACAAGAAGAATGATAGATTTGAACTAAAGGTATTTACTGATTCTGAGTGGGTAATAAATTTTGATGATAGAAAAAGCACAAGTGGAGGTGCATTCTTTCTAGGAAACAGACAAGTTTCATGGACAAGCAAGAAACAAAACTGCATTTCCCAATCAACAACTGACGCTGAGTATGTGGGAGTTGCAGTAAATTGTTCAAATATCATATGGATCAAGAAATTGTTGAAAGATATGAAGGAATAAATTACTAATCTAGTGGTTATCTATTGTAATAATACTAGTGCTATTAACATATCAAAGAATCATGTAATGCACACAAAGACAAAGCACATTGCTATCAAGTATCATTACTTGAGAGAGCTATTTGAAGACAAAGAAGTGAAATAGGAATAGGTGAACACTAAAGAGAAAATTGCTAACATATTCACTAAAGCTTTACCTAAAGATGCTAATGAGTATCATAGAGGTAAATTAGAGGTGATTCCCCTAGAAAAAGCAACTTAAGAAAAGATGGTGCTTTGCATCAAATGTGTTGATCAAACTATCTTACACATTTATGTAGACAACTCTACTTTAGGAGTTGTCTAAGGTAGTAGTAAGGAAGAAGAACATAATGATGGACCAATCATACAAACATGAAAGATGATGCTAAATTCAAAACCGGCATGAAATTATCTACATGAGAAAGATGCATGAATTAATGTTGAAAGTGCTTTGGCATTGTTGTTAAAGAGGGAGATAATATCTAAGGCACTAAGAGGGAGAGATTATCTAAGTTACCATGAAGAGAGAGATAGATTATCAAAGAGGTTATAATAAAGGATGATAATGAAAGTTGATAGAGATATCTAAGTAAGAGGGAGTGAATACATGGAGGGAGTTTATAAGACTAATGATGTTGCTAGATATGATATGATAGAAATAGAGTTACAGATGATAATCAAAACAAAACTAAGGATATTAATGAATATATGATACATTGAGGGTGTTTCTTGAAGATAGTAAATTTTTTGGATTGTATGGTAACTTGAAGTATTCTAGAAATATTTTAGAGGTTTTTCCATCAATGCCAAAGTGGGATATTGTTGGAAACTATAATTGGAACAAGTGTTATGTTGTTATTGATGTCAAACCTATTGGTGAGACAGTTTGCTATCTGATCAAAGTATAATATCTATTTGATTGATGAAGAGGATTTGACAATATTGTTCATAACAAAAGTATCTAGAGGATAGGTTGAGTTATGAAGAGGAAACTATAAATGAAGACTTGTTTAGTTGGATTTTGCCAAGATAGATAGATTGTTTAGATCATGTTACAAGTGGAGAAGACAATAATGTCCAAGTCTTAAAAATGTGAACAAAGATAGATCAAATGCATAGACTTGACCAAGCAATAGAGAAAAAGACTAAAGAATTTTGAAGTACATACTGAGTAATGATAGTGTCAACTAGGCCACAATATGTGCCAAGCAGAAATAGTCTTGACCAAGGAATAGTATTGACCGAGTGATAATGCATGTGCTAAGAAACAAATTTAGTGATGACTGATTGTCAGAGCATAGTGTTGGTTGATGAACGAAATTTTAACTATTTATGAGAAATTGGAATTTTGAGCTAAGTAAGTTGATTTCTTGGAATATAGAAAGCATATTGAAGATAAGGATCAACGAGTTAGATCATTTAACTCTAGGACAGGATTAGGTAAATGATCTAAGGATGGATTCCAAGAGAATTTTATAGAAAAGAAGAGTAAAATAAAGTGGGGATCATATACATTGTATTTGATGGATCTAATCATGAACCCTAAGATCTACGGTGTTGGTTAAGAAGAAAAAGATTAGAATTACCTATTTAAGGAGGGACAAGGGAAAAATTTGAAGATGCCAAAGGAGTTCCAGAGGAGATGTTCTAGAGAGTTGGAGTTGTTGTTGATGTTATTGAATAGCAAATCTATGCACAAGGTTGAAGTGAGTTGAGAAGGGGAGAAGTGCGATTGCTTGAGGGGTTGCCAAGTGAATCAAAGATCGAGATGACAATGAAGGTCAAGCAGTGAATTAGCTCATGAACTAAATAGAGATCTACACATGCAAAGTGAGTTGTACTTAATGGATCAAAATATAATGTTACTTTCTAACCATTGTAAACAATATTTGTAATCCTTTAATCAAGGTTGACCTAACAACCATATTGACCTAGAAGTCATATGTAAACCCTTTAACAGGGTGACATTCTAATAGAATGTTCTAAATTCCTCTAACAAGGCCATTTCTAATAGGGTGATTAAATCCTTTAACAAGGTCACATTTAATAGTGTATTTTGTAACCTTTAATAGGATTGGCTCCTAACAGAGCTAACTTCAGAAGAGTGAAAATTAGTGACATGTTGCTAGTGGTTTTTCACAAATTGAATTTCCACATTAAATCCTAGTATCAAACTTGTGTGGATGTTATTATGGTGTTTTACTGATTAATATTTACATTCTACAAGTTTTTTATATTTATAATAGTGGACAACTAGTTGATGTTGCTAATAGTTTATAGTAGAGGTTGTGCTATGGAATGACAAGATCAGAAGTTGTTTAAGTGATTATTTGTTCAATTGGTACATCTAGACCTTAGATAATTGTTCATCCCCCCTCTCAATTATTCTAAATATTCTAACATTGGGTTGGATCGATAAAAAACAACTTCATGTTTATATCTTAATCGTTTATGTCTACCAAATAAATATGTGTTTATATTAGTCCAATGATAATCTACATGGAAAATTCTTCCATCTAAACTCCACCAATAAAACCCATTTACTAATATTTTAAAAGATCCAACTATAATAATCCAATAATAATTACCTTTAATACATAATAAATTCTATTTAAAAAATAATAATAATTTTTTAAATACTATTAAATAGTAACTAAAATTATATTAAATTAAACTTGTTTAATTTAAAATAGAATTTTAATCTTAAATATAATAATATTTAACTATATAATAAAACTTTTAAAATTTAATAATAAAAATAATAATAATAATAAAATAAAATTATATATATTAACAAAGCCCTAAGGGCTTTGTTAAAACCAACAACGATGAATGCCCACCCGCCCCCCTCCCCCCCCCCAAAAAAAAAAATAAAAAAAATTGAAATTTAATTACTCACCACAATAATTAAATTTTACCGTGGTAAGTATATATAATTTTTGCTAAAATTTCTAGACAATAGTTTGATGGGGAGAATAATGTTCAACAATCAAATTTGAGCTTTTTAGTACTAGTTTTTTATCATTTTCAAACCCTAGCTAGATTTTTTTGAATTTCTTAGATTTTCCTAGATGGTTTTTTGATATCAACACAATCAATTTGATGCTAAAAAAATTCGATGAAGCCTTGTTCCCACTAGTTCCCTATCTCCAAAAGCCCACAAGAAAATACTCCTCCCAAAGCTCTAGTTGCTCCTCCAAACCTGTGTGTGGAAAAAAAATGAGCTCTAATCTCCTAATAAAGAGTTTAACTCCTCCTAGGGTTTCAATTTTATGAACATGCAAAAGCCTTTTCTTTTATTATTAAAATTTTTAAATTCTTTGTGCACACTTTTAGCCTTTAATTAGAATATAATTTATTTAAATTATTCCTGCTTCATTTTTATTAAATAAGAAGACACATTTAGAAATCATATTTATTAATTTAACTAATAATAATATTTAAAGTTGACGGGGACACGAACCAAGCACAAAATGGACACAACAGGAAAGGAAAAATTTTATTAACTTTAAAAAATATGCTAGTACACTTAGTGCAGAGAAACAGACTCCAAAACAGGCCCTATGGGCTTACAATAGCATAAAACTGGAGATAATTTCTTCTCCCAGTACCTTCTCTCAAACTCCACTCCAAACTGCCTTTTACAATGCCAAAAATATTCTTAAATAGACCCCAGAGGGTTAAGGATTAGGAATACATTCTAGAAAGTGCTAGTTGGCATCCACCAACCAAATAGAAGGCTCTAGAAGTCGCATTAGAAGTCGGCACAAAATTAGAAGAATCCAGAAATGGTAACCAAACTTTCGAGAGGCATAACTTTTGAACCATAGCTCCGATTGATGAACCGATTACATTTTCGAAAAGCTCTCGAAGCACTCTATAGCCCTATGGACCAAATTCAATCATCCCCCATTTTTTGGCCCTTTTTGAGGTCATTTAATGCCCCTAACCCGACTTTGAAGCATTCTTAGAAGGTCTCCAGAAATTGAAAAATTGCAATAACTTTCAAACTCTGGGGCCTTTGACCTGATTCTTTTTTTGGAATGCTCTAAATTACAATTACATTCATCTGGCCAATTTACACCTTCTAGTTTGCCAAAATGATAGTTCAATTACATACTCCTATTTTTCTGACATTTACACATATCCCAAGGTATTCAAATACTCTATCCTAGAAGACTAATAGTGGAACTGTGAGAGTTGGAACCTTTATTTGACCCAAACGGGTACCCAAAAATGAAAACACATGAAACAGAAACTAAGTCTAAATACATTTTTTTGGATGACACAGGATTGTCCTTATACCTCTAGATGCTCCTACATCAAAAGTTTATTATTTAAGTGAAACTTCTAAATTTATTATTATTAAATTAAATATATAATAATGCCAAATTTGGTCTTTTAATTAAATCTTTAAATTTATTTCTTCTATTTAATTGATTTCCCAATTAATTAAATATAATTAAAAATTATTATTTCTTAAATAAAACTTTCATTTTATTGAATCATTTAACACATCTTTGTTTGATTTAATTATAATAGAAAATCACAACAAACCCACAAACTCAACAAGAAAACTCATGCAAATTACAAAGTACAAATTCAAACTCAAAGGTCAAAAATTTTGAATTCACATCACTTGACAAATTCAAAAAGCTAAATAACTTAGATACTTGTCTTATATTTTAGGACAATTGCTTCAAGTTTAGGATTTGGACTTGAGAACTATCTCCCCTCTTTTACCATCAAGATACTGCGATAGAGCACGCTCATCTTGGCAATTTGGGGAAGTCAATGCTTGATACCTGAAATCTACAAAAAAAAGCCAAACACGTACACACACACACATATATATACTAAACAGGCAGTGGCGAGGAGTGGTACATCGTGTAGATCCCAACTAGTAGCTGACTATGACTCCCTCCCTCAACCACATTAGAAATGTCAAACATAAAGTAAAAAATACATGTACACCATACACATGCAAGTATGAGTTAAGTGACCATAAAACCACATGTAAATTATCTGTATAACTATAATTACGAAAGTAACTAAAATCACTATATGAAATATACAAAGCATCATCATTGAAAGAATAACCATGAACACATGAAATAACTGAGTATCAAGTAGCTCATCAAACATATAATTTAAGTATGATAATAACATCAATCAAATTAGGTAACCAAGTACCACTAACACATATCACATAATCATGAAAGCTGGCCTAAAAGAATTCGACAATATAACATAAAAAGAAAACTAGGGGTAGGCACTACATCATTTAGGCCCCTAACATTTCACGTTGATAGCTCCATGGCTCCATGGGAAGGAACCTCCCCTTTCCTATGTTCAAAATATTGTTAATCATTTTTTGATTACTAGCTAGACCTATAGCTACTCTAAGTTTAGTTAAGGATTTTCTTCCTCTTTTTCTACTTTGTTTTCCACTTTTGATCGGTAAATGGCCAAAGCCTAGATTAATTATTGTTATGTTTTGTAATTAATTATTATTGTGTGTTAAGTGAATTCGAACCTAAGACCTCCCACATGAGAGGCTTACAAGTTACCATTGTGTTGTAGGCTCTTGCCTACTTTGTTTTCCACATATTAGATGTTCTAAGCCCTACTAATTTTCCACAATACCATGGGTGTCTAGATTTTACTAGAGCTCTGCACACTTGCAGTAATAGATCCATCTACCTCTTTATCTAAATGCTCTTTTTAAAGTTTTATCAAAATTTTATTATTAAATCCTCTATCATCCTTGTCCATATCTTTGCCTACTATTTCCTTGATTTATTTTTTTACACCATTTATTTTTTCTATATCTTGCTGAAATTCATTTATTCCTGGATCACGAACTCCTCCAAATTTTGGATATAGTATCCAAACTTCATTTATCTGAGATCACTTCTTAATTTATTAATCCAGATTCCCTTAAACACATCTATACATCAATAGGATTATATCTACAAGCTTCTTCTCTTTTCTTTTCTTTTTCTCAAAATGGTGAAAGAGATCTCACAATATTCTTATAGGAATGGAAGGCTGAAAATATTATTAGATGATTGTGATATTTAACTCATTAATTAAAAAAATATAGTTTATGATACTAAATTTAGTCCCTAATTTAGTAGGACCATGATCTTACAATCATACTCATGGTAAAGTAAAATGAAGAAACTAATACAATGTAGGTATAAGATGTCTCTAAGTTCTAGGGATGATCAAGTCCCCAAGAATAGGATCTTATCAATCCATGCAAAAGACCTTCAAATATACACAAAGAAACAATGTTAGTACTAGGAAAAAAAAGTTCCACATTAATTGTATAAAGGCACCTTGATGTAAAAATTTCTTAACCACTAATATCAATTATCACATGTTATTGCAAGACAAAGAGTTGACTTGTAGAAAAAAAATCCAATTAAGAAGAAAAGAAGGTGTCAATTCTATTAACCAACAAGATCTATTATGTTGAGTGATTGTGTTTGTATCATGTATTCTAATGGCAAGAAACTAATGTTATAGTAAGCGATTCATGATAAGGAAAATAATAATTAAAGATATCTATTTTCTATATAATATAAAAACACAAGTAAAAAATGGATGCTCTACTATACATTGACACAAATATTACCAAATAAAATCCAATATTTTCAAGGCAATACTAAAACTTGACTTCAAAATGGGTGTTGTAGATTGCATTATCTTACACAACAAGGAGGACTCATTCTCCCCACCCTCCTTGAGATGTCAACATTCCCCCATGTTTGTCTCTTAAGGAAGATAGATATTCACATTAATGACCAAACACCTTGAATACTATAAGAAGATATCCTCAACAAAAAACACATGTGCCATAAGCTAGGAAGAAGACTCTTTAAAGGATACAATTCCTAAATAAGGAAAGATATATTTTCAAAATATATATTCCAAAAAAGTGTAAAGGGGTCATTGTAAAATAGACATAGAAACCTGAGGAGGAAGATAAAATTTCCTGAAGATATTTATCTTTGGAAAAAAGAGAATATCTTTAACAAAGATATCATATTTGGCTTAAAGGGGAAGGAGATCAAGAATACACACTTTACTTCAATTTATATGGAGGAGATCATTCTTGACATTATTGGAATTTAGAGCTTTATGTAAAAGGACTTCCTATATGTTTTGGTTTGTAGTGTTTCTTTCTTTGGTCTTGGTTATATTCTTGGATTTTTTATTTCACATTACATTGGATTTGAGGTTCATTGGAGATATGTAGTGCCTACTCCTAGTTTACTTTTCAATGATTATTGCTGAACTCTTTTAGGCTAGCTTTATGATTATGTTTGATGTTTAGTGGTATTTTATTTTCAGATTGTTGGATATTGTTTCATACTCTGTTGATTATATGATGAGATTACTTTGGTACTAGTTATTTCATGTATGCATGGATATGCTTTGATGATGATTATATACAATGATTCCAATTATTTCATGATGATAATTAGATGGATAATTACCCCATACTAGCATGTGTATGGTGTACTTGTATGGTTTATTTTATGTATGATATTTATGATATGGTTGAGGGAGGGAGTTGTAGTCACTTGCTAGTCAAGATCTACATGATGCACCACTTCCTACCATTCCATGTTTAGTTTAGAATATATGTGTATGTACATACATGGATTTTATGCAGATTGTAGGTACTGGGTATCAACTTCTCTGAATTGCCAAGATGAGCATACCTTATCGTAATATCTCATTGGTAAGAGAGGGGAGATAACCCTAGAGTTTGAATCCTATCCTTAAACCATTTGTCCTAAAATATAGGGCAAGAATATGAATTGTCTACCTTCCAAATTTGTCAAGTGACGTAAATTCGTGATTATAACACTTAAGTTTGATCTAGTTTTCTATACTTTATTTGGGGTTTTCTTTTCAGTCTTGTGAATTTGTGATTATTTTTTGTTATAATTAAACCAAATTAAAGAATAATCAATTATTTAATTTAATGAAAATTTGTAAGGAAAATTTTATATTTAATTAATTGATAAATTAATTAAATAAAAGAATTAAATTTAAAGATTTAGTTAAAGTCTAAATTTTGGGCATAATAATATTTATTTAATTTAATGATAATATATTTAGGAGTTCATTTTAAATAAATGCTAAATATTATTATTACTTAAGTTGATAAATATATATATCAAAATACATCTCAAGAATTGATTAAAGAGAGGAAGAAAATGATTTAATAAAGATATTCTAATTAAATGACAAAAAGGTTGTTCATGAATATTAAAATATAATTAAATAATTAAGGTAAAAGGCTTTTCGTGTGATTGCACAATCAAAGCCCTAAATTAGGGAAAAAATCTTTATTAACAATTTAGAGTTCATTTCTCGAGGACCAGGTTTTGGAGGAGCAATTTCAGAGGAGGTTTTTAGAAATAAAGGTAAATACTTGCATACGCCGTGCATTGTCAAATTAACATCAGATTTAGGTAGAATCTTGTGGTTAATTTGCACAATAGATTTCCATTCTTGAATTTCCTATCTTCTTCGTGCCTAGATAAATCCATTCTCAAAATTTTAGATTTGGTTGATATCATTGTGTTGTAATTTACTATTTTTAGTTCTTGATCACGTCTGTGAACAAATTAATTAAATTGAAACCCTTGTATATTTTAATTGTTCTTCATTCTAAGATTATCTGTATCTGATTTTTAAGAATTTAGAAACCCTCATTCTATTAATTTAATGGAATATTTTTAAAAAATGGGTAGGGTTTGGTAATGAAGTCAATTTTCTAAAACACAAATTCAATTGGTTATAATTAATTCGATTGGTTATATTTTGGAGGGAGGCAAGCCACCACATCCCACCTCCCCTCCCTGTATTTCCCCCTCCATGGCGTGGATAATTGTTGTTGCGCAACACGTATTGTTGCTGTGACAACCATAGATGACAGGTTGATGAGCCTTTAAACATGCTTGTTAAATTTTTTAAAATTTTAATTTAAAAAAAAAATTAAGAAAAAATTAATTTTTTTAAAAAATATTTTTAAATTAATAATTTTTTATAATTTAATAAAAAATTTTAAATTAAAGTTTTAGATTGTTATTAATTAATTTAATTATTATTAATTAATTAAATAATAGTAAATATTATTTAATAAGTTTAAATTTAATTTTTATTATGTTATTATTTAATGATTATGATTATTAATAATCTTGTAATTATTTTATTAAATAATCGATAATTATTATTTTAATTATTTTATAATATTTAATAGAGGCATTTTGATGTTCAGAGGTTAATGGTAATTGTGTGATTAGATTTAAATGTGAAAATGGGTTAAGTTGTAAGGAGAAAATTGCAAACTTTATCAAACCAAAAAGTTACAATGAAATGAAAACTTGAACCTTACTGTAAACTCAATCTATGTGTTTTCAAAACCAAACAGAACTATGAAACTACACTACTTGTTGTATGTTTTCTTGTATGTTAGGTTTGGGGTTGACTTAGAGTGTTGACCAATTTTAGAATGTCTATTAGAGGTTGGGAGTTATTGTTTTGATGATGTCTCGTGATGTCATGATTTTGTAAATATGTACTTGATTTTAAATCAGTCCTGTTAGCATGATTATATGGGTAAAATCTATGATTTTGGTTAGTGATGTCTTTTCAGTAATTTTTAGTTGCTTGCTTAAGGACTAAAGAATATTTATGGTCGTATGAGACTTTCTACTTTTGTTGAGCCTAGGGTAGATTATCTGTATGTTATGCTGGGAAGTGACTTGCAATGAAGGTCGAGGCCCTAAAGAGGCTGATAGGTAACCCATTGTAGGTTATTTTAACAAGTGATAATATTTCATTAAATGAGAGTAAAATGAATTAATAAGAGTCATTTTTTTCCCTCTCCCATGCCTTGAGTGCTAATATAGGCTAGGATGGGAGTAGAGAGGATGCTTGGTTACAACCTTGCTTCATTAGTATGCCTTATTTGTACAAAAGGATACTGATGCCGCATAGAGATACAAGGGGGTCTAGACTATTAAAAGATTGCCAAGGAAATCTTGGAGTTGGCTCATGTGATGACACTTCCCCACTTACATAGTATATTTCCTACGTGTCTTTGTTTTCCTCTGGGTTTAGATGTCACTTGTGTCTTGGTACCTTGAGTTAGATTGCTTTCAAGGTTTCCTTGACCTAGATGTTGATTTTGGCTTTTGGGACTTGAGACTATCTCCTTAGGACGGTGAGAGTGGACCCTTTTTCGATTACCATGAGGTCGTGTGGTAGTGCTTTTTACTTTTACCATTGATCTATCAGTTTGATGTCGCGGTTGGAGTTCCATGTTCTTTTTCTTTCATTTCTATTCTTGTGTACTATGAGGGATGATTATTCCTATTGTATTTCATTGATCTTAAAGAGATGATGTAATCTATTTTATAATGTATATTCTTTTGGCCTTTCATACCCTATGACCTGTACATTGGATGATTGTGCATTCTGATTATTGCCAAGTGGCATTCAAGATACTTGTATATTATTTAAATGGATTCATACTTGTAGTTATTCTTTAATGTGGATGTGTTATATATTGGTTTTAGTATTAATTAAAATTAAATGTGATTCAACATCATGAGACCCTTAAGAACTATAATCTATTTTATCGTATGTGTTTATGTGTTTGTGATTTCTTCCACTATTTTATATATGTTGTTGTTAAGTTATTATCTTTCAAAAAAAAAAATCTTGGCAAACTTAGTGAAACTTTAGGTTAATTTCTTTTGGGTTCCCTAGCGGGGCGTTACAAGATATATGATCACTAATTTGTGTTCATTTGTTTTCATGGGGAATATGACATGTAGAATCCTTATCTCTTATTTTTATCACTTGTGGAGAAAGTGAGGGAACACTAGAGACTTGTTGAGAGAGTTGTATTTGTTGGTTATTCGTTTGTATGTTATGCATCTCATTATGGATGTTTCTTGATACTATATGGTTATGGATACACCTTTTTTATTCTATTGGTGGATCTTGAGATACATTGATTACTTTTTAGATTTGACTTTAACTATGTAGTGGGAGTTTTGAGGTGTGCATGTGGCATATATTGCACTTGGAGCTTGTGTTTGCATGTTATGAGTTCTATATGTTGATGAGATTCACTTGATATTTTTTTTAATATCATAAAGGTATGGATAGTTTGGTATTTTAAAACTTATTATGTGTGGTATTTGAGCTATGGTTATTGGTTTTTGACATCAAAAGATGGATTTTGATACCTTTGGAATGAGTGTGTATGCTTGGGATATTAGTTGAGACAAGACTTATGATTAGCTGCAATAGATTCTGTTATTTTCTTGTTGGATGGTATCTTATGTATTTCCAGTGAAAATGACATGATGAAAGATCAAGGAATTCATGTATGCAATGGTGGTCACTTTTTTAATCATTGTAGGTGCCTTGATAGAGAACATGGAGCACTTTGATTCATAGTAGATTATTCCCTTGTTTATATTTGTGGTTGCTTATTACCCCTTATGGAATGTATACATCAAGTGGTAAAATATAGGAAACATAGGTGTTATATAGATAATATAATAATGCTTTAATTATTAATTCATTTGATTTATTATGTGTGATGTATATATGGCACCTAGATTGACATCGAACATGTGGAGATTCTTTAAGAATATCCTCAAACACACTTGATATTTTATTGTAACATAGTAATAACATATTGTATCTATATAATGTTGGGGTGTTGGAAAACATACTTCTCACTTCAAAAATAATGTGACTCACCAAATGAGAAGTAAGAAAACTATTACAAAAATTGGATAGATAATTTATATGACATAATATTCCTTTATGTTGAGACGGAAAAATCCCTTTTAGGATGTAAATTTAAGAATTTTGATTGTCTTTTTGACCAAAAAATAATTAAAGACAAATAAAAACTTGAAATAGGAGACACATTTCTACCAACAAAAGTACACTTATTATCAAATTTGTACATAAAATCTAAGATTCCTTATGTTTCACCATTGAGAATCAAAGACCACACATGCAAAACTCCATAATGAAGATAACTGAAACTTAACATATTCTTTTAAAACTACTAAGAAAAAATATGCATGAAAAAAACACATTTAACACTTGATCAATGCTTTCACATAATTGTGCCTTAGGAGTATAAAATATGTTATTAACATTCACATACATTGAATCAATAATAAAGAACACTCAACATTATGAAACACTTTCAAAATGTCTTTATATTCTCTTTGTAGAGCTATGCAACTCAAAACATTTGATTTTGACGAGTAAGTGAAAAATAAAAAAGTCACTTAACAATTTCATTAGTCTCATATATATAGCTTTTTTCTGGATAACCATCTTTTATCTTCTTTGCAAGTACTTAATAACTAATTTTGGATTTTTGGTTAGAATATTTTCATGTAAAAGGTGTTCAACTAAAAAATAATTTTGCAAAAAATGAAGCAAGCTAGAAAACTCTTTATTTTTGCATGAAAAGTGTTCACTTTCTTACTTTTTGTCACACTTACAAAATTAGTAATATTAAAACTATAACTAGAGATTCTTTACACCTAATTGCAAGAAGAAAAAATATATAAATTAATCCACTTAAAAATATTTAAGGTTATTCCCTTGTATTGTCGTTAACACATGCTGATGATAAATCCTAACTTGTAATTTGCCATCTTGGATTGAATATTTTACCTTGAAAATGTTAATTGTTGTCATTGATGCCATTATTTTTGTTTGAAACTCTCATACCTGACCTATCCTTGGGTCTAACAATGGTGTTACTCATAGTTTTATTACCAATACAAGTTTTGGCCAATACCAAGGTGTACCAAAGTTTTGGTCTAGACCTATTTCATACAAAATGAAGATATTTTTTGACATTGCCAACATCTTTAACACTTTAGATAATGTCCTCACACAATCTCATCATTAGTTCAAGTTGATATGAAACAATACAAACTCCAATGTATGGGTATGTACCATCTTAAATCATAAGCACCTATTTTCTTTATAACATATGGTTACTTAGCATCCTCCTTAGTGTATTTTCATTAAACATTGTTGGAAATATAAGATAGGCTAGGTTACTAAGAGGGGAGGGGTGAATTAGTAACCAATAAAACTTAATCTTAATTCACCAATTAATCCCTCATATGTATTTTGATCTAATTGCATGCATGAAAAATTGAAAGCATTAAAACATTCATACCACTTTGACACACAATATGGTAACCTAGAAACCTTCAAAATAGAAAGTAAAACTGGGGTGGGGATGATATCCAAAAGCTTTAGTACTGTACTATAAAGTTGGCCTATTAAGGCTTACAATGATCACTTCTGATGATCTACCCTGTTAGGAGAAATAAGGACTACTAAGTCCACCTTGCAAAAGGATAAGTATGCACTCGATAAAGAGATTTACAAAAGACTGTTAAGTCTACCTTGTGAAAGGATTTAACTGTTCTACCTGTTAGGATGAACCAGTGGCTAATCTTGGATTTTCAACTTTTATTTGTTGAATGAGATTCTTTTGGAGTGTAATGATCACCTTGTTGTGATAGATAAATCTTTGCTACTCCTTATACTGCTTATAGCCTTTTTACTTTGCACTTCCGCTCTTATATATATATATATATATATTCATGCATTCATCATTAGATGTGATACAATACATTACATATATACAATCCATTTTACAATTCATCAAAGTTGGTTTCAATACAAGTTTCACTAAAATACATAAAGTTAGCCAAATTATAGGTTCTTGGGTTTTGAAGACAAACTTAGTGAGGTTCTGACACTTAGTAACCATTGTCAATGCTTGGCATTTTCATGCACTTAGTAGACATAGAAGCTTGGCTCATATTGATCACTTCCAAGTAGTCTAAACTTGGTCTGCACTAGTGACTTGGTGAACACTGTGAAACTTGACATATAAATTGAATCACTTGGTTGACACTACATAGCTTGGTCTAGACTATCACTACAAGCTTAGTATAAACTGAATCACTTGGTTGACAATCCATAGCTTGGTCAACACTAGATTCACATTACTAAAGCTATGAACTTGGTAAACACTAGAAAAATTAGTTTGCACTAAGAAACTCGATAAACACTATGAAGCTTGGTTTACACTTATAATCACCAACTTGGTAGATACTGCTCGGTATGAACTGAATATTGTTCCCGAAACTCAGTAGCAACTGTAGAATTCAATAGAGCCTGAATTACTTGGTCAATGCTATAAACTGCAAGATAAGCTCAGTAGCTACTAACCATCTAATTAAGTGCATGTGTCACTAATAAAAAAACTTGACGTAATGCCAACAATCTCCCCCTTTGGCATTAGTGACAAAAAAACTTATCAATCAAAACCAAATTCAAAAAGTTCAAAACAATCTTTAGTCTCTATCCTGTGTCTTCAACTTGGTAACATACTCTATTTTTGAGATTTTTCAAAATTTCTTTTGTAAGAGATGTTTATTGTACATGTATATGTATAATATTAAGATGCTTCCCCATACATATATATTCAACATACTTTACATATTGTATACATCTTGTTATCTTCTCCCCTTTTATTGCAATAATACATATTCTCTCCTTTTTAACACATTCTCCCCTTTTTTGACATAAATTCCAAATGTGTATGCTATATGGTTATTCCAAAATGTGCCAAGAAGTCAGAATCTACCTTTAAAATTAGTGACATTGTCTTGTCCCAATTTTCTTGCAATACCTTGCTTGCATGTAATGCAATTTGAACTTTGGCTAATAACTCCATTATGTTATCAGCTATGAAGAAGTTGTTCTCATGGACAAGAGTTTTGGCATGTGCAATGTGTTTCTACAATGCATCCATGTTCAAAAGAATCATGCCTTGTATATATATAAGTGTGGCCCTTATTCTAGCTTCTTCCCTTACTAATTTTGCTTGCATATCAATCATAAATCTTATCTTTGTGTAATGAGTAGAATTGTACCTTGGGTCAAGTGACAACTAGTGTACACTCACCTTCAAATCTTCATCTATCTTGGAGAGTTTATCTTTGATTTCCTACATAAAGATAGATGTATCACATAGTTTATCAAATAGAGAAGTGACATCATTGGCAGAAGTTTCCAATGAGCTGAGAATAGTAGACAAGTCTACTTGGTATAGTGCAATCTTCTATGCAACTAGCTCCAATACTTTGTTTTCAAATTTCTTCTTTGCTCTTTGGAATAATTTCTCTTGCCCATTCAGATCTTCATTAAATTTTTGAACCACTTCTACTTATTGAGCCAAAATAGGTTGAGAAGTATCAACCTCAGTGTTGAGTGCATCTACAAGAATGTTCTTTGCATCTTCTAGCACTTGTCTTCTTTGTTTCTCTCCTCTCTAAGCCTCTGTTGCCTAGCTTTCTTCTACAAAAGCTCACCTGCTATATGCATTTGATCAAGATCTAGAGTAGAGATATCCCAATTCAAAATAACTATATCCTCATCAAGATCAATGTCTTCATCCTTATCTTTGCCTTTTCTAGAGACCTTAGTATTTGGTTGAGGCTTGCTCTCAACTGTCTTTGTACTAACTATTTGCATACTTGGAATAGTAATTGATGGGGACACAACCCAAGCACAGAATGGACACAACAGGAAAGGGAAAATTTTATTAACTATGAAAATATGCTAGTACAATTAGTGTAGAGAAACATACTCCAAAACATACCCTATGGGCTTACAATAGCATGAAATTGGAGATAATTTCTTCTCCCAGTACCTTCTCTCAAACTCCCCTCTGAACTGCCTTTTATGATGCCAGAAATGTTCTAAAATAGACCCTGAAGGGTTAAGGATTAGGAATATATTCTCAAAAGTGCTAGTTGGCATCCACCAACCAAATAGAAGGCTCCAGAAGTCACATTAGAAGTTGGCACAAAATTAGAAGAATCCAGAAACGATAACTGAACTTTCAGGAGGCATAACTTTTGAACCATAGCTCTGATTGACGAACCGTTTACATTTTTGAAAAGCTCTCAAAGTGCTCTATAGCCCTATTGACCAGCTTCTCTCATCCCCCATTTTTCAGCCCTATATGAGGTCATTTAATGCTGCAAACCTAACTTTGAAGCATTCTTAGGAGGTCTCTAGAAATTGAAAAACTACGATAACTTTCAAACTGTGTAGCCTTTTGACCTAATTCCTTTTCTGGAATATTCTAAATTACAATTTTAATCCTCCTTCCAATTTACACCTTCTAATCCACCATAATTATGGCTCAATTACATAGTCCTATTTTTTTTGGCATTTACACATATCCCAAGGTGCTCAAATACTCTAACCTAGAACACTGATAGTGGAACTGTGAGAGTTGGAACCTCTATTTGACCCAAATGGGTATCTAGAAATGAAAACAAATGAAACATAAACTAAGTCTAAGTACATTTTTTTTGGGTGACATAGGATTGCCCTTATACCTCTAGATGCTCCTGCATTAGTAACAATAGTGGAAATAGAAGGACTAATAACAAAAGTAGATATTGTACTGATTATAGAAATACATTGTTGCTGAGTAGCCAAAATTGATGGAGGAAGCACTAACTACTCGCTAGATGAAGTGTTGAACACTTCAATCAATGAAGTACTGAGTTGAACAAGTGCAAAGATTGGTTGAGTGCTTGAATTTGCAGTATTTGCCACAATCAATTTAGCATAAGCTTTCTCTAAGCTTTATGGCTTTAAATATTTTCTTGGAGAGTGAGGAAATGAGGCCATAACTACTGCTATAATCTTTTCAAGGTCAGTTTCCTCAATTCTCTAAATCTTAGGGAGATTCTCCTCAGTGGCTTCCTGTTCTTGCTCCTCATCATCTTTATTATCATCATTTGTTTCTTCTTCATCGTCATCATCCTCTTCTTCCTTGTCATCTTCACCATCATCTTTGACATGAATAACAAATCACTCCACTGATGAAGATTGAAGATATTCTTCCATGTATTAGTGGCATTCCTCACCACATGTTCAATGTCATTGATCAATATTAAGCAAGTGTTAAATTTCAAAGTGAGTTTTTCTTCATTCTTCTTCATGGACTCTTTTATTTCTTTGTCACTAAGCTTTTGCATGAGTTGCCTCAGAGTCTGCTCATATATATCCTTCGCAGTTTTCTTGCCATGTTCCCATCTTGGCTTGATTCTTTCCATCAGTTCTTTGGGAATTTGTTATGCAAGTTTATCAGCTGAATATTTCCATTTTCCTAGCTTAGACAAAATCATTTCTTCAACTTTCTCTTCTCCTCTACATTTCTAGTTTCATATCTTAATTATTTAAAATTTGCCATGCCAGATCCAGAATCAATCTCTTTCAATATCTCTTGAAATGTAGGTGGAGATCATTTGAAAATCACATCCTCTGTTTCACCTAATTTTAATTCCTATCTAGATGTTCTTCTTGTAAATACTACAGTAGATGACTTGGTAGGTTTGGTTATAATAACTTTACCTTTCTTCTTGATTACCTCTTCTTCTTCTGATTTTGTTTCATTTGCCTCATCTTTTGCATCATCTTCAATCACATATCTCCTTTACCTTTTGTCAATAGGAGAGTAGAACTAGTTTGTCTTAGTTTTGCTATACTCTTCTTTCCTTTGCTAATAACCTAAGGAAGATTTATCTCTAGTTCAATTCTGGCTTTGGCTTAATCATATGTACTAAAATATGTGGCCTCAAGATCCACAGGTTCATTCAACAATGCCTCAATGATGTCCCTAGTATCATCAATATTAACCTCATATCCTAGAGGCTTAACCCATACCACTCTAGGTTTGACTACTTGTATGTATACCCTATCATAGTATACCATAAAAAAACATCATCCTTGTAATCTTCTACAAGTTTCTTGGGAATTTTGAATTTGTTATTCATCTTTTCTTTGAATGAATCAAAATAATTGTCCATGATACTAACATAGTTTTCACCCATCTTTGCCATATACTCATTGATCTAATATAGTACAAGCACATATGTTCTCCATACAAATGTACTTTTTGAAGGGAAAAAAAATTGTACAAAGAAGAAAAAATAGGTTAAAAGTGAACCAAATTTACACGGGTTATTCTTCAAAGTTCTTATGCTCTCCATGTTCTTGTTGAATTGTTTCAACATCAGCTCGGCAAGGTCAAAGGACATGTTGTTCTTCACCATTTTGAAAGTGAGATCAATTGCCTCACATGATAAATTGTTGAGATGATTGGAGCTATATATTTTATGTGCTATTACATGAATTCCAAACTTCAGCTCCATGTCAGCTACACAACTGATTTTCATACCTCTTTCTATCCCATTTGGCAAGAGTTTTCTTTTCCAGTTCTATCCAACTTAGGGTTTTGGTAGTCTTTTCCTTGATCAACATTGGGAGCCTTTTGATTCAATGAATTTCTTCCTTTGTTATGATAATAGGCTACTCCAACCATAGTTTCCCATTATGTACATAGCTAATGATAAACCTTATCCATTTTATCTAAAATTCTCAGGGCATGTGTGGAATGTGGGTTAAACCTTTGGTTTCCAAGTGTTGATGCTCAAGTTTCAACACACCATTCACACACATATTTTCTAGAGTTTAATCCATTTCTAGGGTTCCAATGTCTTGAATTGAATAATTACAATGTGAGCAAATATCATTAACCAGTAGCACCTTAGGTGGAATTTTTGACTGAGCTCCAGTAGGATCAAGCATTTTTGCAATTGTCGGACTCAATTTGAAGCTCTCACCATTGTGAACTAACATCTCAAACCCCTTCTTAGCTTTGCTGCTAGAGGATGCCATGCTTGGTAGGGTTTTATGAAAACACAAAAAACTTCAACAAAAATTGCACAGATCGCTTGGATGCACAGAAATCACTCTTCACATATAGCTTTTGAAAATTTGACAAATGAATTTGATTTCACCCTTTTAAACAAATTTCACTTTCTAATCACCATAAATGTTTAGTATGTTTTCTTGCTTGATGAAAAAATGTCTTCCACTCATTTGATTTAATTTCTCAATGGATTCATCCATCATTCAGTGTCCACACAATGACTTAGTTACTCCCAACCTTTCTTGGTAGGGTCTTGCAACCCGACCTAGCTTGGTAAGGTCTAGAATTGCCTTAGAAACTTGATGATCCCTTTGCATCTTGAATGCTGATATGAATCTTTCCCTTTTGTTTAGTGGAACTGATGTAAGATATCTACTTCAGAATCTTAGTTCTAGTTATCCTTGTATGAGATCAAGTAGAAGTGTTTGAGTCACCAATTCTTGAGTGGCACGTGCTTCATTTCTCAGAAGATTTTGGATTCCATTGCTGTCTCATTTTCTTTTTGACATTATCAACCTTGACTTTCTTTTCATCTTCAATTCTTCTATTGTTCATACAACTCTTGGCAATATGTCCAAGTTCTATACAAATGAAACATCTTCTAGTGGTGTCTCTTGTCCTCATGTGATGTTTTACATAGTTTATTCCAATGTGTCCAAATTCTCTACAATAGTGACATTTACACCATGTGTTGTAGTCTCAACCAAATATAGCTTTTACAATCTATTCTATTGGGTTCAATATCTTAGTTTTTCATTCAAAAGATTTCTGACCATGCTTCTTGCATTTATGACATTTTCCTTCAAATTTAAGTTTCTCTTTGCATTCATTAGCTCTATGACCATGCTTATTGCAATTGTAGCATTTTCCATTGAATTTTTCTTTACCATTACTCCAACATTTGTTTGATATATGACCTAACTTACCACAATGATTGCAAGTAGGTTTTCAATTCTTTTGAGCTCCTTGCTTAGATGATTCACCTTCTTCTGTATATCCAATTCTTGCTTTGCCTTTCTGTCTGTATTGGATTTGCTCATTTAATTGATCCATGTATTTTTGAGATTTCATCATCTTCTCATTGGTTTGATTTTCAATGTTTAGATCATTCTATAATCTTTCATTCTTTGATCTTAGATTCATGATTTCCTCATTTGCATTAGTAAGATGATAAATGAAGTCTGCCTGTTGAAGGGATAGATGTTGAATTTCATTGTTCTTTCCTTCAAACTCTTCTTTTATCTTGTTTTTCTCTTCCATGACTTCATAGAATCTTACTAATTGAATCTCTTGTTCCCTTTTCAGCTTCCTTACTTCTTCTTGAAGTATACCATTCTTTTATAATAGTTCTCTGATTGCTTTATTAGCTTCATCTGAATTACTTTCTAAATGGATATATTTAATTCTTTCTTTAATGTAGAGTTTTTTATTCCTCTGTACTAGAAGATCTTTTCTTTTTTTTTAGGGATTGAGAGAGTTTCTCATTTTCTCTCTTAAGTTTCCCAATAGCCAATTCCAAATCTAGATTTTCATTATCAATAGCCTTATCAAGTCTGAATACTTCCTTTGCTTCTGATCTTTGCTTAAGCTATTAAACTTCTTCTTTGACAACCAAAAAGCTATGATACCAATTGTTGGAAATATAAGATGGAGGTTACTAAGAGGGGAGGGGTGAATCAGTAACCAATAAAAATTAATCTTAATTCACCAATTAATCTTTCATATGTATTCTGATCTAATTGCATGCATGAAAAATTGAGAGCATTAAAACATTCATAACACTTTGACACACAATATGGAAATGCATAAACCTTCCAAATAGAAAGTAAAGCTAGGGTGGGGATGATACCCACAAGCTTTAGTAGTATAGTATAAAGTTGTCCTATTAAGGCTTACAATGATCACTTTTAATGATCTGCCCTGTTAGGAGCAATAAGGACTGCTAGGTCCACCTTGCAAAAGGATTTATAAACATATAGTGAAGTATGCACTCGGTAAAGAGATTTATAAAATATTGTTAAGTCTACCTTGTGAAAAGATTTAACTGTTCCACCTGTTAGGATGAACTAGTGGCTGATCTTGGATTTGCAACTTTGATTTGCTAAATGAGATTCCTTTGGAGTGTAATGATCACCTTGTCGTGATAGATAAATCTTTGCTACTCCTTATACTGCTTGTAGCATTTTTACCTCGCGCTTTTTATCTTATATACATATATATATTTCTATATTTATGCATTCATCATTGGATGTGATACAATACATTACATATATACCAATCCATTTTACAATTCATCAAAGTTTGCTACAATACAAGTTTCACTAAAATACACAAAGTCAGCCCAATTGTAGGTACTCAGGTTTTAAAGACAAATTTAGTGAGGTTCTAATACTTGGAAACCATTGTCGATGCTTGGCATCATCATGCACTTGGTAGATGTAGTAGCTTGGCTCATACTAATCACTTCAAAGTAGTATGAACTTGATTTGCACTAGTGACTCTGTGAACAATGTGAAACTCAACAGATAAACTAAATCACTTTGTTGACACTACATAGCTCAATCAACGCTATCACTGTGAGCTTAGTATAAACTAAATCACTTGGTTGACAATGCATAGCTCGACCAACACTAGATTCACATTACTGAAGCGACAAACTCGATAAACACTATAAAACTTGGTTTGCACTGAGAAACTTGGTAAATACTATGAAGCTTGATTTACACTTATATCACCAATTTGGTAGATACTGCTTGGTGCGAACTAAATATTGTTCTTGGAACTTGGTAGAAACTGTAGAACTTGGTAGAGCCTAAATTACTTGGTTAACACTATAAACTGCAAGATAAACTTGATAGCTGCTAACCATCTAATTAAGTGTGTGTGTGTCACTAATAAACAAACTTGATTATAATGTCAAAAATACATATGCAATTTAACACTTTATAATTATATTTAATTTACATATAATTCAATTTCATTCAATTTCCTTGTCTCATTAATGAACAAGTCAAGGTAGGAGTTCATATCTATGCATCCTCCTCTACTTTTGCCTCTCTAACTTGTGCAAAATTGAAGTAGGATCTACGTCTTCTATTTTTTTTCTCTCCAATCACAAAATTCACTTCCCTCTTGGGTCCTATCTTGGTAAATTCAAGGTTTGGATGCATCTATGATCATATTTCTCACTCATATTTCCAATTTTTTCTTGAACTGCTTAACATTCCTTGAAACCTGCACAGTTTTCCTTGAAATCAACCCTCCTTGGTATATTTCATACATAGGGAAACCTATATTGGTATAGGTTTCACATGGGGCAACCTATACTTAAGAAAGTGAATTTTGGCAAGTTTTGAGGCCCATGTCAAAATATTTTCTTTTTTCTACCTAGTGGAATCGACTTTCACAAACTTGAAGCCAGAAATAACTATAAAAGAAGCCTTATTTGCTTCATTTGGTAATAAAAAGATTTGGTGGTTAAGCAACGTGGACATCTTAATTTAACAAAGAGAAATTGCAAGCTAGAATTCATATATTAAAGCTACCCATTGAAGACACAACTTAATTTTTGAAGATTTGTTTCCAAGAATTTTAATCAAGTTTCTCAATAAAATATCATATTTACACTATGGAGTTGCAAATGGATTGTGAGGATGCCTAGGAGTACTTTTTCTCTTGGGGGCTTGGTATGATTTCCTTGTTATTTTCAAATCTATGGATTATTACTTCAAGTTTACATTGTTACATGCACTGATATACATTTTGATTACACTTTCAAGCTAAGATTTTTCTCTTTAGTCTTAGATCTTGGTAGTTTACATAACTATGTCCTTTTTCATTCTAAATAAATAATCTAGATACACGATCACCATCACACTTTCATACTTTTCTAATAGTTATCCATGGAGGTGAAAATCACTAAAATGTAGGGTGACTAATTCATGACCCTATATAGCTAACCCTACACACACATACTCTCATATTTGTAGGTTTCAGAGCTCAAATTCATATACCAATTTAGATATTCATTTTGAAGTTTATTCCATATCCACTTTTCTATTTTGGATTTTGATAGTATCAAGTAAATGTTGCATGTTTAACCTTTTATTGTCTTAAAAAGTAAACATTTGATTTGTGTCTTTTTTGGGACCATTTTAGCCCTCCTTAGTGTGTCCATTCTCATTAAGATATTGCATTGCATTTAATTACATACATCATTTAAATCAAGATCCTTTCTTTTTCTTTAATCTTCCTCAAAAATTTATGTTGGCTCTAATTCTTATGCACAAATTCCCATTTATCCATTTATTTACCCTATTTATCTTTCCTCTTTGTTCTATTTTAGCCTTTATATATGATTTTCCTGCTTATTTATTTTTTTCCTCCCAAAATTCTAACTACCTCTCAACCCTACACTGCTTACCTCAGAGTTTTCACTCCCTCAAATGAGTCACTTTGGGGTCACCTGTACTAGGATAGGTCTACCTAGGTGACCCATGCTTTGTGGCCCACATTTCAAAGGGTTTTAAGGCTTGATGAAAGGTGTTTTCCCTTTTCCTGCCTTGTGGAGTCAGCTACCCAAAATTTAACTCTTAGAACCACTACAAAAGGAAGTCTCTTCCTCTCATTTTCACACCACACTCAAATATCTTGAAAATACAAGCTATTGATCCATGTTAATTATGTCTTCAATAAAAGACATTGTGAATTTAAGGAGTTCAAGAAAGCAAGAATTTCATCCATCAAGCATTAAAACATTTTCTTTCATAGATCTAGTTTTTTCTATAGAAAGAAAATGAGTTGGCCATCAAGGGAGGAGATCAACACCATTCATTTCCACTTACTTATTCTATGATCCATGATCCATGATTCATGAAAATAGTATATCTATTACATAAGTGAAGACATCTTACATTATACTTCTTCTACATGTCAACAAACATACAAGCAAATGGGCATCTTTGTGGATATTGTGGATCTGTACCCATGTACAAGGGCTTTATGAGAAAGGTATATATATTTAAATATACCTTGTTCACATGATTTAACTACTTCATTTCAAGCTAAATTATTTAATATGGGCTTGAACAAGGCAAGTCCCATCCTACAAATAATTCCCCTTTTTTTGTGCAGGTATGTTCATGAAATTACAAACTCAAAGATTTAATTTTTGTCACATATCTAAGATCTCTATTTTCAACTCTTCTAGGTATAGGTCACCCAAAATCAACTAATTCTGATAGAGGTCACCCAAAATTGACTTGTTCCTAGTACTTTAAGATTTTTATAGTCTGGAATCATAGGTCTCAAGATTCTCGATCTTTGCCTGTTCCCGATTTTGAAACAATTTGATAGGGTTAGTTCATATGGGTTAGTACATATCATATTTCTTTACATTAAACATAAAAGAACACCTTAAAAAGACAAAGGATTCTTGGAATTAACACTTCCTTTTAGGTGTAAATCTTTTATTAGCACCCCTATATCTATTTGAGTAGTGTTGATATGGTTTTCATATAAAAGCGATTTTACATTTTAGGATCATCTTTGTCCTCTTTTTCAAATGCACAATGAGAAAATGGTGAATTGCCATGGATTACTATTCCCCTATACATTTCTTGTCAACTCAACTTATGAAGTTTCCTCTTTTGATGTGGTAGCTCTACCTCCTTTATGTGCATATAAAGATATTTTCTTTATGCAATCTTTCTTTTGTTTGCATGATACTTAGATCCTTTTGGTACATTAACATTCACATCTTCATATTTAGATCTAATTTTTACCCACCTTATTTTGGTCACATTATTTGAATTCAAATACTTTCTATTCACCCATCATATTGTATCTTCTTTCCCTCTTTGTGTATGAGCTTTATCACTTGGAGTCCCACCTATAGTATTATAGTTAGAAGTCATAGACTTATGGGTTCTTTTGATCTTGAACTCCCCTTATTTTTTAGGAATCTTGATGAAACTAACATGCTCCCTCACTATCATAACCCTCTCATAGAGAATATATCTTTTTATTCTTCCCATGGTGAAGATGAAGATGAAGCCTTAAGAGTTCTTCCTTCTCAAGTCCAAAATCTCACTCATGAATTTGAAACATTTGTAATTTTTTTTAGCTCAAAAACATCATATTCCCAACACTCTTTCCACTATAGATGGATTAAGGAAACTAATTGAAAATTATGAACAAAATATTAAACTCTTATGTAACATTTCTAATCTTACTAATTCTAATTAATGTTAAACTTTTAACAAAGTGTGCTCAAGGGATAGTTTATGTTCCTTCTTCTACAAGTTGTGAAACTTCCTTACCTATTTCCACTTCTATTCCTAACATTTCCACATATGATCCACATCTCATCACAAATTTAATTCAACCATCCAATCCCAGATATGCGAGTCTTCCTTAATACCACATATATACAACATAAATAGAGAAACCATAATTCTCGCAAGAATAGAAAATGGGCTTCGTATTATCTCCACAAATACAGAATTAAAAACTTTTAGAAATACAATACGCAAAGCAACATGGGTGCTTTCTTTATAATACTCTTCAAGACAAAGCCACAAACTACTACCCCAAACTGCCTAGACATCAATAGGAGCCTTCCTTATATAGGAAAATTTTCACTACCCGAGAAGGTTCTAGATATTAACTCTAACCTTTGAGGCTGACCAATCCCCGAATAACTATTATTTTCTTATTTATTCCATAGGGTTCACTCAAACTATATTTTCAGGTAGCCCATCTTTCAAATTGTAGCTCTAATTTTCAACTATAAGTACTTTTCAAAATGATAACTCTTGATCTATAATGCTTGTCATGGGAAAACACTAGTCATCCTAGGTTTGACCTCATCTTAGAGCTTCTAAGGCCTTCAAAATTGAGTTGAAAGTTTTTTTACCTAGAAACCTCAATAACTTCTACAATATATAGATAGTATGACAATGAAGCTCCATTGGAAGGATAATATGACTAAGATGAACCTCCACCTGAGAAATTAGAACATTTTGAGTATGTATGACACACTTATTAACAATAGTTAGTTTCCACAAAAGGTAATTCTATACTAGAATGACCCTTATTGAAAAAAAATAGAAATTTTTTTGGGTGACGCAAGATTTCCCTTACACCTAGGATGTTCCCACATCATATATCCTTTCCTATGACTATTCCATGTGTGTCATTGCCTTTGTTTATGCCTTCATACAATAGTGTTCCTTTTTCATATTCCAATATTCATCTAATACTCCTAATATTCTTCATGCTTCTTCCACTTAAAATGTAAATCTTCCTAAAATTTCTTATGTTTTATCTCTTATAGATTTCTTCCATTGATTCTACCATGAATAGATTAGCTCAACTATCTTCTATTGATTCTGCCATCAATAGTTCAGATTACTATGGATGTATATAATGTGACAAAGTTAAATTTGGAACGTGCCTCTTGAGAATAGGTTATTGAATACTTCAAGGATTTTTCATAGATGATAAAGGAAATGATGAGGAATGTGGAAGGGAAATGTCAAAAATTGAAAGATGAGAACAAGTCCTTGTGTGAATATATGAACAACCTATCTCATCCAATGAGAGAAGAGGGTCGAGCCTTTGTTCCTCCTCAAATCCTTTTGGTTGAGTTAGTAGAGGCTATTGAAAGAATGATATAGATTTCTCAAAGTGGAAAATCTTGGGCAAAAGGCATCCAAAATCAAACATACATGCATGCTAAGTGCTTGGTGCAAATTCACAACAGGGCATTGGTTGTCCTTTCTAGGATACATTGTGGATGAGTTGTGGGAGGATGAATATATTTATTCAGATGAGGTGATCTTGCACTTGAAATATTTAATAGAGACCTCCAAATAGATGCAAGTCGATGGTATAATGCAGTAATCATGGCGATTGAAATGTTTGAGCATTTTAGTGGAGAGTCTCCTAGATTGAAAAAGGTAGTCAAGAATATTCAATAAGAGATCTCCAACACTATTCCATCACTATTATTGCTGAGATTGGTTGAGAATGAAATAGTGGTGGAAAATCTAAGAGGTAAAATCAAAGAGTTTTGTTCAATTGAATTACTTCATGAAAGATGACTTTGAGAACTCCATTTTCTCAAATCTCAAGCACACAACCCATCACTTTTTTTCGGATTGGGAAAGTAGTTTGAACAAATTTAAGTGAGAGATGACATTCTTGGAATTCAAACAAGAATCAATGCCAAGTGTTAGTATAAATGAGTTTGAGACCAGGTTGAATAGATTCCATGCAATAAAGGGGATGGGGAAAACATAGGCTATTCAAGGAAAAATGTATTTATTTCATAGTGGGCATTCATGTCTCCCCACTATCCTATTGGAAGAACATGCATAGTGGGCATTTGTTACCCCACTAAGGAAGTGGCACTCTCTTGATTGGTCCATGTGGACTTCCTATTAATTGTAGAGTATTTCTTCTTTCCCTAACCCTATAATTAGGGTTGAGGTGGAAAATTTGGGTCATTGGTTTCATTTCAATTTGAGTCACTCATTGTAAATGAGGACCTATTTAAGGCCTTAGTTTTCATTTGTAAAGGAGGGGATTATAAGACTATTTCCATGAGCTACTGAGCCATCAAAGTTATTGTTGAAGTAAGGTGATCCCTTGATATGTCTTAGTGCTTTCTTGTTCTCTTATTCCCTCACTTAAATTAGATTGGTTAGATAATTTTTTTTAATTCAAATGGAGAATGTAATGATGTTTGATGGATTCCATGACTTGCACTTTTGATGGTTTGTTGACTATATGTTGCTATGTGAAGTTAGCTCAAGCCCTCACTTTTGTTAATGATCAAATTTTATCAGTCAACAAGAATAGTTCATTTTTATGGTGTTAGCCGTGGCATTAAAATCATTTGTATAACCATTGAAGATTGCACTTGTTCTTGCAAAGTAGTAGTTTATCTTGGTTAAGTGGAGCTTGGTTATTTTGTGATTTGTCTATCACAAGAGTATCTATTGTTTTCATTAACCTTAGGAGTAGAATAAAATTTGTACCCTTTTCTTTCCACATAAATGTGAAAAAAACAAAAAAGGAGAGTACTCTGCTACAATATCCTTTGAGAATTCCCACATCGAGTACTATCTCAAATCAACTCAAGAAATTCAAAAGTAAGACACCTTATGATAAACAACACATCACATTTACCATTGAGCTTATCCATAGTCAAGAACTGACATAAAAGATACCTTAATCTATTGTGTGATCTTTTGTAATCTTAGCATACAAACAATTTTGATCAAAAGAGGATAAGATATCTCAATATTTTGTTCTACTATTGATGGGTCACAAAACACATATCAACATGACCACGTGCTTGATTGGTTCTCTTTGGCACTTGCATTTATATCTTCTTACTAATTAAGATATTGCTATATGTTTTATTCATCTTTTGAAGTTATTTTGATATCCATTGCCAAGCTTGCTCTTGCTCCTTGGAACCATTAAGTTCTTTTGTAATTTATTATTTGTAAAAAATCAACTTTACCCTACCAATGAAGTCTAAAGATTCTGCCTTCATTTTGCTTATCCATTCTTCAATCATCTTGTGATAAGTCCAACTTTTATATATGTCTTTAATGACTACTTTCTCAATAATCTCTTTAGAATCAGTGAGTGATAAAGTAGAAGATAAATTTCCAAAGGTGAATCAAAAGGATCTACAATGGATTTGATGTAGTATGACAAAACTTATTGTTTAAGCTAATCCTTTGATTACTTTTCTTCTGTGTTTTTTGCTTCAGTTTGGTTGCAAAGACTTGAAATTTGTACAAATCTCCTTCAATTGTGGAATGGCCAAGATCTACCTTAGTGATTTTAAAGTCACCTTCATTTGCCTCTTCTATATTCTTCTTTGAAGTGGGTCAATCAACTTTAGCATATAGGTTACCTAATAAAGAATCAATTGCCAACCTTGTTTCAACTATAAATCTTCTTAGGCTTGGTTGATCTTTGGACTAAATTGGTAACCATATCAAATCCTAAAGCCACTAATTGAATAACTCACATCTTGTTTTGTAAGCTCTTCTACAACCATGAAGAAGAAGATGCCTATAAGGACTCTCAAATATCAATGAAGGATGAGTTTAATAATGTAGAAGTATTAGGAACAAATAAAAAAAAGTTTCATTATAGGAAACATTTCCAACTAGTATCTTAAGAGGGGTAAAATTTTCAAGAGAAGATAATGTAGTAATAGTAGAAAGCTAAATAAATAGAAATTTTTTGTAGATCATTTCTTAAGAGGATTTTGAGGACCTGCATACTCTTCTCCTTTTGTTTCCTTGATTCAATCCAGTATCTTTTCCCTTGGCTTTGACCTCCTTTTCCTTATGTTAGGTACACTCTCATGTCATTTTTGCAAAATCTCCCCTATCTTCTTGATTTTCATCATCTTTGATTCTCTACCATAATTTTGACAAGCTTTTAGGGAATTCATGACTCGAGTGGAAACTTGTGGATTAGTAAAACTTGAACCTTTATGGCCATTATTCTTCCTCCTTGAAGAGTTGTCTTTGTTAGAAGGTTAGTTGGATGTGCTTTCAAAAAATCTCCTCTTAATCAATTCCTTTGTCCTTTGGACAACATAAATTGTTCTTTTATCCATAGTTTTCAACTTTTGAAGTGACCAATCAATAGGTGGTGGTGGCAATGCTTGAATCCTCTCAAGATAGAAAGGGTTAATCAAATCTAATATATCATGCTCAATGTTAGACATTCACTTCCAACCTGAAACAAACAATTTCCTTGACAGTAACTATCATCCAATTTCTAGTCCTCCTAAAAGTCCTCAATGTTGGGAAGATGATGAAAACTAGAGGAAAGATCAAACATGTCTGCAACATACCCATAGTTGTCAAAGGGAAATCTCATATTGTAGGGATACAACTTTAATTTGTGATTGACCTTTCAATACTTTGAGCATCTAGATTAGTTTTTATGATGTAATGAGAAATGCTAATTGGCAAGGAGACACCATTTTTTTATCTATTGATGCACGTTTCATTAATTTGGCTTATCTATAAACACTGTGAAAGCATCATTAACCCTTTAGAAATGACGATAGCTCTATTCTTAAAAATAAAGGAGGGGTGACAATTTATTCAAGCTGAAAGAGAAACAAGAACAAATAGAGAAAGGGCAGAAAACAACCCTATCAAGATCAACCAAGTGATCAAGTTGATGGGACAAGCCCATCAGAAGTTGAGTCTTATCAACAATGTTCCAATTAAACATATGGTCAGAAGCCCACTTTGCCAAACAATCAAGAACACTATTCCATTGCCTAGGAATATGAGTGAAAGTAACAGACTCCAAAGAAGTACACAAATTATGAATCTAGTCTACAATCAAAGCTATCTTCCAACTAACAACTTTAGAATGTTTCTAATTCAAAAAGTGTATCACCACTTGTGAGTCAGATACACAGATAAGCCTTCTCCAACCAAGGTCACAAGCATTCTTCATAACATACAAAATAGCTATAAACTCCATCAGGTTGTTAGTGTAATGACCTTTATAAATAGAAAACACAAACTTGACATCCCCCTTACTATCTCTACCAACACCACCAATGCTAGTAGGGCCTGGATTAGTGTTGATTTTAAGAATGCCCTGCAAAGGGGCACTCCACTTCCCCACTCTATTTATCTTTCACAAGGGATGCCTACACATCTTTATTAGTAGTTTTCCACGTGAGGGGGGAATATTCAAATGATTATTGAAAATATCCTCCCTTGGTTCCATGGCCTCAGAAGTGTCACATTTTGTGGAAACAATTCCCCCAAAGAATGGAGAATTTTCCACCATAAGTGAGGAACCTCTAAAAACTCACCCTTAAAGATACGACACTTCCTTTCCAACCAGATATGCCAAATAATAAAGGAGGGTCCAGGAGTCTAGGAAACTTGAAGAAATGAAGTCTTGATAGGAGCCTTACCCAAGTGAGCAAATAACTCTACTAGTGAGGAAACATGCCAACATGATTGGTTCCACACATTCCACCAAGAGTGCAAAATATATCTAGTGAAAGAGCATTGGAAAAAGAGATGAGAGATATTTTCTTCACTAGTTTGACATAGAACACACATTGAGGGACCTTAGAAGCCACACTTGCATAAATTATCCCACATAAGGCATTGGCTATAGACCACCAACCACATAAAAAAATTACATTTGGGCCAAGAAAACTTGTACTAGACTTGCTTCCACCAAGGCATCTGAATGTCCCCCAACGTCTACCGAAGAAGCTCAACATATCTTGTAGACACTGAAAATTTTCTAGACAAATCTTCACTATCTCAAGAAAGAACATCATTACCCACAAAAGTAGTACACTCATGAGACTACAACATTTGAAACAACTCCTTCCTACCCTCCATAGATCCTCCTGGAGCCCATTCAGAAGGGTGTTTCCAACGAAGGGAAGGAGCCAAACCTCTAACACACCCTATCTTATAAAAATCAACTATCTCCCAACTAACAACACTAAAATTTTGATAGAGGGCATGTAGCTAAGGATGAGTGGTAAGACTAGGAGGGTACCCATGCCAAGAGTCAAGCCAAAATAAAGCTTGTGATCCCAAATGGAAAATCCAAAAGAGACCATCTTCAACCAACTGAGCTCCAAACTTTAGTGTATTCCAAATCATGGATCCTCTCCCTTCTAGAAGAAAGCGGTGAACTTCAACCAAATCAATATTTGGAAAATACTTATGGGTGAGAATACAAGCCCAAAGTTGATGTTGGTTAGTACATCAATGCTAATAAAGTTTTGCAGCGAGAACCTATCCATTTAAAATAACTAATCATAAGCTAAGGCCACTGTCCTTCTAAGGTCTACACACTATTTCCCATTTAACCAAACTCCATTTGGAAGTTGAAAGGTTCCCACTCCAAAGAAATTGATGGGATAGAGCATCAAATTCTTGAACAAAATACATAGGAGCAACCTAAAAAAAACACTTGTAAATAGGAAGGGCTTGAATAACTGATTTTAATAGAGTCAGGTTGGCAACAATTGATAGCCATATATGAGTCCAATCATTGACCTTTTGTCATAGTTTATCAAGTGAAACTTTCTAGGAAGATCTAGGATGTCTACCAATAGTAAGAGGAATACCCAAATAAACAAAGGGAAGAGACCCAATCTGAAACCTCAAAATAGCAGCAATACACCTCTAAATAGCTTGGGGAGTATTGAACAAAAAAATAGAGGATTTTTTCTCATTGACTTTCAATCCCAAAGCTGCAAGATACACATCCAAAGCATGCCTAAAAGAAGTAGCTTCCTAAAGATGGGCCTATCCCATAAATGAAGTATCATCCACAAACTAAAGATGTGAAATACGAGGCAAGCCAACACCCCATTTCCACCCATGAATCAAACCTTGGTGAACACAAAGCTTAAGAAAGCGGCCCAAACCCTTAGCTAGAATGATAAAGAGATAAAGTGAAATAGGATCCCCTTGGTGAAGTCCTCTAGATGCACCAAAGGGCTTTGAAGGAACACCATTCACCAAAACAAAAAAAGAAGCTGAAGTAACACAACTCATAATCCAATTCACCCATTGTTGGAAAAAACCAAAGGCCAAGAGGATCTTTTGGAGAAAACTCCATTTGACTCTGTCATAAGCCTTAGCCATATCCAACTTAACGAACATAGCTCACACTTTTGATGTATTCATAGAATGAATAACTTCAAAAGCAATAACAATACCATCAAGAATTTTCTTACCAGCCACAAAACTGCCTTGATCCTCTGAAATCACAATTGGAAGGCATATCTTGAGTCTATCAACAATCAATTTGGTGTTAATTTTGTACACAACACTACAAAGAGCAATGGGGCAAAAGGAGTCAATATTGTTAGCACCTTATTTCTTAGGGATAAGAGTTAGTAAAGTAAAATTCAATGCACGAAGCATTTTCTTATCCTGAAGGGATTCCTTAACCACCTCCAAGAGATCCACATTAATAATTTTCCTAAATTCCTGAAAGAATTCCATAGGGAAGCCATCTGGGCTTGGAGCTTTACCTTTATTCATCCCAAACACAACCTCTTCAAGTTCAGATATCAAAATTGGATGAAGAAGAGAATCATTCATAGTATTTTTGATAAGAGAAGGAATGCATGAAATAATTAAGTTCTCCTCCTCAGCTGTAGGCTAAGAATCATTAGTAAAAAGGTTAGAATAAAATTGAAGGGGTTCCCATGTCATACTAGACTGAGAAGAAATCTTAGGTGTTGGAAATGATTGAGGAGTAATGGAACTGGTAAAGAATGTTTTCAATCATTGTTTTGTCATTGATGTTAAACTTGCTACTTGCAGGAATGACAATTGCTTTAGTGATCCAAATACTATCAATTAGTTGATTGACAAGGAGGTGGCAATAAAAAAAATGTAACTATAGTACCTAGAGAAAGGTTGAAGTTATGATGTTGTAATGAAGTATAAGGAACAACTAAGCAATTGATAAAATAGTGTATTGATGACATACTCTAAGAACATGAACACACCAAGACATATCAAAGATCAAGAGCGAAGCAAGCTAGTTAGTGCCAAATAGATTTTTAGTTGAAGCCAAGAAAAGTTCAACTTAGTGTATGCCGAGCAATCTTCAGGTGCCGAGTGAAGATCAGGTGCCAAGTAGTAGAAAAGAAATAGGTGTCGAGTAAGTTTTCAAGTGCCGAGCAAGATATAAGTGTCGAGTGAATTTCAAGAGGCGAGTTTCACATAATTTCTTCAGGTGCCGAGCATTAGTAAATCAATAATGTCGAGTTGCTGCATTATTTTGAAAATCGAAGATTCGCCAGATCTGAGCTGACATGGTTGTTATCTAGAATTCTGTGAATCAGATAGAAGATAAGAATGATGAGCTGGTGGCACAGAACACTATGTAAATCATTTTTGACAAATACAATTGGATTCTAGATGATGTTTCTACATAAGAGAAAAATATGGGATAGATACATTATATCTTACCTAACCTATTGAAACCCTAAAGTTGGAAAGAGAGAATTGAGCAGGAAAGGTATTCCAGATTTCTATTTAAGGAGTCATAAGGTCACGAAGCAAAGTGTGGTGGTCGAGCATGAAATCATGAAGTGCTGAAGAAGGTGCTAAGGTAGAAGAGAGCACAGATACTCTACTTCAATAGGTGACCATAGATATGATTGCATTGGTATGATGAGTAAGAAGACTCAAGGTGACGAAGCTTGGGATGACAAGCTTACAGAGCTACAATGATTAAAGCCAAGCAACTTGGATTGAACTAAAGTGTGATTTGTAATCTACAAGATATGTTGTAAGTTGTATCAAATCAAAAGTCATTATTGTTACTCTCTAGCAATTGTAACAATTAAAAATGAATCCTATGGACTTAGGTTGGTTTAATAGCTATGTTGTAAATCTTTTAACAGGGTGACATTCCAAGTGAATGTTCCAAATTCCTTTAACCAGGCCCATTCCTAACAGTATGGTGAAATCCTCTAACAAGGTCGCATTTAACAATGTGTTGTGGCATTTAATAGGGCAGACCATCAGAAGTGGTTGAAATCAATTGCGCAGTTATTTTGTGGGTATCATCTCCACTCTAGTTTTACCTTCTTATTCTTGAAGGGTTTTTGGGTTATCAAATTATTAGTGTTATGGTGTGATGCATGTTTACTTTTCATAGTTGTTTAAATGTTCAAATTGCATGCATGATAGTTTCAGTTATGTGCTATTAAGGATTTGGAGAAAAAGTGGCATTGGACCTTGGATAACTGATTCACACCCACCCCCCCCCCCCCCCCCCCCCTCCTCAGTTATTCTAAAGAATTATAACAATTGGTATCAGAGCGTTGTTGCTGACTTAGTTTAAAGTGAATAGAAGCAAAAAAGATCAAAATGCCTAAGAGAGAAGTTCTCAAGCTCAACAAAGACAACTTGATCATCTTTTTCGTTCATATCAAGTCTATAAGCATCATAAGATTATCAAGTTAAGTTTACCTCCCATGGATCTTTACCATGGTCTTTTGCCTAAACCTTCCATACCTTGTTTATGTTGGATCCATAGGAGATTATGCCCAAAATTCAATTGTTATTGAACATGTTGATCCAACTGGTACTCTTACTGCAGAAGATTTGAAAAACAAATAGGAACACAATCAAACAATGTTGGAAATTGCTTCTACACTCAACTATGCTGAATTCAATGATATCAAAGGATGTGACATTGCATTCAAGATGTGGAAAGACCTATCATACATTTATGGAGGAGATCAGAATGTCCAAAGAGAAAAAAGAGAAAGCCTCAAAGGAAAGTTCGATTATATGAAAATGGAAGAAGGTGAGAATGCTATTCAGTATCCCTCTAGAATAAAGGAAGTGGTAAGTGCAATAAGATGTTTGAGTGGTCAATTAGATGATGATACTATTAATAGTAAGTTTTTTAGAACCTTGCTTCCTATCTATGCTATTAGAGTATCAGCTATACAAGAGCTAAGATGTGTGCTAGGAAACAATCTAAGTTTTGAAGGTATAGTGGGTAGATTCACTGCATTTGAGTTATCTAACTTTGACAACTACAGACTTGATAATGTTGAATTTGCTTTCAAGGCCAAGCTATCACTGAAAGATGTTGAACAGGTGAAATCAAAGAGGGGAAGAAAGATGAACTATGTATCTAGTGATAGTAGCACTGATGAGGAAGATGTGGAACACTTAGAAGCATTACTAGTTAGAATATTTCATAGAGGCAAAGGAAAATTCAAAGGTAAGCTACCTATCTTTTGTTTCAATTGCAATGAAGTAGGACATATTGCTACAAGGTGTACACAGAAAAAGGAATACAAGGAAGGCAACAAGTACAAAAATAGAAGAGAAGATGATAAGAGAGATTACAAAGACAAAGGCAAGAAGTGTTATATTGTTGAAGAAGATTTTGATGATGATGATGATGAAGTTCTCTGCGTAGCCATGAAGGACCAATCTGATGAAGAAGAGCCTACAGCACTGGTAACATGTATGAACAAGAATGACAGATGGATCATAGATAATGGATGCTCACATCACATGAGAGGAGACAAAAGTAAGTTTGTTAACTTTATTCAGTATGATGGAAATAGTGTTAGATTTGGTAACGATGCTCCATGTCAAATCAATGGAAAAGGTTCCATTAAGCTTACAGAGAAAATTTCATGTGATAATGCATACTATGTTGAAGGACTAAACTACAATTTTCTAAGTGTCTCACAGTTAGGCAATGTAGGGTGCAAAGTAGAATTTGGAAATAAAACTGCAAAAATCTATGATACTGATGGTAGATTGATAGGAAAAGGAGATCAAACAAGAAGTAATATGTTTTATCTTGATCTGGAAAGTACTTCTTGTCTTGTTGCAAAATTTGATGATGTGTGGCTATGGCATAGAAGGCTATGTCATGCCAACTTTGATAATCTAGTCAATATTAGCAAAATGAAGAAAGTCAGAGGATTACCTAAACTGAAGAAACCTGACAATATCATGTGCAAACAACGTTAGCTAGGAAAGATGACCAAGTCAAGTTTCAAGAGTAAAAACTATACATCTAAAGAAGTACTTGAGTTAGTTCATACTGAATTATGTGGTCCAATAGAAGTACAAAGCTACAAGGGAGATAAATATATAATGTTGTTTTTTGATGACTATTCCAGGATGATGACTGTTATATTCTTAAAACAAAAATCTAATGATTTTCAAATGTTTAAGTGGTATGTGGCTAGAGTTGAAAAAGAAATAGGAAAGAGTTTGAAATGCCTAAGATCAGACAGAGGTGGTGGATTCACATCAAATGAATTTGAGATATTTTGCAAAGACAAAGGAATCAAGAGACAAACATCAGCTCCTAGAACTCCCCCACAAAATGGAATTGCCGAAAGAAGAAATAGATCTATGATTGACTATGCCAGAACATTAATGATGGAAAAGACTGTTGCTCTGAAATATTGGAGAGAAGCTGTAAGTGTGGTTGTTCATACACTAAACCAAGTACAAGTCAAGAAAGGTACTAATGCAACACCTTTTGAATTATGGTATGGTCACTCACCCAATGTAAAGCATTTCAAAGTATTCAGTTGCAAATGCTTTATCCTTAAAGATGTTAGAAATGGAAAATTTGATGCAAAAAGTGATGAAGGCATATTCTTTGGTTACTCCACTGGAAGTAAAGCATACAAGTGTTTAAATACTAATACTGACAAAATTGTGGAAAGTGCGAATGTAAACTTTGATGAGCATGCAGATGTCCAAGTTGAAAAACCAAAGAGAATGGATGACTACAGAAGCTTTGTGTATTATTATGAAGGAATGCCTATTAACAAGGATACTATCAATCAAATTGGGATTCAACAACAAGTTTCAGTCTCAACCAAGTCACAACTAGTGAATGTCGAGCTGCATTCAGAAGTCGAGTTGCAGAATGAAGGAAGTGCTCACTCTGACTCTGAAGTCAGTGCACATGATAGAGATGTAGAACTACCTAACAACGAAGTGCATAGTGATCCTGAATCTGACTAATCAAATATGGAAACAAGGACAGAACCAAGATTGTCCAAATATGTGAAGAGGCATCACCTTGCTGAATAGATAATTGGTGACAAAGATGCAAGACCAATGACAAGGAATAGACTAAGAAATGAATCATGTCTGTTAAGAAAATTTGAACCTAAAATAGTGTATGATGCATTACAAGATGGTGACTAGTATAAAGCTATGGAAGAAGAGATTGATCAAATAAAGAAGAACAAAACTTGGAGTTTGGTTCCCAGACCAGTTGACAAGAATGTGATTGGCACCAAGTGGGTATTTAGAAACAAGCTAGATGAGAATGGTGAGATTACTAGAAACAAGGCCATACTAGTATGTAAGGGTTATGCTCAAGAAGAAGGATTAGACTATGGGGAAACATTTGCCCCTTGTTGCGAGAATGGAAGGAGTAAGAACTTTACTTGCATATGCTGCATATAAAGGTTTTAAAGTCTATCAGATGGATGTAAAGTCTACTTTTCTGAATGGTATATTGGAAGAGGAAGTCTATATTGAACAACCAGAGGGATTTGTTGATGAAAACAATAGGGATATGGTTTGTAAACTACATAAAGCACTCTATGGTCTGAAACAAGCACCTAGAGCATGGTATGAGAGACTTCACAAGTATCTAGTACAAATAGGATTTGAAAGAACTGATGATAACAACAACATGAACATCAAATCAAAAGAAGGTAAGGATATTATTGTATCTAAAATCTTTGTGGATGACATAATGTTTGGAAGAAAGAAAGTGCTTTGCAAAAGTTTTGCTAACAAAATGAAACATGAGTTTGAAATGTCTATGTTTGGAGAAATCACATTTTTTGTTGGTTTGCAAGTACATCAACTAAAACATGGTATATTTATGACACAATCAAAGTACATCAAAGATATACTTAAAATGTTTGGATTAGAAGACTCCAAACCAGTCAGTACACCAATTGCAACAAGACATAAGCTATCCAAAAATGATGTATCAGCTGAAGTTAATAAAAAAAAGTATAGATCCATGATTGGAAAACTACAATATGTTGTACATAGCAGACCAAACATAGCATTAGCAATTGAAATAGTGGCTAGATTCTCTGCTAATCCTAAAGAGAACTATCTCATTGCAGTAAAAAGAATAATGAGTTATCTCAAAGGAACTGATGACTTTGGCCTATATTATAAAAAGAATGAAAAGTTTGAGCTCAATGCATACATAGATGCAGATTGGGGAGGCAACATTGATGACAAAAAGAGCACAAGTGGAGGAGCATTATTTTTAGGTAAAAGAATAGTTACTTGGACTAGCAAGAAGCAAACATGCACATCTCAGTCCACTGCAGAATTAGAATATGTGGCAGCAGCAGTCAATTGCACAAACATTGTGTGGCTCACACATTTATTGCAAGGAATGAAAGAAGAGGTAACCAAACCTGTGATATTGTATTGTGATAATATAAGTGCTATAAACATATCCAAGAATCCAGTAATGCATGCAAAAACCAAGCATATTGCAATCAAGTATCACTATGTCAGAGAATTGGTAGAAGAAAAACAAGTGAAGATGGAGTACATTCACACAAAGGAACAAATTGTAGATCTCTTCACCCAACCATTGCCCAAAGATGCTTATGAATATCTTAGAGGCAAGTTGGGGGTAATGCCCCTAACTCAAGTAGTTTAAAGCAAAGAAGCTGCCCTACATCAACAGGAACAATCAATGAAATATCAGAAGAATGATGCAGAAGATGACAGCAGGAGCAGAAACTCCAAAACAGTCACAAGCATGGTGACAAAGGGAGAAAACATGAGATGCAAAGCTTATATTTCACATGTGAAAGATGTTACATCTTTGGCATTTATGTCAAACAGGGAGAAATATGCAAAAAAATGATCAATACAAAGTAAGAGGGTGATATATATGAAAGAGGGATATTTATGAGAAACTAAAAGGTAAAGATATGGAGATATATGAGATCAGTAGTAAAGGATGCAACAGTCAAGAAGGAAGAAGAATGTAGCAAAAAATTTTGGTGGTAACTAAGTTAATCAAGTGATCAGTTTGGTTTGCCATCAATGCCAAAGAGGGAGATTATTGGAAATGATTGAGGAGTAATGAAACTGGTAAAAAATGTTTTCAATCATTGTTTTGTCATTGATGTCAAACTTGCTACTTGCAAGAATGATAATTGCTTTAGTGATCCAAATACTATCAATTAGTTGATTGAAAAGGAGGTGGCAATCAAAAAGATGTAACTAGAGTACCTAGAGAAAGGTTGAAGTTATGATGTTGTAATGAAGTATAAGGAACAACTAAGCCATTGATAAAATAGTGTATTGATGACATACTCTAAGAACATGGACACACGAAGACATATCAAAGATCAAGAGCTAAGCAAGCTAGTTAGTGCCAAATAGATTTTCAGTTGAAGCCAAGCAAAGTTCAACTTAGTGTATGCCGAGCAGTCTTCAGGTGCCGAGTGAAGATCAGGTGCCGAATAGTAGAAAAGAAATAGGTGCCAAGTAAGTTTTCAAGTGTCGAGAAAGATATAAGTGCCGAGAAAGATATAAGTGCCAAGTGATATTGAAGTGCCGAGTGAATTTCAAGAGGTGAGTTTCACAGAATTTCTTCAGGTGTCGAGCATCAGTAAATCAATAATGCCGAGTTGCTGCATTATTTTAAAAATTGAAGATTTGCTAGATCTGAGCCTATGTGGTTGTTATCTAGAATTCTATGAATTAGATAGAAGATAAGAATCATGAGCTAGTGGCACAGAACACTATGTAAATCATTTTTGACAAATAAAATTGGATTCTAGACGAAGTTTCTAGATAAGAGCAAAATATGAGATAGATACATTGTATCTTACCTAACCTATTGAAACCCTAAAGTTGGAAAGGGAGAATCGAGTGGGAAAGGTATTCCAGATTTCTATTTAAGGAGTCATAAGGTCATGAAGCAAAGTGTGGTGGTCGAGCATGAAATCATGAAGTGTTGAAGAAGGTGCTAAGGTGGAAGAGAGCACAGACACTCTGCTTCGATAGGTGACCATAGATATGATTGCATTGGTATGATGAGTAAGAAGACTCAAGGTGATGAAGCTTGAGATGACAAGCTTACAGAGCTGCAATGATTAAAGCCAAGAAAAGGATTGAACTAAAGTGTGATCTGTAATCTGCAAGATATGTTGTAAGTTGTATTAGATCAAAAGTCATTATTGTTACTATCTAATAATTGTAATACTTAAAAATAAATCCTATGGACTTAGGTTGGTTTAATAGCCATGTTGTAAATCCTTTAACAAGGTGACATTCCAAGTGAATGTTCCAAAGTCCTTTAACTAAGCCCATTCCTAATAGTATGGTGAAATCCTCTAACAAGGTCACATTTAACAATGTGTTGTAGCCTTTAACAACACAGACCATTAAAAGTGGTTGAAATCAATTGCGCAGTTATTTTGTGGGTATCATCTCCACTCTAGTTTTACCTTCTTATTCCTAGAGGGTTTCTAGGTTATCAAATTCTTAGTGTTATGGTGTGATGCATGTTTGCTTTTCATAGTTTTTTAAATGTTCAAATTGCATGCATGATAGTTTCAGTTATGTGCTATTAAGGATTTGGAGAAAAAGTGACATTGGACCTTGGATAACTGATTCACCGCCCCGCGCCGCGACCCCCCCCCCCCCCCCCTCCTCAGTTATTCTGAAGAATTATAACATTAAGTCCTTCAGTAATAACAAGAGAAGAAATATACCCTTTATTATGATGAGCCTGAACATAATGATGAAAAAAAGCAGTATTTCTATCCCCTTCTTGCATCCAATCAATGCAAGCCTTTTGTTTCCAGTAAATCTCTTCCCAAAGTTCCCATTCTTCCACATCCCACATAGCTTGGGATTCAGCCCTACCAAGAGCCTCTGTAAGACCAAAGTCCCTTATTTGGCGAATAATCATTGTAAGATGATATAGAGCATTCCTCTTTCTAGATTGAAGGTTCCCAAAGAAAGAAGTATTCCATCTCTTAAGATGATATTTGACATATTTAAGTTTCTACTCAAAGACAAACATAGTTGTGCCATAAGATAGGCCACCTTCTCTCCACCACTTAGCCACCAAATCATAAAGGGATGAGTCTTGGAGCCATATAAGATGGAATCTAAAAGAAGGGTTCTTAGGGAGTGCAACAGGAGAAGAAGAGAACTTAATTGGCCAATGATCAAAACCTCTCCAATCAAGAATTCTAGAACTCGTAATTAGGCCACCGCCAACCCAATAACATAAAACAAGAAACCTATCCAAACATTCTAAGATAGCTTCTTGAATACTCCGTCTATTGTTCCAAGTGAAAACCCCATTTGAAGGCTTAACATCAATGATAGAAAGAACATCCACCTGGGCTTGAAAAAGATCAGAAGCAGGGCCAAGCCTAGGCCAACCTCCTCTTTTATCCTCAAGACTTAAAATAGAATTAAAATTGCTTCCTAAAATCCAAGGAAAATAAGGATCACAAGAACACACATACCTAATGTGATCCCAGAGATGAATCTTCCCATGAATGTCAATAGGGGCATAAAAATTTGTCACAAGAATAGTCTCACTAGAATCTAAGGTAGTAACCACCATAGAGATTGAGTAATGACTAGAAATCCACCAAAGGGGAGAAATCTTTTGAGGGTCCCAGAATAGAGCCAAACCTCTAGAATTCCCTTGTGAACCAATACTTTGACAATGACCAACATACCAAATGCATGGAGCATGCCGATGCATAACCTCAATGGAAACCTTAGTCTCTTGAACACAAAAGACATGCAAAGAATGAATTGCAATCAAATCATGAATAGCTTTTTGACAAAAGGTGCTATTCAAACCCCTCACATTCTAATAGAGAATGATCATTGATGGGTTTGGGAAAAGTGAACATCAATAGGTTTAACAAACCCAAATTCCACCAACAAATCTCCAGTCATTTTTATCTTTTCAAGGTTTTTTTACCACCCTTTTGAGGAGCTATGAGTGGGACTTTTCTTAAGGGGTCATTATTGCACTCCCAATCTATGAGATGAACCCTTATTTTGAGATGAAACTAAAACTTCTCTAGCTAAATCTACAAAAACAATGTCATCCTCTATGGAATTATTTAAAGTCACTTGAGCCACTTGTTGTCCCTGAATAGCTTGAATTGGTTATAGTTCAAGAGCTACTACAACCTCCATACTAACCCCAACACTATTAGAAGTGACCACATGTGGGACCCCTTCTGCCAAAGCTAAATTCTCTAACACCTCAAACTTATTAAAGCATCCATCTATCTTTCTATCCTTGAATGGCCTCTTTTGACCTCATCCTTTAGCCTTAGTTTTAATAGGTACAAATCCTTCCTTGTCCTTTCCTTGAGGTTCACCCATCATGGGAGCTTTCCCTTTTTCCTCTTTACCTAGAGGAGGAGGTGTTTAAAAGGAGAAATGAGCTTCCTTATGAACTTTAGGGCAATGTCGTAGGAGATGGCTATACTCATGAAAAAACCAACATCGAAAAGGAAGAGATTCATAATCTAACTATTGAATCCATGATGAAGATCCCAAAAAAAATTCCATCAAATTTGGTAAGGGATTATTTAAATCTATCTCAAAACAAATATGGGCAAAAGAAATCACCTTTTTATCAAGGGTTTGTGTAGCAACTTCCGTAGGCTTTCCTAAGAGACTAGCAATTTTATGTAAAATGTCTTCTTGCCAAAACTCTAGGGGAGGCAAGGTAGACGAACTCAAATAGGAAATCAAGAAAGCATATCTTTAGCTGAATTAAAACTTGCATGCCATGGTTTAATAAATAATCGAACCTGATTATAAAAATACAGGCCACCTTCAAAAACTCTATTGCAATCTGCAATATTTGAGAAAATAACCATAAAATAACTATTTGCCACAAGCATCATGTCCATATCTCCTTCAATCTATCAAGAACACTAGATCCAAGCCTCAAGAGTGGACAAAGGAATATGAATACCAAGAAAATTAAAGATTAGAGCATGTCTACTCTAATATGAGACATCTTCTTCCACCAAATCAGGGGGAATGACCAAAATTGGGGTGATCTTGGGTTCTAGGAAGACACCCATTGACCTTCTTCATATTAGGACCATCACTCATATAAAATGTATCTGCTTGTTGTGCATGCATGCTTGAAGAGGACCCATTATGAGCCTTGTCCATGCGAGAAAGATCCACAACTGATGCCATAGAAATATCTGCCATGCAAAGATTGAAGCCAGGAAAACAAACAAAAACTAGAGCAACTGCCAGCAAACTGAAAAAGTCTCCACAGATGCCAAACATAAACAAAACCCACTGTAATAAACAAAAAACTACTTTGCTGCTGAAATGCTTCCACATAACCCCCACATGAAAACCTGCAACCAAGCTAGGGCACCTCCATCTCCATATCCTATCTTCCCTTCCAATCACCTTGATCTGCTATCTATTCTCTTGATGTGAATTCTAAGTGCTCATTTGTTTTAAGATCCTAGCTCTATTCTAATTGTTACTATAGATAATTAGTATAAATATGAGTGGTGTCACCATAAATACCCCTATTATTGAGTCCAGGCCAATTCTTCATTCCTGAGATGATAAAGAAGAGATATGACATCACATAAAAGTATTGATTTGCTTCGAGTTAGTTTAGCTGGTCATGTCTGCTATTACTACCGATTTTGGCCCTATTAGTAAATTGAATACCTTCACATATAATGTTGATAAAGAGGAATGTCTATCCTTTAATATTTTCTCAATTCTCATTCTGTGTTAACCTATGAATTGACTTCTACAACTATTAATTTCCTTTCCTTTGCATTGAAATCAATTAATAGCTATGATATTAAGGTATATTAAGGCATTAAGGTTTATTGTTATGAATTGGTCTCTAACTAGTAATTTGAATCTACCTTTGCCACCACCGTATTCTCCATTGTCTTTGCCTCTCAAGTTATTAGACGTATGGTCTTATTCATTCTAATACTAAATTTGGACATTAGCTAGCTACCAGATAGCCTACCACATGCGCTAACCCACTATCCAACAATTTTTTTGCCACTGAAGCTCTTGTGAAAAAAAAAATCACAACCCTAAAATTTTGCTTGGTACATGAAGGTGATGAGTGTCAGTTTTGCTCGGCACCAATGGATGCTAAGTGATAGGAAGGTATCGATTAAGCTTGGCACAAGAGGAAGCTGAGTGAACTTGGCAAACAAAGGGTAACTCGGCACAAGTATATGTCGAGTGAGCTCAACATCAAGCAATGCCGAGTGAGCTCAGTAGCCACTACAAAGTGGTGCTCGACAGAAGTGGATCCTGAGTGAGCTTGGTTTAAACTGTAGACAAAACTCAGTGAGAGCAACAAAGAGGATTTAATATAGACCAAATCGAGTGGGCTGTAAGCTAGACTTACAACCTGGATTTTACCACCATTAAAACTAGTGAGCTAAAGGATGAAGATTCCAACTTTTCAAATGCAAAGATAAATAGAAGAAGAACAATACATTTTAGTATGTCTGCTTGCTTTCTTTCTATTCAAATGTTATAAAACTATTACAAAATCTAGGAGCATTCGGCTTCAACCAAAAAACCCTAAAATATTCAAACTGATAAAAAACTTTAAACTTTAAACTTGTAGCTCTAATGGCTGCATACAACAATGCCTAGAGCAATAACTGCTTCACAGGACAAATCCAAAAACAATGAACTTATAGAATGACAAGAGGAAACACATGCAACTGTATACACGAGAACAAACTTCCTTCTATCTTCTGACCTCTGACTTGATCTATTAATCAACTTCCTTCTTTGCTCTACTCTTCTGCAACTCTTTAATCTACTGAACTCTTCAACTGACTAAATTAATTAGATTCATTCCTTCTTTCTCTCTTCAAAAATGTTTTCCCCCTCTTTTCCAAATTTGAAACTCACCTACCAAGCATTAATATTTCTAACATAGTCAGGGTGGTAGGTGGACGTTTGGCTCTAGGGGCAAATGATTATCTACATTTAATATTTCAACACTCCCCCTTTGTCTCAAGCCAAACAAACAAGGATCACTCCTAATCCAAATCAACTACACCAAGACTCTCTCTTACGTGTAAAAAAATTCAAATGCCTAAAGGCTTAGTAAAAATGTCTGCTAGCTATTACTCAGACTTGCAAAATTCCATTTTGGTAGCCCCATTCTCCACCAACTCTCTGATGAAGTGATATATGATCTCTATGTGCTTGCTTCTCCCATGGAAGACTAGATTCTTGGACAATGAAATTAAGGAGATGTTGTCACAATAAATTGTGGTTCCATCCTCTTTCCTTTCATTCAAATCTGTCAAGATCCTTCTTAATCAAATAGCTTGACATGCTACTATATTTGCTGCTATGTATTTAACATCTGTTGTAGATTGAGCAACGATAGGTTGCTTCTTGGATGCCCATAAAATTGCACCTAATCTCATGTGAAACATGTATCCAGAACTGCTCTTCCTATCATCTAAACTTCTAGCCCAATCACTATCTGTATAACCCACCAACTTGAAATCATTTGCTGCAATATACAAAATCCCAAATCTCTTGGTACCATTCACATACCTTAGGATCCTCTTTCTCACTCACCAAAGAGAATCTTTTGGTGTTTCCATAAATCTGGAAATCAAACTTACTGCATACATCATGTCTAGCTGAGTTGCAGTCAAATACATCAAACTTCCAACCATACTCTTGTATAGTGTTGAATTCACATTTTTGCTGCAATCTTGCTTGCTCAATTTCATACCTACTACTATTGGTGTTGGGGTTGCCTTATTGTTTTGCATTTTGAATCTCTCCAAGATCTACTTTGCATATTTTTCTTGAGAGATGAAGATGTCATCATGCATTTGTTTTACTTCTATGCCTAGAAAGTACTTCAAGAGACCTGCGTCTATCATTTCAAATTCATTTTTCATGGCCTCTTTGAACTCACCAACTAGGTAATTATCATTTTCGATGAAAATTAAATCATCAACATACAAGACAACAATCAACACATTGCCATTTGTTGCCTTGATGTAAAGTGTGGGCTCACCATTGCTTTTGCTAAAGTCATTGCTCATCAAATATGAGTCAATTCTATTGTACCATGCCCGTGGAGCTTGCTTGAGCCCATAATGAGCTCTCTTCAATTTATACACCTTGTGTTCTTCACCTGTAACTTCATAACCAGGTGGCTACTCCACATAAACTTCTTCTTTCAATACACAATTCAAGAAGATGGCCTTCACATCCATTTGATATACCTTCCATTTGTGCTGGGCTGCAATTACTATGATAGCACGCATAGTTTCCATTCTTGGAACTAGGGCATGTCTCATCATAATCTCCGCCATACCGTTACTTGTATCCCTTGACCACTAAATGTGCCTTATGCCTATCTATTTTTCCTTCAGCATTGCACTTGGTCTTGTAAACTCATTTCACTCTAATTACTTGTTTCTTGGGAGGAAAAATAGTTAACTCCCATGTCTCATTTCTTTCAATAGCATCTATTTCCTCATCCATGGTAGTACACCATTTCTTTTCATTCATAGCTTCCTCAAAATAAATTGGATTACTATGAGAAAATAGTGCAAAATTTACACTCTCATCATAGTCTTCCTCATACCTTTCATCTTGGTATATCTCCTTTAGACTCTTGGTCTTTCTTGGCAATAGAGAGGTGAGAGTGAGATTTGAATTTTTAATATTGCTTCTGCTACTATTTTGTATACTAGCTTAAGGCTATCTTGAAGTGCTTGGAGCTGTTGCTCGGCATGTTAAGGGCTGCTTCCCTTTTTGCTTTTGTCTACAATCTATATTTGCTAGTCCAACTTCTTGCTGATCACCAGTATCATCTTCTTCCTCTTCAATAGTAGGCACTTTACTTGAAGTGCTTGAGGATTCATCTACCAAGCCATCCCATGACTAATTTTTAAGAAACTCCACATCTCTTGAAATGATAATCTTCTTGGCGATTGGATCATACAATCTATAAGCCTTTGATTTTGAGCTGTACCCTGTGAAGATGCACTTCACACCTTTGTCATCCAACTTTTGCCTTTGTTCTTTAGGCACATGTGCATATGCTACACATCTGAACACCCTCATGTGCTCAACTATCCATCTATTCCTTTACCATGCCTCAAGAGGTATCTTGTCATGAACTAACTTTGTAGGACACCTATTAATCAAATATACTATTGTTGCTACAAATTTTCTCCAATATTCAGTTGGGAGTCCTTTTTCTTTCATCATGCTTTTAGCCATTTCAACAATGGTCTTGTTTTTCCTCTCAGCCACTCCATTTTGCTACGGAGTATAACTGGCTGTAAGTTCTTTCTTGATGCCATTCTTCCTGCAAAAATTTACAAACATATTGGAGGTATATTAGTGTCCACATTCTTTTTCAACCAGGGCTTTAAATTCAACAAATTTATCAAATGCTTCAAATTTATTTTTCAAAAAATACACCCATGTCCTATGACTGAAATCATCTATGAATGTCATAAAATAAGTGCTCCTCCCAATAGAAGTAATTTGCATAGGGCCTACCAAATTAGAATGCACCAATTCTAATGGTGCTCTAGCCCTTCTAGAATTTCCAGAATTAAAGAGAAGCCTATGTTGCTTACTTAATATGCAAGCCTCACACTTGTCATATGAATCTACAATGCTTGGCAAACCATCTACCATTTTTTTCTTGGAGAACAAATTTAAACCAGCAAAGCCAAGATGTCCATACTTGAAATGCCAAAGCTTGGAGGGGTCTTCAATCATGCTCTTAAGAGCTGATTGCTGATGTATTGCTGTACATGCATGCTTGGGAGGTGCAACACTGACTTGAGAAAAGAAACATGTCTCTATCTTCAATGGAAACATCCAGTTCTTTGTCATTTGGACTGCTACAAGTAATCTATTACTCCCATCCTTCTCATGAATGACACACTTGTCATTTTTCATCAGCACTTTGTATCCATTTTGAATGAGTTGTCCAACACTCATCAAGTTGTTCTTCATACTGGGGGCAAAATACACATTCTATATCTCCTTCTTCTCACCTTGCTTGGTGCGGGCCCAAATAGATCCTTTGCCCACTATGGGAAAGGTTCCATTATTTCCCATTTTAATTTTAGACTTAAAAGTCTTATCAATGAAAGAAAATAAACTTTCATTACCACTCATGTGGTTGCTATAACCGCTGTCTAGGTACCATACCTCAAGGCTTCCTTCTTCACCAATGTTACACATGATGAAGGCTGTGGGATTGTTTGTACTTCCCATGTTCACATCAACCACATTAGCATTCTGCTTTCACTGATCACCCTACTTCTTCCAACATTCACTTGCATAATGCCCATACTTATGATAGTAGTAGTATTCAACATTTCTCTTGTTGGAGTTGTAATTCTTCTTACCTCCTCTAGAGTTGTTTTGAGAGGTGCTTGCTCCCTCTTGGTTGCTTCCTCATTTTGAGCTTTCTACACCAACATTCCTTTGACCATTCCTTCCATGACCTGTACTTCTTGAGCCTCTACTAGAGCCATTTCTTCCTCTCCCTCTGCCTCTTGAATTCTCTTGAGCCTTGAAAGATTGCTCTTGGGAAGTAGTTGTTGATTTGTTTATCCGGTGCTCATGGGTTTGAAGAGTTCCCATCAACTCATCCATAGTCAATGTGGTGAGGTCCTTTGCTTCCTCTATGGTCATCACAAGATTGTCATATTTATGAGGTAAACTCCTCAATATCTTTTCTACAATCCTCTGCTCATTATAGTCTTCTCCATTTGATTTGAGTTGGTTTATCAAAGTGGAGATTCGTGAGCTGAACTCTGCAATAGGTTCATTGTCCCTCATCTGAAGGTTCTCAAACTCTCTTCTGATCATCTATAGCTTCACTACTCTGACCTTATCAGTTCTCTTGAAGTTCATCTCAAGGATGTCTCATGCTTCCTTTGCATAATTTGCTGCTGCAATCTTGGGAAAAACTGTCTCTGTCATTGCTGCTTCAATCAGACTTAATGCCTTAGCATCATTTCTCCTTGACTCTTTCAACTAAGTCTTTTGATTATTGGTAAGAGCAGTATACTAAGTTGGGTCTGTCACATCATTGAACCCATTAATCACAAACTCTCACAAATCATTTGCAACCATTATGGTTTTCCTCTTCTTTGCCCATGTATCATAATTTTGTCCATTAAAGGACAGTGGCTACTGCCATATCTTTTCTGCATCTCCTACCATGTCAAATATCCCAGAAAAACAAATGCCCTAACTCATAGTAGATGTGGGGCCTCAAAGCTTTGATACCATGTAAAAAAAAAAAAATCACAACCCTAAAATTTTTCTCGACACATGAAGGTGTTGAGTGTCAGTTTTGCTCAGAACCAATGGATGCCGAGTGACAAAAGGTTACTGAGTAAGCTCGGCACAAGAGGAAGTCAAGTGAACTTGGCAAACAAAGGGCAACTCGATACAAGTATATGCCAAGTGAGCTTGGCAGCAAGCAATGTCGAGTGAGCTCGGTAGCCACTACAAAGTGGTGCTCGACAGAAGTGGATCCTGAGTGAGCTCGGTTTAAACTGTAGACAAAACTCGGTGAGAGCAACAAAGAGGACTTAATATAGACCAAACTAAGTGGGTTGTAAACTAGACTTACAACCTAGATTTTTCCACTATTAAAACCAGTGAGCTGAAGGATGAAGATTCCAACTTTTCAAATGCAAAGATAAATAGAAGAAGAACAATAGATTTTAGTATGCCTGCTTGTTTGCTTTCTTTCTATTCAAATTTTATAAAACTATTACAAAATCTGAGAGCATTCAACTTCAACCAGAAAACCCTAAAATCTTCAAACTGATAAAAAACTTTAAACTTTAAACTTGCAGCTCTAATGGCTGCATACAACAATGTCTGGAGCAATCATTGCTTCACAGGACAAATCCAAAAACAATGAACTTATAGAATGACAAGAGGAAACACGTGCAATTGCAAATATGAGAACAAACTTCCTTCTATCTTCTGACCTCTGACTTAATCTGCTGATCAACTTCCTTCTCTACTCTACTCTTCTGCAACTCTCTAATCCGTTGAACTCTTCAACTGACTGAATGAATCAGATTCATTCCTTTTGTCTCTCTTCAAAAATGTTTTCCCCCACTTTTCCAAATTTGAAACTCACCTACCGAGCATTAATATTTCTGATGCGATCAGGGTGGTAGGTGGGCATTTGGCTCCAACGGCAAATGACTATCTACATTTAATATTTTAACAACTCTCTCCTTATCTTTCATTGACTTACAAAAGCCATGAATACTAACTTTCTCCAACTTACTATTCAATATTCTGGAAAATGTGTACTTGAAGATTGAAGTCTAATTATATTTCTAATATTTATACTTGTGGAAACACTATTTCATTCGATAGTTTAAATATGATGTATTAAGATTTAATTCTTAAACTTAAAGTATTAAATAGTCAAAATTAACTTATTTTTCTAAACTTATTTTCTTCCTTAATATATGATGTTTAAAAATGACCCCACTTCACAATTTCCTACTTGTCACCTTTGCATCACTTCCCTTGTTAAACCAAATCATCATTTGTTGTAGCACTTTCAAATTTCAAATATAATGGAGCAATTGAAATATAAGGCAGAAACATTGAAAAATTTCTGCTCATATTCATATATGGCCTACAAGCACTGGGTATATATATATATATATATGTATACTTGAAAGCTGTTAAAACCTTTTTAATGAGTGCATTTGTGCATATCTCTATTTTATACTCGACCTTATATATATGCTTCCATATTAATTGTTGATCAATTACATAAACAATGTGATCTTTGTGATAAGAGCATGTATGAAATTCATCCACAAGCCGAAACAAAAATGAATCTCACAAAGTTAGGATACATTCTAGAGTTCTGTATAAATTCAAAATTTCTGAAGGCTTTTTTTTGAGAATCCATTTTGTGAACATTCTACAGTAATTTCACTTCACTTCTATCGGTGACAGCTCTGTGAGGCATTCTGTAAAATAATTCAAAATGCATTTGCTGTTTTTCTACATTTTATAGTACATTCCGCTTAGGGCAGTGACATTACAATACTTAAGAAGTGATTTCTCCAAATGTAATTTATGAAGTATCAATTCTGGTGCGTTGCCTATGATTCCATGGCTGGCATGCATTTTAACACAATTCTTTGAGGCATTTCACAAATAGTACAGGTGCTCTATTTATGATTACATGTTTTAGACATTTCTTCCAGACAATTTCCACTTGTAATATCTGATAAACTCTACTCACCTATATGCTTTGATGAATGTCCATACATGACTTCAAGCTCTGTCCCTGAAAACATAAAGCATTTTGTCAAACAATTCACGTGCTTGTTGATATTTCTGCATTATGCATGTTTATCTATCTGCGGGATAATGGGTAACTAGGAATTTGATCAAACCGTTCATAAGCTTTGTATATCTTTCCACCTTTTGCAGACATGTTCACCATGACATATATAATTTTATTTGCAGAAACTTTTCAAAGCTCCCATTTTGGTGTAGTATGGAGGATGCTTGCAAAAGTCGTAAATTTGGCTTTACCCCTCTTAAATGCATTTGCTCCAAGGCATTAAATTTAATTCAACAAAGTGGTTTTGTGCAGACTGTAAAATTATTACAATCATAATCACTTTCACAAAATAAAATCTCTTACAAGGGGTTCTAGACGCTATTCCAAGGTTCCCACTATGGTTTATCGATTAGAAAGAACTTTCGATGAATCCTCTTTATTCTAAATCTGCCAACAAAGAAAAACATTCTCTTTGTGATATATTCGCAAGCATACGTGTCTCTGAGAATTCATTTCTTTCAGGTGTTCTATCGAGCAGCACTTTATGTGTCTTGTCCATAATTCCACATTTTTCCATAATTGCATTTGAATTGCTTTACACCAGACAATTACAATCTCTCAAAATTTTATAAAGCCTTTTCAACTAATCTATTTTGTGCATACTGAGCAACCATGGACTCGCATCTGGGTGCGATATCTCTTCAACGCATTATGTCAAACAATTCACATGCATCTTCTGGGATTCCACATTTTCCAGGGGCATCAAACAAAGTTTTTGTGACTGTAACTCTTGACAAAAATCTACATTCCGCAATCTTTTATAAATGTCTCTTCATTATGCCAAATTCACAACATAGGGCAAGCTTGTTTTCAGATTAATTCACTTATAATCATCCATCATCTCCACAAGAAAAATTTCACCCACTGCCTTCATTGACTCAGCCAAACGCTCCAACTTTGCATAGACGTTTACAAGAACAAAATTTTCAGAATTTTAAAAATCAAATTAAGCACAACAATGTTGTTGGAAATAATTCAACCTATATTCATATATGATCTACAGACACCACAATAATGCATCTACATAACCAATGCCTTCAAGAAATTGACAATCAATCTTAATATCTCGTACACCAGCTCTCAATTAAGCTTCATCAACTCAATAAAATTGTTTAGTGGAGAACAAATTTCTGCATTTGCAACTACAATTGCCATTGCTAAAAGCTCTTCCTCCATTCTTATATCTTGTTGTAGTGAGTAGGGGTTGAAAGCTATCTCTCTATACCATTATCTTCACAAAAATTGTTGAACTCATTTGAAGCAAATTTTCCTCCTCTATGAGATTTCAAGCGTTTAATCTTTAAGCCAGATTCACTCAACTCTACTCTTAAATATCTTGAATTTATTAAAAGCTTCAAATTTTCTCTAAGAAATGCTACCTACGTCATTCTAGTGAAATCATCAACAAGAATCATAAAATACCTTTCACTATATAATGCTCTTGTTTTTGTAGGACCACTCAAATTTGTGTGCACAATCTCCAACTTCACTGAGGTGGTAAATTTCTTGTCTGAAAATAAAGTTTTTTTTTTAGTTTTTTTGCCATTACGCATTCCGTACATGCCATGTTAGTAGATATTAACTACAAATGTAGTATTGACCTTCACAATGTCATCAAAGTTGATATGACAAAATCTCTTATGAGATAACCAACTATCATTCACCTTTGCAACTAAACCTGTCATCTCAGTAGAAGTCAACCAAAATACATTACCTCGTGTCCTTGTACCAATACCAATCAATGTACCATTTTTATCTTTGATAATGCAAGTCTTCTTTGTAAACTACAACTTATATCCCTTGTCAACTAGTTGTCCAACACTCAAAAGATTATGTTTCAAACCATCCAAAAAATAAACATCATCAGTGTTAGTCTTCCCATCAAGTGTAATATATCATTTTCCTTTTATATGGTAGGTTGTATTATTTCCAACTCTAACTACTCGTCCATCATAGTTATTGAATTTAACAAACTTATTCATATCTCCAGTCATGTGATGGAAACAATCTATATTTCAATCAGATTTCTTCTTTTCAACTTGTGATACTAACACTTTTTCTTCTCTAACTTCTTTTTTTGAAGGCTTTCTTCCTTGATAACAACAAATCCTATTTCATGATCACTTTCACTCAAGAATTTTTCTAATTTAGAATCAAATTCATCCTTATTAGCAAAAAAGAAGTCCTTAGGAATTCTTGATTTATAGGGTTTTTTGAACTTCTTTACTCTCTTAGGACATTTAGAAGAATATTGGCCAAATTAATTACAAGCCCAACAGTTAAATTTTTTGTTACCTGTAGGTTCTCTCTTCATAAGTAGAGAAAGTCCTTCCTAAATCTTCTTGTCTTCATCCACTTTTGTTTGGATCCTATTGGCGTAATCTCCATTTGTACTTGCACTCCTTGTCAACATAGGTTTATCTCTTTGTATGCAAAAAGCAGTTTCAACTCTAGGTAATTCTCCACTTTGTCTCATCCACATTTTAGCTTACTATGACCTCCCAAAAAGAGTCTCTCTTGTAAAATTAGCCGTGTAGGGAATAACTTGTTCAATCATTTGTCCTATCTGTTTGTATGTAGGTGTCAAAGTCTTCAATATCTTTCATACAACTTCATCTTCCAATTTCTCTCATCCACAAGTCTTAATTCCTATAGCAATCTTTGATATTCTATAAGACCCCTCCTAGTATCTACTTATTTAAATATGAATTTCTCTATTAAATCCTTTATAGGAGATTTGAATGGATATATGAGCATGACAAGACAATGGTAGGAGAGAATATTGCAGTTCTTGCTAGAAACCATGTTGAGGACATTATGATAAATTCTAGCTATCTTATGTATAATGATTTGATGGTTGTTATGATAATGGAATTTAATACTTACCCTCTTAAGAATCACTAGAATTCGAAGATAAAGATTATCAACTCACTAGAAGTTCCCTTAGGGTAACTTAGTTTTTAAATATTAAAAGTACATTATGGTGTGTAAAGGTTATTAGGGTATTATGCACAAGAGGATATACTTTTGTATTGAGATGATTTATTAGGTTGTTCAAAATTATGGTTTAAATCATACATATGGTGTGTGTTCTCTAGGATACATCTGCATAACTAGGTGATAGAAAGTTAATGGATGTAAATGACTATGATAATGAAAATGAATTAAGGTTTATGGTTTAGGTATTTCAATGGAGATTGATATCATTTGATATGTTCATATTTTGATATTCTATGATTTGATTTGAGATTTGATACATTATTTGACTATTTAAACACTAATTTATACTATTGATGTTATGAGGTGTTTTACCATTAAGATGTTATATATGATACATTGATGATTATGTTTATACACATTCGGATAATTTATTGTGATAATATTAAATTGATAGGAATTATATTTAGAATAATTTGATGAATATGTTATGGTATTTCAATTATGCAATCAGTTATATTTTATCAGGTGTAGAAATGGAAAAGTTTATTAAAATGAAATTTAGAATATTTTAGTCAATTGATTATGCAATTTGGTTATTATATACATGTGATTTTATCGAACTATTGATATTTGAATTGAGTGTGCAGGAAAGTCACCATGGGAATTTATCAAAGAAACAATAGCCAACCCTATGTGCAAACTATAAAAAAACCAAGGTTGAATCTAATGAAGAGATTTGAACCTCATTATCAAGTGATTTAATTCACGATCATACTTTTTATGGATGTATTAGGTTATTTCATTATGGATTTAGTGACATGTTGGATGTTTATGTAATGTGATTTTAATTGTGTCACTTGACACTTGTTATGTGCATGTGTAAATTGACATGTCTACTAGGGTTGGCAATGTAACCCTTAACCTAACTGACTATTAGGAGCCTAATTAAACCCCCCTTGGTTAGAGGTAACTTGTAAAGTCCCATCAATTATTTTATTTGAATTTTAAAAAATTAGTCATTTCTAGAGGCCAAAAAGTGGTCGTAGAAGCCAATTTTAGTGAAATTGCCAAAGTGTTCGAGATATGGGTTGGGGACCTTTTTAACACTACTAGAACCTCCTAGTAGCTTTGGTGACCCTCTAAATATTACACTTTCCACATGTTGCAAAAATTGAGTGAACTCTTGAATTTTCTCAAACCCACACTCCTTCCCAATCTTGCATTTATGACAGGGGACAAGTTGATGGCCAAAGAAGTTAGGGTCAATTCTAAATTTATTGTTTGTAGGTGGGTGGGATTTGGAGGCCTTTTAAGAGGCCCTTGGGAAATTTAGTGGGTGTTCACCCAATCTCTATCTTTAGAGAAATTAGGTTTTGGAGTGAGAGCAATTAAAAGGGATTGGAGCTCTTCTCAAACATCATTTTTCCATAACACATTGTGAAGGTTGGTGATCTCCATTGCCATGGATACTTGTTCTTATTTTTCAATAGATTAGAATGTGCATTGTATATTTTGTGGTATTATAAAGTGAGGGATGAGATTTTGGGTTTGTTTTCAATCTTGTTCTTGTTTATTTCTTGATTTTGTTGAGGGATTTGTGAAGGGAATGATGACATTACTCACCTTTGGATAGGGAAGAAGTTGTCATTGTTGAGATAATGGGTGTTGCACACATTGCATAATATTGTTATTTTATTATTTTATTTTTATTATGTAATGTTGTACCTAGATGGACGTGCAACATGTAAAAGATTCCCATGGAATATTCTTGATGAGTTGTATTGTAACATTGTGATAATATTTTATGTAATTATTTAATATTGGGGAAAAGAATTAAATGCCCAATATTAAATGTGGGGTCAGTGGGTTAGGTAGCACATGGTTTTAGCACATGGTTTATGTAATACCACTTGGTGGTTTTGTGGGACTTGCTACTATATAAGCAGCCACAAGGGTAGTTGTTGTGAAAGATAGAGAGAGAGAGTGACAAGGAGAAGACAAAAGGCAAGAGTCGAGCGGGACAAGGCTTGACAGGTTAGCCAAGGGAGCATTTGTGAAGGTTGAAAGCATGGCATGGGATGTGTGGATTCATGCTTATTCACATAGTTTGCTCGGTTGTGGCTATGGCCATGAAGGCTTCCATGGTTGTATGGCAATGGTATTTTTGCTGAATAATACATGATGATGGATGCTTTTGGAGGCTGGGTTTTTCCCTCAATGAGGGTTTCCCAGGGCATATCTTGTGTCACATTTTGTGGGTATGTTGTCTTTTCTCTTGCATGTGGATTTTAATTCCCTATTTATTTTAGATCTATTATGGGTTATGTGGAAATGGTTATATTCTTTATTGCCAAGTTTCCTTACAAGTGGTATCAGAGCCTGGTTTTGGCCTGGTCATGGGTTCAAATCTCCCCGGTGCCTTCCCGACCCACGTAAGCACCTGGTATGCGCGTCAAGGGGGAGATTGTTGGGTGATGCGACACGCTCCCCTGCCCACAGGTGGTTAATTATGTGGTGTTCCATGTTCACTAACAGTCATGTGTGGGGGAAGGGGTTAGTTGGACTCTATGAAAGTGTAGAGTCTCTTGTCACGGTGAGAAGAGGGATAAAGGAAAGGTGCATGGGCCCTTTCTTGCCAATGCATATTGATCTTGTTTTGGGGGAGATAAGGAGAAATGAGAATGGAATTTATATGTGAAATTTAGCCTTGGAAGAGACATGTTTTTGTAAGTTCTTCATTGACATCTCCTACATGGAAGTTCCACCTTCACACCTTGTCCTGGGTTCAAGGTGAAACTTATTTGTGAATATCTTGGATGGGTGTTTATTCTTGTGTTTATGTAATTGTGGATTGGACTTGAATGTCATCCAGTTGGCTATTGTTTTTCCTAGCTCAGTGAGTGGTCTCCTTGAGGCCAGGTTGGGAGGTAAGCTCTCCATGGTATTTTTTATGTATATTTGCATATTTATGATGGATTCAAAGATGGAACTAACTTGGATTGGTATCCTTGATGGTTTCCTTGGGTCATTTTGTGTTGGAGGCTTCTCCATTTTCTATACTCCTCTTGTTGTATCATTGTAGTCATGTGAGGAAGAAGGAATTTGTAGCTTGATTGTGATCTAGGAAATGTATTCAATATGGTAATTACATATTCAATAAAGAAGTTCATTTTATGAGAAATGATGCATGATGTGGTTATAGCTTTTCACTATTGGTCCCATTTTGATTCTTTCTTTTAAGGGAATCAAAAAGCATAGTTGTTAAATGTTAATATGCATCATACTTCTTCTCCTATCATTGTAGTCATGTGAGGAAGGAAGGAATTTGTAGATTGATTGTGATCTAGAAAATGTATTCAATATGGTAATTACATATTCAATAAAGAAGTTCATTTTATGAGAAAGTATGCATGATGTGGTTATAGCTTTTCACTATTGGTCCCATTTCGATTCTTGCTTTTAAGGGAATTGAAAAGCATAGTTGTTAAATGTTAATATGCATCATACTTCTTCTCTTATAACTTGTTCAATAATGAAGAATGATTCTAGTATGTCCATAATAATCCATGTTAGAATTAAATTCAAAATGTAAATGGGATCCTTAAGATCATAATCAATTTAATACTCAATCTCATTCATGAAGATTCATACTTTCCTTCTAAGTTTACTTGCATAAATTCAATTGAATAAGCTAATGGATTCAACTCAAAATCTCTTCATTCTATAGCCTAACTAAATTAGATTAATTAATGACCCTATATTAGTTCAATTTTTTTTTTTTTTTTGATGAATAAACTTTCCTTATTAATTAAATATTAAAGATACATATCCACAAAAAAAGGAGCTAGGGGATACAAGATCACCTTGCAAGTTCACTCGACACGAAGCTAGATAAGACAACTATTCATAAAAAATATATTAACAAAATATATAAAGCCCTTAGGCTACAAGAGAAGTGCCATCCGAGGGAGGATCTTTATCATCAAAACCCCAAATGTCCCTGGGGTTGGTAGTTGGCTTAGTGGGAGCCCAACCATCAATAGGGGCAACATCAACATCATCAGGTTCTTTTTCTCTGTCTGGCCTGGGTGGAGAGATAGCTAAGTCCAGTCGAGGGAAATCCCACTTGGGGTCTCTATGATAAGAAGGCCAACCCACATCAGGGGCAATAAGGGGAACCACAGGGAACCAACCCATATCCAACCTCCGCAAAGGTGAGGCAGAGTGGCGAAGACCACTGAAACCATGACTATTAGAGTGGCGATGGGGCTATGATCTAGGAGTATGTGAGCGACATGCAAAACTACTTTGGCCTCTCCAGCGACCATAAGGAGTACGATTGCTGGAAAAGGCATTCAATGGCACCTGAGAAATCGTACAAGGGGCATTTCCCCAATGTGATAAAAGCTCCTGAAGGTGAGCGACCTCCAACATGATCTTATCTATCTGTACTTGAATATGCATCATGACATTATTACAAATGCATGCTTTAGAGTACATAACAACATGTATATCAAGAAATTTGTGAGAGAATAAAACAACATTGCGGTCCTTCCAAATAGTAAATAAAATCTCCATTCTGAAAGAATGCCATATGTTGGAGTACTTGAAAGGAAGCCCAAGCGAATTCCCTAGCACAACCATATGCCATATAAAAGCCTTTGGGTAGAAAGGCTTATAAAAATCATGGATCCAGAGCCAATAGTTATGGGCTCACCTACATAACCAAAAATGTGTAGGAAGATTTATGGATGACCATAAAAAGGACATCTAGGGTCTAGGATTCTTAGATGCTGGAGTTGAGGGCCCAAAGGTAGCACCTGGAAAATGAGGCACTAGGAAAAGTGGGCAATTTTTGGCTCCGTGATGGTGTTCCAAACTATGGAAAATCTAAGACTCCAAGTCTTATGAGAGGATTGCGAATGCCAATGTTGATTGAGAGTATCAATCATCGAAAGGTGGGAACTAGCCACCAATAGCCCAACTTGGGTTTGTAACTGGTCATAGGAGTGGTAGGATACCACTTCCAATCTTTTCACCAAGGGCAAGATGAGTGAATTCCAAGGTTGTGTAACATATGAGGAGGCACTACAAAAACTAGAAGATCAACTATCTGTCAATCTGGATGGATAAGTTTGAATTGAACCTACAAGTCCTCCCATGAGAAAAGGCTCATGGTAACCTGGGAGAAAAAATATTTGGGTGTCTTGATTCCCCTTTGAAATAAGCGCAATGCACTAGCTCCTTGAACTTTAGCCAGTGGAACACCTTGAACAACAAACAAGGGAGACCACCACAAGCTTTGATGGTTCATAGAGAGCCCATCTTTGAACCCATTGTCAGCCTAGCGAAGCCACAACTTGATGACTTCCCAAGATTTTCAAATGCTTTTGGCAATAAAGGTACCCTAAATCTGCACAAGTTTAGTGGTTATGAGAAGGGTTTGAAATCCAATCCCCTTCTAGGAAGGCTGATTAATCAGAAAGCTTGAAGATATACAATGCCATAATAATATTTTCTAGGACTTATCACTGATGAGAGCCCAAATGACCCACTTATCACAAAGGCAAATCCCTTTTTTGCGAGTGGAAAGTAGTCCAAGACCACTAGAGTTTTTGGGAGAACAACAAAAATCCCAAGTAACTCTGTGAAAACCATGATGCACAACATCAAAGGCCTAGAGGAAATCTCTTAAGAGATGCTCAAGCTTGAGGTAGGAAACCTTTGAAGGGGCCCAACTTGAGGAGTAGTAGACATGCATAGTAGCCAACACTTTGGAGAAAATCTAAAACTTGCTTGCAAGGGAGAGAGGCTTGGTGATCCAATAGTCCAATTTATTCTCAATCTGTGCCAGGACAACATTCCATAGATCCATGGGAGAGACTTGAAAGGAAAATGGAATGCCCAAAAACTTAAAGATTTTTCCATGTTGAATCCATTTCCACCCATAGCACTGCAACCATTGAGGGCTTGGCAAGAAGAATTGTCTATAACAAAGGGTCTTGTGTCATTGGATGATAGACCTAGAGGTAAGGCAACAAGTATCCAACCATTGTAAGGAGTTGACAATATTATCCTCATCCTTCAAAAGGGTTAGATAGGAGTCATAAAAAAATGGCCATTCACAAGTTGTGTAGTGGAATCTAGAAGATCAATGCCACTCACCAGACCCCGAGAGATACCATTAGCAAGAAGATAGCCAAATCCTTCAGCCGCCAACACATAAAGAGAATGCATTAAAGGGAAGCGCTATCAATAGAGCCCAAAGGCTTTAGATTTCTAACCATTCATGGTAATATAAGAAGAGGCATCGCCAAAGAGCATTTGAACCGATTGCAAGAAGACTGGGTCAAACCCCAACACTTGAAGCATGACCAAAATGAAAGGCCATTCAATTTAGTCATAGGCTTTTGAAAAATTAATCTTAAGAAATAAGGTATACTGTTTGGACTACCGAGCCCACTCCATATCTTCCCAAACAACAAAAATATTGTCTAGAATGTATCTAGACTTAATGAAGCCAATTTTCTCAGGATGAACAATCTAAAGGAGCAGATGCCAAATTTTAAGGGAAAGAGCCTTGGCCATAATCTTATAGGAGATAATCAACAAAGTGATAGGCTTCCAATGGCATATTTCCTCAAGATCATCGACTTTAGGTATGAATTTAATGTTACCCTTATTAATAATGTTTACTAGGGAATGAGAATTATAAGCTTCTTAATACACTCAATGCAGATTAGAGGCAATATCACCCGATAGGAATTTGTAAAATTCACATAGGAAACCATCACAACTAGGGGCTTTATCATCTGCCATGGAGATGACAGCTTCCTTGAGGTCAGAAAGTGTGAGCTTTGCATACAAAACACATATAGATTAGGAGCAAGCCTATTTGAAGTAACAACAAGGCTAACTTGAAGAACCTAGTCATGCACTACAGAGGATCATTGAGAGATGAAGACCTTCTCATAGTGATGCTAAAAATTCTAAAGGATGCTAGGAAGGTCAGAAAACACCTCCTGGTTTCTTTTATACATTTGATGCCTATGGAAAAATGGCGAGCCCACACGACATTGAAAAATTCTTTGAAAGCCTAATTGCCAACCTCCAACCAATGGAGACGAGCTTCAATCTGAGCTCCCCTGGTAGCATAGCTATCTACAACTTGTTTCTAGTGTTGAAGATTGGAAAGTCAAACATGAAGATCTGTATCAAACAGATTCATGGTGAGGGCTTCCAAAGCCATACATAGATCTTTAGTAGTGGCTTCATAAGATCTTCTATAGTATATGGCCAAGTGTCTATTGTAAATGCAAAAAATCTCACAGTACAGAGAATGGCATCATTCCAACATTGAATTAACTCACCTTGATTGTGGGGTCAAGGCTAGAGATCCAAAACTCAAAAAATGTGGGCAACAGTCAGCAAATGAGACAACAAGGAGGTATTGAGATAAAACTAGGTTTTGTAAGGATGAGGTTGAGCAATGTGCCAGGTGATAGAAAAGAGGATGGGGTAATGATCTGACAAGGTCACATCTGGCAAAGGGGTGATAGGTAAAGCATGCTCTTATGAGAAGAAAAAATGACTGAGCTGAAAGTATAAAAAAATCTAGTCTTTTTAATAATCTATTTGACCCAGCTTGAAAGTTGGGCTAGGTATGCAAAACCCCATTAGATTGATGGTGGTTAGCATTGGAATCAAATGGGCCTAGCTTATTTTGCATGTAAAACTAGGCCTCTCGCTCACTAGTTGCCCATTGAAAAGGAAGAAGTCCTTCCTTGTCAGTTACCAGCTCAACCATATTGAAATCCCCACAAAAAACCTAGGTGTCAGGTGGCAAATGATCCACCAACCAACACCATAGGTGTGAATTCTCAATAGCATCATTGGGGGCCTAAATGTTAACAATACCAAAATAATGATTCTAAAAAGACAACAAAATCCAAACAGTCCTCTATATGGGGTCAGAGCATGCAAAATAATGAAAGAAAGTAAATGAGGAGAGAGAAGAGTAACCACACCACCTTGTCCAACCTCATGCTAGGAAGCAAATAAGGCACTGTCAGGCCAAATAACTTGGCAAGAAGAAGTGAGAAGAAACCTAACAACTTTAACTCCTTGAAGAAAAAGAACATCAAGATGACCAAGCCGACGCTTGGTGTCCCAAACATAATATTTTCTAAGGAGGTCTATCAGTCCCCACACATTCCATGAGAGACAATTCATGGTGACCCTGCTTTCATGTCATCCTCATCCACAAAAGAGGAGAATTTTTTGTGCAAAAATGTGGGAGCATCAAAAAAAGGCTCTCCAAGAGAGATGACCTACCATATCTTCTCCCCATTATCATGTACCTCATCATGGCCTTTTGGGCTACAAGAATGATGGAGGGTCTGTGATGACATCATTGACACCGCTTGTGGCACTTGAAGCCACAAAGAGTGAGGGTCGGGGGTGTAAATGACCATTGTCCCCTAAACACTAGGGTTTGAAATAGGTGGTGGTGGAAGCAAGGGGACTGAAGCCTCTGATAATACCAAGCTTGAACTGGGTCTACCATTATTCGGGGGCAAAGAGCCTGCCTTAGCCATAATGGAACCCTTTCCCTTTTCACAATAGTAGTCTATTCATCTTTTTTGGTAGTTGGAGTCAGTTTGGCTTCAGAGATTGGTGGACGATTGTGTTCCAGCAGTGGACAATCCCTAATCTTATGGTCCGCATAATAACACCGATAGGAGGTATTCAAAAGGTTTAGGTAAAGCACCTTCTGAGTGAAAGTGGTACCACCTATCTATATTTCCACTGATTCTTTGAGGTCCCTTGAGAGGTTGACCTCAACACATACCCTACACTGGGGCTGAGCATTGAAAAACTTGTCTAGCTCAAGGCAACCAACCTTGCCAACAATTTGTGTAATGCCTTGCAAAAAAAGCACCAGCATGGGATAGGAAGCCCAAGGAACTCCACCCATATGGGTACCTTAAGCTTGTGATCATTAGAAACAAAAATAAATCATGTGACCAGTGCTATAAAACTAGAAGAAAGGAGTGAACGGTCTAGGGATCTCGAATAAAGACATGCTCGGCTTGGCCAAGAGTGCCAAAATGAAAAAGAAAAAGCCTTTGGTAAGGCTTTGAATGCCTTCAATGCAGACACCCTGAGGCATCTAAATCTTGGAAACCCATTCCCACAACATGCTTTTAGAAGGAGTGTGACTCACAAGATACCCAATCAGGGTTTGTTATTATAGCCAAGTGCATGCACTATCAAATTTCTTGGCATTCAAAACAAATCAGGATAGGAATTACCTCGTGGAACACCTTGGGTACAAACTTGCACATGTGTTTGTTTGACAGAGCCATTCTCTCCAACAACAATAGCTCCAACACCAACATCAACTATTGGGTCAAAGAAGGCCAAGGCCATTATAAAAAAAAACAAGTCTTGCAATAAATGTAGAATGATAGGAAAAAAACTAGCAAGGATTCATATGGAAGCCATACAAACCTATCAGAGCACATTTTTTGTTTACCTAGAAACAAAACTTGTAAAATAATCATTAAAACATATTTGAAAACCATTACACTTTGAAAAATGTTAGAAGGGAGTATAAAATTTAGTAATTTCATACATTTATGGGAGAGTCTATTAACTCTCTTGGAAAATGTATGGAATTGGTAATAAAATCAACTCCACTTTTCAACACAAAGAATATTCCATTTTCAATCTCTCCCACTATATTTTAATGTTAAATTTAAATGTGCTTGAATATAAATATAAATTATATTAAAGGGGGATATGTTTTAGAAAAAAATCCATCATACATTGTTATGAGAGGGAGATTTTAAAATGTTATTATAATGGAAAAGAGTGTGTGGGTGGCGTGGGTCCCACACCCCACTTATCTCTTTCCTTCCCAAGTATCACATTGGCTTTCAATTGGTAATGAGAAAAGTCAAAACAAAACAAAAATACTTAAAAGTTATTACTACCCTGCCTTTACATTTTTTTAATCCTCTTAACTCTTGGTGGGTCCCTCTCCTTTATTTCTCTTACCCCCATACTTTTCCTCCACTTCCCTTGCATACATCCTTACTAAGTACACTAACCTTGGCTTAAAGGATACAAGCTACTGTGCAACTTATATGCACCCAGACTAGTGTTAAATAGTCTTAAGTCCTTTATATACAAGTGAAATACACTCAAAAGAGGTGCATATAAGTTGCACCATAGACGGTGTTGGCTTTAAGGGGACTGCAACAACTTGGTAAGTGCACCCTTACCTTGGGTATCACCCCACTTGCATTGGGAAGAGTTCAGGAAAGTGGATCACTTGCCATGTGTAGGGAGTGGTGAGTGGGGGGGGAGGGGAGCAGGTTAGGTTGGTTTAAGGGTTATATTAGTAAGTTTTAGGGTATGCTTGTGGTATTTGATTAGTAATTAGTAAGTTTGAACATGATTAGTATTTTGTGGTATTTAATAAGTTAGTAGGATTTGATGGTATTTCATATTAGTTAGTTTAGAGTTTAGGACATGTTAGATAGTAATTATGTGTTAGTAGTTATAGTATTATTTAATGTTTAAATTGGATGTTAGGATTAGTATTAGATGATGATTTTTTCTTTCAAAGTTGCTAATTAATAAGTTTGGTAGTTAGTTTTATTTGTTAATAGTTAGTTAGTTAGTTGGAAGTATATAGTTAGGAAGTAAGTGTATGGTTTATAGTTTATTTTAATGGTAGAATATAATTTTTGAGCTATATATTGTTTTATTTTGGGAGTATTTTAGAAATTCTTTAAAATTAATATTATGTATTTAATTAGGGGTTTTTAATTAGTTCAAATTGCCAATGTTAGGGTTGGAAGGGGTATATAAATGATTTTGTATAGACGACTTGATAGGTGTTTAGGGTTGGTGTTAGGATATGATTTTAATTTCATCACTGATTAAACACATAGTAGTAAAGGTTTATTTGAGTTCTTATAGTTTTGTTGTTAATTGGAATTTAGTATGGGTACGTTGATAGGTTAACCTTTAAGTGCAGATTTAGTTCCCTTGGGGATTGATCTAGTATAATGTAATAAGTGTTGGGTATTGAGTAGTACCTAATGTATTTCATGCTATTGATGAAATCAAATGTTATGTAACTCAATATAGTTAAGCAAGGATTATCAAACTGTTAATTAGGGTTAAAATTTGAATGTGATAATGATGTGGTGTGTTCACATCCCCATGTCAGGAAGTGAAATATGAGAACCTAACTTTACAAAATTATGCTTAACTAACTCCAATTCAACTAAATAACTTGTTAACCCTAAATCCTCTTGTTGAATTAATGTCATACTCTTAGATACATTAACCTAGGTTTAATCAATCAAACTTGATCAACCCGTGCTAAGTACTCATGTAGCACAAAAACTTATGGATTTGAATTAGTGTAGTATGTTTTGATATTGACACTACACCTTTATGACATGTAATCGAAATTCAATTTTTTTCCTAAACCTTGCAACAAGAATGAACTCTTTCATGTGTACTTTAACCACACTTAACTACCATTACCCTAATTGATGTTTTTAATCAAAAAATCAAAAAACCATAGAACTCTGGTAAAATAATTGTGCAACTCTGAGACTTGAACTCAAATTTACTATGTTGTCACCTTTCTACAATGCATTTGATGTTACTATGTATTAAACTTAATTGTAATTACCTTTTTAAAAAATGGTGTATTTTTGCCCTATTTTTGGGCATGACATATTCTACCAAAACAACTTCTTATAGATTCATCTTCCATCATCTTAGCATCTTGAAATAAGCATATCCAAGTCTATAATATAACCTTCTAAGAATTTTTATCACCTCCAAATGTAATTTGCAAAGCATTCCAAACATCATGAGCAAGTCTTAATGATTTTATCTAACCAAATTTAGTTTCAGAAAGAGTTGATAATAGTGCCTCTCTAATAAGTATTGTACATGAATGTATATTTCTCTTTTTGTTCACAAACCTCAAGATCATTTTCTTCAATCACATCCTTTTTATTTATAGTAACCAGCTAGTAATCTGAACCCATCCATAGAATATGTATCTTCATCTTTTCTTTCTAACTATCATAGCTAACTCCATAAAACTTTGGACTTTCTTTCATGAAATGTGGCATAGATATGCTTAAGTTGTTAAGTTTTTCTTTAAAGGACTTGGTGCTCTAATGCAAATTATTAGAAAGTAAAGTCCACCAAGATAGTTGTGAATGGGGGGGGGGGTCAATCATTTTTGCAATTCAAATAACTCTCAATATCTTCTTTAATTCTAAAACATACAAATAATAGATGCAACAACCATAGAAAGATAGCCATACACAATAATACCATATTTGTTAACTAGGGAAACCCTTGATCACAAGGAAAACCCTAATGGGGATGGTACCCACAAGATGATGTACTAATATAAATGTTCTTTGTAAAAGGATGAACCCTATTAAGAATTATTGAAATATAATTAGTACATATGAGTCCCTATTGGGAAACTTTTAATCCCTATTAGGAGATTCTAATCCTATTAGGAGTTGTGCCAACATTGTTAGGAGTTGAAAGGAAGACAGATGGACCCACTATCCAAACAACTTTAGTACTATCCTTACTGAATAATACAAGTGAACATCAACAACTATCTAACAATAATAACTTATCTTGCAAAATAAAATTCCTTGTAAACTCATCCAGCCTCATCTGCACCAATCTCTTCTCTGATGCAACAAATATTTTCATTCAATCTCACACAATACATACCATAGATATGATCGCATATCACACTTTTCATCCAAGGAAATGACCTTTCCTTTATATCAAGTTCTAAAACATTTATTGAGTCATCCTTGAGGATTTCCTAACTTACAATAACAATATAGGACCAACTTAAGATATTATATTACATATTACATAACAATATTCCATCTTTTCATAATTACAAGCAATCTATTAGCTCATAGTCTTCATAACTTCATATTTATTGATCATTTAGTTAATGATGTTTGACCAAAGCATATTCAACATGTATTCAACCTCTATCTCATCTCTCTTAATCAGATTCCATCTTTGTTAAGAGATACAATCCAAACAACATTATCCACTTTCTAGAAATGTTATTTGAAGGTTGCCTACACTAAATTCCTCATAACTCTGTATAGACTTCACATTTTTGTATGTGCTCTTTAAAGGATTTGAGCAATACAAATCCACGAAACCTAAAGAACACCTACATGGAAGAACTAGTCATTGAGAAGAAAAGACAAAGAAGAAGCAAGGGCTTGGCTATGAAAATATGCAAATTATATTATCATATTGAAAGAATAGGAGATATTTACAAATGGTTAATCCTTATAGAAGGATATCTAAAAACCTAAAAGGGAAACCCTAAGAGGTAAAATGACATTTAATAATTACTAATTAATTATTAATTATTAAATGGAATGCAAGTGCATAAAGGGAAATCTTAAGAAGCGAGTAAACATAATTTAATAAATTAAATTAAATTAACCTTTTACTCTAACACCCCCATCCCCCTTAAGATTAGAAACAATGCATGAAAAAGAAAGGAAACTACAATATTAAAAGAAAAACTTGAGTCCCAACAACAAGGCTTGATGAGGTACCCAATCACAACCAAATATCCATGAAATAGAGATATGGAGAAAACCCAATGGGAAAAACCCTACTCTAAAAAAGAGATAGAAAAGGATGCACAAAATGAAATATATCAAGAGATTCTCTCAAGAACATAAGTACAATAAAACCCCCCATGATAGAGGCTTGAGACTACATAGCCCCCCTAGAATGATATAACTATTGTATTGATGAACATACCAATGTGGATCTAATCTAAAAGAAACAAAGGCAATGGACAAGGAGGGCGAAACCCCTGAATGTAAGGTGAAGCTGAAAGTCCTAGCTGATGCTCAAAGGAGAATACAAGAGAATCTTGAAATGGAATCTCCAATGGAGGTGGGATAACAAGTGGGTTGAATCTATCATCTGAGAGGAGATGTGTGTCCTCGGAGATATACTCAACAACTCTAGTAGGTGGCTCAATGATTGGAGCTACAATGGTAGGCAATGCTGAAGAGTAATCATGTGTAATAGATGGGATCTAGACAAGAAGTGGAGGTGTATAAATCACAACATTGGTTGCAAGAGCAACACATAAGTTCAAGTGACCTGACTTCACCTCGGTAGTCTCTTATGAAGAAGGAAAGTGATTTTTTGATAGTGGACATGGTAGACCAAAAAGAGAAAAAGAGTACAAGTAGGAAGAATGATCAATAATCCATGTAGAAACAATATTGCATATCTCACTATCTCTGATGTGCACTAAATTTTGTGCAAACTCAACTGTCTTCCCTATCCCACCATGTGTAATCTAATAAATAGAGAGAAGGTTAGAGGACAAAGATGAAACACATAGTACATCATGAAATGTAGCATCATCAATGCCAATAGAAAATTTTCCACATACAGTCATAATAGTGTTGTTCCCTATCAAAATGTGTGGATTAGGAGAAGCCTCAAAAGAAGAGAACAAATCCTAAGAAGATGCCATATGGTGTGAAGCATCTGAATCTAGTAACCATCTAGAAGACTATGGAGTAGTAGTTGAACATAGTGCATGAAAATTTCCTATATCTTTACCATCTAATTGAAATGATAATGATGAAGAAGATCTGTGAGAAGTAGAAGGAATATCAATGTTGCTCTTCTGAAGGAGAGTTGTCAAATCTAAAACCTATTTGGCATAGCCATCTAACTTCTTCTCATAGCAATGTGGCTGATCATGATTGGGCTAATTACAATAAGCACACTTTGGTATTGCTAGCTTTGGTCTATCTCCCTTAGGAGGAGGTGGGTTTGATGTCATGTAAGGGCTAGAATCAATCTAGGACTCTATAGGGTGTGACTTATATCTTTTCTCCTTCATCCCAGAAGATGGTTGAGCTACCAATGCATAAGTCTGTGAGCCTGCGAGAGAATCCAACTAAGAGATCTTAGCTTGCTCTCAAGTCAAATAGAAGGTAGAAGAAAAAATATAAAAGTTTCCATGAAGCTTAGAAAGAATCAAATAAATGCACTCAGTATCATTCTTGATTTTCTGACAACCCTACAATAAAGATTTTTTTATTTGAACTTTATCAAGAAGTCCTCAATGGAAGGAAAAGAATTAGGTACAAAAGAGGTAATATCTACCTCAATCTAAAATTCCCTAATCTCATTCACTCTACCAAACAAGTTGTCAAGCTTGGTCCACATAGCTAGAGGGGTATTGCATGCATAAAGATGAAACTATAGACTGCTTGATAGCTATAAAGGAATCAACCCCATTGCCTCATCCATCTTGTTCCTACTCCACATGACTCAAAAGGACTTTGTAAAACTAGTTACACTATGTTGGTTAACAATTTGTCCTCCTATTAGATTTTGATACTCGACTCTTTGATTCCCAATGTTTTGGAGAGACAAAAGGATGTTTACCAACAAATGGTTCAATGTATGTATTTTATCACTACCCTCTAAATTACTAGGTACCCTATGATTTTCAATGATATGCAATGAATTTTTTTTAATGAGATTAGATGTTTTGACATTATAAGATCTTAACCTAAGAGTAGTAAAGGATAATAAAATTGTTTGTAAGCACAAACAATTCAGGCAAGATGGATTTGAATAACCTATCACACTTAATGGAATGACTATAGTAGATTATCTTGATATTTCTAACCCTTACTTCTATTCTAAATGTAGAAAAGGAATGAAGGAGATATGTCCATGAGGGAAAATGGAATTGCTTTCACTATTAGTCTTGAATGAAATGGGATCCAACCAATAACTAATAGATTCATACACATTTATCTTTCATTTCCCAATGAAACTATCTAACATGTTATGAAACTAATGAGAGAAGAAACATAACCATATATGAAGAAAGTGAATGGAATCACTATACTGCAAACATCAAAGTGAAATGGAATTCATCTGATTATTTGTAGGATCATACATGATTGTCTTTCAACTCTTAATGCAAAACTACTCTTTGCATGGGCCACAAAACATGAAAAGCAAATAGGGTAAATGGAATTACAGAACAATTCACCATCAAGTTTGCCAACTTTTATATTATCAAAAGAAAATAAATTTATAGTTTATTGTTATCCTTTAGTTTAGCAAAGCAATAGTCACAAAATAGAAAAGAGAATAAAATATGAAATTATCTAATAATATGAACATGTGGCATCTTTTCCATCAATGATTTTGGATCTATGGTACTTCTAAAAATACATGATGACTGTTTATATTCATGCAACTTTAGAAAATCCTATAGAAATCTTCAATTCTTTTTATTCTATTGTTTCATGCCAAGCCTGCATATTTCATATTCCAACGGTCACTACATTTTTGAATTTTGGTCATCGATCCTAAACTAACGATCATGATTAAAACCCATCCATTTTCCTTTATGACTTTCTCCATGGGTCCACCTAGGTACACATGTCAAGTCATCATTATGTCACTATAATTATTTTCCTTGCAACATTTTATAGCGACATAATGATAATTGTTGATCTCCTTTTGATCAAACCATGATGATAAATGATCTTAACCATTTTCCTTTGCGATTCAGGTCCACTTTCAAGCTATGCATGTCATGGAAGATAGGTGGCACATTGTGACTAGGTTTTGACTCTATCTCATGAAATATGATGGTCCATAAGACACGTGTTTCTTTGTCACTATGTCTCTAGGATTATCAATCGAGAAACTTTGCATGGCGACATAATGACAATCATAGATCTTTCCTAAGATCGACGATCTTCATTGTGTTCTTTGATTATTGCGTATGACTAAAAGGTGGTCCCACCTATTCCACATGTCATACTATTTTTACGTTGCTTAGATTAAAACATCCCCATCTTTCCATAATGACAAAGTGATAATCATATATCTCAAGTCTAATTTACAGTGATGATTCTTTTGGCAATCTTACCTTCAGTTGGGTCTCATGGATAGGTGTTGACTCATCACTCTGTCACCAAGATTATTCATAGATCAACTTTTTATGATGATAGAGCGACAACTTTTTATGATGATAGAGCGACAACCATGGATGTTTTTTGATCTAACAACTATAATTTAAAGATCTTAACTCACTAATTTCCTTTGCTGTGTGGGTTCATCTGTTCCATGTGTCACATTGTTGTTATGTCACTTTGAATAATGACTGAACAACTTTTTATAGAGAAATAACGATGGTCATGGATCTTTGTGAGATCTGATAGCTAAGGAGATGTGTCATTGAGTACTTATAATTTCATCCTGTAATACCATCCATCAATCTGATCTTCATCTGATGATCCAAATTTAATCCCTGGGCCATTTTGTAAGAATTTTCCTTAGGGAAAAATTCACCCAAGAACAAAGAACTCAAACAGAAACACAATAGTAGACCAGAAAGAGTATGATCAGAATATTGATATGTATTTGATTCAATATCAATGTACACTAGGAGTGCATGTATATAAAGGCCTCTGAGATGCATCTAGAATACCTAGGAATCAACATCATGATTAGTCATACAACCAAGCACATGTCCACTGGATATGGGTTATCCTCCATTAAGCACATAAGTAAGTATGATGATGAGAGTATAAGCCTACAATGGTGTAGCATGCAAATTTATGTTGTAGACACCATGTGCTAAAGTAGGAGTGTGAATAATTGTGTTGTCTACATGACAACTCAGTGAATGATGCAAACTCCAGTGTTCTATACACCATGTGTTGAATTAGAGTTGCGTACATGAAAACTCATAAAGGTATGCAAACTCCTAAGTTTCTCACAAAATAAATAATAAAATAATACATTAACCTAAGTAAACTTTTGTAAGTTTAAATAGTGAATACATATTTACCCAACACACCCCCTTAAGTGCAACTTAGGGGAATGACCTTAAGCTTATGAAAACTAGGATGAAATGCATGATAGGTCCCGGCTACTAGGCCATGTTAGGTACCCATGTACATAATGAAATGAAATCTCTCATAAAGTAGAGAAAGAGGGAAAACCTTATGGGAAAAAAACTCCCCCAAAAAGAGAGATGAAAAATAAGATGCACGAATGGATGGAGTAATCAAGACCCCCCCCCATTACGACATACATCTAGTATATACAATAGTGAAGAATGAGAAGAACAAGACCTCACAAGAGGAAAAAGTCCCCCCCCATAAGAAAGAAGAGGAAGAGAGACAAGGTAGTCCCCCCCCAAATGAGGAATGCCGACCAATGATTACTGCTGCAAGGAAGAAGCTACTCCATGAATGTAGAATGATGTTCCTCCCCTTTGGAAGAAACAATGGCAAAGGTACAATGTCAAAGAAGTATGGTGGCCTTGAAACCTACTCAAGTGTCCTTGTGTCAATGCTGATGGTCACCCCTTCCAACAATCTAAAAAGAATGAATGTAGATTTGGTAAGGACGTCTGTAGAACCTGTCCCAATGAACCATTTGTCTCCTCAACTGATAAAGAGATCTTCGACAATTTTTGTTCATAAGGATCCACAATCACGTCAACCTATGAAGGTCGATCATATAGAGAATGGACATGAGGGTTAGAGTGAGCCCTCACAACAACTGTAGAAGGATCATCTTCATCAAAGAGAAGATGTAAATCATCAAGGATGTCTCCCAAATCTATTATGTGTGACTCCACAAACAAACCTACAATGTCTGCCATGTAGTCATCAACTGTTGCTAGAGCTAGAAGACAAAGTGTACCCTGCTATACTAGACCTAGCACTATGGCAATGTAAGCATGTGGACTATGCTAATGTTGTGAGCTCTTGCTACAACTATCGATAGAACCCCATGTATCTGAATCTATTGAAGCACTATTGCTAGTGTCACTATCAATTTCAACAGTATATGAAGTGTGGAGAGGATTAGAGGATAAGTTGGGTGAACTTTCCTCAAAGTGAAAATCCTTCTCCACAAAAATCTCATGAGTCTCAAAATCCATAAGTCTATATGCCTTTACACTATCTTCATACCCAATGAAAGAACAAGGCCTAGGTGCTAGTGCCTTGCATCCCTTGGAAGATATGTTTGGCCATGTTGGACAACCAAAGACTCTAAAGTGACTCACAACTAGTTTTCTATTGCACCATGCCTCAAAATAAGTCTTCCCATCTAAGGCATTATGAGGAGACCTATTAAGTATGTGAGTGGCACTGCTAATAACTTTGACTTCAAGTGCTGGATCAAGACACTTGGCTTTTATCATGCAACTTGCCATGGACTTAAGAGTTCTAATCCTCATAGCTGCAACATCTTTCTTGTGTAGACTAAATGCTAGTGGATTCTAAAGATCAGTTCCCTCAAGTTTGCAAAAGTCTTTAAGTCTTTTGTTCACATATCTACTTTCATTGTCCATCTAGAGAACCTTGATGGCTTTCCTTGATTTCTATTCAACATGAATTTTGAAGGCTTGAAGCTTATCAACCGCTTCATTCTTATGATGAAGAAAATAGACTCATGTGTATCGTGAAAAGTCATCAACAAAAGTAAGGATGTAGCAGCCTCAGCTGACTGATGCCACCACAAAAGGACCTGCTAGTACCATGTGAACCAACTAAAGAACAACTGGTGCTCTTGAAGACTTCCCTTTAGTATACTTCTCCTCAAGATGGATATCTACTAAACATGATGAACACTCACCCTTAGAAAAGTTGATGTTAGGTAGACCTTTGAACATGTTTTTGGAGCAAATTTGCTAAAGATAGCGAAAGGCAAGATGACCAAACCACTCATGCCATAGTTTGATTTGTGAATGTGAGTGAGTCAACAAGGCTTGAGAAGGAGACTTAGGAGAAAAGTGTGAGAAGGAATAAAGCCTCTTGTCATGATTAACTTTCCCCATTACAACTAATGAATCATCTTTTAGACTGCACACCATCACTACATCTGGAAGGAACTCAACTTTGTTACCATCTCCAAGGTGAGTGATTTGGTAAATTGAGAGGAGATTAGAGCTTCGGTTTGGAACATAGAGAACATCTTTGAATTCCCCATTTTCTATCTCCACATGTAATTTCCCTTCAACTTCCATTTTGGTATCATCTCCCACAAAGATGTGCAATACTTGTGATTGCTTCAATGAAGAAAAGTCTCCCTTTGGAGAACCCAAATGATAGGAGGCACCTGATTAAAGAATCTATTCCAATGAAGAACTTGAATTTGCCATAAGTGCTTGCCCTTTTCCCTTTGAAGTGGGTGGAGTTGAATCCTTAGAAGTACCTGGCACTTGAATTTTGTTTTTTCTGGGTAGGTTTTCCAACTCATCGATTCTCTTAACCTTGCAATGATTCTCATCATGATTTGGCTTTTTACAATATGCACAAAAAATTTTGTCCTTCTTTTCATTACTTCCCTTCTTGTTGGAAGAAGAATTGCCTTGCTGTGAGGAGGATTGTTGTGTCTTAGATGGTGATTTCTACTTCCACTGCTTCTTTTTGTTGTTTTTAGAACTTTTTCCTCCTTGACTTCATTGGTGCTCATCACTAGCCACCAATGCTTTGGTCTTTGACGTTGTGAGAAGTCCCAAATCTATCAAGTGAGATTGTTCAACAATCAACATCTCTGCAAATACATCAAATGTAGATTTCTAGAAAGCACTCCCCATGGTCAACCTGTGAGTATTATAACTCAAAACAAAGGAAGCATACTCTGAAGGTAGCTTCTTTAGGATATGATGAATCAACTTGTCATCCTTCATGGGATTTCCACAATCTTTAAGTGGTTCCCTATACTCATTGGCTTTGTTGATATAATCCTAAATTGTGTCAAATTTCTTTGGATCCAATAGAAGTAGATCATCCTCAATTTGAAACCCTTTTCCTCATCCACCTTACCATACAATGCTTCAAGTTTGTCCCATGCAGGTTTGGCTTCCTTGAAACAGGTAATGTGAAAGAAGAGATCTCTATGTACACAACTCCTAATAATTCCTAAAGCTTGATTGTTTATAATTTTCTAATCGATGAGTTCTTTAGCATCAGTGGGTTTTGGAATTGTACCATCAACATAAAGATTTAGACCTTTTTCCATTAATCTACTCCATACAATATCTTTCCATGTAGAATAATTGTGTGAAGTTAGAAGTGGAGCTTTAAGTGAACCCATGATGCAAAAAATGAAAAGAGCACACAAGAGAGACACAAGAAACACAATACACCCCCCCCTCCTTTTTCACTCAATCAAAAGAGCCCCCCCCAAAAAGGATACTTTTGGCACTTTATATGTAGTACGTGTACAATGGGCCACTTGTCAAAATGGACAAAGTGGACTTCTTATTTTTGCTATTTACAACTACCTTTTGAGGCCCAAATCTATCACTAAGCACTATAGCTTAGATGTACAACAATTCTGAAAAGTAATCAAAGCAATATAATGCAAAAAAGGTCCTAAGTCTGAAAGTGAGATTTTTGTCCACACAACCCTAGAATATGACTATAGATCTAGAAAGTAGATGAAAAATAACACACTTTCAAAAAAAAATAGAACATGAAAATGTGTTCAAATGAGCCCGTATGGAGCATTTGAAGTTGCAAAATGTAGGATTGAACAGATACAGTCACCAGAAAACACAATTTTTGACAAATCCTTGCACCAAAACTAGAAAAGAATGCCACCACTAAATTTTTTAGGAAATTCTATGTAAATTAAAAAAAATTTCACCTGATTTGGAGTCTAAATGATCATGTTATGGCCTCTCAAAGTTGGGTTGCAAAATCAAAAAGAAATCTAAAGAGAGGTCTAGGTAGAAAACTGTGTTCTTAAATTTGATGGTCAAATAGCTATCGCAGCAATTATAAATTTCTTAAAAATGATGATCAAACAATCATCAAATTTAACTTCGTGTCTGGCTAACATTAGCAAAAAAATAGCCACCCAAGGTGACATGGCAGTTGACTAGGCATACAATTGTACAAATAGGTACACATGGATTGTACGATTGGTGTGTATGGCTTACAGCTAACATGGTAAATGTTGAGTTGTCAATAAGGACACATGGCAGATGTACCCTACTGATTGGGCATTGATCCAGTGTTCTGCTGGTGGACACATGTCAAAGTTCATTGTGGCCTACATGGTAGTCCTCCAAGGGTCACGTGGAGGGTGGCTTGTCTATCGCATGTCACTGGGACTAGGTGGTACAACCACTAGAAAAAAATTTAACATTTCCAAAAAGGGTTGAGGTTGACGAAAAAGGATTTTGCCAGAGTTAAAATTATCGCCAAAGATTTCTTGCCACTAGTACAACAGACGATCGCCAAAGATAGAAAATACGATGCCAGGGAGTGTTATGTAGTGGGGTTTTATCCCACATGCATTATGGTTTGAACCTCATAGTTATATAAAATAATTGTCTTCAAGTATAAAAATAAAATGCCTAGGAAAGGGGCCTTAGCCGTGGTCGGTTTAATGTTGAATATTAGTTGACTTTGGTGGATTGCCCAACCAAAAATGTGTCCATTGATAGAATGATAAACTACCCAGTAGAATTAGTACAATCTAATGCCATAGAATATTCTTCCAAATTACAGGGTCGGGGTGTCACTACCCAGTTCTGCGAAAAAAAATTCTCTGCAAGGCTGCTTGGCCTAATTTTTTTTTTTTAAATTCTATTTGAAAATAATGTAGAGAATATAATTATAGATCCAAAAAAAATTAATTAGATCTGCAAAATGACCATACCCAAGTTGCAAATCGGTGCCTCCAGGTGTCAATTTGCAAAAAAAAATTGCCTCATGATCAACTTTGGCCTAGGGTAGCTGAATTTATAGCCAATTTTCACTAAATCAACATTCTAGATGCAATGGCAAGGTCAGATGTAGCTCCAGACACTCCAAATTTTTGTGGTACTCTGGATTTGGGTCGAGGTGCTAAAGCAACAATGGTCTTGAATAACTCTATGAAGAGAGATTCTCCAAGCTTTGATACCATGTAAGAATCTACCTTAGGGCGAAATTCACCCAAGAACAAAGAACTCAAACACAAGCACAATAGTATGATCAAAATATTGATATGTATTTGATTCAATATCAATGTACACTATGAGTGCATGCATATAAAGGCCTCTAAGATGCATCTAGAATACCTAGGAATCAACATCATGATAAGTCATACAACTAGGCACATGTCCACAAGATATGGGTTATCCTCCATTAAGCATAGAAGTAAGTGCGATGATGAGAGGAAAAGCCTACAATGGTGTAGCATGCAAATTTATGTTCTAGACACCATGTGCTATATTATGAGTGTGAATAATTGTGTTGTCTACATGACAACTCGGTGAATGATGCAAACTCCAGTGTTGTAGACACCATGTGTTGAATTAGAGTTGCATACTTCTGTGTTGTCAACATGACAACTCATAAAGGTACACAAACTCGTAAGTGTCTCACAAAATAAATAATAAAATAATGCATTAATCTAAATAAACTTAAGTAAGTGTAAATAGTAAATACATATTTACACCAACACATTTGACTTATCAACTTAGCTACATAAGTGTGCAAATTGAATATGAGTCATTGATTGGATTGTAACAAGAGTCATACCACCTTTGACCTGATTCTTTCACCATTTCTAATAATTTATTTTCTTCTTATGCATTCAAATTCAACTATTTTTTCTTGTAGCTCATTCTCACGATTTTCATATTGTCTTTGACCTTGATCCTCATATTCTTGGCTGCCATTTATTCTGAATATGTCTACTATCTCTCCATTCTACTTGTATTGTGCCTTCAATGAAACACTTGATCATTGAGTTAGTGTTTCAAAAAAAATTATTCTCATTTGGGAAACACATAACAAACCCTCCAAAACCTAATCACCTAGCCATTGGACTGGTTCATTGTTCATGATTTCTCGAATTAGGTTAGCTTAAAGGAATGATGAGTAGAAGGCCATCCTATGGGCAATCTAGACTCAAACTCAAGACATTGACACTTGACTTGACTCACAACCCTAAAGAAAAAATATATGAACTAAAACTTGGGAAACAATTGGCTCTGTCTGGGGAGTTAAGCATGGTAATGCTTGAAAGAATCCTAGTAATTTTTTGTTCTGCACAAAAGGTGACAACTTGGAAACAAAAAGAGTAGACTAAACTAAGAAAACAACAATAAACTACCTAGGAAAGTAAGCAACTGAACTAAAGCAAATTGTATGAAAGGAAAATCTACCTATCTATCTACCATGTAGGGATAACCTGCTTTTAATTTTGCATTTGATACAACTTCAAATCCTGCCCATTATAAGGACATGACAGGGTTTCTCCAGTAGGATATGCCAATTTGAAGGAATTATTTTGATTCACTTGAATGATATGAAATGGCCCTTTCCACAAAGACTAAAACTTAGAATGCACACCTCTCGGCTCATGTCTCTTATCCCATAGAAACACCAAATCACCTTCCATGAAATTTCTAGGCCTTGCTTTTGTATCAAACAACTTCTTTATCCTTCCTTGATGTTCAATGATTTTATCAACCATCTCTGCTCTTTCTTCTTGCAATTTGATAAGATACAAGATCCTCTTCTCTAATCCATCCTTGAAAACATCCTCTTCAATCATAGTCTTTAATTCATTAGCTTCCACTCCATACACTAATTCAAAAGGTGAGATACCTATAGCTCTTTTAGGTGTGGTTTTGTTAGCCCATAAAGCATAATGAATCTTCTTATGCCAACTTTTTTGATTATCTAAGACCAATTTCTTCGAAATATTAATCAGATTCTTATTACTAGCCTTAGCTTGCCCATTTCCTTGAGGGAAATAATCAAAGGAATGCCCAACTTGAATACCATTATCATAGAAAAATTCAATAATCTCTAAAATGGAGAAATAAGATGCATTATCCATTATCAACTTCATAGGAACTCAAAACCTAACCAATATATGCTCTTTGAGAAATTCACATACTACTTCTGATGAAATCTTCTTCATTGGCTTTGATTCAACCCATTTACTAAAATAATCTGTGGCAGTCAATATATATGAATGTCCTTGACTGGAAGGAGGATTAATTGGGCCTATAAAATCTAAACCCCATTGATGGAAGGGAGCTTCAATTATCACTAGCCTAAGAGGTAAGGCAACAACCTGAGGGTTACTAGTAAACATCCTACATTTCTCACAATTAGCAACCCACTTATATGCTTCTTTGAACATGTCAGGCCAATAATAGCATTGCCTCAAAATTTTGAATGCAGTGACAATAGAAGAAAAGTTTCCTCCACATGCTTCATTATGAAAAGATGTCAACAATTTTACTGCTACTCTTTATCCACACATCTCAAAAATGTTCCATTAATTACTCTCTTGTACAAGACATCATCATGAATCACATACTTCAAGCCTTTTGTTTTTAGATCCCTTCTTTCCTTAGTAGTCACATCAGGGCATTCACCATGTTTTAGAAAATAAGAAATGTTACAAAACCAAGGATCGTGAAGGCTTATCATAATAACTTTTGGAGTATCTTCTTCTTTGAATTTTTGATCTTCGCCTAAGGTTTTATAGAGTTAATTACCTCTTGCAAGTCTGGTTGGCTTGATTTCTATATCATATTCTTGGACTTTTGCTATCCAAACTCCTCTATTATTATAACCAACCTCTTGTTGTGCCAAAATACTTTTCAATACAGGATTTGGCACATATATTATCGAATAAGAATGCAACACATAAAACCTAAAGTTTTTAAGGGCTCTCACCACTACATATGCATGTTTTTCCATTTGTGAGTATCTCAGTTCTTGATTCTTCAATGTTATACTCATTAAAGCAATTGGAGCTTTTATTCTTTCTTTGTTTTCTTGTATCAATATAGCTGACATTGTATGTTCTGCAACATAACAATAAATGATGAATTCTTTAGTGTAGTTAGGATGGACATGCACAGGGGATTTGGTAATGGAATCCTTGATATCTTCAAAAGAATTTTTCCCAACATCACTCCATTTGAAATTTTTATTTTCTTCCATCATATCAACTATACATTTAACTATTTCTAAAAATTTAGGCACAAATATCCTCAAGAAATTTACCTGGCCAAAAAAAAGAACTTTGCTCCAGTTTTCCTCACTGGCAGACTTAATTGTCGAATAGCTTTAACTATGTCTAGATCAATCTTCACTCCTTGGGATACAATATGACCAAGCAGCTTTCCTTTTGTCATACAAAATACTGACTTCTTTGGATTTAGTGAGACAAGATGATCTTTACATCTTTGCAACATGCTTTCTAGATCTTTGATATGATCTTTTCTCTTCTTGGAAAAGGCTGTCAAATCATCAAGGTATATGACAACAATTCTATCTTTCAAATCTTCAAAGGCCAAATTCATGCCACGCTGAAAGGTTTCTCCTACATTGATTAGGCCAAAAGGCATTCAATTATAGGAAAAAGTACCCCATGATGTAGTGAATGCAATTGAACTGATCTACTTCATTTACCTAAATTTGATTATATCATGAAAACCCATCTAACATGGACATCATTTCTGATCCTGCAACAATTTTTAAAAGATTATCCATATTAGGGAGAGCAAAATTATCATTGAGTGAGGATTGATTTAGATTTATGAAATCTACACAAATTCTTATCTCACCATTCTTCTTCCTTACTAGCACAGTGTTAGCAACCCAAGTAGAATGATAAATAGGATATATAATCCTAGCCTACAATAATTTTTTCAATCTCCTTGAAGATTGCTCCTTCAACTATAGGGTTATAATTTCTTTGTTTCTACTTAAATAGTGTTGCTTTTGGTTTAAGAGGGATTTCATGTTTGAACTTTCTACCCATGAAATTCTTTAGGTCTTCATAACTCCAAGCAAATACATTTTGAAATTCAATAAGTAATTTCTTTATCTCTACCCTCTCCTCTGGTGTACAACATTTTTTTGTGTTTTTTTGGAAATATGAGGTAGGCAAGGTAACTAAGAGGGGAGGAGTGAACTAGGAATCAATAAAACTTAATCTTATTTCACCAATTAATCCTTCATATAATATTCTAATCTAATTGCATGCATGAAAGAAGGAAAGCAAATAAACATTCATAGCAATTTGACATAAGATATGGTGACCCAAAAACCTTCCAAATAGAAAGTAAAATTGGGGTGGGAATGATACCCATAAGATTTAGTATTTTAGTATAAAGTTGGCCTATTAAGGCTTACAATTGATTACTTCTGATGAGCTACCCTATTAGGCACAATAAGGACTGTGATGTTCACCTTGTTAAAGGATTTACAAACATACATGAAGTATGCACTCGGTAAAGAGATTTATCAAAGACTGTTAAGTCTACCATGTTAAAGGATTTAATTGATGCACCTATTAGGATGAACCAATGGCTAATCTTTGATCTGCAACTCTGATTTACTAGTGAGATTCCTTGAATTGTAATGATCACCTTGTTGTGATAGATAATAATTTATTGTCCCTTATACTATTTGTAGCCTTCTTTAATTCACACTTATGCTCATCATATGCTTCCTCTAATATATTTGGATATGATACAATACATTACATATATACCAATCCAAATCACAACTTTCTAGAGTTAGCTACAATACAAGTTTCACCAAAATTCACAAAGTTGGCCCAACTATTGTAACTCGGGTTTTGAAGACAAACTTGGTGATGTTCTGATACTCAAAAAAAATTGACATCATCTGGCACTCAGTTGATGAAGAGACTCAATTCATACTAATCACTTTCGAGTAGCTTGAACTCAGTTAGCACTATGCGACTTGGTGAACACGACATAACTTGGCATACACTAAATCACTCGATTGACACTCCATGGCTCAGTAAACACTAGATTCACATCACTAATATTTTTGACTTGATAGACACTAGAGAACATGGTTAATGTTGTGGAACTTGGTTAACACTAGAATTTCCATCGCTTGTACTAAATAACTCGATAAACACTACTACACTCAGCATAAATTGTACATAGGTTCTGAAGCTCAATAGCTACTGAGTAACTTGGTAGCAACTGTACATTGACTAAGTGTGAGTAACTAATAGACAAATTGACCTTTATGTCAATAATGTTTTTTCATCCTTGGGATGACTTCTATCCCTATATTGATTGCATCATGTTCATCACATGTTTTTCCTTTCTTAATCATGTCTATCAAAAAGGTTTTCTAAAGATATTAGATGAGGTAGAACTTTATTACCTTTCAATTGAATTATATTAGGCTTTGTTTTCTTTTTATCACCTGTCACTAAACCATCACCATTTGCATTAGTGCTTCCTTCAAAATACAAGCATTCAAAAGGATCTTCCCCTCAATGAATTTAGGTATGAGTTTATCATCTTTAAACACCTACCATGAATCTTCATTATTGGGGACATTAGGTCTTAATAGAACTTCTACTTTATAAGCTTGATCTTTGAAATCATGATGTGTTAAGAGAAATGATGTAGAAACTACCAAAGAATCAGCTCTTGAATTTAATTCTCTAGGTATTGATGTAATTGAGAAAGTATCCAAACTCTTAATTTCATCCCACGCCTTATTATAGTAGCTTCTCAATCTTGAGTTCTTTATTGCATATTGATTTTTGACTTGTCTCACCACCAACTCTGCATCTCCTTTAGCTTTAAGTACTTTGACTCATTTTTGTTTTGTTGCAATTATACCAAGGAGAAGGGCTTCATTATCTGTAGTATTGATAGTATTTTTGAAATCTAACTTATAAGCCAAGCAAATCATTTCCCCACTAGGTGATGTCAACACTACCCCTGCACCTGAACCAACATTAGCACAACTGCCATTGAATTAGAGAGTCCACAATTGATCAATTTTGTTTTGCTTTAATTAGTTACATGCTTTAATTGATCACTTTTATTAGAGAGTCCACAATTGATCAAGGGTGTTAGAGAAAAGCGTGTAATTACCAAACTGCATTTCATGATACAAGATCTAAGATCTAGGGTCATCTGATTTCAAGAAAATAAAATTTTCCTTCTCTTCTAGTTCTAGCTTCACCTTTTTATCTCCAACTTGGATAGTAGCACAATACCAATCTTGTTTTATCCCCCCACCCATGTCTTTGCAGAAACTTCTACTTAGGAGCATGCCATAGCTTGCAAGGATGTTTGCCACTAGAATGGTAAGTTTTAGCCTTTTGGAAGGATAGTCAACAAGGAAAACTTGGGCATCTTTTATCAGCCCAATAAAATGCACTTATTTTGCATCCATTGAATAACATCTACCAAAATTTTTAGTCAATGGAAGGCCTAAATATTTTTCTACAGAGGTAGGCATTACATTATCAGAGACTCCTAAATCTATGATGCAGTTACTCAATCTATTTCCATTGATAAACAAGGAAATGTAGAAGGGATCTGGTTTCTCATTTGGGCATGTGGCTAAGACAAGAGGTTCTTATTCTTTAAACAACTTAGAGAGTGCAAAATATTCATCAGTCATAGAAGTTCCACTATTGCTAGATTTATTGTGATGATCAACATTAGCATTAATATTAACATGACCTTCATCCTTATTATTACAATGTTCAACTAATCTTTGCAATTGATCAAGATTAGACTTCAAGTAATTCAATGGAGATATATGAATTCTCACTTCTTCACAATATTGTATAATGTCAAAGGAATTAGTTGACTTACCTTTGTGCTCCTTTTGTGGAGATGAATTTACTATGTCATTTTGTTTATCAGTTTTGTTTGATGGTGCATTATTTTTGACAAGAACTGAATTTTTGGTCTAATTTCTATTCTTCTAACCTCTAGTCATTATTGTTAACTGAGGTCCTTCTATAGTTGCAAAACAGTCAAATCCTGCTTCTGAATCTAATTCATACTCCAAGAAATAATTTTCAAAGTCACCACAAGGAGCATGATCATCCTCACTTTCAGGATATTCAATTGTTTGTTCTTTTTTATCCACCATCTACCTATATCTGATCATATCAACACAAGTATCTCCATCATGATCTTCCCATAGATGAAAAACAAACATATTTTGTCTTTTTGAGGCACCTTCAATTGTTAATCTATGTTGAATAGGTGGTATTTGCAATGCTTTACCTCTATTTGGGTTTCTATAACCTTCTTGATGAGGTTGATGAAAAGAATGAGCAGGCCTATTGATCTGTTTCTTCAATGAAATGAGCTCATTAGACAATTTTTGAAGCATAGCCTCTATATTATTAGAAGTACTAGCTATATTACCCATGTTTCCAGATTGGAATTCTCTTTTCCACTTAATAGAGGCTATCATGTGATCATCCATCTCCATGGCTAGTGTTTGGGCAACTTGCAATTTTGCTATATTTTCTCTTCTAATTTGATATCCCAGATCAGGAATCATAGAGCTAATGCAGAAAGTCTTCTTATTATCATTTGTAGGTGCACTTGCAATAGGTTTTTTTTTGATGAGTTTATTGAACTTAGCATTAAAATCTCTCATGGAAACTAATGGTTCTTTCTTTGTCTATGCCAATTACAACAACATACTTGTGCATCCTCTATACTTTTATAACATTCCTCAAAACTTTGTTTCATAGTATCCCAATTTGTGATGCATCCTATAGGTGGGTCTTGAAACCAACCAAAAACATTATCTACCAATGTATCTACAAACATTCTGACAACCACATCCTCATGTTGAGGATTTACTACACCACAAGCCTTATGAAAAGAAATTAAGTGTTGTTCTACAGAGGTGGTACCATCACCACTAAATTTTGGAAAGTTCCTCCTTGATGCTCTTGGAAATTCATTATGAGCTGCAAGGGAAAGAGGACCAATAAAATTTCCCCATAGTTGTGCCATAGCTAATGCAACATCCAATGTCCTATGCTAGATGACAATCTCTGCTGCTAGGTGTATAAGTCCATAAGATGAAGAAAGGTTGGGATCTTTCCTGAGGACTGTTTTTGCATTTATCTGCTCCTTATGAAGTAATTCCAAATGAGGAGTAATTGATGATTGAATTTGTATCAATTTGGCTTTTGTGGTTGCCTCCTCTGCTGCTAAAATAGCTAGCTCTCTCTGTGTGTGAAGCGATTGGACAAAATGCTTCTCACTCTAAGCTAGATCTGTGGGGAGTTGCATGCTAGAAGTTTTCATATTATTTTCCAAACTCAATATTTTTTGGCTAGTGTCTTGTGTGAATGTGGAAAAGTCACACAACTTGTTGTACAGGGAAAAAATGTTTCCTAGTACAATTTTAACTGTTATAATTTTCTTTGCCAGTTCTTCTTTAGACAGTGCTATATCACCGAATATTTTACTATTTAATTTACCTTGGAACTTCTTTTCTGACCATTCAAGCAATCTAGCATTTGTTTCCTGGTCTTCATTTGTCACCTAGTCAACTATATCAGATAGTTGTTCCATGATTGGTCTTGACTCATCTGGAGATTGTAAGCAAAAAGCTTCTGTGAATATGTCTTTAATTTCATTTAATGTAAGCTTATGCTTGTGTTCCTTTCTTAGTGCTTCTTGTCTCCTTCTTTTGTCTAATGCACTCTAAATTTCATTAATCTTTTCTTCAGTAAGAGTGCTAGATTCATAATATGGGATCTTTATTTCTTCATCAAGCTTAGGAACTCCATAGTGAAGTCTCCTGACTGCCTTTGATGAGCTCGAGCCTGGTGTCCTGATTTGCAGCTATAGTCCATCTGTGCTTGGCTGCTGAAGAGTTTGTGTAGGAGTACCAGATTTTGGTAATGCAACCAATGTTTGTATTGCAGTCTCCTTTTTTTGTGTCTCTTTTTCTTCAGCTTGAATATCCCTTTTATGAATGCTAGGTGGGGTTGAACTTTTTGATTGTTCAAATATTTCTTTTATTTCCCCTGTTGTTGTACTCGACACTTGGAGTGTATCAGTGATTATACTTGGTGGAGGTGGTGGTGGAAGCAATAGAATACTAGTAGTTTGTGTGGTCAAAGGTGGCACTTGTGCTTTTACCTTGACTTTTGGATTCTGCAATTCATCAACACTGACCAGTACAGGATTTGAGCTTAATTTTGCTACAAGTGATGATTGGTCAACGATTTCCAAATCCTCTGCAGTTAATGGATTGATGTTTAGATTTGAAGTATCTGTAACATCCTTTATTTTTATGATATCTGCAGGTGTGATAGTGGCATGAGGAGGACTAGGAGGAGATGTCTGTATATCTTGTATACTTTGATCTTGTGGCTCAACTGTATTTTTATCTTCCTCTTTCTCCTCATTGTGTGCCTCTTCTTCCTTTTCTTCTTTACTCTCCTTCTCCACTAGTTTCTTCTCTTTTGTTTCTGATGCTTTCTTTTCCTTTGTCTTGGCAATTGCTTCTACCTTATATTCTTCATTATATACATCCTCAATTTTCTTGTAAACTATTTTCCACAATCTTGTGGATTTGGTAACTACCTCTTCAATTTTATTCTATAATATACTAAATGCTCTATACGTGGGAGTGAATCTGTTATTATGCCTTTTTATGGCATTTATTATTTGATCTTTAGTCAGATCATGCAACAATCTTGCTAATGTAGACTCCCTTATTTCTTTTTTCATTTGTAAACAAAAATGCCATTTATCCTCTACAATTTTATACAATTCTCTCGGCATAGATTCATCTAATTCTAGAGGTGTGTGCTTATACTCAGCCATCATAGCATACACAGATTCCTCTAGTTTATTTTGCTCTTCTTTGGTGAGCTTAGAAAAATTCATGTTCTTTAGACCTTTTAAATCATTATTTCTAATTTTTGAACATAATTTATCAACATCAGTCTGAGGTTTGTGTCTTACCACTTGAAATTGACTATTGTCCTCTAACTCTGTTTTCTCCTCATCTGTTTCAGGTTGGGGAATAAACTTCCTTTTCTTTGTCTCAGCAGCAGTCTTCTTTGTGTCTTTCTTCCTTCCTTTTTCCTCTTCTTGGGATTTTTGTGTTGTAGCCCTTGTGGTAGGTCTCTTTGATGCAGGGGCACATTTAGGAGCAGAGGGAGTTGCGGTCTTTCTCTTAACTAGTGCTTCCTTGGCTTCTTCTACCTCAACACTTTCCTCTTTGTCTTCTCCTGACCCTTGAGTCTAACTTTGAATTTTATCTCCTTCTTCTTCGATGTCTTCTTCTTCTTCTTCTGTTGTTCCTTCTTCTTCTTCCACACCAAAATTTCTTTTGATTTGTCTCACCATTTTCTCTTTCTTCTTTACTGTTGAAGCAGTTTTCAAATTTGTTATTACCTTTGATTTGACAACATCATAGGTTCCAAAAATTTGTGCATTTTTATCAGCTTCTTCTACAAGTAGAGTTGTTATTGCTGCAGAGGCTTGATCAACATCAAGTTCATAACCTAGTGGCCTAAGCCATCTTATTCTAGGTATAACTACTTGTATGTAAGTATAATCTATATCTACAAGAAAGCAAATATCTTTTTCATATTTCTCAGTCAATGAGACTGGAATTCTCATTCTTTGTTTCATGGACTTTTTGAAGTCCTCAAAATAACCTGTCATTTGGGCATCAAAATTTTCACCCATTTGTTCAATGTATCCATTAATTTGTTCAACAATTGTTTTATCCGGATTCCATTTTACTTTCCCCATAGAAGGAAATTCTTTCATTAGATAGAAGAACATACAGATCAAAACTGATCCAAATTTGCATTGAGCTCCCTTGCTCTTCCTTATAGCTCCCAGATTTTCATTAATCTGTTGAAACATGAGCTTTGCCAGATCATAAGTTTGATTATCTTGTATGCAACATCAACTGCTATACAAGGTACACTATTCAACCTGCTTGATTGATAGAATTTGTGTGAAATAATTCTCACAGCAAAATCTAGAAGGGGATCTGTGACTGTGTCGATAGTCATTCCTCTATTGTTCCATTTGGCACCTGTATTTTTCTCTATTATTTCCCTTTTGTCACTTTGCAAGGTCTTTGGCCGATCTAGGGTTGGAATACCAATAACCCTATGAACAATTTTCTTGGTAAATTTTACTGGCCCTGACTCTAACCAAAAAGCTTCGTCATGTGTTCGGCTCAAAATTATCCGTACCCATTCTATTTTGAAAACAGTCAAAAATGCTAGGGTTTTGGTCAATCCTTTTCTTTCTACTATTGAAAACTCATTTTTTAGTACTTTGTTTTCACACAGTTTGTTATATGCATTATGAATTTCTAAGTCTCGTATGGCACCAATTTTGCAATTGTAACATCTACGAACATCTTGTACCATAACAATTTTATCTAGAATAACTGATAATGCTCCTGCAGGATCATTCTTGTATGCTACTTCTGGAATGGGCTTAAATTCAGGTTGTTTTACTTCGTTACTAACCAACTGAACTTCATGACTCTTTAAACCCTTGGTGGTTCCTGACCCAGATGCCATTGTTTTCCAAACTAGGGTTTATAATTCAAACAAGTTTATAAGTCCTACGTAGCTCAAAACTTAAGTAAAATACCTTAAATCGACGAAATTTGTCTTGAATCGCTATTGAAATCTTTTACGAATGGCTTCTAAGTTGTTCTTGATCTTCTTCGCTCCTTTTTCGGCTTTGCTTCTTGTTCGAATGGTGAGAAAATAATCGAAAATCGGATTTATGTACCCTTCAAAACAGAGTAATAAATGCTTAGTACGCTGCCAACTGTGTACTCGACTCTTGAAAGGTTTCGTCATAACTCAACTCCCATTATGTTTTACTTTACTCGGCTCCTATTGATATTTCATAGCTCGGCATCAACTATTAACTTGGTCGTTGTTAGCAACTCGGCTCCTGAAGACAATTTTGACATATTTTCACAAAGTTCTCAATTTTGACTTAGCATCTTTATTTATGCTAATTCCCTTTTTTTGCAGTACTTACACATCTTGGGACTAATTTATGATGTAACTTGGTTTATCAATCCCTCACACTTATTCTTTACTTAATTTGATGAAGTGTGATCACTTGACCTATTAGGTGAAGTGATCTCTATATTTGATGTGCTAGACTCTTCTTTATTCCTCCATGTCTTATTCATTTCACTTCTAATGTGTTCAACATCTATCTTTGCCTTTCCATTGCTGAACTCAGAACTTGATGCCTTTGACCTTGTTGGGCAATTCCTGCTGACATGACCAGTTTTTAAGCAACTGAAACATGTGGTTTGACTCAACCATATTTTGTATTTCCCTCTAAAATGTGTTCTTATGCAATTCTATGGGATATGTCCATATTCTTGACAATAGTGACAGTTGTTCCTGGTGTTGTAATCCCAAAATTCATGGTTTGATGTCTTTATTGGCTGATTTACTGTCCACATAGGTTTTGATCTGCATTCAAATGCCCTATGTCCATATTTTTTGCAATTATAACAATGTCCATCAAATCTTTGAGTCCTTGTAACATTGGATTTGCAATTTTGAGTCATATGTCCTTGCATGTTGCACTTGTGACAAAAAATTTTGGATATTTTTGATTGATTGAATCTTCTACTCTTGCACACATTAGTTGTATGTCCCTTCTTATTATAGAAATGAAAAGTGGGTTTTGAATTCTTACCTTTATCACTTCTTTGTTCAACACTCTTTGATGATTCTCCAACTTCAGTGCTATTGTATCCTAGTCCTGATGTATCATGGGTAGATTTTGGTGATTTCAGCAACTGTTCAAAATATTTGATTGCTTCACTTGATTTGTTGAGATTCTCTGCTACCTCTTTTTCCCTATTTAATTCATTCTGCATTTGTTCATTTTGCATTTTCAAGGTAGAGATCTCAATGTCCTTTACATTAAGTTCATGATGAAGGTTCATCATTTGTGCAAGTGTATCCATCTGTATGTTTGAGATTCTTGTCAGTTCAGTACATTTTTCTTCAAGTCTATTTGCAAGATTCCTTTTGTCATTTTCCATCATGACCTTATCATCAACTGCTCTTTTCTTTTGTTCAGTAATTTCACATATCATTATAGCCTGTGATTCATGTTCCATCTTGAGAGTTCTTATTTCTTCTGCTTGAATTTTATTTTTCTCCATTAGTTTTGCTATTGTTGCATCAGACTCTTTAGCGTCTCCACTGGAAAATATGTTGGTGGTGTCAATCTCCTTGTAGTGTATATCATTTTCAGCTATGGCTAGATCCTTCCTCTTTTTTAATGAGTTTCTCAATTTGTTTCTAAATTCCTCCAGGCTATGCAAAGCAAGTTGCACATCTATCACCTAATTTTCAATGATCTTTCCAAGTTTGAAAGCTTCCATCTTTAGATCTTTTCCCTCCAAGCTGTTAGGCTTTTCCTTGTGAGAACCTGGCTAGCTCCAATACCAATTGTTGGAATATTCAAATTTCCTTTTGAGAACCTGGCTAGCTTGGATACCAATTGTTGGAATATTCAAATATGGAAAGAGTACTTATGAGAGGGGGGGGGTGTGAATCATAAGTATCATACTTTAGCAAATAAAATTTTAACTGAAAGTAAATTGCATGCATGTAAAATATAACAAATATGCATCAATAACTCATAACACCAAAATTTTGGTAACCTAGAAACCCTCCAGGAATAAGAAGGTAAAACTGGGGTGGGGATGATACCCACAAAAATTACTGCAGCAATATAGTTCAACCACTTCTGATTGTTTGCCCTATTAAAGGCTTTACACTATGTTAATAGTGACCTGGTTAAAGGATTTGAAAACAATTAACATGAAGTGTCACCCGGTTAAAGGATTTTAATCACCTAATCAAAGGTTCTTACAAAATAGCTATAAAGCTAACCTATCACCATAGGATTTTTATTCTAATACAATTGCTAGAGAGTATTAGATGCAATAAACCTAACTAATTACAATCCTTGATTACAGATTTCAGGCACTTGTTATGCTTTCTCTGATTTGGATCCTTTTTGCGATATGAATAATCCTCACTTCTGAAAATATAACTCCTTCTGAACCCTTGTAAGTCTTCTCACACCTCTTATCTTATTCCTCATTGCTCTTTACAATGAAGTTTCATCTTCCTTATAAAGACATTTGAAAGTTTAGGGTTAGGTATGGATCTACGATCCACACTCAATCTTCATTTTCCGTTCAATACTTAACTTTTGCCGATTGGTTGCATGCCTTTAGTTTTTTTTATTGGCTGCATGCAAATTGCATAGGAAAAATAAAAGATTCGATCTTATCATTCGATATTTTGAGATTTACCTTCTGTCGCTACAAAAACTGTTTGCATCATAGTTTGTGCAATTCCATACTTTAATGCTGTTCTACTGAGTTACTCGGCTCCTGAAGTATTTCTGATACTCGACACCTACTGTTTTCTAGATAGCTCGGCACTTGAACAAAAACTGTATCACTTGGCACATGTTGTGCTCGGCACCCATTGTCACTCGACACTTGTTGTCACTCAGCACTTGTTGTCACTCGGCACTTGTTGTCACTCAACACTTGTTGTCACTCGGCACTAACTCTTGATCTTGGTTAAGTGTATTGACACTTAGTTGTCAAATTTATTCTTTAAGCTAATAGAAAGTAAATGGAATCACTATACTGCAAACATCAAAGTGAAATGGAATTCATCTAATTATTCATAGGATCATACATGTTGTCTTTCAACTCTTAATGAAAAACTAATCTATGCATGGGTTACAAAACATGAGAAGCAAATAGGGTAAATGGAATTATAGACCAATTCACCATCAAGTTTGCCAAATTTTGTATTCTCAAAAGAAAATACATTTATAGTTTTTTGTTATCCTTCAATTCAATAGAGAAACAATTACAAAATAGAAAAGAGAATAAATTATGAAATTATCTAATAATATGAATACGTGGCATATTTTCCATCGATGATTTTGGATCCATGGTACTTCTAAAAATACACAATGACTGTTTATATTCCTACAACTTTAGAAAATCCTGTAGAAATCTTCAATTCTTTGTATTCTATTGTTTTTCATCAAGCCTACATTTTTCATATTCCAATGGTCACTACATTTTTGAATTTTGGCTGTTGATCTTAAAATAACAATCATGATTAAAAACTAACCATTTCCCTTTATGACTTTCTTCACGGGTCCACCTAGGTACATGTGTCAAGTCATTGTTATGTTGCAATAACTATTTTCCTTGCAACTTTTTATATCTACATAACTATGAGCGTTGATCTCCTTTTGATCAAATGATGACAATAAAAGATCTTAACCCTTTTACTTTACAATGCAGGTCCACTTTCTAGCTATGCATGTCATGGCAGATAGGTGGCACTTCATGACTAGGTTCTGACTATATCTCATGAAATATGATGGCCCAAAGGACACATGATGCTTTGTCACTATTTTGCTAGGATTATCAATCGAGCAACTTTACATGGCGATATAACGATAGTCATAGATCTTTCCTAAGATCGATGATCTTCATTGTGCTCTTTTTTTACTGTGTATGATTGAAAGGTAGTCCCACCTATTCCACATGTCACACTATTGTTATGTCACTCAGATTAAAACATCCCCATTTTTCCATAGCAACAAAGCGATAGCTATAGATCTCAAGTCTAATTTATAGTGATGATTCTTCTGGAAATCTTACCCTTAGTTGGGTCTTGTGGACAGGCGCTGACTCGTTGCTATGTTGTCAAGATTATTCATAGAGTAGCTTTTTATGATGATATAGTGACAACCATGGATGTTCTTTTTATCTAACGACTATAATTTAAAGATCTTAACTCATTGATTTCCTTTGTAGTGTGGGTTCGTCTGTTCCATGTGTCACACTATCATTATGTCACTTTGAATATTGATTGAGAAACTTTTTATAGTGACATAATGATGACTGTGGATCTTTGTGAGATTTGACAGTTGAGGAGATGCATCGTTGGGTACTTATAATTTCATCTTATAATATTATTCATCGATTTGATCTTCATCTAACAATTTGAATTCAATCCTTGAGCCATTTGACTTGTCAACTTAGCTACATAAGCATACAGATTAAATATAAGCCATCAATTGGATTATAAAAAGAGTCATACCACCTTTGACTTGGTTCTTTCATCATTTCTGATAATTTATTTGCTTCTCTTGCATTCAAATTCAACTAATTCTTCTTGTAGCTCATTCTCATGATTTGCATATTATCTTTAACCTTGATCCTCATATTCTTGGCTTCCATTTATTCTAAATATATCTATAATATCTCTATTCTACCTATATTATGCCTATAATGAAACACTTGATCATAGAGTTAGGGTTTCAAAACAACTTTCTTCTCATTTGGGAAATGCATAACAAACCCAAAAATTAGTCACCTAGCCATTGGACTGGTTCATTGCTCATGATTTCTTGCATTAAGTTAGCTTAAAGGTATGATGAGAAGAAAGGTCATCCTATGGGCAATATAGACTCAGACTCAAGACATTGACACTTGACTTGACTCAAAACCCTAAAGCAAAAAGACATGAAGTGAAACTTGGACAACACACTGCATTGAAACAAGACCACAACTCTTTTGATTGGAGAAGTCGTCTCATTAGGGACTTCCATGTGTGATAGTTATGAGGGATTAAAAGTTCTAGACAAGAAGAGGTTTTGACCATTTTTTTAGATAATTTATGGTTTATTGATGTAGATAATAGAAACAATAATACAAAACACCCCTCACATTGCAAAAAACCAAACCCCAACTGCTAGAAGGAATGTGTATGTAGGAAAAGAGAAAAAATATTCAATTTGAGAATCACATGTACCTTTTAAAAATATTGATGAAGATAATAAATAATATAGATAGTGCTCAAGAAGAGCTTTTTGACGCTTCTTTCAAATTGAAAAATGGAGCTATAACAAACAAGTTACACCCCCTAGAAGATAGAAGGAATCATCTGACTTGGAGCAAAAAAATAGGTATTAAACTAGAAAAAAATCAAAAAAATATCTTCACCATCATTTCCATCTTTGAATCAGATTTTTAGTGCTTCTTTGGATCCAAAAAACACCTCCGTATGCTCAAGTAAGAGTGAAAAGACTGCCAAGGCCTTTGTATAGCAAAAACAAATTTCAAACCCTTTAAAAAAATTGAAAGAGGGCTAAAACTTTGGCCCCTACCCCCCTATATGACCATGGGATGGACAAGGGAAGCAAAGGTGGCTTGGCAGTGGTGGCACTGGTGGAGGAGAGGTGACGACCAATGGATGACTGGTGGCGAGTGGGATCATGATGACGACAGTTGGCGGAGGCCACTGCAGTTAGGAAGTGGACCACAAGCAATGGCCGCTATAGTTAGGATAACTACAATGGTATTTTTACACTACTTTTAAATTTTTTAAATTAAAAAATTGCATGAGTGTGCATCCATATATGTGCCCAAGGTTGTACGACCCTAGTATGCTATTTTTTTGCCTCCCTAGTCAATGTTGTCCAAAATTGACAAATTTTATATGAAAATATGGGTTTTGACATCTTCTAAATCCAACCATGATGTTTTTTTTTCCTCAAAGTGCTCCAAATTTTAGAGACCCCCCTATTTTCACAAAAATACCCAAAAAAAAGCCAAATTTGTTCTGTCAAAACCTCGTTCCTCTTTTTCTCCAAATAAGAACAAGCTATAGCAGGTCATGATCTAATACCATGAAGGATTTAAGTAATACAAATACATAAAACTTGAAGAAAACTTGCATGCAATAATCTATCATAGAGAAGAAAAGACAAAGAAGAGGCAAGGATTTGGCTATAGAATATGCAAATTATATTATTAGATTGAAAGAATGAGAGATATTTACAAATTATCAATCTTTATAGAAGGAGATTGAAAAACCTAAAAGGGAAACCCTAAGAGGTAAAATGGCATTTAATAATTACTAATTAATTATTAAATGGAAATGCAAGTGCATAAAGGAAAATCTTAAGAAGGGAGTAAAGGTAATTTAATAAATGAAATAAAATTAACCCTTTACTCTAACACTCTTAGTTGTAGCATCTAAACAAACTCTAAAACATAATCCCAAGTACACATAAGTTATTCTTCAATCCTCAAACCATGCCAAGCCAATCTTTATCTATTACACTGCCAATCTTCACAGAATAATTAGTATGTTGACATCAATGACAAAATATGTCATGAATGCAACATATAATCACTGAAACATGTCTCCAACACTTCTAGGATAATCCTCCATAGCAATACTATTAGTATTCAGGCTAACATAATCATCCAACTTATACCAAGTTGCAACATTAAATAGTTAACTTGAAATAAATATGCAACACAATTAATATTCACACATTTTGAGACAAGTATTTAACACGAAAACCCAGTAAATGGAAAAACCATGTCGAAATTAGCAACCCAAATATTTTCATTCTTTTGACATGAGATCTATTAGGATTCAACCTTGTTAAATGATACATACACATTTTTGATGTGACCTTGTTATTTGATTCAAACCAAAGATCATATAGACCTTATTAATTCTTGACACTTCTAAAGAGTGGCCTCCTCTAAAGGACTTACAAAACATCTAAAAGAATGCTACCATATAGGATTTCAAAAGATTATTTGTTCCACTTAAGATATTTTTCTGCTACAAGGGTAAGAAAGTAATAGTGAAATAATCTATTTGATTTTAGCACTACACCTTACTTGTTTAGATATCTTCTTTGCTCAATCTCTATCTTTTGATCCATTTCTAGTTGCTTCACACTCTTCACGCATCAAATTAGCACTTCCTTTTCTTGATCTTTGCAATACTTTTTTTCTCAGTTTACCTTATCCTTTCATCAACTTCAATAAGCTCAATTAGCACCAATAAACATTGTGTTTCTTCCCTTAAATGGAAAAAAATCCATTCCTCTAAAATCTTCTAAGTTTTTCCACTCAATCACAATTGTTAGATCTTCATCAAGTTCAAATTTATTGAATCTAGATGCTCATGAAATATGCTTCCACCTAACTTCGTGCTCCATTTCAAATTGATAAATATCCTTCATTAGATCTTCTTTTAATTTCTCTAGTCGTTGATCTCATAACTAACTCCATCCTTATCCTTGTAACTTCTCAAACAATCTTAATTTTCATCAAATGTCAGCCTCAAATTAAATCTTTTTAAAACTTGCTCTAGTTGTTCATGCTTGATGAACATTACATCTCGTTCAGTCAATACTAGATTTAGTTAGCACTAAAATTGCTCCAATAAAACTATGTATTCTTCACTTCTTTAATAGGTACTCAGTGAAAAATGTAGTAGCTTGATTAATACTACAATTATTTCATTCACCAACCAAATTGTCTTGCTTATACATGATTTCATAACTTTTCTCATATGTTGAAGATCATGTAAAACAATCAAACCAACATTATAGTTTCAAGGTCTAACTGATCCAAGTGCCCTTTAAATACTAAATAGTAATCAACACTTACATCAACATACTTTCTTCAAATCCTCTTCATCAATCAAATTATATGACACTCTACTAAATTAGCATAAAGTTTAACTAACTAAGGCTTGGCATCAATGACTCCTTCAAATACATTAACAATATTGTAAGTTGGGGCTAACATGTGGAATGATCTTGAATTAGATGAAGTTTTTTGAAAGTTGGAATTGGTGGATTAGTATATCCTAAATATATTATTTCTCCTTGGAGCACATTTATTTCTATCATATTCCAAGGATGTGATGTTCATGGTTGGGATGATTTAGCTCCAAATTATTTAGAGACTTTGGGAAAATTAATCATGGATTATAGAAACTTGTAATTGCTGCTTTTAGCATTTATCCCTTAAGAATTCTTCATGTTGACCACATTTGATGGTCGTAGTGGGCCTAAGGCCTCATGTTGTGTAATCATTGGTTTCTCTTGAATAAATATGTCCCCTCTTTATTTTCAAAAAAATGATCATGTATTTTATGAAAATCAGTATATAATTTTCATTAGCTAACATAAATATATTATAATAATGTTTCTTCTAGTCTTTAAATATCATTTTGATTAGTGACTCTTGCGACATACATACATACATACATATATGCATGCGCCCACGTGTGCGCACACACACACAACCTTCATTTTCAAAAGAAAATTAATATATTGCAGAAATAACTCTAAGCATAGATTTATTTATCAGCAAATTCAAAATTGTATATAAAGATTTTTCTAGTGCATGCAAATTGAGGCTACTTTTCCTATTCCATAAGACATATAAACTAGATACTGTTATTTTTGTTTGATTGAAAATGTTTGCGTTCAATGCCATTTAGGTGCCTTTGATATAGACTTTATCATTAAATAAAATGTATTTCATAATAAAATTTAAAGATTTCTCAAAGTTTATTCTCAATTTTATTTTAATAGAATTTTGATGGTTGATAAGACTTTATTTTAATATGTTAAAAATTAATTATCTTTACAAATAAATCATTGATTTAAAGAGTTAGTTCTTCCATGCACTAGTATTTGTTGCTTACTAAAATAACTTAAATAATCAAATATTATAAGGTGTTGATTCATTTCAAAGACTTTGGATTATTATTTCAAAAGTTCAAAATGCCTATAGATTATCTTCTATACAACTTAATCAGCCACTTTAGACAAATTCAATATGGCCATTATCATCCATTCTATATACAATGACATTCAAGGTTTTGCAAATGTTTTTTCCTTTATAATATTATTTTCAAGATCTAAATTTTTCTACATGGTTAGAGTTTTATTAACTAATAAAAATTTATTTTTTACAATTTTGGTAAAAAAATAATTATTTTTATTATTATTAATTTTAAAATTTTGGTAAAGATTATACACATAAAAATCTATTAATATTTTTTCTACACCTTATTGTTAGTTGTAGGCATTGTAAGTATTGGTGTAGATTTATTTTGATACAAAAAATACATGATTTTGTGTCATTGTATGCATACACTTAAAGACAAGAATAATATTAATTATTATTATTGTACTTGTTGTAGGTAAATACTATTTGGAATATCATTGCTTGAAATGATTTTTTTTATAGGGACACATTTTTGTTAGGTTCAAATTGTTTCCTCCATATCGTATTATTTTCTCCAGGATTTTCATACACAAATGCCTGATAGACATTTATGTTATATATAATAATTAGATTTTATTCTCCCATGTTTGTTCACCTAGTAATTAATGGAAACCTAAATGCTATATCCTTTCTTGATTAAGAATTCGGCAACTTGAATGAATGGACTTAATTCATTTTTTATTTTTTATCTATATATTTTTAAAATTTAATAGATTTTTTGAATAAGTAATGCAATAGAAAAAGGGTGTGCATTGGCCTTGTATAAAAAACTATGAAGGGGAAAAAATGAACTAAACTAACAACTAAATAACATTTTCAGTAGAATGACAACCTTGGCAAGGAACCAACAACACTAAACATTATTATTCATTGAAGTGTCACTATAAAAACTAAAACAACTAAACTAGTACTGTTAATAAATATGTAAACCAAAATAGTGGTTATAATATCATAAAATAACAAAATAATTGAAGGTTTATCATAATATCATAAACTAACCAAAAAATTGAAGAGTTTATCATAGTGTTAGTAGTAGTAAGGTACACCACCAGAGCATCAGTTTTAAACATAGTCCTATTAGGGATACCAAAAGTAGATGTATACTTCCAATAATTCAAAATAACATAACTAACCATGACAAGGCCATGAGAACCCTAAAAAACCAAAAACCTTAGACCCCACAAAAGAAAAGCACATAGACTTTCTTTTTCTTCCATTTAGAAGTCAACATAAGGGTGCCCTAGTCCTTTGTCAGGAAATCAAATAGGTTCTTGGATGCTCCTTTGCATCCTTAGAGTTCTTCTTATTGGCACCATGCATCAAAAATTGAGACATGCCAGAATTATGCATGACTTTAACGGATAACTTGCAAACATTGTATAGTTTACTACCAATTCTTCAAGCTTCTTGTAAACAACCCCAATCTTAGCCTCAACCATCTTAAATAATTTCTTTAGGGCCTCCATGTCATCCAAAGGTGGGGTCTCATTCATAGGTTCCTCTATGATAAGGGATTTATCTTTGTTATCAATGAGTGGAGCTACCTCTAAGACCACCATATCTTAGTTGGGTTCTCCAGAATCAGAATTGATATTTGTTGAGACATGGTTGAAACTATTGTTAGAGGTCATGTATAAGACTCCCTCCTCACCCGAGTCCTCAGAACCTTCATTCTCGATATCAAAGGTTTTGAATTATTTTCTCATATTTTCCTTTAAGGAATTTAGAGTGGTGGGGAGTATTTTTTTCTGTGATTTCAACATCAAAGTCCACCAATTTAACTCTTTTTAGGCATTTTGGTTTAGTGGAAGAGATCAGAATCTTTTTTTTTCCATGCTTACCCTTAGGGTTTTCCTTAGGGGACTCAAACTTAATCTAAGCTTTGGGCGTTTTGTAATGCAATTGGTTCTATGGTAGCCTGCATTATCGCTAGGGCCAAGGGTGTTGGCCGAGCTTCTAGAGGTTGAGGGTAAGGAGTGTGACACTCCTTCAACAATAATATGGTAGGGAGGACATAGATAAAGTTGAAAATGGTAGAGACCTTGGTCTTAAATTATAAATGAGTATTATATAAATATAATGAGTAATAGATTTATTATTCAATTTTATGATATATAAGTTTGTGAATTTTCTATTCCTAAAGTATAGCTCAATAAATTTGACTTAAAAATATCACACATAAGTTTTGATAACAATAATTTTAATTTACATTGTAGAATAAAATATCTCTTACTTCAAATTTTTTAATGCTCTCTTAGTTAATTCAAATGCAAAACACTCATCAAGTTATCTTGGGAGGTGATTTTAATACAATCCTGAATCAAGAAGAGAAAGTTCGTGGCATCTACCCTCCTCTGAAAACTATTCAGGATTTCACACAATTCTTCAACAAGAGTGAGAAGAATTGTGTAGTAGGGAGGAATAATATTGGCATCAAAAGTCTAGAGAAGTATGGTTAAAATAAGGAGACAAAAATACAAAATTCTTTCATTCTTTCGCACAACAAAAAAGAGTTGCTCAAACTATCTTTCAAATCAAAGCCTCAAAATTGGGAAATATGTTATCTAATGCTCAGAAAAGTAGAGATGAAGGTGTCAAGTTTTTTTCAAATCTTCTCACCCTTGCAGATTACCCATCTCCTCTTCCTTTATGAGTGGATGATCTCCTTCATTCTATCCCAAAAATGTTGTCTCTGAATGAGAATACAAAACTTATGGTTGCTTTTACCTTGAAAGAATTGAGAGAGGTAGTTTTTTGAATTCCTCTTGACAAAGCTTCAGGCCCAGATGGTTTTATTGCATTGTTCTTCAGAGTTGCTGGGAATTTCTTGGTTAGGATCTACTTATTGCTTTGGTAGAATCTAGGAAAACCAGATCTATGCTCAAGTATTTCAACTCTACAAATATTGTTTTAATCCCAAAAATTAAGAAGCCCAAAACATTTGCTAGTTTCTACCCAACATCTCTTTGCAATCTAACTTACAAAATTTTCTCCAAAGCTATTTATTTAAATCTTCAACACCTTCTCCCACACATCATTTCCCCCAAACAACGTGGGTTTGTTCCAGGCAGAGAAACTATGGAGGGAGCAATGGTTGCTCATGAAATTTTTCATTCTATCAACATTAACCCATCATCCAATTTTATCATCAAATTTGACATGCAAAAGGCTTATGACAGAGTTTGCTGGTCCTTTTTTTTAAGTGCTTTAAAAGATGGGTTTTTCTAAGCATTGGTGTAAGTGGATTAAAGCCTGCATTTTGAGAGCTTAGTTTTCAATTATTGTCAATGGATCTGCTTCAAGTTTCTTCACCTCTACTCAAGGTTTGAGGCAAGGAGATCCACTTTCTTCGACATTATTCATTGTCATGGCAAAAGATTTTAGCAGAATTATCAAGCATTATCACTTTATGGGTAAGTGGAAAGGTGCAAAAATTGGGGGGACATCTATCTCGATCATGCATTCTTTGTTTGTTGATGACACTCTATTGTTTGGAGCCTCACAAGTCTCAAAGGCTAAACAAATTAAGAAGACTCTTCAGTTATACTCACAAGTATCAGGGAAAAAACTAATTCTCTGAAATCTAAGATATTTTTATTTAACACTAATAGAGCTATCTTAGTTAAGATAGTATGGATTTTAGGCTTCTCTGAGGATACCTTTCTATCTACTTATCTTGGCATTCCTTTCTTCATGGGTTCTAATAAAACAAGTTATTAAGCAAGTGTTCTCCAAAGAATTAAGAGCAAAGTGGTGTCTTGGAAATTTAGATGGCTTTCACTTTCAGGCAAAATCTTACTTATAAAATTATTCCTTTCTACAATCCCATACTATTATTTGACAGTTCTACAAGCCCCCTCGTCAGTCTAAGTTCAAATTCAAAAATCAATCACTGGTTCCCTTTGGGTGGAAAATATACCAAATGAAAAGAAAATTCCTTTGATTTCCCTTCAAGATATGCCCTTTACCGCTATAGCTAGAGGTGCTGCTATGCATGACTTGGCATTGAGGAACAAAGCTTTTAGGGGTAAGCTAGTATGGCAGATGTACTCTAAACGTCATTCTCCATGGTTTCAAATAATGCAATAGAAATATCTCGATAATTCTGATCCAAATAGAATTTTTTTCATTTTAAATCCCCTAAGGGATCTATTATATGGGATTTTATGATTGCTTCTAGAGACCTTGTCCTTAGGTTTATTTCTTGGGAATTAAATTGTGGGGATAAGATCAACTTTTGGAGAGACTCTTGGAATGGTCAACCGTTGCTAATCACACTTCCAAATGTTCATGAGATATTGGTTTCTTCAGAATTAGCTTGGGGTAGTCTTGTTATTCATTTCATAGATGTAGTCTGGCTCCATTCAAGAAGAGTTATTTGGAAAGATATGGATCAACTCTTTTTAGATAACCAAAACAAACATCTCTTTCATAAGATTTTGGCAGATAGAATATCATTCATTTCCAAATTTGAGGATCAATTAATTTGGCTTCTAGCTACAAAGGGGAAATATTCAATTAAAGAGGGTTATAAACTTCTTCAAAATATAGCCTCGAAGAAAACTCCTTCGAGAGCATATATGTTCTGTTGGAATAATGTGGTGTTACCAAGGTGGGGTGTTTTGCATGGTTAGCTATTAAGATTAAAATCTTAACAAGTGATCATTTGGAAAGGTTGAAAGTTGCTCCCCCTTTTAAATGTGTTCTCTATCAAGATGAATATGAATCAATGGATCACCTATTTGTAAGTTGTCAGTTTGTGTATCAGTGTTGGATGTTTGCTCTCCAAAAACTGAATTACTCTACACCTTTGCATAACAAAATTTGGGATATTTTTCAAACATGGCCAATCCTCTTTCCTGATGCATTCTTTGGGGGGATCTAGAAATGCATTCCTACATTAGTAATCTAGGCGATTTGGTGGGAAAGAACTAAGAGGATCTTTAGAAAAGATTTCTAATGTCTAGTAAATGTCCTAGATGGCATTGAACGATCAATTTCAGTGACTACTAATGCCAGCATTAGAAATTGTAAAATTAATCCACCAATTACTACATGGGATGGACAAATCATCTGTGAATGGAAATTAATATCTATTCCATTGGGGTTCAGAGTAAAAAGAAATCAAAATAAAATTGATAGATCCTCAGTCCATTGGCAGCCTCCAGAACCAGGATTTGTGAAGCTCAATTTTGATGGGGCTTCCAGGGGAAACCCAGTTAAGTCCGCTATTAGCAATTGAATTAGCCATTGCAAAGGGTTTTTCCTTGCAATTTCAATGGCTTCCCTTCCTTCTGGGACTAACAATTTAGCAGAGGCTGAAGCTTTATTTTCAAGTTTACTTCTTGCCAAGAAAGGTGATTTTCAATGGGTCCAGATTGAAGGTGATTCCTTAGTTATAATCAATGCATGTATTAAGAGAAAAATGTCATCATGGCAGCTTCATTATATCCCACAACAAATCTGGAATTTACTTGACCAAATTAATGAAGTGACAATTTTTCAAACATATAGAGAAAGAAAGTTGTAGATTGCCTATCTAACCTTGGTTGTGATGGGATCACAATTTTTACATTACAACCTTCTGCATCCTTTCAAAATTACAAAGATTTATAGAAATTTATTTATAATGAGATAGTGGATTGTTAGCGGTAAATGGATTTTTTTACTCATATATGTATTGATGATATTGTGGTAAATGCTCAGTCTTTTTCGAGCTCCAGTACTCTTGCTAAGCTTCACCACTTGCTAAGCTCCAGTGCTTACCGAGCAAGGTAGGGTGATGCTCTTGCTGAGTTACTCAAGCATAGTGTTTGCTAAATGAACTTGGGCCTAGTGTTGACCGAATTGTTTGGCCATAGTGTCTTGCTGAGTGATTTGAGCCAATGATGACCGAGTGTTTTCTAGGCACCAAGTAGTGGTGTGTTGACCAAGAAAGGTAGTGATAACCGAGTGGGCAGTGTTGACTAAGTGACTTGTTGTCACCAAATTGTACTTAGCTTGGCATCTTAAGTATGTGCTGCAAAAAATTTGGGACATTATCGATCAACTTCACGCGGTCACATTTTTACACACATATAGAGATGGGAACAAAGTTGCAAATTATCTTTCCAACTTAGGATGTAGTGGGCTTAAAAATTTCACAATGCAACCTTCAGTTCCTATTGAGAAATACAAAGATTTACAAATTCTAATTAATAATGAATTAGTGGATCATCAAAATTAACTAGTGATTATTACCCCTTTCTCAAATCATTATGGCATGTACTTGGTGATGTTAAGGTAATTCCTACAAATTTCTTTTTCATTGCCCAGCGTCATGTAATCTATCATCACCCGGGTACAATTTGTTTTCACATTGGCCACATGGTTTTATTACACATGGCAAGATCAACTTTGGAATATATTCACATGGTTTTTGATCCTTCATATGCTCGGCACTTATTCACATTTGGTGAATAATTATTATCCTGCACGGCTACTATGAAGATATTTCCTATTATTTTTTATAAATGGTGACAGTGGCTTATTTAGCTTCATATATTGATAGAGTTGAGAAATCTTTGACATATCCCACTCAAAAATGTCTTCACCTTTGGAGTCATGTGCTAAATGCAAATCTTGCAATCAATTTCACTGGTCTCTGTTGCCCAAAAATTATCGTATATGGACTAACCCCAATGTCAATGAAGTTGTTCTGCCCCTACATATTGATGATAGGGCCATGGAAATGATGTTCTTCATTGAGTCCCTTCAATTCATTGGGGTCTTTGGCAGGTAATTGGTGAAGCAATTCTATGTCCTTCTATGAAACAATCCATCTCTCTTTCAAATGCCATGGACTTGTTACAATTAGTTCATTTGCTGGAAATTTTGGCAGCAAAACTGCTTCTTCCTCAATTTTGGAATGAAAATAAACTTGCAAATGCCATGCAGCAATATGATCTTTGGTTTGGGAATGTATTAGTGGGTGTTCTCTTCCAAAGATCTTAGTTATTAAGGCAACATGAATACATGGTCATGTTCGATGCTCTTCAGAAAGCCTTTGAAAAACAAAATCCACGCATCATGAAATTTTCTCTCCAAACTACTGCAAGGGCTTTGGGTCACCAATTAGAAGATAGAGTTAGGTGCACTATTTTTTCTATATTGGATTTGTTGAGCCTATCCAACATTAATTATCATATTCATGAAGGGTCTCCTTCAGGTGCATTCCAAGATTTAGGTCCTAATTTGCAAGATGACATAGTGATTACTAATCGAGTGCATTGGCTTGGTACTCAGACTGAGACTACGTCTCATGAACCAAGACATGTTCGGGAGGAGGCATGCATAACTATGGAGGAGCCTCCTATTACAAATACTACATTATGCTATTGCTGGTTTGGGCTCGGGTTGGGAGGTTGCTCCATTGCCAAGTTTGGATTTTGGGTGGGGACACTCTCTACAAATTGGTTTAACCTCAACTTTTGTTGATGGTGTTTCATGAAATGAGGATATGGAGGAATGAAAATTTTAAGGTTTTAAGGTATTGCGTTTAGGGGGATTTTTTGACAAATGGCATGTATTTAATCATTTTGTATTTTTTGGTCGAGTTTGGGACCTTCATGCCCATTTGGTTGAAATGTTTTTGAAATTGTAATAACTTGACAAATTTCAAACTCTGATGGGAATATCCCCTCATTTTGTAATTTTGATTATGTTCATCGATATAATATGTTTGAAATATTGATGTTTAATACTTGTAGATATCGCGACGATGTTGGGTTTTCTTTCTAGTTCTTTCCTAATTGAGCACTTGAACCAATATTATTAAAAATAATATATTCAGTGGTTCATCCACTTTTGCCATATATATATCTAAATAATACTAATATAAATTATCTACAATGATAATATATAATAAAGAAAACATCCACCAAATTTTATATATGCTCTTGAATGGCAACAAAAAAATTTAAAATTTACAAATAAAAATAATAATGAACAAATTTACGAATTTCTAGTGTGAAACAACTTGATATATAAAATCTTGAATGAAAATTTCATAATTATAAAAAGTGTAAAAGATCATAATATGTTCCAATCTACTAATATTCTTTTACTTATATTCATTTTAAATTTTATTTGTTGCAAAAAATACTTTGTTGTTGAATTCTATAAATGGATTATACACATCAATTAATAGACAATTTTATTTTATTTTTAAAACTAAATATATTTATTAGTTTGTGACTTTAGGCAGGATACTAATATTTTTGAGTGGCTTTTTCTCTATTACTTCATTACTCAAATATTGAGCAAATGTCAAATAATTTCTTCTATCTTATCAGTTTTTCTTATTAATCTAAAATTTTCAATTTTAATTTCTTTTCTCCTATTTGCTCTATCTTATTTTCTTGGTATCCTTTTCTATTTTTCCATTGAAAATTTATCACCAAAATAATTTTCTTGTTTGCAATGTGGCATGCATCTTCAAGCTCGATACTTGACATCCTATACACACTTCACGTGAGTTGTTTGTGTTTTCACATTTTGCATACATATGGTCTAGGGAAGTTGCATGTTTTACACTTGTTATAATTTGGTTTGTATGTTATAGAATTACAAAACTTGAAGATAAGTATAGCCTCTTCTTCTTTTCCTTCCAAACTTGTTTGTCACAATTGACTTTCTTATTTTTATTTCTAGGGATGAGTCCATATTTTTTTAGCAAACCAATGGTTTAAAAAAAATTGAAGCAATAATAGGTGTATACTCTACATTAATCTTCTTTGACCATCCTTCATCATTGTTTCACTTAAATTTTTCTAGAATTTTGGTAGTGATAGGGATATTAGGGTTTGATAAGACTTGTTGTTAATATTTTCTATTAGGATCTCAATTATCGCTATCCAAACCTTTGCTTACAATGATAATTATTTACGTTCCTCTTCTTCTTGGAAGGAAGACAATTGTAATGTCTTAATTTTTAAGAAGAATGATGTAATATAATTGCATCATTCCATGTGCCCATCCATAGGTTGCATTTAATAGAAAAATTGCATAGTTTGCAATCCTCTCGTGGATACCCCATATCATGAAGGATATGAATGAAATAATATATAACTATGGATTAGTAATTTTTTTATAGTAGAGATCCAAAATAGTAGGAGGCACACACCTTTATTATTCTTGATGTTTCTATGAAAATTAAATCACTCAATTTTTTTTTGCCTATGATTCATGTATCATTCTAGGTGGAAGGGGCAATCGAATCACACTTGTAACCAAAAAAATTAATAGTGCAAAACTCTACTAGGTTTAGCAATATTCTATGGTCCTTTAACTTAACTAAATACATGGTGTGTCTGATCTAGATTTGAAGATCCTAGGTACCCTTTTTATTTCTAGTTTTTTATTTAAACTATGCATCTTTCTATACACAAGGATTTGATTGTTTTAATCTTTTTCCATATTTGATGATCAAATTGAGTTTTTAGGATTCTTTCTATTGAGCATGAACTGAGAAGAAAGCCAAACTACTTATGTACTTAGTTTTTTACTACCTTGATATAGATATAAATAAATTCATTGATTTTGGCTAGTACATGATTAATTAGACTAAGTGGCCTAGACCACTCCAAGGATGGACAAGGTGTATGTTTAAATGCTTATCATTGTTTTTCTATGCTTTCATGTGTAGACCTTTTTAAGGATAGATAGTTTCTATATTCTTATGTTCAATCTTGTTTTCCTATTTTTCAATTTTCAAGGGAAATTGGAATATTGAGTTCAAGGAATTAGTAGTAGTAGTTAGCTATATTTTAATGCATATTAATTTTAATATAAGATTTCTTTACAAATGCACAAGTTTTAATTTAGCATGGTTTGAAATTTTCATTATTTTACATCTTTCGTGATGTAAGGTTTTGTTGTTATTTACTACCATTAACTATTTAGTTGGGTTTTCAAAGTCCACTAAATAGTCTTCTCATAATTTCCAAATCAAGTTTTTTGAGGTCAATTACATGTCCTTTTTGAAGAAGTGATTCTAATAGTCCAATGAGGCATGAATCAAAATTTATGCAGTGGAATGTGATAGTTACAATTAGTGGGAGGAGAAAGTACTATGATAAGATTCTAAAAGATCGCTCATGCTAAATAGTTCTTAGTACCCCATCATGGTCTTGGGCCCTCCAAAATTTGGGAAGCCTACTCTTCCGAGATCTCTTCCAACTTTTTTCTCAAGATCAGAATGGTATTTGAAGCTTTTGCAAATGAAGACCAACAACTAGGTGGGTTCCTTTCTCATGTGTTAAGTTTACCAAAAGCTTTTGATTAATTTTGAAATAAAATGTAATCGATTTGATCATGTTTTTTTCCTTATTAAAATGGAATTTTAAGACATTGAAAGGTCCTAAGAGGGACTAACTAAAAACATTTAACTCTTTGTAAATAGTACTGAAATGAAGAGTAATCAGTTATATAACATCTATTATCAATCACTTCATAAGTAATACCAAATCCAACTAGAAAGACATTACAAAATTATAAAATGATGGTTAAGCCTTATTATTAGATATAGATAAGAGATAGATTGAGAAGAAGTTAGATAGGCATGTATTGATTATATAATATGTATGCCAATTATCATCATTATTAACTGAGTATTTATTTAATTTATCAAATGCTATTACAAAATCTTAACCAAATAAATGAGAAGATTATTCCCCTCTTCTATACTAATAACACTCTTCTATACAAATAAATTAAATATTTATGCTTCTTAAGTTGTTCCTAAGACTGATATCTTTGTTTAGGTCTATGGGGAGGTCTTTGTAAATGGTTAAAAATTAGAGATCAAATGTGGAAATTATGTAGGTCATTTTATCATGCCATAATATCATTGACAAAAACCTATAAATTGTTATTCATTAGTACTAATACATTATGTAATGTTTTGTTTGATGTGTAGTATTTCTATTTTTCTTCTAGCCATTTTATGCATTGTATTGGCCAACCTTCTAGATTAAGATTTACTTTAATCTTAAGCTTTTCTATCATTGATCAACTTATTGATGAGCTTACATTCATCTAATGCACTTGGATTAGGTGTAAATATTGTTTGCATAGCTATTGAAAATTTACATGCAATATATGAATTTTGAGAATTGGGTTTGATCATTGTGAAAATTCATATTGCACTCATTGATTATTAATCTCCTATCTTAAATGATTATTAAACTGTCAAAAATAAATTCAAGGCTAATATCAAAAAATAACACAACTGTAACTTCATTTATAAAATACGGAAAGAAATTCACAACACAAGAAACGCAATATTTTAGGACAAATTGTTCCTATAAAAATCCCTAAGGGAAAACTAGTTCTATAGATGAGGAATTATATTAACTTCAACAAATTAAGAGATACAAAATATCTTGCCTCTCACTAGAAGAACTCAAACAACCTCCTAATTTCTCCTATTGATATTCCTATGTTGTTATTCCCAACACTATCATTGTGCCCTTACTATCACTGCAAACTCATTTGCTAACACTATTTGCTATCACTGCAAACTCATTTGCTAACACTACAAATGCTTCTACAAACTTCTTATTCTCCAAATGCCCACCTGACCCCCTTTTATACTATTCCTATTGGAAAACCAATGGCTGAGATCGATTCTCAATAAATGGTTGAGATTAAAACAACTTAACAAACCTAACCAATTCAATTTCTAGTTGTTTCTAAAAGTGGTCAATTAATTAACAAATATTTGTTCCAACTCTAACCAATTAGTTAGTAAAACAATTATTTTCTAATTAACTACATATGGACGAACAATTGTCCAAGCTACCTAAACTAACACTCCTTAGTGAGGAAGTTGTTCTACATGACACCTAACTTATCTCTGACAAAGATGAATTTTTCCTTCCCCAATGCCTTAGTTGGAATTTTTGCTACTTGCTCCTCTGTAGGTATGTACTATAGCTGAACAACCCCCTATTTTACACAATCTCTGATGAAGTGATATTTGATGTCTATATGTTTAGACCTATCATGAAATACTGGATTCTCATACAACTTCATGCAACTCTGATTATCACAGTGTATCACAGTAGTCTCAACCTTGTAAACAAACAAGGCTACTAACAACTTTTGATGCCATATAGCTTCACATGTTGCCATGCTAGCTGCTATGTATTTTTCTTCTGCTAAACTCGGAGCCACAAATTTTTACTTCCAATTGAACCAAGATACAACTCCTAATCCCAAACTAAAACAACACCTTGAAGTGCTCCTTTTGTCCGTTATACTTCCTACCCAATTTGTATTAGCATAGCCTATCAATCTGATACCTTCACCTCAAACATATATGATCCCATACTCAATTGTACCATGCAAGTAATGCAACACATGCGTGGCCGCTATCCAATGCATTGTCTTTGGTTCAACCATGATCTGACTAACTGAGTTCACTACAAATGCAATATCTGGCCTACTTTTGACCAAGTACATAAGAGAACCAATCAACTACCTATATAAAGTGGGATCTACATCCTTCTCCTTAGATGTATCTACCTTCCTCCAATTCGTGATCATGGGTGTAGACATGGCTTTGCAATCCTCCATCCTGAATCTTTTCAAGATTTCAATGCAATGTTTCCCTTGACCAAGGAAAATCTCTCCATCTGTCTACCACACTTCCATTCCTAGAAAGTAGTGCATGAGTACTAAATTCTTCATCTCGAACTCTTCTGCAAGGTTCCTCTTACAATCCTCTATGAGCCCTAGTTCACCTATAAGAAACAAGTCATCCACATAAAGAACAAAAATGAGAACTTCACCCCCAACCACCAAGTAGTAGAGGTTAGCATCCGCTTCACTCTTCACAAAGCCAATTTCCTACAAGTATGTATCAATGCACTCATACCATGCTTTGGGAGCTTGCTTGAGTCCATATAAGGCTTTCTTCAATTTACAGACGTGGGTCTCCTTGTTGTGTGCTACAAAGCCTTTTGGTTGCTCTATGTATACCTCCTCCTTCAAATCAACATTAAGAAACATTCTCTTGACATCCATTTGATGGATTTTCCATCCCATCTATGCAACAAATGAGATCATAGCTCATATAGAAGTATACCTGACCATTGGATCAAATGTCTCCTTGTAGTGATCAAATGTCTCCTTGTAGTCTACTCCCTCCTTCTAAGAGAACCCCTTGGCCATGAACCTTGCCTTGTATTTCTTGATGCTACCATCTGCACCATGCTTTATCTTATAGATCTAATCTAATCCAACTACTAATCTATCTAATGGTCTAGGCACTAACTCCCACACATCATTCTACATAATTGAGTTACACTTCTCAACCATAGCATCCTATCATACTTGATGTCATGCAATGTCCTAATAGCTTGAAGGTTCACTATCTACCAACTGACTAACTAATGCCACGTAGTCATTAAACTTGTTTGGTTGTCTCCACTCTCTAGTACTCCTTCTAGGAGCTCCCACAAACTCTTGAGTATCCCTTTGTGTATCCTAAACCTCACAGTTCCTGCTACCAACTGTAGATGATGAAACATCAACCTTTAAGTCTTCTAGATGCATTTCTTATTGTACATGTTGCTCCATGTTCTATGAAACTTCACCACCTAAGCCTACACTTATACTAGTAACTATACTTGTGCTTTGTTTCCCTTGACTAGGCCTTGGAGCTTCTATTGGCTACTCACTCTGATCATCTGCTGGAAAATCTCTAGACCTTCTAAATGCCTTGTCCTCCATGAACTTAAAATCACATTTGACAATAATTCTTCTAGTCCCAGGAATAAAAATTATATATGTCTTTGAGGTTTTACTATACCTAATAAACTACCCTCTCTCTATAGTCTGATCTAACTTGGTATGTATATCACCTGGAATATGACAATATTTCAAAATCACAAATATTCTGAAGTGACCAATATTTAGCTTCTTTTCTTTGAAAGCTTCCTCTAGTGTCATCTTCCCTAGTGCCTTGTGTGGAACCCTATTCTAAATGTAGACTATTTTACTACATGCCTTAGCCCATAAATAGTGGGGTATGTCCTGGTCATGTAGCATAGCTCTTGCCACCTCCGATATAGAATGGTTCTTCCTCTCAACAACTCCATTCTGTTGTGGATTGTAAGGAATAGTCCACTCTCTCTTGATTCCTTCTCTAGTACAAAACTCCTAGAATTTATTTCCTTTATACTCACCTCCATTGTCTAATCGAAGAACCTTTATCCTCCTTCCTATCAAGTTCTCCACAAGAGCCTTGAACTCTTGGAACCGACTAAAAATCTCATCCTTGGTCTTCAAGAAGTATACCTAGGTCTTCCTGGAGAAATCATCAATAAAATTAGCATAGTACTCATATCCTCTAAGAGATTTTATTGACATCGGTCCACATACATCTAAATGTATTAGATTAAGAACACCCTCAGATCTAGTGTCACTCCTTGGAAAAGATGCTTTCACAAACTTCCCCAACACACATCCCTTACATACATCATCATGCTCTATGCTCACCTCTAGAACACCTGTCACTATCTCAAAAAGCAATTTGAGTGCTCCATTATGAATATGGCCCATCGTCTTATGACATAGCTCTCCAAGATCTCTAGGATTACTATTTTTCGTGAGTGCCTTATGAGTATCAAATTGTAACCTATAAAGGTGATCACTCCTAACTCCAATAGTTATGAGTGATTTCCAATCCTTGTGCTTAATCAACACATGTGTCCCTCTAAAGAGTACATTATACCCCCTATCTTGAAGAATAGATACAAAAATCAAATTCATACCTAAGCCAGGCACATGCAATACATCATGAAGTGGAATTATCTTTACATTCTCCCTCTAAAGCTAAACAGTCCCTTTCCCAACTAGGTTGAGTTTGGACAAGTTTCCCATAGAAATCTAAATATTGGTGTTCTCCTCCTTATAACTGGAGAAGTATTCTCTAATTCTTTTCATATGAAATGATGCCCCACTATCTATATACTACATAGTTTGTGAGGTTGAGCTCACCATACAAGCTATAAGTGCAAACTCATCTTCCATACAAGCTATTATTGGAGAGTTCTTCTACACTAGCTAAAGTTGCCTCCTACTTCTTTGCCTTTTTCCTTTCTGGGAAATCATTGACATAGTGACCATACTCATAAAAATTGAAACACCTAACCTTAGAAAGGTCCTTCTTCTTCTTCTCACTTTGTGAATTTGATCCTTTGCTAGACCCCTTCTTTTCTTTCCCTTTCCCCGCTAGGGAAATGTTTTCCTGTTGCACCTCACTTTTTTGACTCTTGTTGGCCCCATTGACAAGACTTAGTCTAAAATCCTCATAAGTGAAATTAGTCCATAGTCGATCCCAACTCGGTATGGTATTTTGTCCATTGATAACTTGAACAAAAGACACTCCATTATTTAGTAAACCCATTTAGGGCTATTCTCACTAGCTCATCATCACTGAGGCTATCTCCAACAGCTACTAACTCATTCTTCACAAGTCTAAGCCTAGTGAGGTAACTTGTGATGTCTTCTCCCTAGTTCATCCAAGTATTCTTCAACTTCTCTCTTAGAATCATCTTCCTGTCGGTGGTAGCATTCTGGTATAGATTCAAAATGGCATCCCACATCTTCTTTGTTGTATCTAGCTCCAAGATATGTGGAACAATATGATCCTTGACACCATCAAGGATTATCCTCCTCGCCTTGGCATCATCCTTCTCATATGTTGCAAGTTGTCTAGCATCTGTAGGTACAGCTACAATAGTGGTAACATAATCCTTGATACCATTCTCTTCCAACAATAAAGAAAGTTGGGCCTTCAAGACACCAAAATTTGAGGTACCATCCAATCTGTCTTGATCTCTCAAACCAGCTGAAGTCGTCTCAAGAGATTAAAGCAATATAAATCTAAAGAGAGCAATCTAGGTTTTATAAACCCTTAATTTCTTTCCTAGGGCAATAAACTTCCACCCTCAACACTGCTCTAATACCATGTGAAAATTCCTATTATAGTCACTGATTATTAATCTCCTATTTTAAATGATTACTAAACTGTCAAAAATAAATTCAAGGCTAATATCAAAAAATAATTCAACTAAAACTTCACTTATAAAATATGGAAAGAAATGCACAAAACAAAGAACACGATATTTTTGGACAAATTGTCCCTAGAAAAACCCCTAAAGGAAAACTAGTTCTATAAATAAGGAATTACATTAACTTTAGCAAATCAAGAGATACAAAATTCCTTGCTTCTCATTGGAAGAACTCAGACAACCTCCTAATTTCACTTGTTGATATTCCTCTGTTGTTATCCCCAACACTATCATTGTACCCTTGCTAGCACTGTAAGAATATTTGCTATCATTGCAAACTTATTTGTTAACACTGCAAATACTTCTACAAACTTCTTACTCTCCAAATGCCCCCTGACCCCTTTTATACTACTCCTATTGGAAAACCAACAACCGAGATTGATTCTCAATCGACAGTTAAGATTAAAACAACTCAACAACCCTAACCAAGTCAGTTTCTAGTTGTTTCTAAAAGTGGTCAATTAATTAACAAATATTTGTCCCAACTCTAACCAATTAGTTAGCAAAAAAATTATTTTCTAATTAACTACATATGGACAAACAACTGTCCAAGCTACCTAAAATCTACAATTATTTTTATATTCTACAATAATAAAATCTCTAAAATAGATTATAGCTCTGAAATGCCGGAATTGTCATTAATTTGAGTAAAAACTCAAGATAGGGTCTAGGTATTTACAACATATGGATCATACTTATCTATTCACTTAGGTATAATACTCTACACAACAATTTACTACTATTGTCAAAGATTATAATTGTAGAAAACATTTATAATTGGCCTTTGTAAAAAAATCATATTTTAACCCTTGTTTCTAATACCATATTTTGGTACATAGTCAAAAGAATTACCAATGGAACAAACATAGTATTTAGTATCCTCAACTCTACTATCTTAGGCAGGGACTCCTGTTGCACACAACCCTTGAGAACACAAGATTTATTTTTGTATCACTTATATATTCTTGCCACAAACAATTTAAATTAATTTATTTTCTTATATTTATATAATACTTTATACTTTTGATAAATTATATTATTTTATATACTAGTTTTCTTTGTCTACATCCTCAATTTATTAGTTTATGAGCCCTTGTTAGTAGGGTAATTATGGAATAACTTCATAACCTATCTTAACTCTCTACAACAAATTCAAAAGCATCATATTGAATTGGCATTCTCTTAAATCAATATCACACTTAAATGTGCAACACACTTACACAGAGATTTTAATCACCAATTATAATTTTGATTAAATGAAAAATTGGAGATTATTTTTTAACAATTAATAACCATATGTCAATTACTATCAACTACTTCCAAACAATTTGTAATGACACAAAAAAGTTACTAAATGTCACTTGAACTAAAAAAATAATATGAAATTAATGGCTTCAAGTCTCTTGACATTCTATCCACATACTAAAAGACAATAATAGTTTAGCCTCTTCTACAATTATTGTAATGATAGGAACTAGTACCTATGCAACAATTATATGAATGTCATTCATCAAAAATCTTCGTTAAATAAGATATACAATTTTTTTTAAAAAAAATTGATCAATACAATAGACCAAATAAATTATACTTGTAATCCATCACCAAATGCTTAAAAAATTAAATGGACATATATAATAATAATAATAATAATAGAGACAACAGAAAAAATAAATTATAATTGTAATCCATTACCAAAGTCTTAGAAATTTTAAATAGACATGTAAAATAATAATAAGCACATGAATTATACTTCTAATCAGTCATCAAGTATTTTAAAAAATTAGATAAACATATATAATAATAATCATCACAATAGACAAAATAGTTACTTGTAATCCATCAACAAAAACTTTGAAATTTTAAATATACATGTCAAATAATAATCAATACGATAGACAAAATAAATTATAAACATAAACTATCAACAAATTCTTAAAAAATTAAATAGACATACATAATAATAATAATTAACACAATAGACAAAATCAACCCATCACCAAATATTTCAATAAACATATGATTAACCCAATAGACAAAATAAATTGTACTTATAATTCATTACCAAATACTTCAAAAATTAAATATATATGCATAATAATTGGAGCCAATTCATCATGGAAACATCCATTATATTCTTTATATTTTTCTATCACCAATGTTTCCACCATATTCTTTATATTTTGAAAATTAATTATCATAAGTCTTCCATGTATATAATCAACTATTTGTCGGTATAAAGATTATTATATGTTCGATAAATCACCTTGCTAGAAGTGGGGGTAGCTTTCAAAGAAATTTACTTGTGATTACCAACCCTTTCTATTTTTTAATTTTTATTTATGTGAATTAACAATAAATAAATAAATGCTGGTCATTTTCACCCTTGTACATGTACTTGCCCCTACCTTTTTGAGCACCTTTATTTTTTATCATAGCATGGGGATTATGCTTTGGAGTGAGATTATGTTAATTTATCTAGTTACTTTTTATTTAATTTTGGACTTATTGTTGTTTTCAAGATGTTAATTGAGGTGTACAATTTGTTTTATGTTTATGGTTTAATCTTTAAATTATTTGTTTAGATTTGATATTTAGATTTTTTTTTATAGTCTATGTTTATTTTTTAATCATGTTGTTTCTTTTTATGTTAAAATTATTCAAGCAATTATGATTTTTGTATAAGTCTTATAGGATGGAAAATACACACTCACTTTCTAATGTAAAATTTATTTTACAATTATATTAATTTGAGTTTACTTAGATCAATATGTGAGAAATTCAAATTTGAATATAGTCACGGTAATTTGAAAATAGAGAAGTTATTTGATAGAAGGAATTTGACTTAGTCAAATTTAGTTGAGGATTCAACCTCGAAATTAAAATAGAATATGCATAAATAGAAAGTATGTTGATATAAAGTAGAGGCTACATCTGAAAATATAATGCTTATACCTTCACATATGAACTTGGTGTTGTAGTATCTATGATAATGCTTGAAGTAGTTGTCACAATGTCTTGAATAGTAGAGAATAAGCAAGGACAAAATTCCAAACACGTAGATTTATAAGTACTTCTCAAAACTCCAATGTTGTTATGCTTGATGTCACTTTCATTGAGAAGAAATCAATTCATATTGATATTTGTAAATTGGAAAGAAGGATATTTTCGTATGATTGAGGCATCCACTTCTTGGCCTTTAATGAGGGAGAGAAGCTTTCTATAGTAGAGAGGATTTATTTTGAAAGATTCTTTGGATGCTTCAAATCTCCTTAGAATGCTTGAGATGTCAAAGAGTTTGAACATGTGCTTAAGGTTATGATCTTGTATCATGTGCTTGTCAAAGTTTTCTCTTATTGTTGGAATTAAAGATAGAGTAACTGAGAGGGGGGGTGAATCAGTTACTAACAAAAATTAATCTCAATAGACCCCTTAGATGTCTTAAAGATATAGTTACTACTTGTACTTGGTAAACAAATGTTGTAACTTGGTAAATTAAACTATTATTTTCTTTTCAAGCATTCATGCATGTAACTAAAAATGAAGTGAACGCAAGAGACACCAGATTTAACGTGGAAACCCAATATGGGAAAAACCACCAAGTAACTAGTCACCAATTTTTCACTCTTCTGAAGTGAGCCCTGTTAGGAGCCAACCCTGTTAAAGGTTACAATACACATTGTTAGGTGTGACCCTGTTAGAGGATTTAATCACCCTGTTAGGAGTGGCCTTGCTAGAGGTCTTTAGAACAATTCAACTGAACTGTCACCTTGTTAGAGGATTTACAAAATGGTTGTTAAACCAACTCTGTTAAGAGATTTGAAATCACTGCTACAATGGTTAGAAAGCAACAATGAATTGACCTGAACAACATGCAACTGAATTTGCTGGTTACAGGTCTCTATTCAACATCATTAGATCCTCCTTGATCAAATATGGCTGTATTGCTCCTCAATGATCTCTGATCATCCTTCAAATCTACTTCCACAACAATAAGTCTTCATATCACATTAATTCTACATTCTTTCATACCATACTTTTTAGAATTCGCAACTTGACTTCTTACTTATACCATTCAGATTGTCAAGTCGGCCCATTTACCTGTTACATTTACCAATAAACTGTACATCATTCGGCTACAGATATTACTTTGAACAAATAAATTTTATCTCATAAGATAATGAAATCATTTATTGGCTGACCCTACTCAGTAAATACTACTTTGGAAATTTCTTGAGTTAACCATTTTGACTCTGATAACATTGCAATATCTTTAAAATCCTTTGGCTGCTGAGTTTTCTTGGTAAGAATTGAATCCCTCGATAAGAACTGCTTCTTCCAAATTACCTTTGATGAGCGAGTGAGCTTGGTAAGAACTACTTCTTCCAAATCACCTTTGATGAACGAGTGAACTCGATAAGAATTGTTTTTGTCACATTTTCTTTGATTACCGAGTGAGCTCGGTAAGAACTAAATTTCTTTAATTACCTTGAAAGCTCAGTAAACATTGTCCTTTGTCTAGCTGACCTTTTGAGCTCGATAGACACTATTCGTTGCCTCGCTAACCTTCTAAGCTCGGTAGACACTATCATTTTCCTTGCTGACCTTCTGAGCTTGGTAGACACTATCCTTTGCCTTGCTGACCTTATGAGCTAGGTAGACACTATCTGATGACTGATATGATATTTGTGTGACATCAAAGACAACACACAATTGAACAATTGTATCCAACAATCTCCCTCTTTGGCATTGATGGCAATACAACATGTCATAGTAGAATGAAATTTGAAAACAACTCATTTAATGATAGAATACAAAACTCCCTCTTTCATAATAATCTCTCCTTCTTACACAAACTCTTATTATTTTGCAAATTTTAGAAAGATATGACAGTATATTTTCCCTCTTTGACAACACATGCCAAAGACAACTCAAAACAACTGAATAACATTGTACTTGATGTACTGATGCATATGCAATATCTTCATTGGTTTGTTGCATCAACTGATACATTTTCAATTTTGTTCCTGTTGATGCATCACTAAAACTGTATTTCAGTGAGCTTCAGATAGGGGAATGACCCCTAACTTACCTCTTAGACACAAGAATGCATCCTTAGGTAAAGGCTTTGTGAATATGTCAGCAATTTGTTCCTTTGTCTGCACATATTCCAATCTTATTTCCTTTTCTTGCACCAATTCTCTAACAAAGTGATATTTTATGGCAATATGCTTAGTTTTTGAATGCATCACTGGATTCTTGGAGATGTTAATTGCACTTGTGTTATCACAAAACATAACAACTAGTTCTTTGATTTCTTGTTTCATACCTTTCAATAATTGCTTAAACCACACAATGTTTGAGCAATTTACTGCTACTACAACATATTTAGCTTTTGTTGTGGATTGAGATGTACAATTCTGCTTTTTGCTTGTCCAAGAAACCAACCTTTTTCTGAGAAAGAAAGCTCCTCCACTTGTGCTCTTTCTGTCATCAATATTTCTTGCCCAATCTGCATCAATGAACACTTTTAAATCCAGTTTTCCTCCAAGTTTATACCATAATCCATAATCTTCAGTCCCTTTTAAGTATCTCATGATCTTTTTTATTGCCATCATGTGATTTTCTTTTGGTTTTGCTGAGAATCTTGCTATAATCCCTACTGCAAGGGCAATGTCTAGTCTTGTGTGCACTACATATTGCAACTTTCCAATCATAGATCTATACAATGTTTGATCCACTTCTTTTGATTCATCATCCTTGGTGAGTTTTAATCTAGTACACATAGGAGTCCCAACTGGTTTGCAATCTTTCATACCAAATTTTTTTAGTATCTCCTTGATGTATTTAGATTGAGTGATGTAGATGCCATTCTTATTCTATTGAATTTGAAGACCAACAAAGAATTTGATTTCACCAAACATTGACATTTAAAATTCCTTGTTCATTTGTTCTGAAAATTCTTTGCAAAGATCATCATTTCCTGTGAAGAAAGTATCATCTACAAATATTTCTACCAAAACAATCTTATTATCTGGTCCTTCCTTTACGTACAAATTATTTTTGTCATTAGTTCTTTGAAAACCAATCTGAATAAGATAGTTATGCAATCTTTCATACCATGCTCTAGGGGCTTGTTTCAGACTATATAATGCTTTATGCAATTTGTAGACCATGTCCTTCTTGTCTGGATCAACAAAACCTTCAGGTTTCTCAATGTAAGCCTCTTCCTCCAATATGCCATTGAGAAATGTTGACTTGACATCCATCTGATAAACTTTGTATCTTTTGAATACAACATATGCAAGTAAGGTTCTGACACCTTCCAGTCTTGCAATAGGAGCAAAAGTTTCTCATAGTCTACACCTTCTTTTTTAGAGTATCCCTTGCATACTAGTATAGCTTTGTTCCTTGATACCTTACCATCTTCCTTTAGTTTGTTTCTAAATACCCACTTTGTTTCAATCACATTCTTGTCTTTGGGTCTAGGTACAAGAGTCCATGTTTTTTTTTTCTCTATCTATTCTATTTCTTCATTCATAGCTTCAATCCAACTTTCATTGTCTAGTACATTTTTGACATTTCTAGGTTCAAAATCAGCAAATAAACAAGTGCCTTTCAACTTACTTCTTGTCATTGTTCCTTTTAATTTATCACCAATGATCTAATCTGGTGCATGATGCTTTCTAACATACTTGGCTAACACAAGCTCCTTGCCTTTTGAATGACTTGCATTGTTATCCTTCTGTGTCTCAACTTCTAGTTTTAATTCTAGTTGCTCGAGTTTGGTAGATGCTAACTTGGTAGCTTCTATTTGCAACTCAGGTTCTTGCAGCTTAGGAGGTATTAGCTCGATTTGAACTTCCTGTGACTCGTTAACTGAAGATTTTGGAGTTGAGGATTCCTAAATAATAGGTATACTTGGCATTGTATCAGGTTCAATGTAAATGAATCTTTTGTAGTCTTTAGGTTCCTTTTTGCTTTCTTCTTCGGTTCTTTCTGCAAACTCATCAACTTTCACATGTGCACGTTCTATAACTTTGTGAGTAGATAAGTTCAAACATCTATATGCTTTTCTTTTGCAAGAGTATCCCCAAAATATTCCTTCATCACTTTTTACATCAAATTTACCTTTTCTAGATTCTTTCAAAATGTAACATTTTCTTCCAAATACTTTTAGATAACTTACATTGGGTTTGTCGCCATACCACAACTAATAGGGTGTTTTGAGTGAGTCCTTTTTCAGTTTTACTCGGTTCAAGGTATGAACTTCAATGTTGATAGCTTCCTTCCAATATTTGATAGCAATGCCTTTCTCAATCATTAAGGTTCATGTACAATCCATTATAGATCTATTCCTTCTTTCTGCTATTCCATTTTGTTCTAGAGTTCTAGGTGTTGAAACCTATCTTTGAATTCCCCTTTCAATGCAAAAGTTATTGAACTCATGTGAAATGAATTCACCACCTCTGTTAGACCTTCAGTATTTCAGTCTTTTTCTTGTTTCCTTTTCTACTCTGGCCAAATACTATTTAAACTTTTCAAATGCTTCTAATTTTTGTCTAAGGTACATGACAGTCATCATTCTTGAATAATCATCAACAAACAGAATGAAGAATTTTTCACCAATATAAATTTCAATTCGAATAGGTCCACACAAATTAGTATGCACAATTTCTAGAACTTCTTCAGTCTGAAAGTTCTTGCTTTTAAATCTAGTCTTTCCCATTTTACCAATTTGACAATTCTTGCATAGACCAACCTCAAGTTTCTTTATGTTAGGAATACCTCTTACTTTCCTAAATTTACTAATTTTTATTAAATTGCCAAAGTTTACATGACACAACCTCCTATGCCATAACAAGCTTTCTTCAATTTCAGCAATGAAACATGAACATTCACCAAGTTCAAGATAAAATAAGTTACCTTTTGTTTGAGTGCCTGATCTAATCAGCTTTCCTTTTCCATCCATCAATCTTGCTTTTCCATGCATAAATTCTACTTTGAATCCATTATTGAGTAGCTATGCCACACTCAACAAATTGTGCTTTAGTCCTTCTACCCAATATGCATTATCACATACAAGTTCCTTGGTTAGTGAGATTCTTCCTTTTCCTCTTATACAACAAGGTTCATTGTTACCAAATCTTACATTGCCACTATCATAGTGTTCAAAATATTCAAACTTAGTTTTATCACCAGTCATGTGATGAGAACAACCACTACCTATGATCCATGTATCATTTCTGCTCATATGAGAAATTAGTGCCATTTCCTCATCATTATCAGATTCATCTTTTACAGCAATGTAGACAATTTCATCTTCTTCTTCATCATTAGAATCTTTTTCCATAAAACATGTTTTCTTACCTTTATCTTTGAATGATTTGAAGTCTTTCTTGCCATTGTACTTGTGACCTTTCTTCTCATCTTTGTTTTGTCTATTTGGGCACCTAGTAGCAATATATCCAATTTCTTCACAAGAGAAATAGATTAGAGGAACTTTACCTTTGTATTTCCCTTTGCCTCTTGAATATTTTCTTGCTAGTAGAGCTTCAACCACTTCAAGATCACTGTCTGAACTTTTTTCCGATTCTTCATCATTGTCTAATTGTGGATCCTTCATCTTTTTCCCTTTTTCTTTAAGTGAAAGCTTGACTTCAAATTCTGATTCAACATTCTTGGCAGCTAGAACATAATTTTTATAGTTGTCTAGCTCAAATACAGTCAATCTTCCAACTATGGCCTCTAAATTTATTTTATGATTTGTCTCACATCTCCTTTCTTGAATTATAGAGAATCTGATTGCATAAATGGGAAGTAGAGTTCTAAGAACTTTACTTATCTAATATCTCCTCTAGATGCTTTGATTGCACTAACACATGCTTTAACTCTTTCAACATACTTTGCAATATTTTCATCCTCTCTCATCCTCATTTGATCAAATTATCCTCTCAAACTTTTTTCTTTGGCTCTTCTCACATTATCATCTCCTCCATAGATTTCTTTCAAATTGTTCCACATTTCAAAGGTAGTTTTGCAATCCTTGATGTCATCAAATTCTTCATAACTCAGAGCAAATGCTATATCTATCATCATGTTATTGTGAGTCTTCTTTTCAGCAATATCATTAACAAATAATGTACCAGAAGGTTCTTCATATTTTTCATCAAGGTACTTCAGCCTTGTATCACCAATAGAAGCCAGATGAAGCCTCATCAATCCTTGTCATGCTGAGAAGTTGTCCTTGTTAAGTCTTGAAATTTCCCTTTTGTAAGACATCCTGATCTTTAGCTTAGATCCTTGAAATCTTTTCCTGTAAGCACCAATAGCTCTGATACCAATTGTTGGAATTAAAGATAGAGTAACTAAGAGGGGGGGTGAATCAGTTAGTAACAAAAATTAATCTCAACAGATCCCTTAGATGTCTTAAAGATCTAGTTACTGCTTGTACTCGGTAAAAAAATGTTGTAACTTGGTAAATTAAACTATTACTTTCTTTTCAAGCATTCATGCATGTAACTAAAAATAAAGTAAACACAAGAGACACCAGATTTAACGTGGAAATCCAATATGAAAAAAATCACCAAGTAACTAGTCACCAATTTTTCACTCTTTTGAAGTGAGCCCTGTTAGGAGCCAACCCTATTAAAGGTTACAATACACACTGCTAGGTGTGACCCTATTAGAGGATTTAATCACCCTATTAGGAGTGGCCTTGCTAGAGGTCTTTAGAACAATTCAACTGAACTATCACCTTGTTAGAGGATTTACAAAATGGTTGTTAAACCAACTCTATTAAGAGATTTGAAATCATTGCTACAATGGTTAGAAAGCAACAATGAATTGACCTGAACAAGATGCAACTGAATTTGTTGGTTACAGGTCCCTGTTCAGCATCATTAGATCCTCCTTGATCAAATATGGCTTTGTTGCTCATCAATGATCTCTGATCATCCTTCAAATCTGCTTCCATAACAATTAGTCTTCATATCACATTAATTCTACATTCTTTCATGCCATACTTTTTAGAATTCGTAACTTGACTTCTTACTTATACCATTCAAATTTTCAAGTCAGCCCATTTACATGTTACATTTACCAATAAACTATACATCAATTGGCTACAGATATTACTCTGAAAAAATAAACGTTATCTCATAAGACAATGAAATCCTTTACTAGCCGACCCTGCATGGTAAATACTACTTTGGAAATTTTTTGAGTTCACCATCTTGACTTGATTAACATTGCAATATCCTTAAAATCTTTTGGCTGTCGAATTTTCTCGATAAGAACTGCTTCTTCCAAATTACCTTTGATGACTAAGTGAGCTCAGTAAAAACTGCTTCTTCCAAATTACCTTTGATGACTGAGTGAACTTGGTAAGAACTGCTTCTTCCAAATTACCTTTGATGACCGAGTGAACTTGGTAAGAACTATTTCTGTCACATTTTCTTCGATTATCAAGTGAGCTCATAAGAACTAAATTTCTTTGATTACCTTGAAAGCTTGATAAACATTGTCCTTTGTCTAGCTGACCTTCTGAGCTCGGTAGACACTATCCTTTGCCTCGCTGACCTTCTAAGCTCGGTAGACACTATCCTTTTCCTTGCTGACCTTCTAAGCTCAGTAGACACTATCTGATGACTGATATGATATTTTTGTGACATCAAAGACAACACACAATTGAACAATTGTATCTAACACTTATGCTATATTGGATTTTCTCTTTTCATTTTGATTTTTCCCTCTTGGTGTGAGGTAGAGATTTCTATGTCTTTTAATTTAAGTCATCTTTTTTAATTAAGTAAATTGTTATTAGTTTGTGGGTTGGGAACTAGTATTCCCCCATAATTTCATTGCTTTGCATTGTCAAGTTGGGCCTATGTATATTTTGTATTTAGGAGCGTAATTTTTTATGCCATTATGTTATCAAATTTCGTTAAGCCTGTGGAAGTTGAATTTTATTTGAAAGTATATTTTTGGGTGGATTTAGACCAACAGGTTTTAAATTTGTAGCCAAATTCCAAACTTGATTTTTGAGATTCCAAACTCCTACTTGGCGAGATCTTGAGAGACTCATATTCTTGACTTATGATTGACTAGGTGTCTTTTTATATTGCAATAGGAACTTTGTTTGAGCCTTTTGTGTTCTCTTGGTTGTTATTTCTTTTGTCTTCCCTTATGTTGGCAAAATACATGCTTGGGGATGACCTCATATATGGATGATGGGACTTGAGAATGCATCTAGACATGTATTTGAGCTATTATCATACACTTAGGTCCAACTAAATTGTGCTCTTTGTATTTAGACCAAACAACTTTACCTTGTTCCTTATTTTTTATGACTTTGAGTCTTTCTTGATTTATGCCTTGTTGCATTTACTTGTGTGTTCCTCATTTTTGTAATGAGATAAGCCTAGTTGGTGTAGTGGACTTGAGTGGTTATCCATGACAAGCTAGGAGGGTATCCCTTGGTTGAATTCCTGATAAGTGATAACTAATTGGAATGCTAAGATTAAAACATAATGAAAATAATTAATACAAATACCTTTTCATTGTCTAATGACGTTGATATAATATGTTGTTTCCTTTCCATTTGCATATATTGATATGGCTTAGTAGAGTTTCCTTGGTGAGAGAAGGATTTCTCGAAGCTAAATGGGCCATCATGATACATGAGCATCTTGGGTTAAGGAGCAATCTTGCATCAACCTAAAAAATTCCTTTTTTTTGTTTCAATCTGTTGTTTGTGAAGTAGTTGTTGTTTCTTTTGGTTTCAGGTTGAGCACAATTCATATCATATTGAGTACCTATCCTAGATCTTTGTCCTAAGTATGTGCATTATGATGTTTCATATTCTTCTAGTTCTATTCTGTTCCTTGTGGTCTATGTTTCCTACAGTTTTCATCCAATAAGGCATGATGTTTCTATTGGTGTAATTTCCTTTGATGATGTTGTGTCTTGTGCAGTTGGGGGCTGACTTCTAACTCCTATGCAGACCTATCCTTAAGTGAATGTGATCTTATGTTGTTCTTTTCTTGGCTTTTGGTTTACTCTTCCAAGATTGGACCTATAATGTAATTAAATGCTTGACTAGCCGACTTGTGGCTTAGCTAGCTATATAAGAAGCTAGGTTAGATGTAGGAGGGAAAGAGATTTTAGAGAAAGATAGGAGATGTGAGATCATACTCTTATTTTGTAATTCATCTTTATATAAGACTATGACTCGGAAGACCACACAACCGAGCATGTTTCTCTCTTTATATGTGAAGTAGAATAATTACACTTGTGAAATGCTATATGTAGTCCCTAATTTCTTGTTATGTATTTAATTAAGCTTACATCTGTAACTCTAAGAAAAGAGGTTTCTTGTAGGTTTAAGTTAGTTTATTTCACCTTACTCTTTCCTTTGTTCCTCCCTTGCATTAGGTGGTATCAAAACTGAGTTCTTTCTTGTAGATTGGATTGTGAAGAATATTATTGGATTGGTTTTAGGGTGATAGATCTGAAATCTAACCTATAACTTGCAGAAGGTTATGATCTTGTAGGAACTATTTTCAAAATGGTTCATGGTAGAGGAAATGTTGATAATGATATTATGGACATGTTCAGATAGATTGCAACAAGACTTGGAGTTGTTGATACAACCCAAAAAAAGAGTTGTACATCTTGAAGATACTAGTTATGATGAAGAAGAAGCACCTAATCCTAATCATGAACCTAAAGTTGAACAAGATGAAGAAAGGATTTTAAGAGTTTTGTCTAGGGAAAATGCTAGACCTGCTGTTGAAGTTGTTTTCAATGATGGAAGACTTGAGACTAATGTTGTATTAGATTGGATCTATGAGATGGATAAGTACTTTGAGTAAAAAGGTACTCCTAATAATAAGGTCAAGATAGTAGTCACAAATTTGAAGGGTCACGCTTCACTTTGGTGGGATCATATACAAACTAAAAGATAGAAGAGAGGGAAACAAAAGATAATGGCATGGGTGAAATTGATTGTAAAAATGAAGAACAAGTTCCTCTCTATTGATTAACAAGTCAACTTGTTGATGAAAATGCAAAATTTGAGACAAAAGGACTTGATTGTAAAGGAATATACTAAATAATTCTACAAGTTAGATATCAGATCTGGACATGTAGATGATGAAGTTGAGAAGGTGGCTAGATACCTAAATGGTTTGAGGACATCAATTCGAGATGAGAACAACTATGTTAAGATGGAAAGTGTGGAAGAAGCATATCAGTATGCTTTAAAGGTGGAGGAAATATTGATGAAGAAGCATGATCAAAGACAAAGAGGTAGAGGTGGCATATTTCAAAGAAACTAAGGAAGAACCTATCTAGAATGTAGCAGATCTAAAGTGCAAGAGAAAGGAAATTTTTATTGGAAGGATGACAATACTGGGAAAAGAGGTAATGACACCAAAGGTAGCTATACCACTTACTCAAGGAATAGTAATAATGGTATGAAGGATGAAAGATCTTGGTTTAAAGGTACTTCTTATAAATGTTGTGAAGGACATAGAGATTTTGAATGCACTAATTCTAGTAAAAAGGTTGGAGGAAGTGGTAGAAATGTTTTGGCTTGTGAAGAAGTTATTGAAACACCTAATGAACCATAGAATGGCAAGAATCCAATGATAAGAAGGGTCTTGTGGAATGAGAAATCAAATGAAAGACCTATTTTGAGGAGAATTCTATTCAAAACCAAATGTAAAATTAATGGAAAACATTGCAAACTAATCATTGATAGTGGTAGTTTAGATAATCTGGATTCTAAGGAACTAGTAAACAAGTTGAAGTTACAAAGGTTGAGATATCCAAAGCCTTATCGCATTGCTTGAATTTAGGATGAGCATAAATTGCTGGTAAGTGAGCAATGCCTTGTTAAATTTAAAATTGGGAATTACTATGATGAAGTCTTGTGTGATATTATGCCTATGGATTGTTGTCACATTTGAGTGTGTAGACCTTGGCAATATGATAGAAAAACATTATGTGATGGTAGATTGAATTAGTATATCATTTGGGGAAATGGGAAGAAGCAAATTTTGTTACCTTTGATTGAGAGATTTGATGAGAACCATTGTACAGTAGTAAGGGTTTATTTGGTAGATGGAAATCAATTTGTTAATGATACGAAGGAATAGAACATATTCCTTTCCTTGATTCCTAGGAAGACTAAAAAAACAAGATGAATGTGAGTGTGCACCTAAGATAAAAAACTTTACTAGATGAATTTAAAGAAGTTATTTCTAAGGATATACCTAATGGATTTCCTCTTATGAGAAGTATTAGTCATTGTATGGATTTGATACTTGGCTATCTTACCAAATAAAGAAACACTTATACTAATTCCTCTAGAGAATGTTGAATTTAATAGACAAGTGAAATAATTTCTTTAGAGAGGTTTGATAAGAGAAATGTTGAGTCCTTATGCAATACTGGTTCTTGGAAATCACAATTAGAATAATTGTTATGTTGTCATTGATGTCAAACCTACTTGACAAACATTTAGTAACAGTGTAGAGTGCCATATCATTTGATCGATGAAGAGGATTTGAAAAGATGAGATAACAAGGTGAGCTAATAAACTTGTTGAGAAAGAGAAGCTAAGTATCTTGGAATTAAAATGGGCACTTGATAAGTTAGTCATTCACAAGATAATATGTTGTTTAATTAGTACATATAGTAAAGAAGATAAGTAAATTGATGTAGGAGTGAAGTGACAAGTAGTTGAGTAGAACTCTAAGATTGATTGAGTATTAGTGTTGGTCGATCAATGAAGAAAATGAAGTAAAAGATTAAGGAACTTAAGAAGAAGCCAAATAAACAATATAAGTTGAGTGATAGTTATGGTTGAGAAAGTTGATGAAGGAAATGTTAGTGTTGAGTGAGTGTCAGTATTGACCGAGTAAGGTAGTGAATGTCAAGTGAGACAAAACAATTTGTGTTAAGCTACACAATGATGACCAAGCAAAAGAATTTAGTGATTATCGAGTGACAAGAAAAGCTATAGTTTGTGAAAGAATTGAGTTTGAGGCTAACATAGTTGAAATTTTGGATTTGTCAAAATGCATGGATGATAAGGATTGATGAGCTAGCTTATTTTATGTATGATGAGAGTTTGTTATCCAATATATGGAAATAATTTATTGAGATGTTTCCACAAGTTTCAAGAAAGGAGAAGGATTCAATGAATCGGACCTAATCCTAAGATCAACAATGATTTTAAAGTGGAAAAAGATCAAAATTACCTCTTTAAGGAGGTATAAGAGATGTTTTCTAAGGTCAGTTTGTTGTTGATTGGAAATCTTAAGGAGAGCTTGTGAAGAGAAGAGAAGCAGAGGAGAAGTGAAGAGATTAGTGAAGTGTGATTACTTGAAGGGATTCTAAGAAGATCAGTGATGGACATGATAATGGAGGCCAATCAATGAACTACTAGATGAGTGAATGGAGATCTGAATTTGCAAAGTAAGTTGTTTTTTATAGATCAAACTTGTTGCTAAATTCTAACCATTGTGATGGTCAAAATCTTTCAGTCAAGGTTAACTTAATAGTCATCTTGTAAATCCTTTAATCACTGTTACACTCTAATGAAATTATCCAAACTCCTCTAACAAGGCCACTCCTAATAGGATGATTAAATCCTTTAATAGATTCACACGTAATAGTGTGTTTTGTAACCTTTAACAGGGTTGGCTCTTAACTGAGATCACTTGAGAAGAGTGGAAAAGTGGTAGCATATTAGTTGGTCATTTTTCCCAAATTTGGTTTCCACATTAAATCACAATGTCATTTACTTCTGTTAATGTTATGTTATGCATGTTATTTTATAGTTGTTTATTTTATTGTTAGTCAACATACATACATAGAACAAAGACTTAAAGAATGTTAAATTGTTGATGATATGCTATATAGACCGAGTTCTTTAAGTTTTTTAAAGATATTAAAATTTTAATTGGTACATCTAGACCTAAGGATAACTGATTCACCCTCCCCCCTCTCAGTTATTCTAAATCATTCTAATAATTGGTATTAGAGATCTAGTGCTTGTAAGGAAAGTAAATGAAGGGACTTATAACTAAAGATCAAGATGTGCAAGAGAGAGAGAGAGAGATACCCAAGCTAAACAAGGAGAACTTCCCAGCATGGCAATGCTTGATGAGATTGCACTTATCCAATATTAGAGATTCTACATAATACTACTTGGAAAATGAATACTTTGAGGTACCTAGAACTATAACAGTTGAACAAATGAAAGAGAAGTAGGAGCACAACCAAATGATGATTGAACTAGAAGTCCTAAGTTATGTTGAATTTGATGATTTGAAGGATTGCACTGCTGCAAAGAAAATGTGGGACAAGTTGGCACAAATCCATGGAGGAGAAAAAATGTATTAAGCATTAAGGTAGAAAGTTTGAGAGGTGAGTTTGATGATATCAGAATGAAATAAGGTGAGATTGTTGCACAATGTTGTGGCTAAATCAAAGAGGTGGTGAATTATATTAGAGGTGTTGGATATGCACAAGAGGAAGGAATTGACTATGGAGAGACATTTCCAAAGGAACAAGGAACAAGGCAAGATTGGTTTACAAAGCATATGCACAAGAGGAAAGAATTGACTATGGAGAGACATTTTCCCTTGTTGCTAGATTGGAAGGAGTAAGAACTTTACTTGCTTATTCTACATACAAAGGTTTTGAAGTTTATTAAATGGATGTTAAATCTACATTTTTTAATGATATTAGAGGAAGAAGTTTACATAGAACAACCAGAAGGATTTGTTGATGTTAACAATAAGAACATGGTATGTAGATTACACAAAGTTATGGTTTGAAACAAGCACCAAGAGCATGGTATGAAAGGACTGATGATAACAGTAATTTGAACATGAAGACAAAAAAAGGAAAAAGTATATTGTTATCTAAAAATTTTGTTGATGATATCATATTTGGAGGATAAGATGCTTTATGCAAGGCTTTTGCAAATCAAATGAAGCAAGAATTTGAGATGTCTATGTTTGGAGAGGTCAAATTATTTGTGGGTTTGCAAGTATATCAGTTGAAGTATGGTATATACATCACTTAGTCAAATTATGTCAAAGAAATACTAAAAACTTTTTGATTGGAGGATTTCAAACCAGTAAGTACACTTGTGGTGACATGACACAAGTTGTCAAAGAATGATGATTCAGCTGAGGTGAATCAAACATTGTAAGGTTTATGATTGGCAAGTTGCAATATATAGTACATAGTAGACCTGACATTGCATTATCTATAGGGATAGTTGCAAGATTCTCTACTAATCCTAGGGAGAATCACTTGATGGTTGTAAAGAGAATAATGAGATATCTAAAAGGAATAGAGGAATATGGTCTACACTATAATAAAAATGAGAAATTTGAATTAAGAGCCTACACTAATGCTAATTGGGCTAGAAATATTGATGACACAAAGAGCACCAATGGAGGAGCATTTTTATTAGGCAAGCGGCTAGTTACATGGACTAGCAAGAAAAAAAATTGTACTTCACAATCTACAATTGAAGTTGGATATGTTGTTGTTGTTGTAAATTGTACAAACATTGTATGGATCAAATAGTTACTCAAAGGTATGAAGGAAGAGATCACAGATTTAGTGACACTTTATTTGATAATACAAGTGCTATCAATATATCAAAGAATCATGTGATGCATACAAAGACTAAGCACATTGCAATCAAGTATCATTACTTGAGGGAATTAGTTCAAGATAAAGAGGTGAAGATGGAATATGTTAACACTAAAAAGAAAATTGTTGATATCTTCACAAAAGCATTACCTAAGGATGCTCATGAGTATCTAAGAGGTAAACTAGGGGTGATACCCCTATCAAAGGCTATCTAAGTAAAAAGAGGAGTGCACTACATCAAACAAGATTATGTTCATATGTTACACATTGATGCAAAGGATCTTACTTTAGGAGCCACCTAAAGTAATCAAAGAGCTTAAAACAACAAATTAGTCACAAGTAAGGTGACAGAGGGAGAAACTGAAGAAATTGGGGAAGCTTATATCTGCATGATTAAGATGTCAAGTCTTTGGAATTGTTATCAAAGAGGGAGAGATTGTTGATCAAGAGGGTGATATCAAGAGATAATTGCCAAAGGAGATGAGATTATTGATCAAGAGAAATTGTTGATCAAAATCAAGTCAGTATTGAGATAATTACTAAGGGAGATAATTGTTGAAATTGTTGATAAGAGGAAAACATAAGGAGAAATACTAACATCTACCTAGTAAGAGGGAACTATACAAAAAAAAATTTCGAGGGAGTTATACGGAAGAATTTTATAACCTATTCAGAAGATGGAAGTTGCTAATAGAGGGAGAGATTTCAATACAAGGAATTATTTTTTTGGTATTTTGATTGGTCTTACTATTTTAACCTAGTAAATTTGGTTGAACAAGGTGTTTGCTATTTGGTTGATCAGTTTGGTTTGCCATCAATGCCAAAGAGGGAGATTGTTGAGAATATATAAGTATAATCAATATGTTTCAATCACTATTTTGTCACTGATGTCAAACCTACTATTTTTTGGTAAGACAACTACTTATATGATTTAAGTATTATCACTTATTTGATTGATGAAGAGGATTTGATCAAAAGATGTAATAGTAGCACCTAGAGGAAAGGTTGGTTATGATGATGTAAAGGAGTACAAGAATCAGTTAAGATAGTGATAACATGATGTATTGATAATCTAATTAAGGTTACAAAGGTTGGTTACACTAATAAAGTTGAGAAGAACAAGTTACACAAAGTTTATCTGCCAAGCTTGACTGAGTTGATAGTAGGTGGTGAGAAAAGTCAGTGCAAGCCGAGCAGAAAATTAGTTGGAGTCGAGTAAACATCCATTCTAGTGTATGTCAAACAGAATAGTGAATGCCAAGTAAGGTTTACTTGATGCTAAGCATTAGCAAAATTTAGTTCATTTCAAGTGATTTTATAGAGGATGTTGAGAAATGCAATATGTGTCGAGCATCAGAAGGTAGATAATGCCGAGCTGTTGCATTATTTAAAAGATCGTGAATTTGATGGATCTGAGCTGACAAGTTTTTTTTTCTTAGATTATGTGAACCAGGTGGAGGATAAGATTGATGAGATGGAGGCACAAAATTCAAGGTGAGTCATTTTTAGGTGAATTCAAAGAGGATTCAAGGAGAAGTTTCTAGAAGAGATATGGAATGTGGGATAGATTCATTGTATCCTACCTAATCCATCCAAACCTAAATTGGATGATGAAGAATGAATGACAAAAGATTATAATTTCCTATTTATAGGAATGGGTGGTCATGAAGCAAGGTTATTATGTGTGAGAACCTAAGTAAGTAAAGGAGACAAGGGTTTTGCTTCATTACGTGACCTAAAAGAAGAGTTTGCAATGGCATGTTAAGCAAGACGGCTTAAAAGTATAAATCCTTGAAGGGTAAACAAGCTATCAAAGCTACAATGAGTCAAAGCCAAGCATAATGGAGGACTGAAATAGAGATCTATAATCTACAAATGGAGTTGTAAGTTTTTATCATATCAAAGCCTTACTATTACTCTATAATAATTGTATCAGTCTAGGGTAAATCCTTTGGATTAAGGTTGACCTAACATTCATTTGTAAATATTTTAACCAGGTGACATTCCAAGTCCTCTAACAAGGCTCGCTCCTAATAGGGTGATTGAAATCCTTTAACAAGGTCATGTTTAATAGTGTGTATTGTAACTTTTAGCAAGGTTGGCCTTTCATAGGACATCACTTCAGAAGAGTGAAAAGAGTAGCATGTTACTGGTGGTTTTTCCTAAATTGGGCTTCCATGTAAATCATTGTGTCAAGTGTGTTGATGAATTTGTTATATTTCATGTTTACATTTCTACAAGTTGATTTAAATAGTAACCTACAAGTTTTAAGTGATTATATAATCTTATGGATGCATGCATGATGAATAATGTTTTATGGGTTCACTAAGCTGTGAAAAGTTATATTTATACATCTGGACCTTGGATAACTAATTCACCCCCCCCTCCCCCCCCCCCCCAAAGTTATTCTAAATTATTCCAACAAAAGGAAAGCATATAAGTGCTTGAATTCTAACACTAACAAAATTGTGGAAAGTGCAATTATTAGATTTGATGAATTTGTAGAAAAGAATGAAGAAGAATGCAAGAAAGAACCTGAAGAATACAAGAATTTTGTATTTATAAAGGTGAACCTAGCACTTTACCTAAACCAAAAATGGTTTCTACCAAGCATCCATAGCCAAGCACTACTAAGGTTCAGCAGAAGATTATTTTTCTAGCATCAAGCTATAGGAGCTTAGTTACAAACAAAGACTGTCAACCATTAGACAAAGGAAGCCAAGTTGTAGGAAAGTACACCTGATGCAAATGAATAAGTAGAACCAAGTGAACCACAATAAGAAGAATGAAGGCCTAAACCTATCTAGTCAGCTATGTGAGGAGACATCATACACTAGACCAAATTATTGGAGACAAAGATTTGGGATTCATGAAAAGAAAAAGAATGAAGAATGATACATGCTTATTATATGATTTTGAGCACAAATTAGTCAAAGAAGCTTCAGAGAATGAAGATTAGAAAGGAGAAATGACTAAAGAAATTGAGAAAAATTGAGAAAAACAAGACATCAAAATTGGTACCCTGACTAAAGGATACAAATGTTATTAAAACTAAGTAGATTTTTAGAAACAAGATGAATGAGATATGTAAAGTGACAAGGAATAAGGAAAGACTAGTTTTTAAGGGATATCGACAAGAAGAAGGAGTTTATTATGGTGAGACATTTGCCCCAGTTTTAAGGTTGGAAGCAGTGAGAACTTTTCTTATATATGATGCTTACAACATATTCGAAGTATACCATATGGATGTCAAATCTACATTTGTGAATGGAATCTTGGAGGAAGAAATCTACATTGAACAACTTGAAGGACTTGTTGATCCTAGCAAAATGAACATGGTATGTAAGCTATACAAAGCATTATAAAGTTTGAAACAAGACCATAGAGCATTATATGAAAGGTTACACACCTTTTTTCATGAAATTGGTTTTACAATAACTAAAGACAATAGCAATCAGTACTTAAAAAGTGAATTTGAAAGTAAGATATTGTTAATAAGTAGGAGATAATTTCCATAGCAAGTCAAATTATGATATTGCTATCAGGATTTAACTATGTGATTTTTGAGTCAAACCCATTGACTCGTGAAATATGGGTCAATGAGTTTGACTCAAAAATCACACAGTTAAATCCTAATAGCAACATCATAAGCTATTGTTAGTTGAAATTACTATTGATGATATCATATTTGGAGGAAAATATACATTGTGCAAACCATTTGTTAATTAAATGAAGAATGCATTTGAGATGTCAATGTTTGGAGAGATCCAATTCTTTGTTGGGTTGTAATTTTATTAGATGAAGAAAGGCATCTTCATTACACAATCTAACTATATCAAGGAGATATTGAAGAGCTTTAGAATGGAAGACTCTAGACCAATTGGAACACCTATAGTGAATAGACATAACTTGTAAAAGAATGATGATTCAGCTGAGGTGAATTAAACATTATATAGGTCAATGGTTGGAGAACTGCAATATGTTTTACATAACAGACCTGACATTGCATTAGTAGTTGTAATTGTTGCTATATTTTTTGCTAATCCAAGAGAAAATCATGTGATGGCAGTGAAAAGGATACTAACATATCTAAAATGAATAGAAGACTATGGACTAATGTATAAGAAGAATAAAAAAATTGAACTAAAGGTCTATACAAATGTTAACTAGATAGGAAACATTGATAACAAAAAGAGTGCAAGTGGGTGCGCTTTGTTTCTAGGAAGGAGAATGATTTCATGGACAAGAAAGAAGAAAAATTGTATTTCTCAACTACAACACAAGTTGAATATGTTGTTGCAGTAGTTAATAGTTCAAATATTGTATGGATCAAGCAATTATTGAAAGTTATGAAGGAATAGATCACTGAACTTGTGGTGATATATTGTAATAACACAAGTTATATAAACATATCAAAGAATCATGTGATGCACACAAAGACTAAACATATTGAGATCAATTATCATTACTTGAGAGAGTTGGTTCAAGACAAAGAAGTAATATTGGAATATGTGAACGCAAAAGAACATATAGATGACATATTCACAAAGGCACTACCTAAGTATGTTATTGAGTATATAAGAGGTAAGTTAGGGGTCATTCCTCTACCTGAAGAAAATTGAGAAAAGATGCATTGTTTCATCAATTGTTATAAACAAAATATCTTATAGATTGATGTAGGAGGTCACACTTTAGCTCTACCTAAAGTTGTGGATTTTTTACAATTGGAACAATTGTTGTTTTGTCATTAATATCAAATCTATTGATGAGACATATTTCTACCAAATCTAAATGTCATGTCTATTTGATTGACGAAGAGGATTTGAGAAGTTGCTCATTATAATAGTTCCTAGAGGAAAGGTTGAGTTGTGAAAAGGAAGTTACAATGGATATTTGATTAGATAAACTTTGATAAAGCAAAGTGATTATTTGTAAAGAAAGCTAAGAAAACTCGAGTAGAAGTATAAAATATAGTTAGTGCCAAGAAAATCTAGTGTTGACCAACATCAGCATCGACCGAGCAAGATAGTTGATGCTGAGCTAGAGAGATTTACAGTGATTGAGTATTTCAATGATTATCGAGTTTTGGAATTTAGAGATTGTTGAGTGATAGTATAAGAATGAATTCAAGGAAATCATGAGATCAAGCTGACTCAGTTGATTTCTTTAAAGGTGAAAACTAAATTGAAGATAAGATTGATGAGTTGTATCATTGAATTCAAGGCAAGGATTAGGTAAATACCTAATATCCAAATTCTAGAGAAGTTTCAAGAAGAAGATCAAGAAGATAGATAGATACAATAAATCAAGGTGAATTTGATTGTAAACCCTAAGATCTATGATGGATGTAGAAAATGGTACAGCACAAATTGCCTATTTAAAGAGGTACAAAGCTGAACAAACTAGTGAGTGAAAGTGTGTGTGGTATGCATGAGTGTGATCCTATATGTGAAGAGAGACATACAAAGCAAGGTTGATTATAAATACAAGAGTATGAGTGAATGCAAAGATAATATATAAATCTTGCAGATATGATGTTGTTATTGGTAAGTCATTAGAGTGGAAAGTTTAAGTGTTGATGAGAAGAGTGGATTGATTGCTTGAAGGGTGTCCAAGCAAATCAAGATCAGAGATGTTAGTGGAAGGCTTATCACTAAACCAACATAAGGACCGAATAGAAATTTGAACCTACAAAAGTGATTTGTAATCACACATATCAAAACCTACTATTTTCTTTCTAGTAATTGTAAACAATTTATATTGAAATCCTTTTAACAAAGATTGACCTAACAATCTACGTAAATCCTTTAACTATGAGACATTCGAAATGAAATGATCAAAGTCCTCTTACAAGGCCACTACTAATAGGGTGATTAAATCCTCTAACTAGGTCACATTTAACACTGTGTTTTGTAACCTCTAATAGGGTTCGCTCCAAATAAATCTCACTTTGAAAGAGTGAAAAATAGTGACATGTTCCTAGTGTCTTTTCCCAAATTGGGTTTCCACGTAAAATCCTAGTGTCAAAACTATGATGAATTCTTTATGTGTTTACGTTTGATAATGTTTTCATTATGTAATACACATTATGTTTATGACCATTTTACAATATAGACTAAGAAACAACATGATAAGAAAAATAGTGAAGTGCTTAATGTTTAATTGTTCAAGTGGTACATATTGAATTTGAGTAACTGATTCACACCCCCCCCCCCCCCCCTCCCCCCCCCCCAAGTTATTCTAAACATTTCTAATAATTGGTTTTGGAGCTTAGTGCTTATAGAGAAAATTTTGAAGGTACTTAAAGCTAAAGAGCATGATTAATAAGAGATGTGTACCCAAGTTGAATAAGGAGAACTTTCCTGCATGAGAAACCTTGATGAAGTTGCACATTCCTAGGATCAATGATGTTGTTGTCATTTTTCTAGACAATAAATATGTAAAGGTAACAACTACTCCTCTAACTATTGAATAACTAAAAAAAAGGATAGAACACAACCAAGAAATGTTGGATATTGCCTTAGCCCTAAGCTATGTCGAGTTTGATGACCTAAAAGACTATGACAGTGCAAAGAAGATGTGGGACAGATTGAAAACCATATATAAAGGTGATGAAAATGATCTAAGAGAAAAATCAGAAAGCCCAAGAGGTAAATTTGATGACATGAGAATGATGGAAGGTGAGAACATAGTACAATATTTCACAAGAGTTAAAGATGTTGTTAATACTATTTGAGGTGCAAATGGAGAAACCAAAGATTAAATAGTGATAAGGTATTGAGGACTCTACTCCCTATCTATGACATTAGAGTCTCTACAATCTAAGAACTGAGCTACACACCAGGTTAAATTTAACCTTAGAAGGTGTAATTGGTATACTTACTACTTTTGAGATGTCTAATTTTGATAACTACACACGTGCTATTATTGAATCTGTTTTCAAGTCACAACTAGTTCTTAACAAGAAGAAAGGAAAACATGTGAAGAGTAAAACTAATAGTTATGGTGATGAGATTGATGAACTTGAAGCCTTCATTGCAAAATGGTTTGGAAGAGGAAGAGGTAAATACAAAGGTAAATTACCTATCATTTGTTTTTGATGCAAAAAAGTTGGTCATATTGCTACTAAATGTCCTACCAAAGATGATAAGGATGAAAGAAAGGAAGAAAGTACAAAGGAAGAAGAGATGACAAAGACTACAAGAGAAGAAAGGATGATAAAGGTAAGAAATATTGGTATATTGATGAAGAAAGGACTTATAATTAATCTAAGAGTAATGATGATGAAGTTATCTATGTTTCAATGAAAGAATATTTTGATGAAGATGAGAAAATTGCATTAATTTCTTATGTAAACAAAAGTGATAGATGGTTAATTGATAGTCGATGTTCCAATCATATGACTGGTGATAAAGATAAATTTGAAGTTATTAGTCCATACAATGGTGGATGTGTAAAATTTGGTAATGATATCCCATGTGTTATAAAAGGTAAAGGTATTATTCAACTAACTGACAAGATAACATGTGAAAATGTTTACTAGGTTGAAGGACTTAACTACAATTTGTTGAGTGTTTCATAGCTAAAAAAATGAGGTTACAAAGTTGAATTTCAAAATAGGAATTCAAAGATACATGATGGTGACAGTAAGATAATTGGAACTAGTGAGCAGACAAGAGGTAACTTATTCTATCTAGACCTATCAAATGAGACATGTTTGTTTACACAACAAGAAGATGTTTCATTATGACACAAAAGATTATGTCATGTGAACTTTGACAATTTGGTGAATATCAATAAGATGAAGAAAGTAAGAGGGTTTCCTAAACTAACAAAGCTTGACAATGCTATGTGTAAATAGTGTCAATTGGGAAAGATGACAAAGTCTAGTTTTAAGAGGAAAACATATTATACTACTAATTATATTTTAGAATTGGTTCATACTAACCTTTGTGGACCCATTGGTGTTGAAATTTACCATGGAGATCAATTTTTTATTTTATTTTTGGATGACTACTCTAGAATGATGATTGTGATGTTTCATAAAGATAAATTTGATGCTTTTCAATTATTTAAGTGGTATTTAGCCAGAGTTAAAAAGAAAATAGGGAAGAGTCTAAAGTGTTTGAGATTCGACACGGGTGGTGAATTCATTTCACATGAGTTCAATAAATTTTGCAATGATAGACGAATCAAAAGATAGATGTGATCACCAAGGACCCCTCCTCAAAATGGAATAGGTGAAAGGAGAAACAAATCGATAATGACATTTACAAGAACATTAATAATGGAGAAGAATGTATCACAAAAACATTAGAGAGAATTCATTAGTACTATTGTTTATACCCTAAATAGAGTACAAGTCAATAAAGGTACAAATGCTACACCTTTTGAATTATGGTATGGTTATGCTCCTAATGTTAAATATTTCAAAAAAATTGGTAGTAGATGATTTATACTAAAAGATAATAGGAATGGAAAGCTTAACGCAAAAAGTGATGAAGGCATATTCCTAGGTTATTCCTCTAAAAGGAAAGCTTATAAGTTTTAAAATTCTAACACTAAAAAAGTTGTGGAAAGTGCAAATGTGAGATTTGATGAGTTTGAAGAAAGAGGTGACACTTCATGTAATGAAGAACCTGAAGACTATAGTGCATTCATCTATGTGGATGATGATGTTCCTAGCACTCAGAGTGAATAGACAAGTGAAGCTGCAAGTTCCCATAAAAAATGAAATGATGGAATGCAAATGCAAATTATTGAGCAGTAGAGAGTGGGTGTCGAGCAAAAAACTAAAGATTTTGAGTCACAGATAGGTAATGTCAACCATTAGATAGAAAATGTCAAGCATGCAGGAGCTAAACTAGAACTAGAGCAAGGAAGACCAAATGAACTTGAGATTAATTTTCAAGATGAACTTGTAAAACTCAAAACATGATGGTAAAACTAGACATTAGGAAAGCTTATGATGAGGTTAATAGAAGTTTTATGCTAGAAGTGCTAAGCTATTTTGGGTTTAGTAAGGAATGGATTCAATGGTGAAAAGCTGTATTCAAACACCCAGGTTCTCTGTATTGGTTAACGGAAGCCCTCAAGGTTTTTTTGAACAGGAAAAATGAATAAGACAAGGTGATCCTTTGTCACCTTTCCTTTTCATAATAATGGTAGAGGTGTTAGGAAGGCTGATCCAAAAGCAAAGGGAGCAAGGAACATGGAATGGAATTAAAATCACAGAAACAGTTGAATCCCTCACACATCTGCAATTTGTAGATGACACCTTTTTAGGGGGAGAAGCCAGTGTAGAAGAAGCAAGAGTGATGAAGAACACTTTAGAGCTTTATGGGAAAGTCTCGAGGTAGTTTATTAATTGGAAAAAGTCAAAAAAAAAATTCTTCAACACTCCTTATAATTTGAGATTTAGGATCTGTCGAATATTGGATATTAAATTGGGGTTAATGCCAAACAAATATCTAGGCATACCTTTTTTTGCAGGAAGAAATAAGGCAGACTTATGGGATAAGCTTATAGAAAATTACCAAAAGAAAATGGAAGGATGGAGGGGCAAATGGCTAACTTTGGCAGGCAGAATACTTATGCTTCAAACAGTGATAACTGCAATGCCGATTTTTGCTATGATGTGTCTAGAGATTCCAAAGAAAGTTATCAAAATCTTGGAAAGGAAAATGAGGAAGTTTTTCTAGAATGGTGCCAATGATGAGAATAAGATTCCATAGTTAGCTTGGGAGAAAATATGTAGGCCCAAAGAGGAAGGAGGTGTTGGTCTGAGGGATTGGAGTTTTATGAATAGAGCACTAGGAGCCAAATTAATCTGGGCAGTCTATGAAAACCCACACCTCTACTGGGTAAGAATTCTAAAAAGAAAATATTTAGACAATATGGATAACCATAGAATTTTAACAATTTGAAATCCTCCAAAAGGATCAGCCATATGGAACTTCATGTTATCCTATAGAGAGGTGATAATTAAGCATATTACATGGCAGATAGGGGATGGGGATACAGCAAAATTTTGGGAAGATTTGTGGATTGGACTGGAAGTGCTAGGGGAAACTATAAGGGATAATTAACTGAAATCCTACTTTAAAGAAAGATGGGGTAATACAGTAAAAGATTACATGACTGAGAAGGATGGCCCTATAGGAAAGGAGTGGTGTTGGAAGGATGTATCCTAGGAGGAACTGACAGAAGCACAGAAAGAGCAAATGAAACAAATTTTTAAGGTCAGGAATGTGATGCTAACAAAGAAGAAGGACAAAGTAATTTGGTGTGGCTCATTATCAGGTAAATACTCAGTAAAACTAGGCTACAATCTAATAGCTAAGACAGGAAGGGAAACTTTCTTCTCAAGAGACTTATGTTGCAACAAAGATATACTGCCTAAAGCAGGGGCCTTTACATGGTTAGCTTACAAAGGAAGAATTCTAATAGCTAAAAGACTAAGAAAGATAGGGATTAATGGTCCATCCAGATGTCCTCTATGTGAGAAACGAGAGGAAGCCATTGACCATCGTTTAATTCAATGCCAATATGCTAAAAAATGTTGGGATATAGTTCAATTCAAATTAAGTTGGCAAGGGCCAAGAGCTCAAACGATAAGGGAAGCCTTGGATGGATGGCCAAGGATAGCTAGGAAATCAACCTTATCAAGTATATGGATAGTAGCACCATCATTGATAATCTGGGAGTTGTGGAAGGAGAGAAATAGGAGAATCTTTAGAGGAGAAAAAGAAAGTCTGAGGAGATGCATAAGCAGAATTATTAATGCAATAGAAGAAACAGTCAATGTGTCAGCTACAAGGAAACAAGCTATGAAAATTCCATTCACACGAGATGATAGACAAATACAGAATACTTGGCTGGGGATTAGATTCAAATCACCCTCAGGAGATTTGGTAACAAGCAATAGCAAAAAAAAGAAGAAGGCAGTTGAATGGATTACTCCATAGGAAGGCTGGGTCAAAGTGAATTTTGATGGAGTAGCAAAAGGCAATCCAGGGGATTCGAGAATTGGGATTGTTTTTAAACATGACAGAGGGCTCCTTTTATTAGTAGGAGCGAAAAAACTCCCATATGGAACGAATAACATAGCAGAATGCCAAGCAGCATTATTAGCAGTTCAAATAGCTAGAATGGAAGGGTTAAAAAAAATACATCTAGAAGGGGACTCTCTGATCACAGTGCAGGCAATAGCAAAATTGAGCATAAAGGCATGGCATCTACAACCTATTATTAACAACATAGAGCAGGAATTGAATAATTTTGAAGATTTTAAAACTACGCATATAAATAGAGAAGGAAATCAGGAGGCTGATATGCTTTCAAAATGGGCTTTAACAATGAATGAGGAGACATTAAGGATTGAAAAGAAAAACTCAAAAGGTAAACTTTTTAACATCATAAATTGCAAGAATAAAAGAGGACTGTCAGCAATGATGTAAAAGACAACTCAGGCCGTCCGATGAATCCCGTGCGAAATCTTTTAAGTAAGGTGCCCGCAGGTAGTTTTAATGATTGGAAAGATTTTAATTGCCTTTAAAAAGGCATGGCATATGTCATTCTTTAAGTGTAAATTTGAAGGGGATTGTAATTGCAGAAGGAAAGTGTGTATAACAAAGATGGAGCCATCTTTTACATTCAAAACTCAGTGACAGCAAAAGGTGTTATTTGGGCAAGTAGCGGATCATAAGCTAAAGAAGATGGTAAAATGTGCCACGTAGGCTATGGTGGGCACGTTGCAAAACACATTGGGCCCACTTTTCCAGGATTCGAAGCATCGATGGAAAGCGCAAGTTGATATAGCTGCAATGACAATGGCTTGGGGCCTAGAAGTTGGAGAGCATGACAGAGTAGTGGAATGGGTTATGAAGGAATTGTTTGAAGAGGAGTTAATCCCAAACATGGATGCATGGTTGAAGTGGGCCCATCTGGGTTGGGCCTTCAATTTCTCGGAGGGTTATGCAAATGAGGAGGAAGGCAAGGAGAAAGGAATCATGCCATTTGTGAACTGGCCGCGAGGATATAAGGAGAAAGAGGCCTATGTGAATGAGCGTCGGGTAGCATGGAACGCCCTAAAAACTACAATCATGGAGGGCAAGGCGCAGCACTGAAATGATCCCTTCAATGTGGTAGTGCCAAGGAAGTAGCGGTCGAAAAGAGGGGCAAGCAGAGGGTGAAGGTAAGACTTGATGGATGGTTTTTTGGTTTTGAAGATAGAGGCCATATCCTTTTTGTCGCCTCCAGGCATGAATGAAAGCAGCCGAAAGGGTAAATGGAAGCTAAGTTTTCTGGCTCTAGTTGGTGGTAAGGAAAACCATAGAGGAAGGTAGTGACTGTGGGGAGTTTTCCAAAGGCAAGTTGTATGGTAGGGGAAGGCAGAAACATGCGAAGGATGCCTTTTGAAATGGTCGAGTTTTGCAGGTAACAAGGTGGCCCCCTGTAGCAGATTATGTTTAAGGTTTAAAGTATGTAGAATGTAGTTATTATGTTTGAATGTAAAGACTTGTAATGAAAGTAGTTGTCTATAGTGAAGAAATTTTTGTAAGTAGTGGGGAAGGTTTAGACTCAATGGTAGAATGGTGAACCTTGGAAAGGTTAATGTATGAAGATTATGTAATTTCTTTTGAATTAATAAAATATCTTATTATCGATCAAAAAAAAAAAAAAAGACTCAAAGATAATACATGCTTACTTTGTGAGTTTGAGCCCAAGTTAATAAAGGATTCTCTAGAAAATGAAGATTGGATCCAAGCAATGAATGAAGAAATAGACCAGTTTGAGAAGAACAATACTTGGACCTTAGTGCCAAGACCTAAAGAAAAAAATGTCATTGGGACAAAGAATATCAAGCTCAATGAGAATGGAGAAGTAACAAGAAACAAGGCAAGACTGGTATGCAAGGTTTATGCTCAAGAAAAATGAGTTGATTATGGAGAAACTTTTTCTCTAGTGGAAAGACTTGAAGGTGTCAAAACTCTTCTTGCATACTCAACCTACAAAAATTTCAAGGTATATCAAATGGATGTCAAATCTACATATTTAAATGGTATACTAGAGGAAGAATTATAAATTGAATAGCCTAAAGAATTTGTAGATCCAAACAAGAAGAAAATGGTATGTAAACTGAACAAAGCCCTCTATGGATTGAAGCAAGCCCCAAAAGAATGGTATGAAAGATAACACAACTATTTGGTGAAGTTTGGTTTTAAAAGGACAAATGATAATAGTAAAATATATTTGAAGAATGGTAAGAACAATGAAGTGTTGTTATCTAAAATATTTTTTAATGATATTATATTTGGAGGAAGAGAAGCTCTATGCAAATCATTTTCTGATGAAATGAAGAAGGAATTTTAAATGTGTATGTTTGGTGAAATCAAATTCTTTGTTGGATTACAAGTGTGTCAAATGAAGTTTGGTATTTTCATTACACAATATAAATATATCAAGGAGATACTAAGGACTTTTGGTATGGAAGATTCTAGGCTAGTGAGTACACCTATGTCTACTAGACATAAGCTATTTAAGACTGATGATTCTACTTATGTGAACCTGACCTATATAGATCCATGATTAGAAATTTTCAATATGTTGGTCACAGTATGCCAAATATTACTTTAGCAGTTGAGATAGTTGCTAGATTTTCATAAAATCCTAAAGAGAATCACATTATGATAGTGAAAAGAATAATTAGATATCTAAAAGGTACATAAGACTATGGATTGTATTAAAAAAGAAATGATAACTTTGAACTAAGGTTGTTTACAAACTCAAATTGGTAGGAAATATTGATGAGAGAAAAATCACTAGTGGAGGTGCATTCTTTCTACATTTATGTAGAGAGAAATATTATGTGGATCAAACAATTACTAGCTGGTATGAAAGAAGAAATCACAAATCTAATGGTTATCTATTGTGATAACACAAGTGCTATCAAATTTCAAAGAGTCCAGTGATGCACACTAAGACAAAGCACATTGCTATCAAGTATCATTACTTGAAGGAATTAGTTCAAGACAAAGAAGTGAAGCTAGAATATGTGAATACCAAGGAACAAATTTTTGACATATTCACAAAACCCTTACCTAATGATTCTCATGAATATCTTAGAGTAAACTAGCGATACAAGAGCATCCTAAGGTTTTTAGCAATCCTACATGTTAGAGGTATTTTGACTGAGTATTGTGGACTTGGTCACCAAAAAGTGGTGCTCAATCATTGAAGGGTTTAGTTGTGGCCAAGGAGCTCAATCATTAAAGGGGCTTGGTTGTTGAAGGAGCTTGATAGATTTGTATTGCTCGACACTCTATGTGTGCTCAACTTGTATGAGTTTCTCGATATTCACTATAGTGCTCGACATATGTTAGTTGGTTGGCATGCACTGGGAGCTCAACAATGCTAGTGTTTTGGTCGATGCTCGGCTTGGTCTCTTTGATGCTTGGTCTAATCTTGGTTCCTATAGGTTCTAAGTTGTCTATGAGCCAAATTTGGGTATTTAATTTGTATTGTAGTTGACTTGTGGCTAAATATATATTTAATGTAAGGGATTTAATTTAATTTGTAATGAATTGGGTCGACCTGTGGCTCAAATGGATATAAGTAGGGGGTCTTGTGGAATCTTTAGTCATTATGGCCATCCAGCTTGGAGAAGAGGATGAAGTATAGATGCAAACTTTGAAGGCTAGTAGCTGAGGCTTGAAAACTAGGAGATTTCTTGGTGGGCTTGCAAGCACAGGTTAAGATTTCCTTGGAGATTTCTACCAGAGTGTAGGTTTGGACTAGTTGGGATTAGGAATGTGAGTTAGATCTTGACGGATATTGTAGAACTATTTTGTAATTGTTGTTGTATTTGGCCCTAACCTAGAATTCCTTACAACTGGGCATATTGCATGTAATCAATTATTTTATGAATAAAGAGTTGTGATTTAGTATCAAATCTTGTATTATTTTTGTTTTGTTGTTTTGTTTCTATTGTGTGGTTATTTAGAGGGATCTAATTCACCTCTGATAGGTGTACCCTCAAATTCTTCTTGCATCAAGTGGTATCAGAGAGAAGTTTTTTCCTAAGTGTGTAGATAGATCACTGAAGTTGAGGCAGTTTACACCATGACTTTGGTAGAGGTTGGAAGAGAAGGTTGATCTACTGGAGCTAATTGATCTTCTTGATTTGTGGATCCTATTGCTTTGGGTTTTCCAAAATCTTAAAAAATGCCTTTCAGAAGATTAGACCCTAGGGAAATTGATGATCTTAGTGATGCTATGGAAGAAAGGATCTCAAAGAAGATTAGAGAAAAATTCAAATTTGAGATTACATTGATGAAGAGTGACATGATTGCTAAAATTGTGAGTGCTTTAGGTGGTATACCTAGGCATGTGGGTACTGAATATGGTTATGAGGAAGTTGTTAAACACTTTGAAATTACTCGATCTAGTGGTGAGGACTTAGCTAACTGAGTGGAGAGACCTATTGGAACTAGGGATGGTGAGTTTGACCTGGATCTCAATTGAACCTGAAGCATAAGATGGAGGTTTCTAATTTCTCAGATACTTTGACTCCTGAAGACCTGATTGATTGGATTGGTGAATTGAAAATCTACTTTGAGCTTGAGGATATTGAGGATCTACTCAAAGTGAGGTTTGCACAAACAAATTTGAAAGGACATGTTTCTCTTTGGTGGAAAGAACTGCAAAGAGACAGAGAGGAGGAAGGCAAAAAGAAGATCACTAGATGGAGGTTGATGTTGACTAAAGGTTGATGTTGACTAAATTGAAGGCTAATTTCATTCCTATTGATTATTAACTTGAGTTGTTTAAGAGGTTGTAGAATTTGAAATAGAAGGATATGACTATGAAATATTATATTGAGGAGTTCTACAAGTTGACTATTTAGTCTGGGCATAGAGAATTGTCAAAGGAAAATTTAGCTTGGTACATTAATGGATTGAGATTCAATATTCAAAATGAGGTTGGTATGCTAAATATTTATTCATTTGAGGATAATTTGAAGAGGAAAATTCAAGGTAATTCCAAAGGGAAGGAGAAGCAGGATAGCTTGGCAAAAGGTAAACTGAGTGCATAAGGTGAACTAAAACTTGTTGATCAGAAGAGAAGGACAGGTGGAGGTGAGATTAGAGGTAATTTCTTTAGATGTGGCAAAGAAGGGCATAGATCATTTGAATGTCCTCATGGTAAGACAACTTATCTTGTGAATGAGATTGTAGTCCAAGACAATCAACACGAGCAACGAGAGAGTTTGTTGGCTCAATGAGTGTTGATTGGTTAGAAGACACTGGAATATTCTCATAGGACTAGTTTGTTTATGATTTTTTGTAAGTCTGGTGGTAAGGTCTACAAGGTGATTGTGGATGGTGGTAGTATTGATAACCTTGTTCCTAAGGAGATGGTTTAGAAACTTGGTTTGAAGAGGGTGAGACATCCTTATCCTTATAGGATTGGCTAGTTGCAAGGTGAGAATACTTTGGAGGTAAGGGAGCATTGCCTTGTTGATTTCCAAATTGGATAGTATAAGGATCAAGCGTTGTGTGATATTGTGGACATGAAAAATTGTCATGTGTTTCTTGGTAGACCTTGGTAGTATGATTGCAGGGATGTGCATGATTTCTTCAAGATTTTGTTTACAATTGTAAAAGGTGGCAAGTAGCATTCTCTGATTCCTTTACAGAATGAAGAGCGTCATTGGAGGAACCTGATTATTGGCACCCAAGTTGAGTTGAGGGATTTTGAGAAGATTGGAGATTAGCATGGAAAGAAGAAATGTAGCACTCCTAGGATGGATGTGAAGAAGCAAAAGAGAAGCAAGGGAAAGAGTGTACAAGTTGAAGACTTAGAAGATATGTATGTGAAGAACCAGTTTGGGATTTATATGTTGAATTCTAGAAGATGTTCTTCCAGCTATTGAGAACATGTTTTCAATGTTGGGGTGTCTAATGTAGGAGCTTCCTAAGGTTTTTAGCAATCCTATATGTTGGAGGTATTTTGGGTAAGTGTTGTGGACTTGATCACCAAAAAATGGTGCTTAGTCACTGAAGGGTGTAGTTGTCTTTATGGATCTTGTTCATTGAAGGGGATTTGTTGCTAAAGGAGCTTGACAAATATAGATTTCTTGACACTCTCTATATTCTTGGCTTGTATGGGTTGCTCGACATTTGCTATAGTTCTCAATATATATTGGTTGCTCAAAATACATTGGGAACTCGACAATGTTGGTGTTTTGGCTAATGCTTATCTTGGTCTCTCTAACACTTGGTCTAGTCTTTGTTCCTATAGGTCCCGAGTTGTCTATGATCCAACTTTGGGTATTTAATTTGTGTTGTAGCCAAATTTAGGTATTTAATTTGTGTTGTGGCTAGCTTGTGGCTCAAGATATATTTAATGTAAGGGATTTAATTTAATTTGTAATGAATTAGGCTGACCTATGGCTTAGTTGGGTATACGTATGGGGTCTTGTGGAGTATTTAGTCATGATGGTCATTCATCTTGGAGAAAAGGATGAAGCGTAGATGTGAACTTTCAAGGCTAGTAGTTGAGGCTTGACAACTAGGAGATTTCTTGGTGGGCTTGCGAGCACAAGATAAGATTTCCTTAGAGGTTTCTACCTAAGTGTGAATCTGGACTAGCTTGGATTAACATTGTGAGTTGGATCTTGAGGGATCTTGCAAAACTATTTTGTAATTTCTATTGTATTTGGCCCTAACCCGAAAGACCTTACAGTCAGGCATATTACATGTAATTAGTTATTTTATGAATAAAGAGTTGTAATTTGGTATCAGATCTTGTATTGTTGTTGTTTTGTTATTGTGTTTCTACTATGTGGTTATTTGCAGGGATCTAGTTTACCTCCAATAAGGGTACCCTTTAATTCATCTGGCATCAACTAGCGATTATTCCCCTAATCAAAGCTACTTAAGTAGGAAAGGTACATTACATCACATATACTAATTAGAATATCCTACACTTTGATGCAATACAACTCTACTTTGGGAAGTGCCTAAGGTAGATAATTCAGTACAACATAACAGATCACTCATAAACAAATGACAAATATCAACTAGACATGATAAATCTATATAATTCAGATGTATGAAGACTTTGTAGCTAAGACAACTACACATTTTTGGAATTTTTGTCAAAGAGGGAGAGATTATTTAAGAGGGAGAAATTTCAAAGAGAAAAAATTCACAAACTTACAGAAGGAGAGATTATAGAAAGAGGGAGCAATTACTCCTAAGAGAGATTCAGAGAGAGAAATTTAGAAAAGAAGAATTAGACCGTCAGTAAAAAAAAATTTTGGATTGTATGGTAACCAAGCTATAATTAGTATTACTATGTTTGAGATGTTGCCATCAATGCCAAAGAGGGAGATTGTTGGAAACTTACAATTGGAAAAATTGTTGTTTTGTCATTGATGTCAAATCTATTAATGAGACATATTGCTACCTAATCTAAATGTCATATATATTTGATTGATGAAGAGGATTTGAGAAGTTTCTCATAACAATAGCACCTAAAGGAAAGGTTGAGTTATGAAAAGGAAGTTACAATGGACATTTTATCAGATAGACTTTGATAAAGCAAAGTGATTGTTTATGTCAAAAAAGATAAGCAAAGTTGAGCAGAAGTATAAAATAAACTTAGTGCTAAGTAATGCTAGTATGAACTAAGTTGTAGTTAGTGTTGAGAAAATCTAGTGTTGACCAATTATCATCTTCTGAGAAAGACAGTTGATGCTGATCCAGAAAGCTTTACAAGGACTGAGTATTTCAGTGATTATCGAGTGCCAAAATTTAGAGATTGTTGAGTGATAGTATAAAATGAATTCAAGGAAATTGTGACATCAATCTAACTCAATTGATTTCTTGGAAGATGTAAATTGCATTGAAGATAAGATTAATGAGTTGTATCATTGAATTCAAGGCAAGGATTAGGTGAAGACCTTACAGTCAAATTCAAGAGAAGTTTCTAAAAGATGATCAAGAAGATGGACAAATACAGTGAATTGAGTTGAATCTGATTGTAAACCCTAAGATCTACAGTGGATGTAGAAAATGGTAAAGCACAAATTTTCTATTTAAAGAGGTACAAAGCCAAACTAACTAGTGAGTACAATTTTGTGCAGTGTGTGTTAGTGTGATCATGTATGTGAAGAGAGATATATAGAGCAAGGTTGATTAGAAACACTAGAGTGTGAGTGAATGTGAAGCTAACGGAGAAAGCTTGTAGATATGATGTTGTTATTGATAAGTACATTAGAGAAGAAGGCTTAAGTATTGATGAGAAGAGTGGAAGGATGTCCAAGCACATCAAGATCAAAGATGTCAATGGAAGGATTATCAGTAAACCAACATAAGAACCGAACATAGATCTAAACCTTAAAAAGTGATTTGTATCACACAGATCAAAACCTATTATTTTCTTTCTATTCATTATAAACAATTTGTATTTAAATCCTTTTAACAAAGGTTGACCTAATAGTCATTTGAAGACTTAGCAGCTTGCGTAAATCCTTTAACTAGGTGATATTATAGATGGAATGATCAAAGTCCTCTTACAAGGCTACTCCTAACAAGGTGATTAAATCCTCTAACCAGGTCACATTCAATAGTGTCTTTTGTAACCTTTAACAAGGTTGGCTCCTAACAAAGCTCACTTCAAAAGAGTGAAAATGAGTGACATGTTGCCGGTGGTTTTTCCAAAATTTGGTTTCCACATAAAATCCTAGTATCAAAACTATGATGAATGTCTTATGTGTTTAATTTGATAATGTTTTCATTATACAATGCAAGTTATTTTTACAAGAATTTTATCGTATAGACCAAGCAACATCAAGATAAGCAAAACAATGAAATATTTAGGGTTTAATTATTCAAGTGGCATTGATTCACCCCCCCCCCCCCCAATTATTCTAAACATTTCTAATAGTGGAGTGTAAATTTGTCTAAGTCATAGATGATAGACACAATGAGCTGATAATAGCAGTCAAAGTAGTGATATAAGGATGATGTGTATAGAGTACAAAACATGAGAATGATGTCTTTGGAATTATTGTCAAAGAGGGAGAATATATTGCTAAGTTATCATCCAGAGAAAGGGGGAGATATGGAAGAGAAAGAGTTTGTGATGAAATGAAAGAGGGAGAATTTATGCAATTACATGAGTTGAGGAAGAAGATGTTAACAGAAGAAGCTAATAGAAAAGAGGGAGTAGTAAACAATTCTAAAACATGTAGTTGATACTACTATAGTTGATGCCAGAAGGAGCATTCAAAGATGACATAGATGAGGATAAAAATGAAACTAAGAAAAAGAGAAACAACCATAGAAGGAGTTGACAGTACAAGTTCAGAGAAGCCATAATGAAGGTTTTGGATTGCATGGTAACTAGAGATTTTTCCATCAATGCCAAAGAGGGAGATTGTTGGAAATCACAATTAGAACAATTGTTATCTTGTCATTGATGCCAAACCTACTGGACATACATTTGCTAATAGTTAGAGTGTCATATGACTTGATTGACGAAGAGGATTTGAAAAGAGGAGATAGCAAGGTGAGTTAGTCAACTTGTTGAGAAAGAAAATCTAAGTATCATGGAATTACAATGGGCACTTGATAAGTTAGTCATTGACAAGATAATGTGTTTTTTAAACAGCACATAAAGTAAAGAAGACAAGTGAATTGATGTATGACTGAAGTGACAAGCAACTGAGTAAAACTCTAAGCTTGACTGAGTACGAGTGTTGGTCAATCAATGAAGAATAAGGAATTTAAGAAGAAGTTGAACAAACGTTATGAGTCAAGTGATAGTTATGATCGAGCAAGTTGATGAAGGAAATGTTAGTATTGGTCGAGTGTCAATAATGATTTAGTAGGCTAGTCAATGTTGAGCAATACATAATAGTGTATGTTGAGCAAAATAGTGATGACCAAGCATGAGAACTTAGTTATTAATAAATGATAACAAAAGTTACAGTTTGTGAGAAAGTTGAGTTTGAGGCTGACATAATTAAAATTTTGGATTATTCAAAATGTGTGGATGATAAGGATTGATGAGCTAGCATATTTAATGCATGATTAGAGCTTGTTAGCTGATTTATGGAAAGGGTTTAATGATAGGTTTCTAGAAGTATCAAGAAAGGAGAAGCAAAACACAATGATTGAAGGATTCGATGAATATGACCTAATCCTAAGATCTACCGTGATGTTTAAACAACAAAAGATCAAAATTCCCTATTTAAGGAGGCATAAGAGATATTTTATAAGGTTATTTTGTTGTTGACTAATGATCTTAAGGAGAACCTATGAAGAGAAGAGAAGCATATGAGAAATGAAGAGATTAGTGAAGTGTGATTGCTTGAAGGGATTCTAAGAAGATCAATGATGGAGATGATAATGGAGGCCAATCAATGAACCAACAGATGAGAAAATGGAGATCTGAATTTACAAAGTGAGTTGTGTTTTATAGATCAAACCTATTGTTACTTTCTAATCATTTTGGTAGTCAAAATTCTTCATTCAAGGTTGACCTAACAATAATTTAGTAAATCCTTTAATCAAGGTGACATTCTAATAGAATGATCCAAAGTCCTTTAACAAGGCCACTCCTAATAGGGTGATTAAATCCTTTAATAGGTTAGTCACCCTTTAATAGGGTCACACCTAACAATATGTTTTATAACCTTTAATATGGTGGGATCTTAACCGATCTCACTTTAGAAGAGTGAAAAAGTGGTAGCATGTTACTTGGTAGTTTTTACCAATTTGGGTTTCCATGTTAATGTTGGCAATTTGGCTAGGTTAGTCATTATGATATTGTCATTTATGGCAACATATAAGTCATATGAAGTGAAAAGGTCTAATTGCTAAGCCCTTAGCAATTGGAGGTACAATAGAAAGTGTAAAAATAGCAGGTTCGTCAACACATATACCTAGTGCACCTTATGCAACAGTGTCTCAAGTGCAACCCCAATTTGTACCACCTATTCAAAAATATGAAGAAGATATCAATATTGTGAAGGTACAATCAGCCACCCCACCAAGCATAAGGAGTCTACGAGGTTGACAGAAGTTAAGAAGGAGAAAATTGAACCTCCTAAACATAAAAGAGTGAAGAAGGTGGCTACAAAACTAGAGATGAAGAGAAAGACCCTTCTTACCTATAAAGGAACTCAGAGAAGAAGGACTCAAATAGTTGAGTTTGAATCAGAAGAAAGGGGGAGAAGAAAAAGAAAAGGAAGAAGAAAAGAAGAAGTTGGAAGAATAAAAGAAGAGGAAGGAAGAGGAAGAAATAAAGAAGGAAGAAGAAGAAAATAGGATAGAAGAAGAGAGGAATAAGGAAGAAGAACAAGAAGAAGAAAGGGAGAAAAGAGAAAAGAATAAGATGCAAGTAAGAAAGTAAGTGAACCTAGTTCTAGGTGACCACTTTCATTGGCAGCTTTGACAGGAAAAAAATTTGATGGCAATAATGATTAGAAAAGGTTAATATCATCATCAAGAAAATTACTTGAGAGGAACAAGAAGGTGAGAAATCTTAAGAAATTAGTTGAGGAAGTATAAAAACATCTATAGAGTGAAATAATAGCCAAGGTAATAGAAGAAGATCCATAACTAAGAGAAAAAGAATTAGTGAAAGCTTTTGACAAAGAATTCACTCAAGTATCTAAAGTGGCAATGACATGGGTACAAGCAAAACATGATGCTCAAATGTTTGACAAAGTGTGCCAAAATATTAGAAATGATTTGGTAATACTTGACTCATGCATAAAAGAGTTGAGAAGATGTGAGATAGAGGGAAACACATTATATGGACAATGTGCCTTGTCCTACAAATTCAGCAAAGATATAAATGAGGAGCTGAGTGAAAATCAAAAAGAGTTACAAAACTTTGTTAATGAACTCCAATAGCCTCAAAAAAAGATTGTAGATTTAGAGTCCAAAATTGAAAATACTTATGACAATATAAGTCTAATTGAGTTGAAGAGAGAAATAATTATCAATAGGTTCTCTTTATTAAGAGAACATTTGACACTGAAGATTTGCAATGTGCATAATTGGATAGAAGAATATCTTAAGGAAAATACATCATTTGAGAAGTTTGTGTACTCAGATTTAAATGCAGTTGAATTGGCATCCTATGGACTTTGTACCCTAATTAGTGTATCTAAGGAAGTCAAGGATACATGGAAGAAAGAGTTTGAGAATTTGAAGGAAAACTTTGTAGATTGTATTTCCAAATTTTCATCCTAAAGATAGAGGTAAAACACTTTTGACATATATAGACTTTGACACCTTTGTCATTGATGTCAAAGGGGGAGTGTATAAGATAATTTCATGTAAAATATATATGAAAGGGGGAATAGTAATAAAGTAAAGGATTATAGTCAAAGGGGGAGTAATATTGTAATAAGAAGTTATAAGAAAAATATGGTATAAATATTGATGATCCATAGTTTTTGAATTTTGTAAAGGCCACAACTTTTGAAGTTTTGTTTTGGTACATAGCCAATTTCCAATACATTGTCATCAATGCCAAAGGGGGAGATTGTAGGAAACTTGAATAGGTTAGTAATTATATGTTGTCATTTATGGAAGCATATAGGTCATATAAAGTGAGTAGGTTTTGCCGATAAAGTGTTGGGATATGGACTTGGAAAATTGTATGAGTATTACATAGTTTATGTATCAAAATAGTTAGAGTTTTGATCAATGCAGTTCACAGAGGAAGAATTAGCATGTTTACAGTTACCTAGAGATACTATAGTATGTCATAATGTTGTGTGCAAGTGCATAGATTTGTACGGATGGTACGGACAAAGTTATAATGATTTTACCAGTTGTAATATTGTATAGATAGAATAGAGCATGATAAGGAAATAACTATTATGGGTTAAGGAATTATTTTGTTTACCAAAATAAGTACTTAACTAATTAGGGATGACATCCTATATGTTAATCAAGAGATAATTTTATATTTTGATAAGTGTAATAAAGGTATAAAGGCCGACAAAGCAGATATTTGTAAAATAGAAAGGTATAAAGGAAAGATTGCTGATGTGAATTTTAGTGTGATGTTTTTTTGATCAAATGAAACTATATAGTATGTGAGTTATGATGTATGATCAGAGGAATGTGATTTGTGATAAATTTTTGTGAAGAGAAGCAAAAGCAATATCAAATATTGAAGATATCGACATTAGTGCAAAGGTTTGTATATCTATCTTTTTCTTTGAATAAATTTTTTGTGCATTGCATGTTTGGGAAGTGTGTTCATCTTTCATACATTTGTAAAATTACATAACAACTCCTAATAGGTTTGAGGCTTCTAACAAGTCCTAAGTTCTCTAACAAGGACCCAAACACTTTACAGATGTAATAGACTCCTAACAATGTCAATATCTTTAACCAAATACTTTTGATCAGTGGATCATTTTTTGGGTAACATCCCCACTGAGGTTTTCCCTTGGATAGAGTTTCCTAGTTAACAAAATATGGTGTTATGAGTTACTTTATCACATGGTTATCTTTACTATTCAACATAGTTAGTTTACTTCCTTATGAAAGTTATACAACTATTAAAGATATCCAATTTTGGGCAAACATTTGTGAAATAATGAATCACACCCCCTCCCTCAGTGTTTCCTATTGCTAATAGTTAAATCCGTGTGTCATTTACTAGTATGAATATTATGGTATGCATGTTATTTTATAGTTGTTTATTTTACTGTTAGCTAGCACACATACACATAACATAGAGTTAAAGAATGCCAAAATGTTAATGATATGCTATATAGACTGAGCTATTTAATGAGATTGCTTATGTTGTTTGAAGCTATTAAAAGTTGAATTGGTATATCTAGACCTGAGGATAATTGATCCCCCCACCCTCTCAGTTATTCTAAAGCATTCTAACACCTATTATATTGGAACCTAAGAAGAATGGAGAATGGATAATGTGCACTAGTTCTAGAGCTATAAACAAGATCATAGCAAAACATAGGTTTCCTTTGTCTGGGATTGATTTCATCATGGATTATTTGAGTGAAGCTAGATACTTTACCAAAATTGATTTGAAAAGTGGATATCATCATATCATAATTAGAGAAGGAGATGAATGGAAGACTACTTTTAATTCTAAAGAAGGCTTGTATGAATGATTGTTTAGTCCTTTTGGTTTGACTAATGCACCTAGCACTTTCATGAGATTGATGAATGGAGTTTTGAAGAAATATTGGGAAAAATTTGATCATATACCTTAATAACATATTTATTTTCAATAAGACTAAAGAGGAACATCTTGAGCATATTAGACAAGTGTTGCAGAGCTTGAAAGAGGAAAAGTTAGTGATTAACTTGAAGAAATGTTCTTTTATAAAAGAGGAGCTAGTATATCTTGGTTTTGTGATTTTAGCTGAAGGTTTGAAGATGGATATTGAGAAGGTGAAAGCTATATTGGAGTAGCCTATACATGTGACTATTGGAGAAGATAGGTCATTTCATGGGTTGACAAGTTTTTATAGAAAATTTATTTAAAAAAATAGTTCAGTATGTAATGCCATGACAGAAACTATGAGAAAAGATAAAAAGGATTTCAAGTGGACAGAAGGAGAGTTTATTCAATGCCTAATGAATTTGTCTAATATATAGATCATAAAGTTGTACAATATTTTGGAAGTCCAAACAAACTGAATTAGAGACATGTGAAGTGGGTAGAATATTTATAGAATTTCACTTTTGTGTTGAAACATAGAAGTGGACAATCAAACAAAGTCATTGATTTTTTGAGTAGAAGGAGTTTTCTAGCATAAATGAAGGTTGAAGTGCTTGGTTTTGATGACTTGAATATTTTGTATGAAACTAACCTTGATTTTGCAAAACCTCGGAAGGCTTTAAGTATAATTTGACAAATGAACAAGATAAGTGGATTGAATATTTCATTTAGGATGACATGTTGTTAAAATGAACTCAACTTTGCATACCGAGAGGATCTATGAGGAGTAACATCATTAAAGAGAAGAAAAATGGTGGAATTTCATAATATTTTGGAATTGATAAGACACTAAAGTTGGTTACTAAAAGACACTATTGGCCTGAGATGTATATGGATGCTCAGATATTTGTTAGAAGTTGTGGAGTTTAGTAGGTAGCTAAAGGAACTAGTCATAATTTGGGAATGTATTCACCTTTTCCTATTCCTAGTAGGCCATGGAAAGATATAAGCATGAATTTTGTATTTGGATCCCCTAGAACTTAGAGATGTTTTGATTCTATTTTTATATTAGTAGAAAAATTTTCTAAAATGGCACATTTCATACCTTACAAGAAAACATTTGATGCAGTATATATAGAACTATTTTTCAAAGAGATGGTGAGGTTGCATGGATTGCCAAAGACAATTTGTTTAGATCTAAGTTCATGGAATAATTTTGGAAGACACTTTGGAATAAGTTGAACACTAAGATTAATTTTAGTTCTATATTTCACCCTCAAACTAATGGACAATTTTGAAGTTGTGAATAAAAGCTTGGGTAATTTGTTGAGATGCTCGGTTGGAAGTAAGCCTAAAAATTGGGACTTGGTCTTAACACGTGTTGAATTTTCATATATCCTATACATAGAATTACTAAGAAGACACCTTTTGAGATCATAAATGGATTGCACCCTAGAGAGACTATAGAACTAAGAAACTTGAGTATGGAAGAAAAGAGTAGTGGTGATGCTGAAGATTTTGTGAGTTTCATAAAGGATTTGCATGATGATGTAAGAGATACTTTGTAGAATAGGACTCAAGAATATAAATAGCAAGATGATAAGAGGAGAAGATATAATTCTTTCAATGAAGGAGATTAGGTAATGGTTCATTTGAAGAAAAATATATTTCCATTTGGAACAGACAACAAATTGAAGATGAAGAAGTTTGGGCCTTATAGAATTCTGAGAAAAATTGATAGTGGAAATGCTTTTGATGTTGAGTTGCTAAGAGATATTGATATTTCACACATGTTCAAAATTTTAGATATCTTTGAATAACATGAGCCTAAAAGTGAGCTACCTAATAATCATGATTATCCAAAGTAGAAAGAGGAGGGCATGAAAAAAATCTTGAATACTAGAATAAATAGAAGTACCATAGGAAAGGATTACATCGAATACCTTGTTTAGTGGAAACGAAAACTAGTTGAAGATAGTTCATGGATATCATAGGTTGAATTGGATCTTTATGATTAAGGTGAGACTCTCTTAAGTCATGATGTGGACATCAGTTCTCTACTTACCATAGGCGTCTGATGCAGGAGCATCTTGGGTTAATGATAAATCTTGCTTTAACCATAAATATTTCTTGTTTATTTGTTCTAGTATGTTGCTTACAAAGTAGCCATTGTTTTTTTTGGTTTCAAGTTAAGCATAGTCCATATCATATCAAGGACCTATCCTAGATCCTTTTCCTAAGTGTGTGCATTTTGATGCTTTATATTCTTCGAGTTGTGTTGTGTTCCTTGTGGTCTTTATTTCTTGTGGTTTTCATTTAGCGATGCATGTTGTTTATGTTGGAAAAACTTTCTTTGATGACTTGGTGTCTTGAGTAGTTGGGGGCTAACTCCTAACTCACTTGTGGACCTATCCTTGAGTGTGTGTGAACTTATGTTTTTCTTTGCTTTGGTTTTGGTTTACTCTTCAAAGATTGGACCTATAATGTAATTAAATGCTTGACTAACTGACTTATGGCTTAGTTGTCTATATACTAAGCTTGGGTAGATGTAGGAGAGAAGGATAGATATTTTAGAGGAATATAGGAGATGAGAGCTCATAGTTTGATTCTATACTTCATCTTTTTATTAGGACACAACCTAGAGGGCCTCACAGTCAGACATGTTGTTCTCTTTATATGTGAATTGGAATAATAACACATGTAAAATATTGCATGTGGTCCCTAAATTATTTTGTGTATTTTATTAAGCTTCTATGTGAAACTCTAAGAAAGGAGGTTTCTTGTAGGTTTAATTTGGTTTATTCCATCTTACTCTTTCCTTGTTTCTCCCTTGTGTCACATCATGTGCTAGGTGATGACATTCTCACCCTTGAGTCTATTTACCCAACCTTTGTTGGTACTGAGTAGTGACCCTAATGTATTAAGAGTGTGATTGATACACATGTTGAATATTCTTCATGTTTTATTATATTTTGTATATATGTATATTTCATTGGGTCATGGTACCTCCCTATGAGTTTATGCATTTACTTGGCATGTGTGCTAGTCACTCATTATTTGTATGCTTCCTTACGTTTATGGAAATATTACTATCTTTATGAGCACATTGGGGTGGAATTGAGAGTACCATGTGGTTGAAAGGTATTGTAATATTGTATCACTTTTAGGGGAAGGCATATATAATTGATCTTTCTCAAGACTTAGAGTTCTTGAGCATTAAGATCTGCTTGTTACACTTCACTTGACTCATGGTGTACATTCAGTTATGTACTTAGAGTATTTATTTTTCTACATGTATTTGATATCTATACGCATGTGTATATATGGGATATTAGAGTAGATTTAAACTTGATGTTCTTGATCATATCTTAGTTTACTTTATGTACTTCATTCATGATTATGATTTAAAAAGTGACCATGGCCTCAATATTTATGTATCTGATACTCCCTAGTATGGAGATAGATGTTTAACAGTTGTAAATTGGTGTTGGCTTAAGGAATACCTTTCTTATTTAGAAAATTTGGTCCAATTTTGTAGATCAACATCTTCATCTCATAAATGGTGTCTTTGCCTCACTAGGCTAATACTTTGTTTTAGAAATTCTTTTATAGGTAGATTGATGTCTGTGAAAATTGATTTCTACGTAGACTAACATCTCTTTCTATCATTTAGCATCTTTGATTATTCGGTCTAAGACTTTTCCCAGAAGTTCAGCAGTCAAATATCAATGTCTCTGTTGATTAACATTTGCATTTTTCAATCAACATTTGTTCTTGACCATCAATTTCTTTGCCTAGAGTTGAATTGCAAAAAGTTTTGGGAGATAGGTTTTTTGAGAGTATTTTCCTAGGTTAGATTCTTGAGGGTCCTTGATTTTCTTGTAGCCCTTATAGATTCTTAATTATGGATATATATTTACTTATTGTTTGTGATCATGGTTATAAATGAATTGAATATATATGGTTAATCATAGTAGGAAGCTCCATTTGGGCTTTAAAAGAACATCTGCATTATGGGGTTGGTTGATTAGTCTCCCTTCTTGTTAGATATGAATGCTTACCAACTAATCCTCTTATGGTTCGTGGATGATGTTTGGTGTTGGAGAAACCACCAATTTTACCATTCAGTATTTTTAACATGGCTTAACCACCTCCTATGCTATATAAGTCTATTGGTTGTATCAAGCATTGATAGGTTAACCTTTGGGTGCAATGAAAACACTAGAACATAACAAGTGGTTGTTAGGATTAAACCATGGATAGAAATAACAATTACATGCAAATATAACCAATAATAGAAAATAATAGATCACTTAGAAAAGAACACAAGACACCAAGATTTAACGTGGTTCACCCAATCCCTGGGCTACGTCCACCAAATAGCAAGTCCAATATTATTACAATATAGTGATTACAACTTGATTAAAATCTGTAATCCCTTACAGCTCAATATCGCTGCAAGAACCAATTTTTTGCATCACAACAATGAAACAATCCCTAACCCTAAGCCCTTTTATACAAGTATTTTATGCCACTTTAGGGTTACAACATGCCAGCCATATGTCGGCCATACATTGGCCCCGATCCAAAAAAAAATTATGAAGTATGTACAGTACTTCCCTGATCAGTCACCACAAACCAACAATCTCCTAGTTAGGGACTAATCAGACTCCACACTAGACAACAATCTACCACTTGGAGACTGATCGTATAGCAATATTGCTACCACATGGGGCTCCCACTGGATCAAACCACCTTGGACTCTATTGTTCTTGTAGTCATGTTCAGTCTAGAAGACCAACCGAAGCTGAAGAGGAGTTCAGCTTCTCCCTTGTTACTACCTTTGTAAACATATTGGTTGGATTATCATTTGTATGTATCTTGTCTAGCTATAAATATTCATCCTCCAAAACAGACCGAATGAAATGGTACCACAACTATATGTGTTTGGTCTTTGAATGCAGAGTTGAATTCTTTACAAGATGAATGGCACTCTAACTACCTATAAAGAAATAAGTATCCTTCTAAGGGTGTCCCAATTCTTCCAAGAATAACTTAAGCCATATTATCTCCTTAGTTGCCTCTGTAGTGGATAAAGCATTAACCTTATGTAACCTAGAAACCCAGCTCAGACTACCCCACCAATAGTAAAGACATAACCTATAGTGCTCCACCTGGTATCAATATCCCCTGCCAAATTTGAGTCAACATAGCCATGTAAATCAATAGTAGAGCCCCCAAAATGTAAACACTTATTGGATGTTCCTCTCAAATATCTGAGAATCCATTTTATGACATTCCAATGCTCAATTCTTGGATGACTTGTATATCTGCTAACGACTCCCACTACATGTGCAATATCTGGCCTTGTACATACCATAGCATACATCAAGCTTCCTACAACTGAAGCATAGAGTACCTTGAATATCCTATCCTCTTCTTCTTATGTCTTGGGACACATCTCCTTAGTCAACTTCAAATGATTAGGTAAAGGTCTGCTGACAACTTTAGCATTCTCCATAGAGAAACATTGCAACACCTTCTCAATATAATCAGCCTGAGATAGTGTCAATTTTTTTTTCTTCCTATCTCTACAAATCTTCATACCAAGGATTTTTTTTATGCCCCCAAATCCTTCATAGCAAATGCATGTGCTATCTGGTGTTTCAACCTCTTAATGTGATCCATGTTAGACCTAGCTACAAGCATATCATCAATATATAAACATAAAATTATGTAGCTATCAAAATCAAACCTCTTAAAATAAACACAATGATCTAAATGACACATACTATATCCATGCTCATGCATAAAACTGTCAAATTTTAGATACTATTGCTGAAGTGCTTGCTTCAAGCCATATAAACTCTTCTTCAATATGTACACTAAGTTCTCCTTACCTTTGACCTCAAATCCCTATGGTTGAGCCATATATATTTCTTCATCAAAAGAACCATGAAGGAAGGTTGTTTTAACATCAAGCTGCTCTAAATGCAAATCTTCAATAGCCACAATACTTAAAACAGTACAGATAGAAGTCATTTTAACAACAAGAAAGAATATCTCATCAAAATCAATGCCCTTTTTCTGTGCAAATCCTTTTACAACTAACTTGGCTTTAAATCTTTTCTTACCTCTATCCTCTTCTTTTAATCTGTAAACCCACTTATTCTGTAAAGCTCTTTTACCTGCAAGCAACTTGCATAAATCCCAAGTCTTATTTTTTAGCAAAGAGTTCATTTTGTCTTTCATTGTAGACTCCCACTTAATCTTAGTATCCACCTGCATAGCTTCATCATAACATTCAGGTTCACTAGCATCAATAAGTAAAATAGAATACAAAGAGGGAGAAAATCTTTCTAGAGGTCTAATTTTCCTTGTTGACCATCTAACATTCACTGGTGTGTGTGGTATTTTTTGTTGTGGTTGTTGCACATCAGGAGGAATGGTTGGAACATCATCTTTTGGAGTATTATCTAGCACTACATAATCATCTTCTTTCTTCTCATGTTGTTGCAACAGATCTTTGTACAACACTTTCTCATTGAATAGGACATCCCTGCTTCTTGAAATTTTATGATTTTCAAAATCCCAAAGCCTATAACCAAATTCATTAATGTCATATCCAAAAAATACACATTTCTTTAACTTAGCTTCCATCTTGGTTCTATTTTTAGAATCTATGTGAGCAAATGCTTCACAACCAAAGGTTTTGAGAAAAGAATAACTCAACTTCTTACCAGTCTATGCTTCTTCTGGAATACCACAACCCAAAGGAGTAGAGCGACCTCTATTAATCAAATATATAAAAGTATTGATAGCCTCCACCCACATGTGTAATGGAAACCCAACAAGCAACATCATGCTCCTTGCACACTCCATTATAGTCCTATTGATGCGTTCAACCACTCCATTTTCCTGTGGAGTCCTTATAATAGTTTTCTATCTACAAATTCCATTAGTAGAGAAATAATCTTCAAATTCATGACTACAATACTCACCACCATTATCAAATCTGGGACATTTTAATTTCTTACCGGTCTCATTTTCAACCAAGCATTTCCATTTCTTAAAAGTTTGAAATACATTAGATTTCTATGTAAGGAAATAAACCTAGACTTTTCTAGTTGTGTCATCAATAAATGTAACATAATAATGAGAGCCACCAAGGAAAGATACTTGATCTGGTCCCCATACATCGGTATGCACAAGCTCTAATTTCTCCTTTTTGTTTTCTTTCCCAGTCTTCACAAAACTCACTGTCTTTTGTTTTCCATACATACAACTTTCACAAAAATCTATATTAACACATTTCAAACTTGGTAGAACTTTCTTTGAATGAATTAATTTCATACATTTCTCTCTCATATGCCCAAGTCTATTATGCCACAGCGCTATATCAAAATTTACAACAACTATTTGTTCTTCTTGCTCAACTGCAACAACTATTCTTGAACATTCATTTTTTTCTTAAACAATTAAAGTAGAAGGAACAATATGAGTTGTACAATGATATAAGGTTCCTACTTTCACACCTTTTGCTACTACAAGGGAACCTTTTGAAACCTTCCAATTTTTATCATTAAAAGTAACTACACAACCCTCGTCACCGAGTTGCCCTGCCGAAATTAAATTCCTACTTAGCCTTGGAACATGTCTTACCTCATGTAGTAGCCAATGATTCCCATTTTGTAGCTTAATCTTAACTTTTCCTTTTCCAACAATCTGATGATGTTCATTATCCCCAAAATAAACAAGCCCAAAATCTCCTTAGACATAATCAATGAAATAACCTCTATGAGGTGTAGCATGAAATGAAGCACCAGAATCTAAAATCCATGAATCATCAACACTTTCTAAAGATAGAAGCAAAGCATCATCTTCGGATTTGTTACTTACCACATTTGCCTCCTTGTCTCCATCTCGTTTATCTCCTTCATTTTCCTTTCAATTCCAACAATATTTCTTTTTATGTATTGGTTTCCCATAGTACCAGTAGTCATTCGGTTCTCTCGATTGAGACCTCTTCCCTTTTGACTTTCCTCTTGATTTCCTATGATTTTTGAAATTACTTCCTCTCTCAGTCGTTCTACCTTGACTTTGTGCATTCAAAGCACTTCCTGATGTAGATCCACTTGGGGTTTTCCTACAAGTTTTCTCACTCAAAATAACACTGATCACATCATCATATTTTAGGGTACTAGATCCAGGAACAAAATTAGTCATAGCCATTACCAAGGCATTCCAGCTTTCAGGCAAATAACACAAAATCAATAGAGTCATAATTTCTTCGTCAAAATTGATACCCATAGAAGATAACTGACTAGTAATAGGATTCAACTCATTTAAATGATCTACAACAAATCCACCTTCTGCCATTTTCATATTAAATAAACACTTCATGAGAAATACCTTGTTTGAAGCAGAGGGCTTTTCATACAATTTCACTACGATTTGCATCAACTCTTTCATCATCTTTGATTTTATAATATTAAATGCCATTGATGGTGCCAGGCATAATCAAATGCTTCCAAGTGTCTTTCTATCTAAAAGATCCCAGTCATCATTTGACATAGATCCCTTATTCTTGGTTTTGCCTTCCAACAGCTTCCATAAATCCTTCTAATAAAGATAGTCTTCCATTTGCATCTTCCATAACTGAAAGGTATGCCCATTAAACCTATCAACCCTCAGCTTACCCTCATCTTCCATCGCTCCCACTCGACCATGAGACTCCCACTCAACTATGAGACTTTCCTGCAGAGAATAACTGAAAAATAACCTCGCTCTGATACCACTTGTTAGGATTAATCCACGGACAAAAATAACAATTACATGCAAATATAACCAATAACATAAAATAATAGATCACATAGAAAAGAACACAAGACACCAAGATTTAACACGGTTCACCCAATCCATGGGCTATGTCCACCAAACAGCAAGTCCAATATTATTACAATCTAGTGATTACAACCTAATTACAATATGTAATCCCTTATAGCTCAAAACTACCACAAGCACCATTTTTTGCATCACAATAATGAATCAATCCCTAACCCTAAGCCCTTTTACACAAGTAGTTTAATGCCAGTTTAGGGTTAAAACATGTTGGCCATATGTCGGCCAAAGAATTTATGAAGTATGTACAGTACTTCCCTGATCAATCACCACAAACTAATAGTGGTATCAAATCTTGGTTACATGTTAAAATCTCCTCGGGTAGCACTTGTGGGGGGGGGGGGGGGGGGGGGGGGGGGCAATTGTTAGAATAACTACTAATGTTCTCCATTATGATTCATGGCATAGCTTAACTATCTCCTCTTTTCTACGAGTCTAGTGGTCATATCAGGCATTGAAACACTAGCATTTTGCTGCAACAACAACTCTAGCTTGCAATAGTGTGGATCCTTGAAGGGGAATCTAAGGAACATTTTTTCTTCATTCTACATGTGTGGTTATCTAGAAAATTTTGGAAGTGCTTAAGAATTCTTCTAGTTGTGTTTGATCATGTGATGATTATTATATTCTCTTTATCATGTTGTTCAATGCTTATGTTATTATTTATTTGATGCACTTTGATATATCATGTTAGAGTAATGCATATTAATATTCAAAAAAGATGTCAAGTATTTTTTTTACCCTTTTTTCTAAGGGTTCCCCAGTAGGGTATTGCACGTTCAACAAAGCTTTTATATTAATGAGCATAGTTCTTGTATGGGATTGTGTGTTAATATGATAATATTATTGAATTTTTTACACAAGTATAGTTGAACATGCAATAAATAAGCATCTAATTTTAAATTAAAATTGCTAAAATTGATTATCGATACCTATGAACACTTTTGAAAATGATAAAAGAGGTCCAAGGGGTTCAGCTTAGTTGGTTGAAGCAATGAGTTCTTAGTGTGGAGACCCTAGTTCAAATCCCAAGAGGGACATCTTTGTGGAATTTTAAGTTGTGACTCTTGGTCTTCCAATTGTTGTTTCTAGTGTGGTTTCTTGCAAGGAGCTTGAATAAGCTTGTGAGTCTCATGTTGTGGCTTGAATAAGCACAAGATTTGTAAATAGTTTCAATATTTAAAAAATAACAAAAGAGGGATTATTACTTATCTCCATGTGCGACTTGAATCTTTTTTATTACAAACTATGCTTTGAGGGCAAATTTAAATTGATAGTTGTTGACATGTGGAATTAAATTGTTCTTTTTCATGAGTCATATGTATACCTAAGAAAATAATGCATACACTCAAAAACATGAATCACGCATGTAAAAATGAACTTCACCATCCTAGTTGTTTATGTCATTTTTGCAATCTATGTCTAAAAAGTGAGGTAGTGCAAACAGAAACCTACAAGAAATTGCTAGAATAAAATATTATCCTTCAATTGAGTCATCATAGTTAAATTTAATGGCTTTGAAATGAGGATTGAAGACAAAAAGAAACCATGCAATATATGTTGATGTAGATTAATGATGTAATGAATAGCCTATAATCAAATAATAATGATAGGTACTATTTAATAGATTTGTGGTGTCTTGAATTTCCCCTTGTTTAATAAAACTAGTGCCCTAGTATGCAATTTAAAATGTTTATAATTCTCAAGTCAACAAGTAACAAGAGATTGAAAAAATATTTGAATTTGGCCCAATTTAAAATTTGAAGTCAATATGTATGGGGTTATTCACATTTCTAAGAAATTGACTCAAGTAAATAGGTAGATAAATGGAGTGTAATACTTATCCTTTACTAGAGAATCACACATGTTCAAGTAATTTGACATTCTTGTTAAAGCATTGTCTTTTGTCACAAGTCATCACATAAAGACAAACTTGACCAAAATGATTCTAAAATAAAGAAAAAATATATAAGATATACAATTTTCGTGCTCAAATAATATGATTCTACTTATATAATTATTTGAAAAAAAAACTCACTAAATTAAAAGAAATAATAATCAAATCATATACATAAACAAATTATTAAATATTCATAGAAATAATAGTTTTAATAAAATTAAAATATAAAATAAATTATCATATTCCTTGTTTAAAAAAATATATTGAACATATACATACAATTAAAACTTAAAAGCAAAACAAATTATAGATATAATTTGTAATTGACTTTTATAAACTTTCACTTTGCAAATTATTTGCAAAACAAACAAACAACACTTAAAACCCACTTCATCAAACTTTAGAACCTAAACATAAGACCCATAGTTAATGTCGCACTCTTAAACCTTAGATAAGTAGTAGACCCATAGTTAATGTCGCACTCTTAAACCTTAGATAAGTAGTAATCATTTAAACCATGCTAACCATACTAATTTCTTTGAGTTTACTTGGAGCGTAAGACACGTATTGGCTCCTTAATTAATAGAAAACAATACAATATTTCACCATATTGTCATGTGGTAGAATCTTTTATTTATTTATTTATTTGGTGAGGAGTTGGTGGGGGACAAGTCTAATCCATTTCCTAGAGTAATGAATAATTTCAAACATAAATCAATTGTGGACACTTAATTTTTGCCCATTATTCAAATAATGGGATCATCTCAATAAAACAAAATTTTAAAGTTTATATATATTGTTTTTAATATGTATTATTAAATTCTAGTTTTGTATTCTTGAGTTTAATTTTTAAAATAATTGAAAAATGTTTAATTTTTTTCTTATTATGTATTTATATATTGATTTATTTTCTTTCGTTTTAGAAATTTGTTTCTTAAATTTGTATGATGAAAAGGATACAAGATGACTTGTTCTTTTATTAAACGAGATATTTGACTTTTATCAACAACTTTTTAGATCTTTGACTACTAAAATGAGCTCATTCTAAAATTGATTATTATCTATGTCTCTCTTATCACATTAATAGAAAGATGTTCCCTCTTGTACATTTCTAAGGTATCACAAGTCAAATGAACATAACTTTACATTCATCACACAAATATTAATATGACCTTAAATAAAATCATCTCTAAGCTATATCTCTCCTAATCAACTAAATTGTATATATTAAGAAAGTGGATATAATGTAAAGATAATATTTATTATTTTTATGTTAAAATAAATAATTAATCATAGGAGTTTTGAATTTATTAAATTTATATTTTTAATTAGAAATTGAAAAATATTTTGTATTTAATTATTTTTCTATTATGTAATTATTGGTTGATTTTTTTTTTCAATTTATAGATTTGTTTATCTTTTTTCAAAATTATTAATGACAAAGAAGGATCAAATGTGGCTTTCTTTTTTCTTGTAAGAAATATTAGACTTTCATTATCAATTTTGCATAGAACTAGCTCATTCCATGATTGATTCTTTTCTATATAGATCTTAACACTTCAATCGAAAGACACTTCCTAATTACATCACCTTAAAATAAAAAATAAAAAATAACTTTACACCTAATATACACTTAATAAGACTAAATATAAAAATACTATCTAAATTTTTGAAAATCATCTTTAAAATACACATTTATTTAATTTATTTTTATATCTTTTCTTAAATATACCTTAACATTTTTTTCATTATCATTTTATGTTATCACTTCCATTTAATACCAAATATGTTGGGGGCCACACAATTCAACATTATCTTATCTTAAAACTCACATGAATATTACAGGATATCATTTGAAAAAACATACCAATGGGAACAACTTAATTTGAAAAAACATACCAATGGAATATGAGTGAAAAAATGATTTGATAGGCGGTGGACTTTTTCCTCCCTAACCAATTAGAAACAAGATGTAATTATCAACTTCTTCCCTAATTTCATTTATTTAGAGGAGGTAGTTAGAAGTTATTCTCATGATATGATGCTTTGGAATATTTAAACATATGTGAAATTTAAATGGTGAAACACCAAAAAGTTCTCTAGTTCTCTTTGCTCATTTAAAGGCTACATATGACTAATTAAAACTTAAGATTTACATATAATAATTTTAAGGAAAAGTTAATAATTAATTTTAATAAGATATGATGAAAGTTTAGCTTGCATTTTAATAAAGGTAGGAGGAAAAATTGTACAACGTTGGGGGTGTTGGGCAAGGACAAGGTTGTTGCTTAAAACAAATTAATATGTTTATCTTGTTGGGCAAGGACAAGGTTGTTGCTTAAAACAAATTAATATGTTTATCCAAATATATTCATTTGCAATTGTTGATTTTGTAGATTTAGAATGTATCTTTTTTAATTCACTAAAAGATAAATTTGATACATAAAATTGTTAGTCATTTTTATCTTTTTAATAAGAGAGTCATGAAAATATTTTATACAAAAGAGGTTTGTTAAAATGTAATATGAGTACATAGAATTGTTATCATGTAAAGTGGGGTTTTTAGGATCAAGTTTTGAAGAAAATGTCATGTCAATATTGCTTAGGTTTCGTTAATCCAAATTTAATGACCAAAATAACTTTAATAGGTTTAATTTTTTATGAATAGTCCATTTGTATTAATTTAAAATATAAAGTTACATATTCACAAAAAAGGGTTGGGGGATAAAAGATCACCCCACGAGAGTCACTCAACACCAAGGATGAAAAACCATAAACATCAAATAAAATAGTTTGAAAGCCCTCAAGTTGCAAGAGTAGTGTCAACCGACAGAAGATGATCTTTCTTATCATCGAAACCCCATACATCAACAAGGTTAAGAGGTGGATCTGGAAGAGACTGCCCATCATTATCATTTTTCTCTTTCCCTTCTTCTTCATCCCTTTGAGAGAAGGAAATTGCAAGTGTCGGCCAAGAAAACCACTTATAATTACTGGAAGAGGGTCACACAGAAGTAGAAGAAGGAGAAATAGGAGCAACAAGAGAGGACCAATTGGACACATGTCGAGGAGAGGCAGAGTAGTGGTGCCACCCATCCCCACCTCCATTCGAAGAGCAACAAGGGGTCTGAGACTATGGGATTAGCGAATGGTGGGTAGAGGAGTTGTGTTCATGGTGGCACCCACATGGAGGAAGAGTGCAGTCAGTAGAGGAAGTAGTTGGTAGAACCTGTGCTACTGTACACGGGGCATTTCCTCAATGTCTAAAAGCTCTTGAAGGTGGACCACCTCGAAGACAACTTTGTTAGCCTGCAGTTGAATTTGCAACATCACATTATTACACATATATGTTAGCATGAATGTTGATGATATTTCTATGGGGGAGTATCCTAGCATTGTTAGAGCATTGGAGAGATTGTTAACATGATTATGTGTTTCATTCATGACTATTTTTGTCATTGATGTTAACATACTGAGAAGATTGGCAAAGTAGCAGACACTATTTGAGATCATATGGTTCGAGGATTGAAGATGAGGTCAAGTGCAGTTGGGGACATGTTCTACAAAGCGTCACAATTCAGTGGTTAAGTGTGCATGCAGAAAGACAAAGAATGGTGACAATTATTTGAGATTTATAGAAGACAGTTTACAGACAAAGTTCTTGAGAAGTGCTTTCTAGTAATTGGATTATATCTCCTAACAAGGATAGAATTTAGTTGAGCACAGTTAGACAAATGTAGAAGACATCCTAATGATGAGGCCAGTAAGTGCACGAAGTTCAAGGTCACATGTGTGAAATATTTGTAAAGATTGTGAGCTGACAATGTTATGTAATTATGAAAAGATGTAATGTAATGAGTATTATTTTATCTTAATGAGGTCCTATTATAATTGTAATTGGGAAAGCCTCAAGACTGACTCAATGAATTATTTTGAGGACTTGGTATAAAGGAAGTTATGTTTCCTTGGTTGTGAGATAAGGATCAAGTGGATGAAGTGGAAGTATATGCAATAAGCAAAGAAGATCAATAAATGTGAGTAAGTGGTCTAAGGGATTATTGTGATGAGAGTTTGCAAATTTGGTATTGATATCTGAGTGGTTTTTGGTGCAAAAAAGGCACAATAAGAGGACAAAGAAAGAGTATGAGTTGTTCAGATCAGTTGTATTTCTATTATTTTGAATGGAATAATACAGAGGCAAGTTGGACAGTGAGTTTGGTGGTCTTGCCTCTAAAGTTGTTTGGACATTGGGTCCTTCTGCCTTCTACAACTCCTAATAGGGTTGGAATCTCCTCATAAGGATTCAAAGTCTCCTACTAGGGACTAATATGTTTTGAATGTATTTCATTGAATCCTAATAAAGTCTTCCCTCTTACAATGAACTTATATATTAGTACATCATTTTGTGGGTACCATCTCCACCGAGGTTTTCCCTCTGATCAAGCGTTTCTCTAGTTAGTATATATGGTGTTATTGTGCATATGTATCTTCTTATGGTTGTTATTTATATTGATCGCATGTTTGAGATTTAATAAGATTGATAAAAGTTGTTTTGATCACATAACTAATACAACCCCCCTCCCTCCCTCACAATTATCTTGGTGGACTTTACTTTCTATAATACATGCTTTAGTGTACATAGAAACATGAGTAGCCATAGTAACTCAACTAGCGTTGAGATCTAGTATTAAGATCTAAGAAGTGTTTGGTGTGGAAAAGGCATGGAAAGAGGACAGAGTAAGATAATGATTTGCTAAGATCAGTCATATTTCTATTATTCTGAAGGGAATAATACAGAGGCCAGTTGGACAGTGAGTTTGGCGGTCTTTCCCCTGAAGTTGTTTGGACAGTGGGTCCTTCTTCCTTCTACAACTCCTAACAAGGTTAGCTCAACTCTTAACATGGTTGGAATCTCCTCGCAAATATTTAAAGTCTCCTAATAGGGACTGATATGTACTAAATATATTTCATTGGCTCCTACATAGTCCATCCTCTTAAAAGAAACTTATATATTAGTACATTATTTTGTGGGTACCATCCCCACCAGGGTTTTTGCTCTTAGCAAGAGTTTCCCTAGTTAACATATCTGGTGTTATTGTGTATGTGTATCTTCTTATGGTTGTTGTTTATATTGATCATAGGTTTGAGATTTAATAAGGTTGATAAAAGTTGTTTTGATCATATAACTGATTCCTCCCCCCCCCTCCTCTAATTTATCTTGGTGGACTTTACTTTCTAACAATTAGTATCAGAGCATCAGGTCCTTTAAGGAAAATCTTAACAACTTAAGGAGATTAATGGTAGGTCATTTCAGAAAAGAAAGTTCTAAATTTGATGAAGTTAACTATGACAACTGGAAAGAGTAGATGAAGATGCATTTGTTATGCATGGGTCTAGGATATTGGTTGATCACTAAGAATGGGAAGGCCATAATTGAAGAAAGAGAACTTGAAGAGTGTAATGAAGTTGAAATAGATTTGTTCATGTGTAACATGCTTGCTAGAGAAGAACTTTTTTCAGCTCTTCCTAAAAATGAGTACAATCAAGTAAAATCTTTAGGATTATTTAGTGAGATTTAGAATCCACTTTTGAAGGTGATAAACATGCTAAAAGAGTTAGACTAGAAAATTGGATATGTCTATTTCAAAAAGCTAAAATTATGGAAGATGAATTTGTAAGAAGTTGTATTGGCAGAATATCAAAAATTGTCACAAGAATAAAGGCTTGTGAAGGAACTAAAGAAGATGATGAGATTATATAGAAAATCATGAAAAAATTTACACCACCATTCAAGTAGACAACACAAATGATTGAGCAAGTGATAACTTGTACTAGAAATATCTCTTGAGAGACCCTTCTTGGAAGATTGGAAGCAACAGAAATAAGTCTGAAATAGTCTGGAGATTGGCCTAGAGTGAGAACAAACTTTAGTGTATTGAGTGTTCATCCTACTCTATCAAGTGGTACAAGCACTAGTGGAGATTATGCTAGTAGCAATAGATCAAGATCTAATAAAGATATAAAGATTGAAGAAGGAATTTCCTTGCTTGTAAGAAGAGAATCAGATGCTAAGAAAATCCTTAAATGTTCAACTTGTGATGAATTTGGTCATTATGCTTCTAAATGTCCTAAAAGAGTGAAGAAGTACAAAAATAATTTCAAGTATAGAAAGCCTATAGAATGTTTGTATGCAAATGATGATGATGAACTAGATCAAAGAGTTTTGAGTGAAGTGATGATGAGTTAGGATTCATTGCTATAAAAGAAGAAAGTTCTAAAAAAGAGGTTAGGAAGAAAGAGCCCTAGTTTCATAGGTTGAAAAAAAAGTTTATTGGTCATAGATAGTGGTTGTTCACATCATATGACTAGTGCTATGAATAAATGTTTTGAGTTCAATAGTTATGATGGAGAAATTTTCAAATTTGGAAACAATGCAACTTGTCACATAAAGGGAATAGGATCCATTACTCTTGATGGAAAAATTAATACTGATGATGTTTATTTTGTTGATGGATTGAAACATAATATTTTGAGTGTTGGACAACTAGTTGACAAGGGATATTAGTTTCAATTCATAGAGAAGTAATTCACTATCAAGGATTAGAATGATAAAATGATTAGTACTGGTACAAGATCCAGAGGTAATGTTTTTTAGTTTAACTCTAATGAGATGACATGTTTGGTTTCTAAGATTGACAATATTTGGTTATGTCATAAAAGGTTTTGTAGCATGAACTTTGATAATATTGTGAAATCTAGTGTTATATTTGTAGTGAGAGATTTTTCCAAAATTGTTAAGCCTACTAATGTTGTATGCAAAGAATGTGTTATGGCTAAACAAAATAAAAGTTATTTTCATAGCAATAAGTTTACTGTGATAAAAAAGTTGGATATTGTTCACACAAATCTAAGTGGTGCTACAAAGACAAGGATTCTATCGTGAAAGGTATTTCATGATTCTTGTTGATGATTTTACTAGGATGATGTGGGTAGCATTTCTTATAGAAAAGTTTAAAGCATTTGAGAAGTTTAAGTTGTTCAACAATAGAGTTGAGAATGAATATGAATTAAAGATTAAATATCTAAGATCTAATAGAGGTGGAAATTTTACTTCAATGAGATTAACACTTTTTGTGAAGTGAATGGTATTAGGAGACAACTTTCAACCCCTAGAACACCTGAGCAGAATGGTATACCTGAGAGAAGAAATAGGTCTGTAATAGAAGTAGCAAGAGTTATAATGTTTGAAAATGATTTATCAAAGACATTCTAGAGAGAATCGAAAAATATAGCAGCGTACACAATGAACAAAGTGTAGCTAAAAAAAGGTATAAACAAGACTCCATGTGAATTATGGTTTGGACATGCACTATCAATAAAAAATTTCAAAAATTTTGGAAGTAAATGTTATATTAAGAGAGATGATGACATTGGTAAGTTTGATTCAAGAAGCAATGAGGGTATGTTCCTTGGTTATTCATTGAAAAGAAAAGCTTATAGATATTTTAATCAGAGGACTAGTGAAAATTTTTAAGTGGATAAGAAGTTTGGAGTTCAAGAAAGAATACTTGATTATAATTTTGATGAAGAAGTTAATCCTAAGACTAATCAAGAAAATGTTGAGTTATTTTATGGAACTAAAAATGATTTGCAAAATGAAAGCCAAGTTATGGAACAGAGAGAAACAAGGCCATAACTTATAGAAGAAGTAAGATTTGAGATAGTGACACCAAATAAGAATTTGACAAAGAATCACCCTGCTAATTAGATTATTGGAAGAAAAGACAAAGGAGTTATGATAAGAATCATAGTACATGAAGAATTGTATTTGATTTCTCAAGTTGAACCTAAAAGTGTTGATGAAGCTTGTAAGGATGATCATTGGATTCAATCAATGAAGGAAGAACTAGATCGAATTATGAAGAATAAGACATGGGAATTAGTTCCTAGACCTAAGGACGAAAATGTTATAGGAACTAAGTGGGTTTTCAGAAACAAGATGAATGAACAAGGTGAAGTTTTGAGAAACAAAGCAAGATTGGTATGCAAAGAATATTCAAAACAAGAAGGTATAGTATATGAAGAGACATATTTTCACCTATTGCTAGAATTGAAGAAGTAAGAATATTCTTGGCTTATCCAACTAATAATAAATTCAAAGTGTATCAGATGGATGTGAAGTTAGCATTTATGAATGGAGAACTTGAAGAAGAAGTTTACATTGAAAAACCTAAAGGATTTTCTTTAATGGAAGAAGAAGATATGGTATGCAACTTAAAGAAAGCATTGTACAGACTGAACCAAGAACCTAGAACCTGGTATGCGAAGTTGGACAAGTGTTTAGCAAAATTAGGATTTGCTAAAGGTAATGCAGATAGTAACTTATATCTAAAAGAAATTGAGAATGGTCTATTGATTATTGTGATATTTTTGGATGATATAATATTTGGAGGTGATGATGAAGCAAGTGAAAAAAAATCTAATGAAATGAAGAAGGAATTCGAGCTGAGCATGATTGGTGAGATGAAATATTTCTTGGGTTTTCAAATTGTGCAAAATAGTGATGGTATTTTCATTTCATAAACTAATTATTTAAAGGACTTATTGAAGAGATTTGATTTAGAAAGTTATAATCCTATTGGTACACCTATGGTAACTGGTCACAAGTTATCTAGCAAAGATGAGACACCTACTGTTGAGCAAAAAAAGTATAGATCTATGATTGGAGGTTCGCAATATTTGACTCACACAAGACCAAATATAGCTAATGTAGTTGGAATTGTTGCAAGATTTCAAGATGTTCCTAAGGAATCACATTATGCAACATTAAAAAAAAATTAGATATTTTAATGGTACACCTAATTTTTTGTTATGGTATCATAGATCAAATGTCTTTACTCTGTGCATATACTGATGCAGATTGGGCAAGCAATATGGATGATAGAAAGAGTACAAATAGTGTACCATTTTTCCTTGGAGGAAGATTAGTTTCTTGGCTAAGGAAGAAACAAGACCATATTTCATAGAGCACAGTAGAAGTAGAGTATGTAGAAGCAACAAACAATCACAATTAGATCATGTGGATGAAACAGATGTTGAAGGATATTGGAATAGAGTTTTCAAAACCTATTATCATACATTGTATTAGCAAAAGTATAGTAAATATGTCTAAGAATCTCGTGTTACATTCTAAGACAAAGAATATATCTATTAAGTATCATGTTTTGAGAGAAATATTTGCAGAGAAAGAAATCAGACTGGAATATGTTAGCAAAAAAGAGCAGATTGTGAATATATTTGCAAAGACTTTTCCTAAGGATACATTTGAGTATTTGAGAGGTATAATTGGGGTTATGCCCTTGCCTACTTTATAGTAAATGATGCATATATTGTATTAGTTCAGTGGTATAGAACACTATTGTTTATCTAGAATGAATGTTGATGCTTCCTTTATGGGGGAGTATCTGGGTTTGATTTGAGCCATGAAGGACTCTTGGTAATTGGTATTGAAAAATGTCTTTGGACAATTGGTCTGATTCAAAACATTGAGTAGAATATTGACATAATGATGCCTTTTTATTGATGTTAATAGGGGAGAGAATGCATGAAAATCATTTCCTATAAATGGGGAAGAGAATGAACTCCTTGTATGGGGGAGTGAAGTATATGAAGAGAAATATGGGGAGAGTTATTCATGATGGAGAAACAATTAGGGAAGTATATTGATGGGGGAAGAAAACCACTAATGAAGAGTTTTTCTGGAGAGATTTTAATTTTATTGATGAAGAGGATTTGAAAACATGATAGCAGCACCAACAATAGAGTTGTATTTGGTATTCATGGAACTTAGATGTTTTTCATCTATATTTCCATAAATTCTAAAGGGGCATATTTTTCATATGAATGTTGATGAAATTTCTATGGGAGAGTATCTTAGAATTTCTAGATCATTAAAGAGATTGTTAATTGTGTATCTCATTGATGACTATGTTTGTCATTGATGTCAGCATACTAAGAAGATTGGTAGAGTAGTAGATAGTGTTTAAGACCGTATGGTTCAAGGATTGCATATGAGGTCAAGAATAATTGGGGACATGTTCTACAAAGTATCTTGATTGAGTGGTTGTGTGTTCATGCAGAAAGACAAATACTAGTGAGAGTTTTTCAAGATTTACAGAACACAATTTGCAGATAGAGTTCTTGAGAAGTAGTTTTCGCTAACTGGATTATATCTCCCAATAGGGATAGAATCTGATTGAGTGTAGTTAAACTAAGGTAGAATGCATCCTGATGATGACATTAGTGAGTGCACAAAGTTTAAGGTCACATGTGTGAAATATTTGTAAAGACTATGAGCCGACAGTGTTATGTAATTATGAAAAATTGTAATGTAATGAGTATCATTTTATCTTTTTGAGGTCCTATTATAATTGTAATTAGGAAAGCTTTAAGGCCGACTCAATAAATTATTTTGAGGACTTGGTATAAAGGAAGATTTGTTTCCTTGGTTGTGAGATGAGGACCAAGTGGATGAAGTGTATTTATATGTGATAAGTGAAGAAGATCAATAAATGCGCGTAAGCGATCTAAGGGATTATCGTGATGCAAGTTTGAAAATCTGGTATTGAGATTTGAGAGGTGTTTGGTGTGGAAAAGTCATGGAAAGAGAAAGATTATGAGTTGTTGAGATTATTTGTATTTCTATTATTCTAATAGGAATAATATATAGGTCATTTGGACAGTGATTTCAGTGGTCTTTCCTCTGAAGCTGTTTGGACAATGGGTCCTTCTGCCTTCTACAACTCCTAATAGGGTTGGTACAACCCCTAACAGGGTTGGAATCTCCTTATGAGGATTCAAAGTCTCCTAACAAGGACTGATATGTCTAGAATGCATTTAATTTGCTCCTAAAAAAGTCCATCCTCTTACAAGGAACTTATAAATTAGTACACCATTTTGTGGGTACCATCCCCAATAGGGTTTTCCCTTTGATCAAGGGTTTCCCTAGTTAACATGTCTAGTGTTATTGTGTATGTGTATCTTCTTATGGTTGTTATTTATATAGATCACATGTTTTAGATTTAATAATGTTGATAAAATTTATTTTGATCACGTAACTAATTCACCCTCCCCCCTCCTCTCATATATTTTGGTGAACTTTACTATCTAACAATACATGCTTTAGTGTACATAAAAATATGAGTAGCCATAGTAACTTGACTAAAATGAAAGAATTTCAATATTTTCATATAGTGAAAAGGATCTTCATCCTAAATGCCTACCAAATTTTTACATATTTGTAAGGAAACTTGGTTAGGTCCCCCAACAAGGCCATATGACAACAAAATGGCTTTGGCCTAAAAGGCTAGAAAAAGTCATGTATCCACCTCTAGAAATGTTGAGCTCTCTAGAAAAACCATAAAATATGCATGAAGGTATCTAGCTATCTGCAAAAAGAGCATCGAGGGTCAGGAATCCAAAATGTCAAATTTTGAAACTCACGAGAAAAGCTTGGTACAAAATACACCAAGAAAAATGTGTGATTTTAGGTATTGTGGTAGAAGACCACACATAAAGGAACTTAAGAAGTCAAGAATTTAGAGAAGAGTTTAAATGCCATCACATGTTGAGGGTGGAAACCATAGGAAAATGAGGGACTAACCAATAATAACCCATCTTGGGCTTATAACTAGAAATAGGAGTACACAAATACCATTTTCAATCTTCCCACCAAGGCTTAACAGAAGCAACACCACACTTATGAATTAGTTGCAAAGGTAAGGCAAAGATCGGTAAATTGAAAGTCTATCAATCTAGACAATACAAATGAAATTAGACCTGATATCATCCCAAGAATGAAGGATCATAATATCTCTAGAAAAAATATCCTGATGAGTCTGAATGCCATATTTATGAAAATGCAAAGCACTGACCCTAGAAGCTTTACAAAAAAATCCTTGCAAATAGAAAAGAAGGGTCCACTAAATGTTTTTTTGGTTCATTGAAAGCTCATCATGAAAACCATCCCCATCCCAATGGATCCATGGTTTGGTATATTCCCAGACCCACTGTATATCTTTGGCAATAAAATTTCCCTAGATTTGAACAATCTCCTTCATAACTATAAGGGTTTGAAAATAAATGCCTTTCCATGCCAGCCTATGGAATGAAAAACTAGAAGAGATGCAATGGTAAAGAAATTTTTTTCAAGCTTCATTGCCAAAAAGAGAATGAACAACCCATTTGGAACACAAAGCCAAGCCTTACTTCTGGGTGGATAAGAGCTTGAGGCCTCTAGAATCATTGGTCAAACAACATAAGTTCCAAGCCAATTTGTGAAACTCATCCTTGTCACCAGAGGCCCAAAGAAAGGCTTTGAAAAGAAATGTTAGAATGTATAGTGCACCAATATAACTGAAGTGGGGGGGGAGGGGGTGAATCAATTATCCAACTAATATCACAGTTATAAACTTGATTAAACTTTAAACATAAGAGCAATATAATTAGAAATCACAACAACATATTCATACACAATAACACCAGATATGTTAACTAGGGAAACCCTTTATCAAAGGGAAAACCCTAGTGGGGATGGTACCCACAACATGATGTACTAATATAAATATTCCTTGTTAGAGGATGGACCCTGTTAGGAATTTATAACAAAATTTAGTACATATTAGTCCCTATTACGAGACTTTGAATCCCTATTAGGAGTTGTAGAAGATAAATGAACCCACTGTCTGAATAGCTTCAAGGGCAAGACCAATGAACCCACTATTAAAATGTTATTTGTATTATTCCTTGCAAAATAATAGAAATGAATAGTATCACTCCCTCCTCTTTCTCTTTCCTATCACCCAGACTTCTACTCCTTCTAATCTTGTAACTAGATCACAAATATCCCACCCAATAATCCCTTGGATTGCTTACTTGCATTCACCAAATACTTTGCTCCTTTTTGCACTTCTCACTCAATACAATAATCTCAAAACTTCTTACAAATATGGAAAACATATTTCCTTTATATCATATCTTAAAAATAATTCCTTGAGGCTTTCCCAATCAATTATAATAAGATAATTAATTAATTCATAATTACAATAGCATTATCAGTTCACAGTCTATGCAACTTCTCACATGCACGACACTAGGGATTGTACATTTGTTGACATCATCATCATACTATCTTATGTCACTGGTTGATTGCACATTTCTAGATTATATCTATGTCAGATGATATCATATAGACATTAGAAATTGTTTCTTAGGTACTCTATCTTTGTACTGCTCTCTGTAAATCAAGCATACCTTTTGTACATCTTCAACTCAAGTACTGCGCATTGAACCTTAACATTAGGACACAATATAAAACATGTCCATGAACACACATCAACAAACAATTAAAAAATTGTTTGTACAACTAAGATCTTTGTCTAGTACTTTGCTAGTCTTCACAGACTTACTACTATGTTGACATCAATGAAAAATATAGTCATGCATGCAACATGTCAATACTCTCCAATGCTTAGGATATTCCCCCAATGTAGTATCATCAAAATTTATGCTAAAAATCTCCTCCTTTGGTATTGATGGCAACATAAATGAAAAACATCTAAGTTCCAAGAATATCAAAATAGTATTCTACTACTGCTACTGCTACTATTCTCATCTTTTCAAATCCTCTTCATCAATCAAATCTGAAAACCATTGGAACACTACTATGTTCAACATCTTCTTAGGATCGACAATAGTTTTTTACATTAAACAACTCATAATACATTAGAATTCCTCATGCTACATATCTCCCCCATAGAGATATTCCTCCTTCCTTACATGAATCTTTCTAAATCTCCCTAATAAAGTAGAGATTCTCATGCACTATGCACTCTTCTTCCCCATACACACTTAGGAGATGTTATGTTTTCATGCACTCTTCTCCCACATTGACATCAATGAGAAATGCCTCATTATGTCAATTTACTGCTCAAAGTATTCAACTAGCTCAAGTGTCAAAAGGCATTATTCAAGACCAAATACCAAGAGTCCTTGATGACTCAGTTCATAACAAATACTCCCCCATATAGGAAGAATCAACAATTAGTCTAGTCTAATAATAGTGTTATGTACCACTGGACTGATGTAATATCTACATCATCTACTCAGAAGTAGGAAGAGGCATAACCTCGAGCATACCTCTCAAGTACTCAAATGTATCTTTAGGTAAGGGCTTCATAAATATATCTACAATCTAATCTTTAGTACTCACATATTCCAATCTAATCTCTTTTTCTGTTGCCTTCTCTCTCAAGACATTATACTAAATAGATATATGCTTAGTCTTAGAATGCAACACAAGATTCTTAGACATACTTATTGTACTTTTTCTATCATAGTATATGACAATAGGTTCTATAAATTCAATCCTAATATCCTTCACCATCTATTTAATCCACATAACTTGATTACAATTGTTTGTTGCTGCAACATACGCTATCTTAGTCATACTTTGTGAAATACAATCTTGGTTCTTGCTCAGCCAAGAAACCAATCTTCCTCTAAGAATAAATGCTCCACCAGTAGTGCTCTTTTTTTCATCCATACTGCCTACCCAATCTGCATCAATATATGCACATAGAGTGAAATCACTCAATCTATCATACCATAATCCATAATCAGATGTTCCTTTCAAATATCTAAATGCCCTCTTTACTACTACATAATGATACTCTTTAGGATTAGCTTGCAATCTAGCTACAATCCCAACTGCATTTGCTATATTTAGTCTAGTGTGAGTCATATATTGCAAACCTCCAATCATAGATTTGTACTTATTTTTCTCAACTGTAGGTGTCTCATCTTTGCTAGATAACGTGTGACCAGTTATCATAGGTGTACCAATAGGCTTAAAACTTTCCAATCCAAACCTTTTCAATAAATCTTTCAAGTACTTAGCTTGTAAAATAAAAATACCATCACTGTTCTGCACAATCTGCAACCCTAGGAAAAACTTTATTTCTCCTATCATGCTCATCTCAAACTCATTCTTCATTTCTTCAACAAACTCATCACTTGCTTCATCATTACCTCCAAATATTATGTCATTAGCAAATATTACTATTACCAACAAACCATTCTCAATTTCTTTTAAATACAAGTTACTATTTGCTATACCTTTAGCAAATCCAAGTTTTGCCAAATAGTTGTCCAACCTTGCATACCAGGTTCTAGGTGCTTGCTTCAGTCCATATAGAGTTTTATTTAGTGTGTATACCATATCTTTGTCTTATGTCAGAGGGAAACCATCAAGATTCTCAATGTAAACCTCTTCTTTAAGTTCTCCTTTCAGGAGGGCAGATTTAACATCCATCTGATATACTTTGAACTTCTTATTCACTGCATAAGCCAAAAATATTCTTATTGATTCCATTCTGGCTATAGGGGCATATGTCTCCTCATAGTCTATTCTTTCTTGTTGTGATTATCCTTTGCACATAAATCTAGCCTTCTTTCTTACAACTTCACCTTACTCATTCATCTTGTTTCTAAATACCCATTAGGTTCCTATAACATTATTGTCTTTAGGTCTAGGAACTAATTCCCATGTTTCATTCTTAACAATTGGATCTAGTTCTTCCTTCATTGCTTGAATCCAATGATCATCTTTACATGCTTCATCTGTACTCTTAGGTTCAACTTGAGAAATTAGATATAATTCCTCGTTAACTATGTTTCTTGTCATCACACCTTTGTCTTTGCTTCCAATTATCTACTCTGGAGGGTGATTCTCTGCTCAACAATTTTTACATTATTCTGCAGATCATTGTTAGTCTCAAAGAAAACTTCAACATTCTCATGGTTAACCTTTGGGTCAACAATAGTTACCAAATATATCTCTTCTATTACCTTAGTATCCTTATCATCACAGTCATTCAAGAATCTTTCCATACTTTCTTTAAGTTCTTCATCATCATTAGAAAGAAAAATCTTTCTATTTTTTCTTACTATCTTAGGACATTTGGACAAAAAATGACCAAACTCTTTACATGTCCAACAAACAAAAAATTTCATAGCTTTTGGCTCTCTTTTCATAAGAAAATCAATACCTTCTCTAGTCTTATTGTCTTCTTCAGATCTGGATATGTCTTTACTTGTGCTCGTAGTCTTTTGTATGCAACAAAAGGATTCTGGATCTAAAAACCCAATTCTTTGTTCTTTACACATTTTTGATGTCTCACCAAGAAGCTCCATCTTCTGGGTGTCAAAATTATCCTTTTGGAAATTACTCGCCACTGGTCTCCCAAATTTTTCAAGCTTTCCCTTCCAAGGACCTGATGCTCTAATACCAATTGTTAGAATATATAGTCCACCAATATAATTGAGAGGGGGGGTAAATTAGTTATTTAACTAATATCACAGTTATCAACCTTATTAAACTTTAACTATATGAGCAATATAATCAAAAAATACAACAAGATACTCATACACAATAACACCAGATATGTTAACTAGGGAAACCCTTGATTAGAGGGAAAACCCCGGTGGCGATAGTACCCACAAGATGATGTACTAATATAAATATTCCTTATTAGAGGATGGACCCTATGAGGAGTCTATAACAACATTCAGTACATATTAGTCCCTGTTAGGAGATTTTGAATCCCTGTTAGGAGTTATAGAAGATACATGGACCCACTGTCCAAACAACTTCAGGAGAAAGACCAATGAACCCACTGTCCAAATGGTCTCTGTATTATTCCTTGTAGAATAATAGAAATGAATAGTATTGCTCCTTCCTCTTTCTTTTTCCTATCAACCAGACTTCTACTCCTTCTAATCTTGTAACTAGATCACAATTCTCACATCCAATAATCCCTTGGATCGCTTACTCATGTTCCCCAAACACTCTACTCCTTTTCACACTTCTCACTCAATAAAATAATCTCAACACTTCTTACAAACAAGGAAAATAATGTTTCTTTATCTGTATCTTCAAAATAATTCTTTGAGTCGGCCTTGAGGCTTTCCCAATTAATTATAATAAGATAATTAATTAATTCATAATTATAATAGCACAACCAGCTTACAGTCTATGAAACTTCTCACGCGTGTGACACTAGGGCTTGTGCACTTGCTGACATCATCATCAAACTATCTTATGTCATTGGTTGATTGTGCATTTCCAGATTATATATTAATCAGATGATATAATATAGATATCAAAAATTGCTTCTTAGGTACTCTGTCTTTGTACTGCTCTCTGTAAATCAGACACATATTTTGTATGTCTTTGACTTAGGTACTATGCATTGAACCCTAACATCAAGACACAGTATCAAACATGTCCATGGACGTGCATCACTAGATAATCAAAACATTGTCTATACAACTAAGATCTATGTCTACTACTTTGTCAATCTTCATAGACTTATTGCTATGTTGACATCAATGACAAACATAGTCATAAATGCAACATGTCAATACTCTCCAATGCTTAGGATACTCCCCCAATGTAGTATCATCAGCATTCATGCTAACAAGAAACTCAAGATTCATGTGGGAGGCTTTTGAAAGACCCTAACAAGAAGAAGAATAAACATGAGTAGCAACAAGGACTTTAGACCAAATAAGGAACTTGTCAGCCAACTAAAGTGGCTTAGTAATCCAATATTCAAGAACCTTCTCTATTTGAGAAATCATAGCATTCCAGTGATCCATGGGAATTTCATGGAAAGCAAAGGGAATGCTCAAAAATAGAAACATTTCACCATGTTGATACTGCTTCCATTCAAACTGGGAAGCCCTGGGATGCTCCAAAAGAATAGAAACAAAGGGTCTTGTGTCACTAAATATTCGATCCATAATCAAGACAACAAGTGTCAAGGTACTGAATGGAAGATTTCACATTATTTGCATCTTCCTCAAGAGTAAGAAAGGAATCATCTACCAAAGTGTCCATTAACCAATTGAGAAGTTGGCTCAAGCAAGGAAATTCCTCTGATAAAATTGAGCAAGATGGCATTAGCAAGTAAGTACCCAAACCCCAATGACATAGAGAGAAGGATTCAAGGGACATCCCTAGTGGTGAATAGATCTAAAAATCTTAAAATGTTGAGATTTCCTACCATGAATGGTAATGCAAGAAAAGGAATCACCAAAAGGTATTTGAATAGACCAGATTAAAGTAGGTCCAAAGCCAAGAGATTTGAGCATAGCAAGAATGAAAGACCATTCAATGTGGTTGTAATCTTTAGCAAAGTCAATTTTGAAAAAAAAATGGTTTCTTGGACATCCTAGCCCATTCCATGCCCTGCCAGACAATAATAATGGTGTCAAGGATGTAATAGGACTTGATAAAACTTGTCTACTTTGGCTAGATCAAAGAAGGCAAGATATGACGAATCTTAAGGGATAATGCCTTACCAATGATCTTGTAAGGGGCATTGATCAAGGTAACTTTAGAATGAATTTGATATTGTCTCTATTAATAAGTGCTTCCAAAGATTGGGCATGATAGGCCTCCAAGTATACTTTGTACAAGTCAAGACTAATGATATCTCACAAAACCTTATAGAACTCATAGGGAAATCCATCACAGCCGAGTGCTTTGTCCTCATCCATTGAGTAGACAACTTCCTCCAAATCCTACAAAGTGATCTTTTGGTCACAAAATGCTATGTTTTTAGGAGCAAGGTGGGAAGGGACAACAACTAAGAAATCTTGTAAGGCTTGATCTTGTGTTGGAAAATATACCTACACAATAAAGTGTTAGCATGAATACTAATGGTATTCCTTTGGGGGAGTATCCTAAGCATTGGAGAGATTTTTTTTTATTGACATATTGCATTCATGACTATTTTTCTTATTGATTTCAACATAGTATTTGTTGTCACAAAAAATTTCACCCTTGTCCAAATTTTTTACCTAAGGACAACCTTGTGAAACATGGAAACAACCTCCAAGTTTTGGGATTTGAACAATGAGGCCAAGTCTCTAGAGAAGGCCAGCTTCCTTGGCTATCAATATACACCTAGACTACACTTGGAGAGGAAAATGGAGGAGGAATGCATAAAAGCAATCTACCTAATCTATTCTAAGGAGGTGATGCACCAAAATAGAGTATTTAGACTAATCTCTGCCCATACGTGCACAATACAACTATCATGACAATCCAAAGATAGACAGATTCAAACTTGTTTTAATCCAATAGCCACATGTAGATCAGATAACCAAATGAGTGACACAAGGAAGAAGAGATTCACTTTATATCATTCATAGGCTGAAAGAGATATAGACATGTAGGTTACAAATATCTACAATACATTGAAGAGAGGCAAATGAAGCTTGCACAGTACATTGATGGCTGAAAGAGATAAGATAGAGTGTCATATAATTCAGAGGAAAAAGGGAATTTACAGTAGTATTCCAAAGAAATACCAGAGAAATAGAGAATATTTAACCCTAGGAAAGATTTAAAAATATGCTTTTATAGTGCAAGCATAACTTAGATAGCTTCTACCCTAAGATAGAACTTCAACAACTACATTCAAGCTTGTAGAGAATAATTACTACAAAATTGGAAAAGATCTGATCATAACTCAAATCTAGACATAAGAAGATCACTTATTCACCAAATAAATCTCTGAGAGGATAGGAACAATGGCCATAAACCTTGTAACCGAGTAGATAGATCAACTAACGATGATAGAGTGTTCTTCATACTTATCAAGCCTGGGGAACAATGAAAGTGGTTGCATGAGATCAAAAGATCAGATTTGCCATCAAATAGTTTCCTATTCCTTGTTACTAGTACACCAAGTTAGATAAAAAAATGTAGGTCAACCATATTCAACTATCACTTTGTACTTTTCCTACTACCTAGTTGGTCAGTGACTCCTCATTTTTCCATCTCGACAAGTGGAGCTCCTTAGATTTTGGTTAACACTGGAACTCATGATCCTAAGATCAATAACTATGGTCAAAACCCTTTATGTCACCTTGTGTTCATAACCCTGACCTCTACGATCTTACAATCGCCAATGCCTTATAGCATTGAGCCCATCCTTCATTCTCCTTAAGATCCCTTGATGGCAAAAAGACCTACGATCTTATGACAAAATGATGTCATGATAACACTCTTGGCATAAGGTCATAGTACCATCAATCTCCTCTTGCAATGTTATGGGTGTGGTTGATCTGAACTTCATGATCTTATGATCATAGTCTATCGTAAAATTGGCAGCAACAATAATAACCTCTACGATCTTACAATCATGGTTAACTAACTTTTTGTCATAACCTTGGTGGCCTCCTTATTTGCACTTGTGATCTTATGACTCTAAAATCATATGACTAACCTTCCCCTTCATAACATCAATGACCTGGGAAGTCAACCCCACAATCTTACGACTGTTGACACTTCATGGCATCGAAATACAGATGCCTTTGACTTGCAATCCTACAAAATCTTCGATGTCATAAAAACTTGACGCTATGCCAACAGGAGCCTCATAGCATCTTATCACTACTTGATTCGCTTGACGATCCTCTAATAGAAGGGTTATCATAACATTGGGACCATATTATATTGTCACGGCTCTGGGACTTAAAATATAACATGAAATGGCTCAAAACTTAGGGATAACCTAAGGTTATAATGTGCACATGTGCATATTCAAATTTTGGATCTTTGAATCTTGTGACCATTGGGAGGGTTTAAATATTGAATTCAATCTTTTGGTGGGAGGGCACTTTTGGCCAACAATATTATTTATTCAAGACTAGCAGAGTAACAAAAAGAGAATGAGGTTGTATGGACTATGTATTGATGATCAAGTTAAGCACAGTTAAGAATGTATTCTACACTATATCTTGATAACATGACTAAGTGTGCATGCAGAGAGTCAAAGATATGCAATATATATGATTGATTTACAAAAGATAGTAAGCAGATAGAGTACATGATAAGTAGTTTCTGACAATTGATTTGTATCTCATAATTCAAATAGAATTGGCTACATGCAGTCAGATAATGACAGTAGATAGCCTAATGATGACATCATCAAGTGCACAAGATCTAAGGTCACACGTGTGAGAAGATGTAAAGACTATGAACCAACAGTGACTTGTAATTACAAAAATATGTAATGTTTTATAATATCTTAATGAGGTCCTATTATAATTAATTGGGAAAGCCTCAAGGCTGACTCAAGGAATTATTTTGAGGATATGGTATAAACGAAGGCTATTTTCCTCATTCTAAAGAATGAATTAAAGTGTGTTATATTGGTGCAGGGTACCTCCCTAATTTTGGATTTTAGGATTGTTAGAGGTTATTTATGTGTGTGTGTGTGCGTGCGCTTAATAAGTTCCATGAAATTATGGTTTTTAGGTTTTTTAGAGGTTATTTAAGTGTGTGTGTGTGTGTGTGTGTGTGTGTGTGTGTGTGTGTGTGCACGCATGTGTACGTGCATGCTTAATAAGTTACAAGAATCCTTGGAGTGCAACTAGTCCAATATAAGAGCCAAATTGCTCACTAGGTCCTAGGGTGCTCAAAAGTTGCTCAATGAGCCAAAGTTGCACAATAGGTCAAATTTGATTAGAGATGGTCAACTAAGGTGTTTTATTGCCTAAATAGGTCCTAGGTATCTTATCCAGGGTCCTAGAAAGGTCCTAGGTGGACCCATTTGACCAAAAAGTGTAAAGAGCAAAAAATGATCCAAAGTTGCTTGAATTGGTGGATTTGGAAGTTGTAACTACATGCTCAAGTATATGAGCATGGAGGATCATATTTTGAAAGGTTTGAAGGTTTTCCATTAGATTATGCATGTGTGGACTTTTTGTACGAACAATTCTATGAGTTTTTATTGTTTTAACACATGAGCAAGATGGTTAATGAATAACACGTTAGAAATGCTTTAGAATAACTGAGAAAGGGGGGGGGCGTGAATCAGTTATTCAAGGTCCAACATGTCCAATTCAAACTTTTTCACTAAGTGCAGTGAGCCCATTCAACCATTCATTCATCCAAGCTTTAACTTTCCTAATCAGAAAGTTACTATAAATCAACATGCAAGCATAACACATAAAAGATCAACACATAACGTAGTGATTTATGTGGAAACCCAATTTGGTAAAAACCACCAGTAACATGCTACTCAATTCACACTATTCTAAAATGATGCCCTATGAAAGGCATGTCCTGTTAAAGGCTTACAACAAACTGTTAAATGTGACCTGGTTAAAGGATTTAACCACCCTATTAGAAGTGGGCCTAGTGAGAGGACTTTAGAACATTCACTTGGAATGCCACCCTGTTAAAGGATTTACAAATGGTTGTTAGGCCAACCTAAGTCCATATGATTTTTCTTCTATCCTAACTGATACAATTGCTAGAGAGTAAAAATTAGGAATTTTGACATGATTACAACATACAACTTAACTTTTAGATCTTAGATCACTTCTCAGCTCTTCACATTGCCTAGCCTTCAATCTCCGCAACTCTTGACAGCTTGCCCTTCTTGAGTCTCCATGCTTAATGTACCAATGCAATCATCTCTTCTTTACCACTAGTAGAAGCAAACCCTCTATGCTCTTCCTTCTCCTATATGTCTTCTCCTTGACACTCTTCAAACCACTTCACAACTTGGCACTTCAGCAGTAGCAACATCAGCAACATTTGCTTCCTGGTCTATGACTCCTTAAATAGAAGTCTTTGAGTTCCTTTCACACTAAATTCTTCCATTATTTAATTTCAATTTGTATGGATTAGGTGGGATTCATTATATCTAACCCATATTTTGTTTCCTCTAAAAACTTCTTGAATAATCCTTTTGAATTCACCCAAAAATGGTTTACATAGAATTCTGTGCCACCAGATCATCATCCTTATCCTCCAATTAGTTCACAAAATTCAAGACAACAACTTTGTTGGCTCATATTTGGCAAATCTTTGTCATTTAAAATAATGCAGCAACTCGACACTATGAAATACTAGTGCTCAGCACATACTATGTTACTCAGCATCAACTACATTTTTATCGATGCTCAGCACTTGAAATTCACTTGATATCAACTAAGATTTTTTGATTCTCAGCACATGATACTTTGCTCAGCACCTAAAGATCACTCAACATCTGAAGATCACTCGGCACACACTAGAATTTCCTGTTGCTCGGCTCCAGCTGAGAATTTTCTCTGCACCCACTAATGAACTTAGTTTTAAAATTTATAGTCAACCTTGTTACAACTTCTTCCTCCAATGTTTCTAAATGTGACCCTCTATATCTTTGAGTATGTTATCAATACATCATTTAACCTTTCCCTTAGGTGCTCTTGTTACATCTTGTTTATCAAATCCTCTTCATCAATCAACTAAGTGATAGTACTTGGATCTTATAAGCAAATGTTATTCCTACAAGTAGTAGATTTGACATCAATGACAAAACAATGATTTACAACATTTTGTTAACAACAATCTCCCTCTTTGATCTTCGACAATGATCTTTTCAATCAAATTTCCAACATAAAAAAGTGACACAATATTTTAACGTGGAAAAACCCTTAGGGTAAAAAACCACTTTGAATTTGAAACTTTATTGGCCTCTTGGGAAAATATTTTAGAGCTACAACTCTAGGAAGCACCAACACCCTATTTTAGAAACACTAATTTCAAGGAACACCAATCCCTTACACCTAAAGCACCATCTTCATGAATACAAGAAGCACTAACTCCCAAAATGAAAAAATGAGATATAGAATCATCTCTATTACAACACAAATCATGAATCACTAGTTGAACTTCTTGTTGAAAACGTAATGCAGGATATACTTCTATTCTTCTCAAAACATCTAATATCCAAATATATTTTCTTTTTCCATTAAAAGATCTGCTCAAATACTGATATGAATGAATGAAGAAGAAATATATAATGCTTCTTCTACCTCTAGTAAACTTCTACAATGAAAACGAAATCACAAATATGAAAATATAAACATTAAGCATTACCCTCTTCTTTGTTGTTAAAAATTTGCCTACAAATTGTTTGGTCTACAAAGAATTCCACACAAATCCTACAACTTCTATCAAAACCACCTAGTGGATGTTTTAGAGAAATGTATTCTCTACTTATAAACCAAGAAAGTCGAAATATTGAAGGTAGTTACATATCCAAAACTTCCATTAGACCAAAACCACTCAAAACTGCTAAAACTGTCATAACAATTTGGTAACTATTTCTACTAAACAAACCTTTTTTCTTTCCATACATGTGTTATGCAAAAACTAACAAAGACCCATTTTAGCTAACTCAAAGACCTTTCCAAAAAGTTACGATAGTTGGCATCTATTTGATAAAACAAATGTTGTCAACTTTCTCATAGACCAAAACTATTTTTTTATAACTGTTTTCTAAACCAATGTGAACATTAAGTGTTAATTGTATAACATTTAAGTGTTTCTCTTGAATATGTTTTGAAAAATATTGAAGGAAATCAAATAAGATAATTACATGATGTTAACCATAACATATGCTCATTATAATTTCATTATTGACATCAATGACAACAATCAATGACAACAATACCAAGGGTTCAACATACTCCCCCTTTGGCATTGATGTCAATACCAACTTCCACCTGATATCCATGTGTACCTTTATATCCTATATATGTACCTGTATATCCTGTATTTTTACCTATACCTATATATCCATCATGTAGATACTTGTACCTGTATATCCATCATGTAGACATCTTATCTTCATTTTTCTCCCCCTTTGACATCAATGACAAAGGAGATATACCAAGGTTTTAGTGTAACAAAAAGATAAGCAAAATATGATCCCCCCGAAACCTATCACTCATTTATGAACTTGTGCAAGAGAAGAGAGGGATAAAAACCCCTTACAAACCAATCTAGCATTGTTCCTTGATATCTTTCCATTTTCATCAAGATTATTTCTAAAGATCCATTTAGCACCTATTACAATTTTATCTTCAGGTCTAGGCACTAATTCCCAAGTTTTATTCTTTTCAATTTGACTTAGTTCCTCTTTCATAGCATTAACCCAAAACTCATCCATACTATCGTATTTATATGATTTAGGTTCAATTTGAGATAACAAACAAATATTAGCACATTCACTAGATGTAGTTCTTGCTCTTGTTTGAATACTTGCATGTTTATCACCTATAATCTATTCTTTAGGATGATACTTCTTCAATCTTGTTCTTGTAGCCTTTGTACCTATGGGTTCTAGTGTTTGTATTTGATCTTTTATCTCTTCTTCACCTTCAAAAACTTTATTATCTAGTTCTTTCAAGTCTTTATCACTGTCTTGTAGGAAAGTATTATCCATTCTTATTTCTTTTTTTATCCTTCACAACTTCATCCACTTTTACATGTACACTTTTAGCAAGTTTATTCAACATTTTATTAAAATATTTGTAAGCTTTACTTCGAGAAGAATATCTTAAAAAGATTCTTTCATCACATCTTGAATCAAAGCTTCCTATTTTATCATCAAAATTTTGACTGAAACATCTACTTCCAAAAATTCTAAAATGGTCAATAGAAGCAGGATGTCCATACAGTAACTCATAAGGAGTGTACTTAGCTTTTACCCTTATTTGTAACCTATTTAAAATATATATTGTTGTGTGAACTGCTGCTTTCCAATACTTATTTGGTACTTTAGATTCATCTAACATAGTCCTTGCAATTTCTTTCACTGTTTGATTCTTTCTCTCAACAACTCCAATTTGCTGAGGTGTCTTGGATGTTGCATATCATCTTTTGATGCCATGTTTTTTCACAATAATCAACAAATTCATCTAAATTAAACTCACCACCTTTATCTAATCGTAAGCATTTAATCTTCATGTCTAACTCATTTTCAACCATTTTCCTAAAAATCTTAAACTTGTTAAATGCTTCTAATTTATGATTTAGAAAGGTTACCATGTCGTTCTTGTATAATCATCTATGAAAGGCATGAAATACTTTTCACCCTATAACAACATTGTCCTTGTAGGACCACATAAATCAATATGTACTAATGGTACTGGTTTAGAAGAAAAATATTATTTTGAAGGAAAAGATATCTTTGTTCATTTACCATGTTGACATCCTTCACAAATAACATTCTTTGGCTTACTTATATATGGCACACCTCTTACTTTTTTATGCTTACTAAATTTTACCAAGTTGTCAAAATTCAAGTGCCCAAGCCTTTTGTGCCATAACCAACTTTCATTCACCTGTCCCATAAGACAAATATCTTCATGATTGTTAGTATTTGTGACATCTATTAAATTGTATACATTCCCTTTAGATCTTTTACCTGATGCAACCAACTATCCAGATTTTAATTTGATTTGACAACCATTATCATTAAAAATAACTTCATATCCATGATCACAAATTTGACTAACACATTGAATATTGTACTTTAATCCATCAAAATAATACACATCATGAATGGAAATTTTGTCACTAAGCATCAAAGAACCGAAACCTTTAATTTTCCTTGAAGAATCATCACCAAAACTAACATTGTCATCTTTGTAGTTAATCAAATTTTCAAACTTTAGTTTATCTCCTATCATGTGGCTAGAACAACCACTATCAATTATCCATAAGTCCTTTTCTTCAAAATGTAGAGCTTGAACAAACATAGACTTATTAATCTTAGGCCTCCATATCTTAGTCACTTTATTATCAAATTCTTTATCAACTTGTAGACTAGCATAAGATTGATCATTCTAAATTGACTTAGCATAGACTTATTAATCTTAGGCCTTTATATCTTTGTCACTCTATTATCAAATTCTTTATCAACTTGTAGACTAGCATAAGATTGATCATTCTAAATTGACTTAGTTTTGCAATTACTCATATCATGTGTCTAATACAACCACTATCAATTATCCACAAGTCCTTTTCTTCAAAATTTAGAGCCATTTGAACAAACATAGACTTATTAATCTTAGGCCTCCATATCTTAGTCACTTTATTATCAAATTCTTTATCAACTTGTAGACTAGCATAAGATTGATCATTCTAAATTGACTTAGTTTTGCAATTACTCATAACATGACCAAAGAGATTGCATTTGTAACATCTTAGGCCATTCATTTTAGGAAAGGAATAACCAAAATGAAGCTTTGAATACCTCCTTGACATGTATCTGCAATTACTTATTCTATGTCCATATTGATGACACGTGAAGCAATACCCATCAAAGAAAGAAGTGAACTTGTTTGAGTATCTTTTACCCATGAATGAAATGCTTGATATAATCTGAATTTTATCATTACAAATCTGATTAAAATTTGCATTTTTACCTACATTTGAAGTGGTCATATTCTGATTTGTATCCTTACTTTCATATTTAAATATCTCATATAAAGATTTATATTTCTTGTCATTAGAACATTGTCCAAGTTTAAAACCAATTCCTATTAGATCATTGGTTCTTCTTTGTTTTCTTAAAATATCATCCAAAGTAGTGTTCCCATATTTTTCTAGCTTTCTTCTATATGATACTACTTCATTCATTAACCTTGTACATTCCAAATATTTAGAACTTAACTCTCCCTTAGTGACATAGAAAATTCTCTTTTGTTCCTCAACTTGTAATTTTAATTCTATAACTTGTTGATTTAATTCCTTAGTTTCTTTTTTAAAGTTATCTTTTTCCTTTAAGAATTGATTTTCTTGAACACTTAAATTCATTTTTAATTCCTTTATTTTCTTAAGTTGATAAAGAAATTCACATTCTAAATTAACTTCAACAAGTTCAACATCATCATCACTATCTAATTCTTGACAAGTAGTTTCTATAGGGCCATGAATCAAACTTCATTTTCATCACATTCAAAACTACTAGATTCACTATATGATACACCAGAAATCAAACTCTTCTTCTTAAAGAACTTCTTTTTGTTATAGAATTTCTTTTTACTTGATTTATCTTTCTCATCATCTACTTCATCATGAAGATTATAAGGACCTTTAGATGTAAAGTGTCCTATTTTACCACAATTAAAGCATTTGAAAGGAAGCTTACATTTGTATTTACCTGCTTCTTTATTTAATTTCCTTGATAATGCACTTCAAGAACATCAAGATCTTCTGATTCTGAAGAGACTTGCTTCACTTTCTTTTCCACCTTGAATGTTGCTTCTTTGCTTGTGGATTCCTACTTGCCAAACTTTCTCATTTCATAAGCTACAAGTGCTCCATGAATATCTTCCATTGTATACTTGTTAATATCTCTAGTTTCTTCTATAGAACATCTCTTTGGATCAAATTTATTAGGAAGATATCTCAAAACTTTCGTTACAACATCAATATCATCAATTTTTTCACCAAGTCCTCTTATGTCATTTACAGTTTCATCTATGTTAAGGAGATAGTCTTCTACCTTTTCATCATTACCCATCTTAAGGTCTTCAAATCTTGATTTTAATTTTGTATCTTAGCTTCTTTAACTCTATCATTACCATTATCAATATTTTTTGATTTGTCCCATACTTCTTAGAAGAACTGCAATGCATTACCTTAATAAAAACATCTTTAGATAAACTATTAAGTATCATAAATTTAGCTTTCATATAAATTCATACTTCCTCTTTTCATTAGGATCTATAGGTAAAGTATTAGGAACTTTATAACCATTAACAACTGAAGCCCAAACATCAACATTAATAGATAACAAATATGTTTGCATCATTACTTCCCAAAAATCATAATCTAATCCATCAAAAATAGGAACCTTTAAAGAACTATCTTGAGCCATAAAAGATAAGTACTCCACTCAACCAAAATCTACCCAAAGTTGTTAAACTTGATGTAGGGAAGCTTTCTCTGATACCACTTGTTGGAATACAAACACCACTAAGAGGGGGGTGAATCAGTAATTTAAAATAAATTTTCAAAACTTGAAACAATTACAAGTTATAAAATTTAGCACATGAGAAAGATAGTTAATGAATAACAAAATGACACAATATTTTAACATGGAAAACCCCTTAGCGTAAAAAAACAACTTTGAATATGAAACTTTATTGGCCTCTTGGGAAAATCTTTTAGAGCTACAACTCTGGGAAGCACCAACACCATGTTTTAGAAACACCAATTTCAAGGAACACCAATCCCTTACACATGAAGCACTATAATGTCCCTATTGTTGTGACTTTTCAAAGGATTTGTATTATGAAAGGTTGTGACTCTTGGAAAAGAAGAAGGTAAGAAAGGTATGTTTACAGATTATATTTGTTTAATTATGTTTATGTATTTATTTATATTTATGAATCATACTTGTGGATAGTATTGTGTTAGCTCATGGGGTTAACACCATGGATATTAATGAGACTTGAAGCATGGAGAATGGAGATATTAAGATCTCCATTGTCAGCCATGGCCAAGAATCAATGTGAACTCAAAGCATGGAGCATGTGAGATATTAAGATCTATATTGTTCACCATGGCTGAGAATTGATATCAAAGCATGGAGCATGGAGATATTAAGATCTCCATTGTTCGCCATGGCCGATAATCAATGTGCCAAATTATACTGATGTTTTCAAACATATGCATATGTCGTTGGCCTTGGATAGAGGATGCTTGTCTAAGAAAAATCTTAAGGGGTGCACTCCTAGGATGACGATGAGGTAGCTATGAGCTAAGAATCCCAATATGGAGATGTCCTTAAGATTGGGGTTAACTTAGAGGGTAGAATAATATAGTTAGTTTTATTATTATTGTGATTCTAACATTTATTTTGTAGGTATTACTTGTCCCTAACTAACCCTATTAGTGGGGACATTACAAGCACCAACTTCATGAATACAAGAAGCACCAACTCCCAAAATGAACAAATGAGATATAAAATTAGAGGATCATCTCTATTACAACACAAATCATGAATCACTAGTTTCAACTTCTTGTTAAAAATATAATACATGATATACTTCTATTCTCCTCCAAACATCCAATATCCAAGTATATTTTCTTTTTCCATTAAAAGATCTGATCAAATACTAATATGAATGAATAAAGAAGTAATATATAACCCTTCTTCTACCTTTGATAAACTTTTGCAATGAAAATTAGATCACAAATATGAAAATATAAACATTAAGTATTACTCTCTTCTTTGTTAAAAATCTGCCTGCAAATTATTCGGTCTACACAGAATTCCACACAAATCCTGCAACTTTTGTCAAAACCACTTGTTGGAAATTTTAGAGGAATGTATCCTTGGGTACATACCCCAAACTTTCATTAGACCAAAACCACTCAAAACTGCTAAAATTGTCATAATAATTTGGTAATTGTTTCTGAGAAATAGATTGTTTCTCTTTTTGTACATGTTTTATGCAAAAACTAACAAAGACCCATTTTAGCTAACTCAAAGGCTTTTCCAAAAAGGTATGATAGTTGGGATATGTCTAATAAAAATGCTTGTTGACTTTCTCATAGACCAAAACTATTTTTGTTTTAACCACTTTCTACACCAATGTAAACATTAAGTGTTAATTGTATAAGACTTAAGTGTTTCTCTTGAATATGTTTTGAACAATATTGAAGGAAATCAAATAAAATAATTACTGTTGGATACAATTTTTCAATTTTGTGTTGTCTTTGATGTTACACAAATGTCATATCAGTTATCAAATAGAGTCTACCAAGCTCAGTTGGTTAGCAAAGAAAATCACAGAGTCTACCAAGCTCAGATGGTCAGCAAAGCGATTTACAAAGTCTACCGAGCGTTCCTGGTAGTTACACTGTGGAGACAGTTTCTACCGAGCTCACTCAGGCATTGAAGGATTTTATGGCAGAAGTCCATTTCTACCAAGCTCACAAGGTCAGCAAAGGAAAGTTAGTGTTTACCAAGTTCACTCGGTCTCCAAAGGATTTTACAAAATTCTCAATGTTTACCGAGCTTCAATTGATTAACACTGGAAATTATTTTTGGAGCAGTGTTTACTGAGCAGGGTCGGTCAATGAAAGATTTCATTGTTTTGAGAAATAAAGTTTAATTTTTTCATGTAAAGTTTGTAACCGACTGATGTAATGATTATTGGTAATTGTAACTTGTAAATGAGACGACTAGATAATTTGTAAGGTATAAATAAAAGGTCTAGTTGTGAAATCTAAATTGTAATGAGCAAGCATACAAGTGAGTTAATTGTGTGAAGAGGAAAGTGTGAGAAAATTTAGAAGAAGGATCAGATATCCTTGAGGAGTAGCAAAGGTGTATTCGATCAAAGAGGATCTAGTGAAGTAGAATAGAGATCTGTAACAACAAAGTTCAGTTGCATCTCATTCAGGTCACTTCATTGTTACTTTTTATCATTGTAGTAGTAATTCCTAAATCTCTTAGCAAAGTTGGTTTAACGGCCATTTTTGTAAATCCTCTAACAAGGTGGACAGTTCTATTGAATTGTTCTTAAGTCCTCTAGCAAGGCCACTCCTAGCAAGGTGATTAAATCCTTTAACAAGGTCAAACCTTACAGTGTGTTTTGTAACTTTTAACAGGGTTGGCTCCTAACAGGGCTCACTTCAGAAGAGTGAAAATTGGTAGCGTGTTACTACTATCACTCAGTAGCCACATAGAAAAAAATTGTAACTTGGTAGATGTATGTTAACTTATTAAGCATTCACAAAGATTTAACATGCATGCTTAAAAGAAATAACATCAACACAAGAGACACCAGATTTAATGTGGAAACTCAATATGGGAAAAACCACCAAGTAACTAGCTACGAATTTTCACTCTTCTGAAGTGAGCCCTATTAGGAGCCAACCTTGTTAAAGGTTACAAAACACACTGTAAGGTGTGACCTTGTTAAATGATGTAATCACCCTGCTAGGAGTGGCCTTGCTAGAGGACTTAAGAACAATTCAATAGAACTGTCCACCTTGTTAGAGGATTTACAAAAATGGTTGTTAAACCAACTTTGCTAAGAGATTTAAGAATCACAACTACAATGATGAAAAAGTAACAATGAAGTGACCTAAATGAGATGTAGCTAAACTTTGTTGTTATAGATCTCTGTTTTGCTTCACTAGCTCTTTGATCGAATACACCTTTGCTACTCCTCAAGGATATCTGATCCTTCTTCTGAATTCACTCACACTTTCCTCTTCACATAATTAACTCACTTGCATGCTTGCTCATTACAATTTACATTTCACAACTAGACCTTTTATTTATACCTTACAAATTGTCCATTCGGCTCATTTACAAGTTACAATTACCAATAATTATTACATTAGTTGGATACAAACTTTACATGAAACAATTAAACTTTATTTCCCAAAATAATGAAATCCTTCATTGGTCGACCTTGATCGGTAAACACTGCTCCAGAAATGATTTCCAGTGTTAACCAATTGAAGCTCGGTAAACACTGAGAATTCTGCAAAATCCTTTGGAGAATGAGTGAACTCGGTAAATACTAACTATCCTTCACTGACCTTTTGAGCTTGGTAGAAACTAACTTCTACCATAAAATCCTTCAATGCTCGAGTGAGTTCATTAGAAACTATCTCCATAGTATAACTACCAGGAACGCTCGGTGGAATCTGTAAATTGCTTTGTTGACCATCTGAGCTCGATAGACTCTGTGATTTTCTTTGCTAACCAATTGAGCTTGGTAGACTCTATCTGATAACTAATATGACATTTGTGTAACATCAAAGACAACACACAATTGAAAAATTGTATCCAACAATCTCCCTCTTTGGCATTGATGGCAACACAACATGTCATAGTAGAATGAAATTTGAGAACAAGTCTTTTTCTGACAGAATATTTCTCCCTCTTAGATTTTATTCTAAAAACTTCTCAAATATAGTAATCTCCCTCTATGAAGAAATTACATAGCTTCTTATTAAACAATAGATTCTCCTCAATCAATTCAAATTTTAGAAAGATATGACAGTATACTCTCCCTCTTTGACAACACATGCCAAAGACAACACAAACCTAATGAGTAACAATGTACCTTAAGTACTGATTCATATGCAATGTTCCCATGACTATGTTGCATCAATTGATAGATCTTCAACTTGATACCTGTTGATGCATCACTAAAACTTTATTTTAGTGAGCCTCAGATAAGGGAATGACCCCTAACTTACCCCTTAGATACAAGAATCCATCCTTAGGTAGTGGCTTGGTGAATTTGTCAGCAATTTTTTCTTTTGTATGGACATATTCCAATTTGATCTCCTTATCCTGCACCAATTCTTTCACAAAGTGATATTTTATTGCAATGTGCTTGGTTTTTGAGTGCATCAATGGATTTTTAGATATGTTGATTGCAATTGTATTGTCACAAAACATAACAATAGGTTCTTTGATTTCCACCTGCATGCCTTCCAATAATTGTTTGAACCAAACAATATTATAAAATTTTACTGCTGCTGCAACATACTCTACTTTAGCTGTAGATTGAGATGTGCAATTTTACTTTTTACTTGTCCAAGAGACCAACCTCTTTCCAAGAAAGAAAGCTCCTCCACTTGTACTCTTTCTGTCATCAATGTTTCCTGCCCAATCAGCATCAATAAACACTTTCAAATCTTGATTACCTGCAAATTTGTACCACAATCCATAATCTTCAGTGCCTTTCAAGTATCTCATGATCCTTTTGATTGCCATCATGTGATTCTCTCTTGGTTTTGCTGAAAATATTGCTACAATACCAACTGCAAGAGCAATATTTGGCGTTGTATGAACTACATACTGTAATTTTCAAATCATTAATCTATATAATGTCTAATCTACCTCCTTTAATTCATCGTCCTTGATAAGCTTTAGCCCAGTGCACATAGGAGTTCCAACTAATTTACAATCTTCCATGCCAAACTTTTTCAGTATCTCTTTGATGTATTTAGACTGAGTGATGTAGATGCCATTCTTACTCTATTGAATTTGAAGATAAAAAAAAATTTAATCTCACCAAACATTGATATCTAAACTTAGTTACTATTGTCACATCTAAGGGATCTATGGATTTGTTTTTGTGGTAATTGATTCATCCCCCCCCCCCTTCTCTCAGTTACTCCGTCTATATTTCCAACAAATTACATGATGTTAACCATACCATATGCTCATTAGAATTTTTAGACATCAATGACAACAATCAAAGACCAAATACCAAGGGTTTAATAGAAACCTTGTGGGATGATAGGTTAGACATTATATATAGTGTTTTTGTTTTATTTTTCATTTTTGTGTTTGGTTACCTTGCCATGGAATGAAGCCCTAGGCTGACTGTTGGGAGTAAGTGAGCCAGGACAGTTTGGAAAAGTTATTACAAAGCACGCCCATGATCAAGTTGGGTCAAACCAATGGAGTGCCTAGAATCCCTAGTATGCTACCTTGAACATAAAAGTGGGATGGAAGGTTGGTTTGAGGTTTGAAGATTTCTATAATCCTTTTAGTGTTGACTGGTCTGGAGGCCTACAAAATAGGCTAGAAACTAGGGCTTAATGGTGAATAGGGTTATTGTTGTTTTCAAGCTCTAAAAACTTGGAATCATGGAGTGTTAGGGGATAGCTTTCAAATTCCTAGGGTTTTTCATAGGATTTTTTTGAAGAGTTTGAAGTATTGGTGCAAAATAGGGTTACTAGACCTAGAAGCTAATAGGCCTAATTAGCCCTATGTGAAGAAAGTGAGTTTTCTTTGGTTATTGTTGCAATCAAAAGTGTTGAATAAAGTTAGGGAGGTTATGGAGGATATCTACAACATTAGTAGACTCCAAGGGAGTGGAAGAACAAGATCCTAAGCGAGGTTAGAGTTCTAGGGGAGAGAAGGGCTAGTAGGACTAGTGCCTTAAGTGGGAGATTAAGTCTATACCAAACCAACAACACCTAGGAGGAAAGTTGGGGGAAGAGTCTTAAAATCTTGAATTGGTGAAAAGGAAAAGAAACAAGAATCATTGGATGGTTCAAGATGAGAACCTTGATTGGAAGTGGTTTTTTGGTAGAATCCTAGACCCTCTACATTAGAGTGGTATCAAAGCCTACTTTTAGTTTGGTGTATGTCAAACATGGAAGACCAAGAGGCTGATAGTATGCTACCGAAGGCAATGATAAAGGGTGCCATAGTGGATTTGGTCAAGGATTTATTGGCCAAAGCCAATAAAGTGGACCCAAAGAGTGAGAAGAGAATCATAGAATGGGAAGATGAGAGTGAGTAAGAAGATGAAAGCCTCACAGGGGAGACATCTAACAGGGACAAGGATCCTGAGGTGGATCAGGATAAAAAGGTGTTTTTGAATGTCTTTAAGTCTCTTAACAAAGATAGTATAGAGAACATTCCTTATTACAGTGGTAGTTTGAATGAGGAGGAATTACTAGATTGGTTGGAGGCCATAGACAATCAATTTGATTACAAGGAAGTACAAGAAGAGAAGAGAGTCAACTATGCTAAGGCTAGGCTCAAGGGATCAACACTAGTATGGTGGAATATGATGCAAGATGACAGGGTATCAGTAGGGAAGAACAAGATTGTGTCTTGGGATAGGATGGAAATTAGGTTGAAGGCCCAATCCCTACCCACAAATTATGAGATTTAGATATATCAGAAGTTGCAAAATCTAAGATAGAGATACCTCACTATTAGTTCTTATACTAAAGAGTATAATAAGCTAAGCCTAAGGGAAAGAAACCAAGAAGAAGAAGTGGAAAGAGTGACAAGGTACCTTAATGGGTTGAGACAAGGGATTCAAGATGAGATCAACATGATGGCTCCTAATAGTATGCATAAACATTTTCAATTAGCCTTAAGGGAAAAAGAAAATGTTAGGAGAAGGCATGATTCACAAAAAAGAGGTAGAGGTAATAGAGGTTTCAGAGGCAGGGGTACCTTTGGTAGAGGATCAGGGCCAAGTAGGCTAGAAGAAACCAAAACTAATGATAGATATGGAGGTAACTAGAGTAGGAACACTTTCCAAAGGGGGCGGTATAGAGGAAGAGGACCACCTAGGGGTAGGTTCTAGTCCCAAGGCAAAGGAAATATTATTTTTACTAGAAGATATTACAACTATAACCAAGTGAACCATACTATGGGTAGATGTCCTTAGAAGGCTTCCTCATCATCCATGGGAGAAAGGAGAACACAATTAGTGAAAGAAGATAACACTCAAAGTGTCACATCACCTATTTCTAAGGTAGGATCAATGTTGGATGGTAAAAATTTAATGTTGAGAATAACTGTGTTGAAGGTACCTAATGTGGTATAACCACCTCAGAGGAAAAGTTTTTTTAAAACAACTTTTAGTCACATGGAAAGATTTGCAAAGTGATAGTGGACTTTGGTTCCACTAGAACATAGTATCCATAGAGATGGTAGATAAGTTGAACCTTAAGAGGATACCTCACACTACCCCTTACAAGGTGTATTGCTTGAATAAGGGCCAACAAATACTAATGGATGGAAAAACATTTGTGGAATTTGAGATAGGAGCATACAAGGACAAGTTTTTATGTGACATAATGCCTATGGATGTTTTTCATCTTTTGTTAGGATTCCCATGGTAGTATGATGTGAAGGCTATTCATGGTGGGGAGAATAATAGTTATGTGATCACCAAGCAAGGCAAGAAGTTTTAGATGGACCTTTTGACTAAACTTAAGGAGGAGAAACATGTGGGGGAAAGTGTGATGTTATTGAGTGGGAAGGAGTTCCTAAAGGCTATGAAGAAAGAGAAAGGAGTATGTTGTGCAGTAGTGGTAAGGCCTAGAGAAGAGATTAAAGAGAAAGTTCAAGTACCTCAAGAAGTGCAGCAGAGGTACCATGAAGTAGTGGAAAATGGGCTACCTAATGAATTTCCACCTATGAGGGAGGTAAGGCATCGAATAGATTTGATACCAGGGGAAAATCTACCTAACAAGGCAGCTTACAAGATGAAACCAAGTCAAAATGCTAAATTTGAAAAGAAAATACAAGATTTGTTGGAAAAAGGTCTAATAAGGAAGAGCTTGAGCCCTTGTCCAGTACCAATTGTCCTTGCACCTAAGAAAGATGGAAAATGGAGAATGTGTACCAACTCTAGGGAAATCAAAAAGATCACCATCAGATATAGATTCCCTATGCCAAGAATTGAGGATATGCTAGATAATTTGGGAAGCTCTTACAACTTCTCCAAGGTGGATTTGAAATTAGGGTACCATCAAATTAGAGTGAGGTCTGGTGATGAATGGAAGACAACCTTCAAGACAGATGAAGGGTTGTATCAGTGGCTAGTGATTCCCTTTGGTTTGACAAATGCCCCAAGTACCTTCATGAGACTAATGAATGAGGTGCTAGCATATTTCATAGCTAAGTTTGTTATTGTGTATTTTGATGACATTTTAATCTTTAGCAGGTTGAAAGAGGAGAATATGAAGCACTTGGAGATGGTCTTGAGGAGGCTACATCAAGAGAAGCTAATGATCAATCAAGTAATGTGTGAGTTTCTAAAAACTGATTGGTATACCTTGGGTTTTCTATTTCTAATGGATGTATTAAAATAGATCTTGATATGGTCAAGTCCATATTGGAGTAGGCAACACCTAAATGCATAGGAGATGTTAGGGTTTTTGATGGCTTAACATCTTACTATAGGAAATTTGTGAGAGAATTAAGTCATGCATGTACACCTATCCTCAACACCATTAAGGGAGGCATCGAATGTCAATTCAAATGGAAAAAGGTAGTAGATAAAGGTTTTGATCTTTTGAAAGAAAGGATCGCAACCCCTCCTACCCTAAGGTTTCCAGACTTCAATCAACTCTTTTTTGTGGAGTGTGATACTAATAAGCTAGCTATTGGAGCAGTGTCAAGCTAAGAATGACACCCTATGGCATTTTTCTCTAAAAAATTAAATGAGACAAAGTAGAGGTACTCTACGTATGACATTGAATTATATGCAATGGTCCAAGCCTTGAAGAAATGGAGGCACTACCTCCTTCCAAAGGAATTTGTGGTTTATATAGACAACCATGCCCTTAGCTTTTTGAATGGGCAGGAGAAACTAAATTAGAGACACGTCAAGTGGGTGGAATATTTGTAGGCATTCACCTTTTTAATCAAGCACAATAAATGTGTGAGCAATAAGGTTGCATATGCTCTCAGTAGAAGATTCATAGCCATCTAGGAGATTAAATTGCAGAGTGTGGGAATGGAAGATCTAAGAGACCTCTACAAGGAGGATAAGGAATTCAAAGAAGCCTATGAGGTATGTGACAAATTCAAGTAGGGTTTTATGGTAGATTTTATTGATTACATGTTGTAGGAAGGTTTTTTATTCAAAGGACATCTATTATGTATTCCAAAATGTTCCATGAGGGAGAACATAATCAAGGAAAAGTGTCAAGGTAGTTTGGAAGGACATTTTGGGGTAGACAAGACACTTGAACAAGTCTCTAGGTATTATCATTGGCCTAGGTTGTCGACTGATTTGAGAAGGTTTGTGGAACAATGTCATGTGTGTCAAAGGGCCAAAGGACATACCAACAATGTTGGGTTATATCAACCACTCACCATACCACAAAGGCCATGGGAGTGTTTGAGTATGATTTTGTTTTAGGACTTCCTAAGATATGTATAAGGCATGACAATGTATTTGTGTTTATGGATCATTTTAGAAAGATGACACACTTCATCCCATGTAAGAAAAAAAATTATGCTTCACATATAGAAGGTCTATTCTTTAGAGATATAGTGAGAATCCATAGTTTTCCATTCAACATAGTGAGTGATAGGGACAGTAAATTCATAGGGCATTTTTGGAGGACCCTTTGGAAGATGCTAGAAACTACTTTTTCCTTTTCTTCAGCTTACCATCCTTAGTTTGATGGGAAAACTAAGGTAGTGAACAGATCTTTGGGAAACCTATTAAGGTCTTTAACAAAGAAACATGGTCAATCATGGGATCATATCATAGGGTAGGCAGAGTATGCTTATAATGACTCCATTAACAGGAGCACTAAGAAGAGCCTATTTGAAATTGTATATGGGAATCACCCTAGGGGTATTTTGGAATTAATGGATCTCAGCCTACTTGACAAGAGGAGTGCACAAGGAGATTCATTTGCAAAATAGATGAAAGAGTTACATGAGCAAGTTAGGAAGACATTGCAAAACCAAGTGGAAAAGTACAATACCAAGGCAAACAAAACAAAGAGAGACTTGCAATACAAAGTGAGGGATTTAGTACTTTCTTATCTCAGGAAAGAGAGACTACCAAAGGGACATCCAACCAAGTTACTGATGAAAAAGATAGGACCTCCAAAAATCCTACACAAGTTTGGTAACAATACCTATGAAGTTGAATCTCCTCCTGACTTAGGGATATCACCTATTTCCAATGTATGTGACTTATTTCCCTACAAAGGTACTCATGTTGATACTGATCAACACAATCTTGCAGACTTGAAAGGGAAAAGTGGGTTCAAGACATGCCCACTCCACAACCTTTTCAACTAGACAACATTGTGGATTCTAAGGTGATCAAGAAGACTAGGAAGGGCACCTACACGACCTATTTGGTGAAATGGAAGGGACTACCTGATGTTGAAGCTACTTGGATGACTAAAGTTGATATATTGAAGCATGGGGTCACCATTGCAAACCTCCTAACTCAAGGGACTTGAGTTATTTTTCCCAAGGGAGCATGGAGCAAGGCACCTCCCTAATTTTGGTTTTGGGGTTGTTAGAGATTATTTAAGTGTGTGTGAGTGTGTGTGTGTGTGCTTAATAAGTTCTAAGAAATCTTGATTTTTAGGGTTATTAGAGGTTATTTAAGAGAGAGAGAGAGAGAGAGAGAGAGAGAGAGAGAGAGAGAGAGAGAGAGAGAGAGAGAGAGAGTGTGTGTGTGTGTGTGTGTGTGTGTTCTTAATAAGTTCCAAGAATCCTTGGAGTGCAACTAGTCCAATAGAAGAGCCAAATTGCTCACTAGGTCCTAGGGTGCTCAAAAGTTGCTTAGTGAGCCAAAGTTGCTCAATAGGTAAAATTTTATTAGGTATGGGAAACTAAGCTATTTTATTGCCTAAATAGGTCCTAGGTATCTTATCTAGGGTCCTAGAAAGGTCCTAGGTGGACCTATTTGACCAAAACTTGTAAAGAGCAAAAGTTGCTCCAAAGTTGCAAAGTTGCTTAAGCAACTTTTGCAATTTTTGCAAAAAATAAATAAATTGGTGGTTTTGGAAGTTCTAACTACCCATTATTGGGTATGTGAGCATGTAGGATCATATTTTGAAAGGTTTGAAGGTTTTCCATCAGATTATGCATGTGCGGACTTGATGTACAAATAGTTCTCTGAGGTTTTCATTGTTTAATGGTGTAGTATGACTATGTACAGATTGGAACAGGAGATCAAGCTTATGATTTTCTTAGAATATTTTTTCCTTGTTCTTTTTCATATTCAAACTTGGGTTTATGTTATCAGTTTTGCAAGTTGTAGCATTTTCTTGTTGACTAGTCTGAGAACTTCCTTCATAGGGTTGTTTCCACAAACATGGCTCTAATCTAATTATCCATGGTGGAAAATGGATGAAACTTTGTGGGATGATAGGTTATACATTTTATATATATATTGTTTTGGTTTTTTTTTGCATTTTTGTGTTTGGTTACCTTTCCATGGAATGAAGCCCTAGGTTGACTGCTAGGAATAAGTGAGTCGAGACAGTTTGGAAAAGTTGTTGCAGAGCACGCTGGACATGATCAAGTTGGGTCAAACCAGTGGAGTTCCTAGAAGCCCTAGGATGATACCTTTTATGTAAAAGTGGAATGGAAGGTTTTTTTTTGGTTTGAAGATTTCTAGAAGCTTTTTAGTGTTGACTAGTCTGGAGGCCTACAAAATAGGCTAGAAAGTAGGGCTTAAGGGTGAATAGGGTTTTGAAACTCTAAAAACTTGGAATCTTGGAGTGATAGGGGATATATTTCAGATTCATAAGGTTTTTCATGGGTTTTTTTGGAATAATTTTAAGTGTTGATGCAAAACAAGGTTACTAGACCTAGAAACTAATAGACCTAATTAGCCCTATGTGAAGAAAGTGAGTTTTCTTTGGTTATTGTTGTGACCAAAAGTGTTGAATAAGGTTAGGGAGGTTATGGAGAGTGTCTAAAACATTAGTAGACTCCAAGGGAGTGGAAGAACAAGATCCTAATAGAGGGTTAGGTTTCTAGGACCAGGGTAAAGTTGATGGAAGTATCCTTACCCTCTATAAAACATTGCTTATTTCAATATGCCTAGAAGGAAAATTATATCACCATAGAGAAGTAGAGGTGCTAATAGAAGAAGTTTTAGGAGTTATATGCATCCAAGGTGGTCTCAAATCTAGTTGTGATGAGCTATTCCCTACAACTGGGGTCATACCTGAGAGACACATTCCCCTACTGATCAGGGTTTAAAACGGTCCCAGGCTGAGAGATAGTAGGATACTCAGGAGCCACAGTGGGATTCTAAATTGGAACCATATTCAACTTAGTATCCAAGGGTTGTTTTATGTGAATGAAGGTGTTCCATGCACCTTACTTGAACTAGAAAACAAAGCTACTAAGCAATAGTGAAATGTGAATGTTGAGTTGTAGTAGTAGGCTGTCAAGCAATAGACTATAGGTGTCGAGCATCATCAGAATGATGTCGAGATACATGAAGTAGATGTCAAACATCAAAGAGACAATGCTGAGAAATCAGAACCTAAAGAAGAGATACAAAATGAACTTGAAATAATTTTTCAAGATGAACCTGTGCAAGAAGAAAGAAGAAAAGAACCTACAATAGAAAAATATGTAAGAAGACACCATGCACCTAAACAAATCATTGGTAACAAATAATCTAGAGTTATGACAAGGAAAATACTAAGAAGCAATACATGTTTACTTAGTGAGTTTGAGCCTAAACTAGTGAAATATTCTTTAGCTAATAAAGTATGGATTCAAAAAATGAATAAAGACATTGAATAGATAGAGAAAAAAAAAACCTAGACACTGGTACCTAGACCTAAGGACAAGCATATTATTGGAACAAAGTGGGTATTCAGGAACAAGCTGAATGAGAAAGGAGAAGTCACAAGGAACAAGGATAGACTAGTATGCAAAGGATATGCAAAAGAAGAAGGAATTGAATATGGGGAAATATTTGCCCTAGTTGGAAGATTGGAAGGAGTTAGAACACTACTTGTATATTCTACTTACAAAAGATTTAAAGTGTACCAAATGGATGTCAAATCTGCCTTTCTGAATAGAATACTGGAAGAAGAGATTTACATAGAACAACTAGAGAGATTTTTTGATTCTAGCAAGAAGAACATAGTATGTAAACTGGTTATAGCTCTATATAGATTGAAACAAGCCCCTAGAGCACAATATGAAAGGCTACATAATTATTTGGTAAAGATTGGATTTGCAAGAACTAATGATAACAACAATCTATACATGAAGACTAGAGGAAACAATGAGATATTATTATCTAAATTTTTTGTTGATGATATCATATTTAGAGGAAACAATGCATTGTACAATAATTTGCAAATGAGATGAAGAAAGAATTTGAAATGTCTATGTTTGGTGAGATCAAATTCTTTGTTGGGTTACAAATATATCAAATGAAGCAAGGTATCTACATTACTCAATAAAAATACATCAAAAAGATACTAAAAACTTTTAGAATGGAAGATTCAAGACCACTCAACACACCTATGGCTACAAGACATAAGTTATCTAAGAATGATGATTCTATTGATGTGAACAGACATTGTATAGATCAATGATTAGAAAGTTACAATATGTTGTTCACAACAAACCTGATATTGCATTGCCAGTTGGGATTGCTACAATATTTTCTACAAGTCCTAAGGAGGATCACATGATGGAAGTGAAAAGGATACTGAGTTATCTGAAAAGGAATAGAAGATTATGGCTTACATTATAAGAAGAATGACAAGTTCAAACTAAAAGGATACATAGATGTTGATTGGGAAGGCAATGTTGATGACAAAAAGAGTACAAGTGGAGGAGCTTTCTCTCTAGGAAAGAGACTAATCTCATGGACAAGCAAGAAGAAAAATTGTTTTATCCAATCAATAGTTGAAGCTGAATATGTTGAGAATGAATTGAATAAGTTAATCAAAGAGGGAGATTGTTGAAGAAGACTGTGTGTTTCAATCATTTTTTTGTCACTAATGTCAAACCTATTATTTGCTAGTAAGACAAATTCTTATAAGATTCATGTACTATCACTTATTTGATTGATGAAGAGAATTCAATCAAAAGATGTAACAATAGCACCTAGAGGAAAGGTTGAATTATAATTATGTAATGAAGTACAAGAATCAGCTAAGATAGTGATAACATGATGTATTGATAACCTACTTAAGGTTACAAATGTTGCCTACACTAAGAAAGGTTAGAAAAACAAGTTACATAAAGTTTTTCTATCAAGCTTGACCGAGTGGATAGTAGGTGCTGAGCAAAGTTAGTGCAAGCCAAGCAGTAAGTTAGTTGGAGTCGAGTAAAAGAAAATTCTAGTGGATGTCGAGCAAGACAATTGATGCCGAGTAAAGTTTAGTTGATGTTGAGCATCAACAAACATTAGTTGATGCTAAGTGATTTTATAGAGGATGCCAAGCAATGAAGTATGTGCCAAGCATCAGAAGGTTGATAATATCAAGCTATTGCATTATTTAAAAGATCAGAGATTCACTAAATCTGAGTTGACAAGTTTGTTCTCTTGAATTTTGTGAACTAGGAGGAAGATAAGATTGATGATTTGGTGGAAAAATATTTGAGGTAAACCATTTTTAGGTGAATTCAAATGGATTCTAAAAGAAGTTTCTAGAAGAGATATGAATTATGGGGTAGATACATTGTATATTACCTAATTCATCAAAACCCTAAATTTTGACAATGGAAAATGAGTGGGAAAATATCCTAATTTCCTATTTATAGGAATCTCTAGTCATGAAGAAAAGTTGTCATGCATGAGAACCTAAGGGAGACAAGGAGTCAAGGGTTTTGCTTCATCAAGTGACCTAAGAGAAGAGTCTGCAATGGCATGTTAAGAAAGAAGGCTTAAGAAGATGAATGCTTGAAGGGTGAATAAGCTATTAGAGCTGCAAAGTATGAAAGCCAAGTAGAATTGAGGACTAAATAGAGATCTATAATTTGCAAGAGAAGTTGTAAGTTGTATCAGATCAAAGCTCTATTGTTACTCTCTAACAATTGCATCAGTCTAGGGTTAATCCTTTGGATTAAGGTTGACCTAGCAGTCACTTGTAAATCCTTTAACTGGGTGGCATTCCAAGTGAATGGCCTACAGTCTAACAAGGCTCACTTCTAACTGGGTGATTGAAATTCCTTAACTGGATCACATTTAACAGTGTGTATTGTAACCTTTGACAAGGTTGACCTTTCACAGGGCATCACTTCAGAAGAGTGAAAAGGAGTGGCATGTTACTGGTGGTTTTTCCCAAATTGAATTTCCATGTAAATCATTATTTCAAGTGTGTTGATGAACCTGTTACATTTCATGCTTTACATTGTTGTAAGTTGATTTGATAGAAACCTACAAGTTTTAGTGATTGCATAGTCTTATAGATGCATGCATGGATATGAATATTTTATGGGTTCACTAGATCTGTGAAATTTTTTATTTATACATCTGGATCTTGGATAACTAATTCACCACCCACCCCCCCTGCCCCCCCCCCCCCCCCCCCCCCAAACTAGTTTTTCTAAAGTATTCCAACAATTGGTATCAAAGCCATCTACTTAAGAGGACTAATTTAAAAGGTACTAGAAGCACAAAGATCGAGATGTTTAAAAGAGAAGTACCCAAGCTTAATAGAGATGACTTTCCTACATGGCAAAGTTTGATGAAGCTACACCTTGGAGGACTTGGAGATCATGCACAATCTACCATTTCTATGGAACATGTTGATCCAGCTGGAGTCTTGATTGCTAAAGATAAGAAGAAGAAAGAACACAATCAAGCAATGTTGGAGATTGCCTCTTCCCTAAGCTATGTCAAATTTGATGATATCAAAGGTCTTGATAGTGCAAAGAAAATGTGGGATGCCCTAGCCACCATCTATGGAGGAGACAAAAATGTTAAAAGAGCCAAATCTGAGAGTCTCAGAGGTAAGTTTGATTATATGAGAATGGAAGAAGGTGAGAATATTGCTCAATATACTACTAGAATAAAAGAAGTTGTTAGTGTAATAAAAGGAGCTACTGATCAGATAGATGACAATACTATGCTAAGAAAAGTCTTGAGAACACTAGTGCCTATTTATGCTATTAGAGTTTCTACAATTCAAGAACTGAGATGTATTCTAGGAAATAATCTAACTCTTGAAGCTCACTATTGTTGACCTATCTAACTTTGATAATTACAAACCTGAGAGTCTTGAATCTACTTCCGAAAATAAGTTATTACTGAAAGATTTGGATGAGAAGAAGTAGAAGAAGAAGAAGAGAAACATAAAATATGTTTCTAGTGATAGTGATACAGATGAGGAAGATGTTGAACAACTAGAAGCACTACTGGAAAAAAGATTCCACGGAGGTAAAAGCAAGTTCAAAGGTAAATTGCCCATCATTTATTTCAATTGCAATGAGGTTGGTAATATTGCTGCAAGATGTACATAGAAGAAGAACTACGGAGGTGGTGATAAGTACAAGATCAAAAGAGAAGATGATAGCAAAGATTACAAAGATAAAGGCAAGAAGTCATGCTACATTGCTAAAGAGGAAACAAGGGATGATTCTGATGAACATGATGATGAAGTGGTGTATGTTGTAATGAAGGAAAAATCTAATGAAGATGAGGCAACTGCACTTGCGACTTGTGTGAACAAAAATAACAAATGGATCATTGACAATGGATGCTCACATCACCTGACTGGAGACAAAAGTAAGTTCATTACCCTAAATTGTTATGATGGAAATAGTGTAAGATTTGGTAATGATGCACCATGTTTGATAAAAAGAAAAGGTTCTATCAAACTCACAAATAAGATTTCATGTGACAATGCTTACTATGTTGAAGGACTAAACTATAATTTTTTGAGTGTGTCACAATTGAAAAATTTGGGATGTAAGGTTGAATTTGAAAACAAGTTTGCTAAGATATATGACACAAATAGGAAATCGATTGGAAAAGGTGATCAAACTAGAAGTAATCTATTCTATCTTGATATAGAGGATGCTACTTGTCTTGTTGTGAAATTTGATGATGTATGGCTTTGGCGCAAAAGGTTATGTCATGTTAATTTTGATAACTTGGTTAGTATCGATAACATGAAGAAAGTTAGAGGTTTTCTTAAGTTGAAGAAGCCTGATAATGTAATGTGCAAACAATGTCAGTTAGGCAAAATGACAAAGTCAAGTTTTAAGAGCAAAACTTATACCTCTAAAGGAATACAAGAGTTTGTTCGTACTGACTTATGTGGACCAATTGAAGTGCAAAGCTACAAGGGAGATAAGTACATAATGTTATTTGTTAATAACTATTCTAGGATGATGACAATTATGTTTTTGAAACAGAAATTTGATGCTTTTCAAATGTTCAAGTGGTACTTGGCAAGCATTGAAAAGGAAACAGGTAAAAGTCTAAAATGCTTGAGATCTGACAGAGGAGGAGAATTTACATCAAATGAATTTGAGATGTTTTGTAATGACAAAGGAATCAAAAGATAGACATCTGCCCCTAGAACCCCTCCACAAAATGGAATAGCTGAAAGGAGAAATAGGTCTATAATGGACTATGCTAGAACACTCATGATGGAGAAGAATGTTGCTCTAAATTAATGGAGAGAAGTTGTAAGCACTGCTATTTATACCTTGAACTATGTGCAAATCAAGAAAGGTACTCATTCAACATCTTTTGAACTATGGTATGGATATCCACCCAATGTAAAATATTTTAAGGTACTTGGAAGTAAATGTTACATTCTTAAAGATGTTAGGAATGGAAAGATTGATGCAAAAAGTGAAGAAGATATATTCCTAAGATACTCCACTAGAAGTAAAGCTTATAAGTGTTTGAATACTAACACTAACAATATTGTGGAAAGTGCAAATGTGAACTTTGATGAATATACAAAAGCATATGAGGCTGAACCTATGAAAAATCCAAAAGAATACAAATCATTTGTATACTTTTATGAAGGAATGCCTATTGAAGAAGATGTTGCAAGTCAAGTTACAAATCAACAACAAGTTATAGTAACTACCAAGTCACACCCTATGAATGTTGAGCTGCATTTAGGAACTAAGCTGCATTCAAATATCGAGTTACAGAATGAAGTGGATGTACATTCTGACTCTAAGATTAGTACACATGAAAGAGATTATGAGATACCTAACAAAGATACAAACAATGATTCTAAAATTGAAAGATAAAATGAAGAAACAAGAGTTGAACCAAGATTGTCTAAGTATGTCAAAAGACATCATCCTCCTACTCAAATCATTGGAGATAAAGATGCAAGAACAATGACTAGAAATAGACTGAACAATGAAACATGTTTCCTAAGCATGAAAGAACCCAAAATAGTAAAAGATACACTAGTAGTTGCCAACTAGTACAAATCCATGGAAGAAGAGATTGAACAAATAGAGAAGAACAAAACATGGAGTCTAGTTCCTAGACCAGAAGATGTGGTTGGTACCAAGTGAGTATTTAGAAACAAGCTAGATGAAAATGGTGAAGTCACAAGAACCAAAGCAAGATTAGTTTGCAAGGGATATGTACAAGAAGAAGGAATTGACTATGGAGAGACATTTTCCCCTCTTGCTAGATTGGAAGGAGTAAGAACTCTACTTGCTTATGTTGCATACAAAGGTTTCAAAATTTATCAGATGGATGTTAAATTTGCATTTCTAAATGACATATTAGAGGAAGAAGTTTACATAGAAAAACTAGAAGGTTTTGTTGATGATAATAATAAGAACATGGTATGTAGACTGCACAAAGCTTTATATGGTTTGAAACGAGCACCAAGAGCATGCTATGAGAGACTTCATAATTATCTTGTGAAGATTGGATTTGAAAGGACTAATGATAACAACAATCTGTACATAAAGACAAAAAAAGGAAAAGGTATTTTGTTGTCTAAAATATTTGTTGATGATATTATATTTGGAGGTCAAGATGCTTTATGTAAGGATTTTGCAACTCAGATCAAGCAAGAATTTGAAATGTCTATGTTTGGAGAGATCAAATTTTTTGTGGGTTTGCAAGTATATCAGATGAAATATGGTATATACATCACTTAGTCAAAGTATATCAAGGAAATGTTGAAAACTTTTGGATTAGAGGATTCCAAACCAGTAAGTACACCTATGATGATAGGACACAAATTGTCAAAGAATGATGACTCGGCTGAGGTGAACCAAATAATGTACAGGTCTATGATTGGTAAACTACAATATGCAATACATAGCAAACCTAATGTTGCATTATCTATAGGGATAGCTGCAAGATTTTCTACTAATCCAAGGGAAAATGATTTAATGGTTGTAAAGAGAATAATGAGATATCTAAAAGGAACAAAAGAGTTTGGTCTCTACTACAAGAAGAACGAAAAGTTTGAATTAAGAGCCTACACTGATATTGATTGGGTTGGAAACATTGATGACAGAAAGAGCACCAATGGAGGAGCATTTTTCTTAGACAAGAGATTAGTTACTTGGACTAGTAAGAAGCAAAGTTGTACTTCACAATCTACTGTTAAAGTTGAATATGTTGAGCTACTATTGTAAATTGCAAAAACATTGTATGGATCAAACAGCTACTCAAAGGAATGAAGGAAGAAATCATAGAACTAGTGATACTTTATTGTGATACTAAAATTGTTATGAATATATCAAAGAATATAGTGATGCACACAAAGACAAAGCACATTGCAATCAAGTATCATTACTTGAGGGAGGGAGTTCAAGATAAAGAGGTGGAGATGGAATATGTCAACACAAAGGAGAAAATTGCTAATATCTTCACAAAATCATTACCTAAGGATGCTCATGAGTATCTAAGAGGTAAATTAGGGGTGATACCCTATCAAAGGCTATCTAAGTAACAAGAGGACTACCCTGCATCAAACAAGTTGATTGCTATATGTTAAACATTGATGCAGAGGATCTTACTTTAGGAGCTGCCTAAAGTAATCATAGAATTGAAACTTCAAATCAGTCACTTGCAAGGTGACAGAGGGAGAAACTGAAGAAACTACAAAAGTCTATATCTACATGAAAAGATGATATGTCTTTGGCATTGTTGTCAAAGAGGGAGAAAAGAACATTAAATTGATCATCATCAAAGAAAGTACATCAGAGAAAGTATATCAGAGTGAGATATCAAGAGATTGTTGTCAAAAAGCTAGAAGGTGTTATTGATCTTAGAGGGAGATAATCGTTGATGTTGTTGATCAGAAGAAGACACATGTATGATGAAAAAGATAGAGAAGAATGTAAGAAAGAGGGAGAAATTCTAATCTACCTAGTAAGAGGGAGATATAAGAAGGAACTCAGAGGGAGTTATAAGAAGGAGTTTTGTCAAACTTTCTATTTGTTGGTAAGATAACTACTTATAAGATTCATGTACTATCACTTATTTGATTGATGAAGAGGATTCAATCAAAAGATGTAATAATAGCACCTAGAGGAAATGTTGAGTTATGATTATGTAATGAAGTACAAGAATCAACTAAGATAGTGATAACATGATGTATTGATAACCTACTTAAGGTTTAAAATGTTGGCTACACCAAGAAAGGTTAGAAGAACAAGTTACACAAAGTTTGTTTACCAAGCTTGATTGAGTGGATAGTAGGTGCTGAGCAAAGTCAGTGCAAGCTGAGTAGTAAGTTAGTTGGAGCTAAGTAAAAGCAAATTCTAGTAGATGTCGAGCAAGACAGTTGATGCCAAGTAAAGTTTAGTTGATGTCGAGCATCAGTAAACTTTAGTTGATGCCGAGTGATTTTATAGAGGATGTCAAGCAATGCAGTATGTGTCGAGCATCAAAAGGTTGTGTTGGAGTTTAAATGGTAATGTTAACAGTACTAAAACTACTAGGCGACAAAAGGCTTAGTACCTAGATATCAGTACATACACAACCTAAAGAATAGCCAATTCTCATTATCACTTGCATATGCAAAGTATTAGGACCCAACTTCAATAAAACCTTAGACGGTTTTCTACTCTTTTGGCTCTGTAAAACCAAGGCGGGTGCACCCGGGGATGGTTCAAAGATGGAATAATTGTATGAGAATTATCCTTAGTTTCATTTTGATTCTCATCTCTAAATCCTTAAACATATAAGTAAATAACTGATAAACACATCCCTTGAACAGATATGGCCAAGAAATCTTCTATAGCTCTGCAGATGTTTTCCAACAACAATGGCTAAATGAAGCTAAAACAATCTAGGCAGGCAAGTGCTGGCCAACTTTGAAAATCTTACAGGAAAGATAAATGAAAATTGATTTTATGATGTATTTTGGAAAAAGCTAGTTATAATATACTTCTCTTTTGGCTGAAATATGCTCGATCAGTGCCTAATCCATTGGGAATTCAGAGTCAAGTAAATTCTTAGATCTAATTTGTTGCCTTGCAACGAATTTTCATCAGCAATTCTTACCAGAATTTATCATTCAAGAATCCTTATTAACACCCAAGCAACCTCATCACATTTATCAAAGCCTTTACTTAATCCATTGAATTAACAGCAATAACAAATGGATGTACAGTATTACTAAATTGCAATCAATTGTATAAGCTTTTACTCACACAACATCAAGGTAACTTAGTATTAAAAAGGAGACAAAATTCAGAGAAGAACAGATATGGGGACAGTTCATAACTTGTATTCATTTCCTTTGAAAATGATATATCCTTTACAAAAAACCCAGAAAAACCTTCAGAGAAGAGGCACAGTCCTTTTTTTTTTATTCATCCATTCTCTCTGAGATTTTGACAAAAAGCATACTATAAATATCTTTCCAAAATGTTTTTGGACCAAAAAAGAACTAAGCCCAACACTTAGTGAAAACCAAATTCGGACCATTCTTTAGCCTTGGGATCTCACTTAAATAATGTGAGATGCAACAAGCTTCAGGCTACAGAAGGTGACAGGTGCCCTTCTTTTAAAAAAAAAACAAAAAACAAGAATAACAGAAGGTTGATTACAACAGCATTTCTTGGCGGGTCCCTTTCTGTTATGCTTCTTGGTTGTTATGATCTGCTTTCGCAATCGTTCTTCATCTTCAGAGTACATACCCATAAGGTCTGCAAGTGATGTATTATCTTCTGTTACATGTAAAATCACTTTAACCTGGGGATTTTCTATGTCATCATTGCTGATTACAAGAGTAACAATTACTCTTACATCTTCCTCGTCATCTTCTCCTGACATCTGTTCACTAAACTGATCTTTCCATCTGTTGAAGGTATCATCATCTGGCCAATCAAAACTTAGGGTTTCTCTTTGTATCTTTATTAAAGAATTGGCATTTTCTTCTAATTCATCGAATTCTTTTCTTATATCAGCATAATATAGTTGTATTTTTACCAGCTCTTCATTTGTCTTTGCCCAAAACCAATAGCCAGTTTCACTGATGATGTTTGTTATTCTGTTATCAAATAATTCATCCATTTCCTTTTTCCATTTGTCCTTTTCCTTTACTGTATCAACAGATTCTAAGGCACAAGGAAATAGGGTGAATTTCTTAGCAAGATATTTTGAAAAACAGAGTGTCAATTTCCTCTGTAAAGAATCTCTTTTATTTTCAAAATTATCTAATTGATTTAATAAATCAAAAATCCTCTCAACCTGATGGTAAGGCATTTGAACTGTAGATATACAAATAATTGTAACATCATTATTCCTCTGTCTCCACTTATGTGTAAGAGAATCTAGTCCATTCTTTTCTTTATTTAACTCATTTATGAGGGTTACAACCCTTGTCAACTGGTCATAAAAATTTGACCATTGTATTTTATCCCTCAAGTATGTTACACCCTGCCTCCATTTCTCCTCCTGCTGGTTTCTAAATTCTATCTGCCACTCATGTAATTTGGTTTTTTCTGCTTCAAACTCCTCTGCAGTATAGAATTGAGGTCTTTCAGGGGTGTCAGGTATCTCAATAATAGGGGTTAATCCCACAGATGACTGTGGGGGATATGCAATTCTTAATGTACTGGATTCTCCTATTTTTCTCTTTCCAAGTACCTTTTCTAATTGAGACACCCTATTTTCTAACTCAATTCTCCTTTTTACCTCTTGATTATAGGCTTCTACCACTACTTCATATTTATTATGCATATCCATCATTTCCCTCTCTTCTCTTTCCGCAGTAGCCAGGGCAAATTTAGAATAATCCACATTCATGTGGGCTGCCTGTACATTTGAAGTGTCAGCAACTCTTCTTACAATGATACTCCCTGTCAATCCTGAGTCATCAGGCTGTGATGAAGTAACTCTGGATCCTCTTCTCAGGGACCACATAACAAGGGCAGCTTGATCATTGCTGAATGTTGTACCCAAGAATTCCTCTTTATTTGGATCCTGAAGCCCTAAATTATTTGAAACAGAATTAAAAACTAATGCGTCAGCAATGTCCCAATTGGGCAATAATAAAACATTAGCATTTTTTACCATCTGTCTTCCCTCATCAGGGGTTATATTTTGGAACTCTTGAACCATTTGTTCTTTTATTAGACTTTGAATGGAGGCCTCATCCATTTCTGGATGTTCTGCTCTCATATTATTGCACCTTTGCTCAAAAATGTGCATGTTTACTCTCCACGCAAACTGATGGAAAGCCCTAGATCTTACAAAATTGTTATCAGACAAAAAATGCTGACTGGCTTGTTCCAAAACAAGGTCCAATTCCCTTCCTCTGAAATCTGCTGTAGTTAATTCAAAACTTGGTACAGGGGTTTCCTGAGGGTTCCCTTCATCAATCTCTGCTTGTGTAACAAAAATTTCTCCTTGTGACCCCAATTGTTCGAATTGCTCACTGGTGAGTTGTTCTTCCTCAACTCTTATTGGGGTTTGAGAAGGTGAGCCACTTTCATCAGGGGATTCTTCCTCCCTTATTATTCTTCTTCTTTTGGGGAAAGGTTCAGGGGGTCTTTCTTCTAGGACAGTGCTGGAAGATCCAACAATCTGTTTTTCTTTATGCACAACGGGCACCTGCTGTCGGACAATAGTATACCCTGTTTTCTTCCGTACCACCAGTGGACCTACTCCAATGTTGGGAGTGAAACCCAACTTTCTCATAATTTCTCTGGCTTTATCTGGAAAAGAATTAATAAAATGTTGTTTCTTCTCATTCATTACCTCCATTATCTCAGAGAAATTGCTCATGAGTTTATGTACTTTGTCTGCATTGTTCGCAGCATTACTAAGAGGACTGAAATTTTTATCAAAACAATTAATGAATTCCAAAATTTTTGAATAGACTCTCCATTTTTCTTTCTTTATTTCTTGCTCATGGAGAGAGTATTCATTTCTTATTATATCTTCTGGAAAATAGAATTCATGCTGGACTGGACGCAGCTTGATTCTCAATCTAAGGGCAGAGTTAAAGAAACCTTCTGCATCACAAAAACGAGAGTGAGACACTGCCATTTTGTATTGATCCAAAAATTTATGGAGAAAGACCCATCCTTCTTTAGTTATCACAAATTGGTGGGCTATAGTACAAGTAGGAAAAATTGATCCTGTCCCCCTTTTGTGCAAAAAGGCCTCCTCCACTCCTCCCAACTGCCACAAAAATTCAGCTATCCCTACCTTCAAGGGTACTTGATAGGGTAACACATGGGGTGTTCCTTTGAAACCATAGATCCTGATGACCGTTGAAACTGAATATGGGATAATATCTCCCCAATTATGTGAAACCTTCAGATTGTGGGTTTTGTCCATAGGCCTGATAAGGTGCATCAATGCCTTAGGGATTCTGGGATTGTCACTCAATAAGAGGCACCTTAGTTTGGAGGCAAAGTGCCTATCAAATCTAACGAAGCTAGCATTTTCTGCTTCCCAGGTCATGTCTGCACTCCATAATTGGACTGGTAGTGCTTCCCCTTCTTGTTCTCTATTTAAAACCATTTCCTTACCAAAATAAGTGGCCCCTTTAAAAAGAAACATATGCATCAGTAAGGAATACTGACCCCAAACCTTTTCCACCTTGCCCTGTGCAATCTCCAACAATCCATGATGGATCTCATTTGCCAAGTAAGATGCAAAATCAAAAATTATTTCCACACCAAAAGAAGAGATTTGGGTGATCATATACATGAAGCTCACCGGAATAAAATCTTCTTCGCCCTCTCCGAAGACTCTGCACAGGGTCCTATATATCTCCACTGCCCTGGCATTAAAACATGATTTCTTGAAGGGCTCTTTAGAAGATGATGTTATGGTTGGGAGGCCTCCAATTCGGCCTATGTGGGCTTTCAGTGCACCCTGTCTAACTACATCCCTCTTGGATATATATTCCTTTTCTAAATCTATCAGATTAATGGGCACATGATACATGGTGAGGGGTCCCAGACTGAATACCTTCCTAATCTCCTCGGGACTGATGGTAACTAAAGCCTCACCATCTACTCTCCTCACTACCTTAGTGGCTTGGTCATAGTTTTTTGCTATGGCTTCAAGCAAGTCAAAATCCATGAACACGCTGGGAACAACAAGCTTCCCAAGATCAAAATTCCAAATGTTGGCATGAGGGGCATATAACTTTCTCTCTGCAAACCATTTCTTGAATAGACTCAAACCAGTCTGAGCGGTTTGAGCATCCCGGACCCAATTACCCTTATCATACAATCCATCAGCTACCATAAGCCTAGGATTGAGTGAGGTCAACCTCTTAACTTGCACCGTTTCTACAGTGGACTCAGGAAGTAACTCAAGCAAATCATCATGCACATTTCTATCCAGGTAGTTCACTGCTCCTGTAAATCCCTTCTTAGGAGGCATCTTGAGCTATCCTCTTTAAAACTTAAAAGCTCACAAAGATGATGGCAGTTTTACTTACTTGAATTCTGTCTCAATTTTCCTTTGAATTCCTGCAAAATTTCAGCGAACAGATAACTTGACAATTTCTTATCAACCTTGGCACGCTTTTCTTTCAGTAATAGCTTCTGCACAGGAATGGCTTCAAATCTTTTCTCGCGTGAAATGAAACTGATGCAATCTCTCTGTATTATACTCTGTTTTTTCTCACGGACGAAGCTTTCTTGTCTAATTAATACAGAGAGTGGCACTACATTTTTAATTTAAAACTGCGCCGTTGATCTTCAAAGATCCTACGATCATGCGGTACAAAGAGAACAACTAGGAGTTACACTTGCCATGTCAGTCATATTACCCAATGAGAGCTTGCCATGTACATAATTCTTTCTTTTGATGGCGCTTACCTTTAAACCTACTGACGACGGAGAACACGTGTCAGCATGTCGCTACTTCGTTATGCATAAAGAACAAGCACCTTGTCATAACGAGGCGGCGACAACCGTTGATCGGATCAAGAAATGATCGAAAGATACGCTACAGGGCTTCTTAAGAAAGAAGGCGGTGGGCCCATCTCGCTATGTCGCTATAATTATCTTCCTTGCAACTCTTCATAACGAGATAGCGAGCTCCGTTGATTCACTTCAAACTGACGTTCCAGATTTCTTGTACATTTAGTCAGGTAAGCATTAATGAGAATCGGATTTCTGCATAGCTAGCACATGTCAAATTTTATCAGTCACCTGTCATTACACGTCATCAAAGATCTTGCCGATCTTTTACCATTTCACGGGGCCTCGCTAACTCGCTAACGGTGAAGCACCTTAACTTTCCGATAGCGAGGTAGCGAGCTTCGGCACTTTAAAGGATTCCGTGCCGGAAAAAGCAAGGGGGTACCCAGTAACTACTCCCGTTAATTAAAACTGATTCTGACAACAGTATTCATGACAGGTCATGCCACCTGGTGTAATTATGATACAAGCGAGATGCAATGTCATCATTTTAAGATTTTCACGTGGCCTCGCTACTTCGCTAACGGTGAAGCACCTCAACTTTCCGATAGCGAAATGGCGGAACTTCCGGAAAAAATCAACATTCCGGCTCTGATGTCAGATATTCTAGTGGGTCCTTCTTCCCCTTTTTATGGCGAATTGCAAAGTATACCTGCACAATAAAGTAATTAATAAGCAAATCTTCGATTGCCGCACATTCATTTCATGGTCCCACCGCTTAAAAACTCGACACTCGCTATCTCGCTATACTTAATGAGCATGCAACTTTCAATAGCGAGATAACGCCAGCGGTAGATCTAATCAGATCTGACGGTTGGGACAAACAGTAAGAAAGGTAACCCGGGAGAAAGGACAAGGAATAAGGAAGCATATTCGCTTCTTTTGAATTTTGAAAATTTTCGCGCCCAACCATTTATAAATAGAGATGAATGTAAGGCTTACAAGGCGAATATTTCTCAAAGATGTTTTATCCAAAACCTTATACTTCATTTAGACATAGATCATCTGACCTTTCTATGGTTTAACTGAAAAAAATTTACTGCAGAAAAAGTCAGACCAACAGGTTGATAATGTCGAGCTGCTACATTATTTAAAAGATTAGAGATTCGCTAAATCTGAGATGACAAGTTTGTTTTCTTGAATTTTATGAACCAGGAGGAAGATAAGATTGATGAGATGGTGGCATAGAATTTGAGGTAAACCATTTTTAGGTGAATTCAAATGGATTCTAGAAGAAGTTTCTAGAAGAGATATGAAATATGGGGTAGATACATTGTATCCTACCTAATCCATCCAAACCCTAAAATTTGATGATGGAAAATGAGCGAGAAAAATATCATAATTTCCTATTTATAGGAATGTTTGGTCATGAAGCAAAGTTGTCATGTGCGAGAACCTAAGGGAGACAAGGAGTCAAGAGTTTTGCTTCATCAAGTGACCTAAGAAAAGAGTCTACAATGTCATGTTAAGCAAGAAGGCTTAAGGAGATGAATACTTGAAGGGTGAACAAGCTATTAGAGCTACAAAGTATGAAAGCCAAGCAGAATTGAGGACTAAATAGAGATCTATAATCTGCAAGAGAAGTTGTAAGTTTTATCATATCAAAGCTCTACTATTACTCTCTAACAATTGTATCAGTCTAGGGTAAATCATTTCGATTAAGTTTGACTTAAAAATCATTTGTAAATCCTTTAACCGGGTGGCATTCCAAGTGAATGGCCTAAAGTCCTCTAACAAGGCTCACTTCTAATAGGGTGTTTGAAATCCCTTAACTGGGTCACATTTAATAGTGTGTATTGTAACCTTTAATAGGGTTGGCCTTTTACAGGGCATCACTTCAAAAGAGTGAAAAGTAGTAGCTTGTTACTGGTGGTTTTTCCCAAATTGGGTTTACACATAAATCATTGTGTCAAGTGTGTTGATGAATCTGTTATGTTTCATGCTTTACATTTCTACAAGTTGATTTGACAGTAACCTACAAGTTTTAGTGATTGCATAATCTTATGAATGCATGCATGGATATGAATGTTTTATGGGTTCACTAGAGCTATGAGAAGTTTTATTTATACATCTGGACCTTGGATAACTAATTCACCCCCCTCCCCCTTCATTATTCTAAAGTATTCCAATAGAATATGTGGCAGCAATAGTAAATTTTTCAAATATTGTGTGGATCAAGAAATTCTTGAAAGGAATGAAGGAAGAGATCATTGATCATGTTGTTATCTATTGTGATAAAAGAAGTGATATAAATATATCAAAGAACCATGTGATGCACAAAAAATGTGGCCTAACCACATTCATGGAGAGGCTCCATGGTGGTAATATGCATGTCACTCAACCTTTCCCAAGGAAGTGGAATGTGGGGACTCTAAACATTGGTGGTAGGAGTATTACCATTATCGAGGAGCTCATTTCTAGGGTGACAGGCATTCTGATTGTTGGTGAAATTTTTGATAGAGACCATAAATTATTGGATGTTGTCATTAAGGAGTTTCCTAAGGAGCGTAGGGAGAGTGAGGCTCTTGTTTAGAAAGAAGGTAAGACCTATTTTCAGCCTGATAATATAAAATAGCTTTGGCATTTTTTCCTGTGTGTGATTATTTACTATATTACTTTGGATGAGAGATTTTCAAGGGTTTGTTCGCACCATTTTATTTTACTGAATCATTTTAGGTACCACTAGTACAAAAACAACAATATGTGACTAAAAACCCACTAAAACTTGTATATATGTGACTAAACTAAGTCACATGACTAATAGTAGTTAATATCTTGTCATTTTTATACAATACTAAATTTACTACTAAAATTTTTTAGTTATTTATTTGATCACTGATTTTGATCATTGATTTAGTGGTATATTTAGTAGTATATATAGTGCTATATTTAGTAATTGATTTAGTAGTTGATTTAGTAGTATATTTAATCATGTGACTAGTCACATATTTAGTATTTTATTTAATCACATATTTAGTTGTATATTTGATAGTTGACTTATTCACATATTTAGTAGTATATGTAGTAGCATATTTAATCGCATATTTGGTCACATATTTAGTATATCTAGTCACATGTTTAGTGGTATATTTAGTAGCATATATAGTGGTATATTTGATCAAATATTTAGTAGCACATTTAATAGTGTATTTGGTCATAAAAGGGGATGATGGAATCGAACCACCATCTATGTGCTTCTAAAGAAAGTGCTCTTCCATTGAGCTAGCACCCTTTAAAGAATGATCATACATAGTGTAACTTTCTACATTGTATTGGTTCTTATCTTTTGAGTTAATCCCAATCATTTATTTAGTGATTTATACCTAGTTGGAATTTTATCTGGTTCCTTAGATTTGTAAAGAAGGGAAACACCCACTTGTAGAAATTCTTGAAATAAGTAATCATCACTTTATTCAAAAGATTTTTTATGTCCTAAGTGGCCATGTTTGTATACCCTAATTGGAAAAATGTTCACCTCGCAAAGTACCCTCTTTTACAGCTTCTTTTGTGGCATTTAAAGCATTTGTAACTTTGCCTTTATAATACTCCCCAACTTCTACCTCATTGGCTCCACCAATATATTTAAAAAAATGAGGTATGATAAATAACATTAACTTCTTGTTATTCTTGTATTAAAAAATGTGCTTGATCATAAAAATTTAAATTTAAAAAAAATTGAATTGACTAAAAACCTCTTTAAGGGCTGGAAATTTTGAAAAGTCAAGGTTAAAACCTTAAGAAAAATAAAATATTTTTAAAAAAAAGTTAATTCAAAACCTTAAGAACAAAAACCCCTCCTAATAAATTTTCCAACCTCTCATGATATATTTCTTTGTCATAATATGATGTGCTTGTTGTAATATTAGTCTAGATCTACTTGTCATGATGATTAACAAGTTAATAAAAGAAATGAATAAATTGACCATGGAGGAAGCATCTAAAACTGAAGGAAAGACATACATCTCCAAGACATAGCCTTAAAATACTATCTGGTCATTCAAGACAAGAGAGGAACCTCTTGTCCCTATCCATACAGCACAAAAATGGCAGGACATTCCAAAATAGATATTTGGAATAAAGGGACATGATATTTTTTGTTTACAAGTTGAAAGTCCTTGGAACATGTTACACTATGGTTGAATACTAGAATAAATTAGTGTTTTTAGCCAATTACACCTCACCTTCATTTTCCTCTTTCACCAGCTATTGATCCTCTCTGTATTTTTCTAAATTATCTACCTTTATATAGGGAGCTACCCCTTAAGTAGTGATTTCCCTTTAAAAAATTAATAATATGACAACTTTATAAATGTTTGAGTAAGTTGTAATTAGTTTTGTGGTAGATTATTGTCACCATAATGGCAGTTTAAGAAGATAATTTCCAAAAGAAAAAGTTATCCATCATCTAAGGTGGAAAGTTGAATAATGGTTTAGTACTTATAACCTAATGAGGGGTTGGTCCCCCTAAAAGAATGAGGGGTTGGTGCCTCTAAAATAACAAGAGATTGGTGCCTCTAGTGGGCAAGTGCTCACAAATAGAATGAGGGATTGGTGTCTCTAGTGAGGAAAAGTCTCAAGAAATGAATGAGGTATTGGTGTCTATAGTAAGTTGAGCATATCAGGTTCTTAAATTTTATATAAAATCCTTAATCAACCATGGTTTTCTACCATTGGTTTTTCCACTTATATCTCATGCCCATTAGTGTTACATGATACTTAGATTTCATGTGAGTTAATATGCAACAATGAAAATGCTTTGAGATTAAGTTATATTCTTATAATATTAAGTTGAAAAAGTAAAGATTGTTTTTATATTGATTCACTACCCTACCTCCACAAAATAGTCTCAGTATAGTTGTGTGCCCATCACAAGTAATGAAAATATGTTGAAAAAGAATAAACCTTTAGACAATGTTTTCTCAAAGGAGGCTAGAGTTGGCCATATGTCATGGGTAGAACAGTTTCACTAGAAGATACATCCAAAAGCTTCAACAAATCACTTGCAACATTGGAAAAAAAATTAAAAATTTGTCAATAAAGAGCTTTCAAGAAGTACAAAGAGCAAGTCATCATTTATTATTCACAAGGGAATTCCTATATTTATTCATAAATAAGACTATCCACATTTACAATTTTTTCCTAATCTCAAGGGTCATTTTCCACATAATCTACATGTAGTAATGCTTTCCATATAGCACCAAAGTCAAGTCTTCAAATAATCATTTATTTAGAAAAAGATTAATTAATTTAGCCTTTCTTTTGGGTTGAAAGGATCACAAATTTCCCTACAATTAAAGATATGTATCTCAATGACACTTACCAAGCCTCTACAGCATGTAATCCACAGTCTCAAGATTTGCAACAAATATTGACTTTGGAATATGGTGTCCATGAACAAAACCTCCTCCAATTGTTGTTGATCACTTTGGATCCAACACAAAGGTACAAACAGACAAAGAATACACCAAGGAAGATGTTGATTGTGATCTTCTAAAGCTGTTAGAAAGGTTAATCTTTCCTTGGATATATTTTAATTGGGATATTCCAAGGGTCCCTACATGTAATTTGTCCACTTGTACACATGTGGAGGACATGTCATTATTTGTCCTTTATTCCACATGTAAGGACAACTCTTGTTTATTTCTTTATTTAGTTTATCCTCCTTAAGAGGATTGTGACACTTTGCACACACCTATTATGAATGTGGCATTCATAGAAATGGGAGTTACAAATGCAACTCCTCTCTCATCTCTATATAAGAGATGCTCCTCCTTCTTTCTTCACAACTACACACCACTCTAAGCACTTGATGTTATTGTATTGAGCTACCTTTGCTCCAACACTCTCTCTCTCTCTTCTTTAGGCATTTGCCTTCATTCATAATAACTCACAAGGGGTTTTCTTTGCTTTCCCCTTATAAATCCTTGTCTCCATTGTTGAACCATCTTGGTGTATGCTCTTGGAGTTGCTTATCTTATGGTAACATTGTTTCACACTTAACTTACTTGGATTGTTTCTCGTTCCTTGCTCAACATTATTCATTTCTTACAAAAGCATAGTGAAAAATCCTTCCCACAAAGTTGCACATGAATATAAATAAGTCAAAGATAGTACCAATAAATATAAAAGGTAATTTAAATAGTACAAAAGTCCATGCTACAGTTCAAACCTTGGGCTAGAAAGCTTTGTAGCAAGAGCAAAAGGTGTTGAGTGAATTATAGGATAGACTGTCTCTGCTACATTTGTGTGTACCTCAGAAGGACTCTGCTTAACAAAAAATAAATAGTCTAAATTAGCAAACTTTTTCAAGATCCCAAAGATCCAAATGCACTTTCTACCTGGAGACACAACATGAGAACTCTATAACAGCAAGAGTTGTTCAACATATTTATAGGTGAACTCAATTTGTCTACAATCAAGTCAAGAAAATATGTATTAGCTAGCCTTTTCATGGAATCAATGTAGCTTGTAAATATATGATCATCCACTCCAACTAATCAAATTAACACCTTCATTAAAAAATGCATAGTTAGAGAAATAATTTAAGAGTTCAAGAAAAACTTGATTTTTGACTTATTTACACTTATGTGCACCTATAAAAAAACATTAAGTGAAAACCTTCAATTGGCCTTTAAGGGTAGGGTGTGATAGTAATGGGTCCTTTAGTGCCTTCAGATGGAAGTTATTATGGTAACTAGATTACCTCAGTTGTCACTTTTCATGTGACTGACACATATCTCCAAATGACAGGTCTTGACCCAGGCAATAATGGAGATGTGTTGAAAGGATAGCTCAATATGTCTTGATCAAAAGATCAATCTTCTGAGGAAACTAAGCATTTCTTCTATGAATTAGTGGTCATAAATAAGTGTATGTATGCATATTTGCTAAAGTGGTTTTAACAATGATCTAGAGGAAGCTGTAGTGTATTGCAATGACCGGAATGCTAGAAGTTAGAACATAATTCCTCAATCTAGTAGGGTTGACCCATTAACCTTCACAACCCATGGATGCCTTGCAACAACATCCTTTGACTCATATCTATTTTCAAATATGATTAATTTCACAAATATATTGAATTTCAAAATGATTAGACAATCAACTCTTAGTTAGAACTCCTTGAAAACTCCAAACTTTAGAAAGTTCTCACCCTTAAAAAGAAGCTCTTGAAGCAAGTCTGTAAGATCTAGATTCAAATTATCTATTAGGAGAAATGCATCTTGAACAATCTACAACCATATATAGACAAAAATATTAGTAATCCCTCCTTGTCATTGAAGGATTTGAGCAATATGTAATACAAATCCACAAAGCCCAAAGAACACCTGTGTGTAAAAACTTGTCACAGAGAAGAAAAAGACAAGAAGAGGCAAGGGTTTTCTCTGAAAATATGCAAATTTTATTCTCAAAAATGGAAAAGATAAGAGATAATTACAAATGATCTATCCTCATGGAAGAAGATCAAAACCTGAAAAAGGATGACCTAAAAGGTAAAAGCAATTTAATAATTACTAATTAATTATTAAATGTGAATGCAAAAGTGTATAAAGTGAAATCTTAAGAAGGGAGAAAAATTAATTTAATAAATTAAATTAAATTAACCTTTTTCTCTAACACCCCCCCACCCCACCCAAGATGAGCAACAATGCAACTATGATGCTAAAAGAAAACTTGGGTCTCAACAACAAGGCCTAATGAGGTATCCAATCACAACCAAATCTCTATGAAATGAAGAAATAGAGAAAACCCAGTGGGAAAAAATATACTCCAAAAAGAGATAGAAAAAAGATGCACAAATGAAACATTTCAAGAGAATCTCTCAAGACCATAAGTACAATGAAAGCCTCCATGATAGAAGCTTGAGACTTTGTAGCCCCCCCAGAATGGTAGAACTCCTATGTTGATGATCATAACAATGTGGCTCCAATCTAAAGGAAAAAAAGGCAGTATAAAAGGATGATAAAACCCATGTATGTAAGGTACAATTAGAAGTCCTAGCTAATGCTCAAAGGAGAAAGCATGAGAATCCTAAAATGGATTCTCCAATGGAGGTAAGATAATAGATGTGATGAATCTATCATCTAAGAGAAGATGTGTGTCCTCTGATATATCCTCAACAACTATAGTAGGTGGCTTGATGACTAAAGCTAAAATAGTAGGAAATGTTGAACAGTAATCATGTGTAAGATATGACATTTGAACATGAGGTGGAGGTGTAGAAGTCACAACACTAGTCTCAAGAACAACACATAAATGCAAGTGACCTGACTTCACCTTAGTAGACTCTCATGAAAAAAGAGAGCGAGTCTCTAATAGTGGAGATGGTGGACCAAAATGTGAGAAGGAATATAGGAATGAAGCATGATCAACAGTCCCTATAGCAATAATATTGCATGTCTCACTATCTCTGACATGCATTGAATCCTATGTAGACTCAATTGTCTTCCCTGTCTCACTATGTGTAATCTAATAAATAGAGAGAAGGTTAGAGGACAAAGATGGAACACAAAGTACATCATGAAATGTACCAACATAAATGTCAATAGAACCTTTCCCACATATAGTCATAATATTGTCATTCCCCATCAAAATGTGTGGAGTAAGAGAAGCCTCAAAAGAAGAGAACAAATCCTAAGAAGATGTCATATTCTATGAAGCACCCAAATCCAATAACCATCTAGAAGAATGAGGAATAGTAGTTGCACATAATGCATGACCCTTTCCTATATTTTTACCATTTGACTGAAATGATGATGATGAAAAAGGTCTGTGAGAAGTAGAAGGAATATCAATGTTGCTTTTCTAAAGGAGAGCTATCAAATCTAAAACTTGTTTGGCATAGCCATCTAACTTCTTCTCATAGCAATGTGACTCATCATGATTAGGTTTATTACAATAAGCACACTTCAATATTTCTAGTTTTCATTTACCCCCCTTAGGAGGAGCTGGCCCTAATGAACTATGAGTACTAGAATCAATCTGAGATTTTGTAGAATGAGACTTTTGAGTCTTCTCCTTCATTCCTAAAGATGATCGAGCTACCAATGCATGAGTCTGTGAGCCTATGAGATATCTTAGCTTACTCTTGAGTCAAAAAATAACAAAAAACCTCAAAGGATGGCATGGAAAATCTATGACCCAAAGAATCTTTAGTGGAATAGAAGGTAGTAGAAAAAATCTAAAAGTTTCCATAAAGCTTAGAAAGAATTAGGTAGATGCACTCAGTATCAGTCTTGGTCTTCCTACAACCCTGAAATAAAGATCTCTATTGATTTAACTTCATCAAGAAGTCCTCAATGGAAATAAAAGAATCTAGTACATGAGAGGTAAGCTCTGCCTCAATTTGAAGTGCCTTGAACTAATTCATTGTACCAAAGAAGCCTTCATGCTTGGTCCACACAGCTAGAGGTGTATTGCACCCATCAAGATGAAACTATAGACTGTCAAAGACAGGTATAAGGCAATCAATCCTATTGCCTCATCCATCTTGTTCCTATGTTGCATGACCTCAAAAGGCCTTTGTAAAATTGGTTGTACTATATCTAAACAAGACCACAACCCTTTTGACCAGAGAAGTTGTGTCATCAAGGTCTTCCATGTGTGATAGTTATGAGGGGTTAGAAGTTCTAGACAAGAAGAGGTCTCACCCATTGTTTTAGAAGGTGATGAATTATTTTTGAATGTAGTTATGGTTTACATAAGTAAATAACAGAAACAATATGACAAAACACCCCCCACAATGCAAAAAATCGAACCCTAGTTGCTAGAAGGAATACATAAATGAGAGGAGCAAAAAACTTTAGAAATGTATCACAAATGCTTGATATAAAATACTAGTGAAATGACAGAGAATCTAGAAAGTTCTCGAGAAGAGCTTTCAGACACTTTTTTTGAATTGAAAAATGAAGCTATAATGAAGAAATTATGCCCATCGAAAGATAGAAGTCATCAACATACTTCAAGCATAAAAATAAATATCAAACTAGAAAAAAACCAAACATACCTACTCCATCATCTCCGTCTTGGAACTAGATTTCTATCACTTCTTTCAGATCAAAAAAATACCCCCATATGCTCAAGATATCGCAAAAAAATGAACAGGGCCCTTAGAAGCACTTAAAAAAGATTTTAAAAATAAATAAATTTTAAAAAATCATACAAAAAATCAATTGCTTGGGCAGAGTGGTGCTGGAGCGGTGGCCTAGTTGAGCCATCATTGGCAGTGGTGGGCTAGAAGGAGCGGCAACAAAGCTCAGGAGGCTGGTGCTAAAAAAGATTTGACGATGACCAACAATTTTAAATGGCGACCAACAATTTTAAATGGCAATCAGAGTGTTTTGTGGGCCGGTAACTTGCTACGGGGGCCAGAAACCTACTACAGGTGCTGGAAAAAGAGTGCGACACTAGAAAATGGTCCATGGGCCTTTATTTAATTTTAATTTTAATTTTTGAAATTGGTTCGTAAAGCATGCAGGAGGTCATACAACCCTATTGGGAAAAAAAAATTGCTTCCCAAATCAACATTGTCCAAAAGACAAACTTTATATAAAAATGGGGGTTCTGATGCCTTCTAAATCCAACTGTGAGGTCTATTTAGCCTCAAAGTGCTCCAGAAATCAAAGACCCCCCTATTTTCACAAAAAAAAAACTTGAAAATACTAGATCTAATATGTCAAACCCTTGTCTCCTTTTTCTCCATATACTGAACAAGCTATAGTAGATATGGCTCTTATGCCATGAAGGATTTGAGTAATACGCACTACAAATCTACAAAATCCAAAGAATACTTGCATGTAAAAACCTGTCACAAAGAAGAAAAAGACAAGCAGGGGCAAGGGTTTGCTCTAAAAATATGCAAATTGTATTCTCAAAAATGAAAAAGATAAGAGATAATTACAAACAATCTATCCTTGTAGAAGGAGATTGAAACCCAAAAAATGGTAACCTAAAAGGTAAAAGCCATTTAATAATTACTAATTAATTGTTAAATGTGAATGAAAAACTACATAAAGTGTAATCTTAAGATGGGAGAAAAGGTGATTTAATCAATGAAAATAAATTAACCTTTTTTCTCTAACAATCATTTATCTTATTTTAAATGTGGTTTATTGTTTATTTACCTTGTCATATATATCTTGCAAAGTATGAGCAATAAATGGATAATGACCTAAACCATGCAATAAAGTATCATGTCCAAAGCCCATTCATCAACACTTCTACCATGATATGTCACACCTGTAAAGAAATGACAATGGGCACCGATTTTAGTAGGAAAAAAAGCAAAAGCAAACTACTTATGATCCTTTATCTTCTATCACCTCTTATTGAGTCCATTTTTTCTCACTTTTATTTACATGATGAGAAGATTGGGTTGAAGCAAAAAAATCATAAAGAATCTTGACTATTAATCTGCAAAAACTAAGATAATGAGATGTGAAATAAATAGATTTTGTATAATCCAAGGTCTAATCACAATGTATTGAGATAACTTTTTCCCAACAAATATCAATCTCCTTTGTGTGTAAAAGAATATGAGCTCACCTTCAGGTAAAAAATGCACGTTCTTTTCCCTAAGCTCTCAAACACAAACTATTGTAAGAAGCAAGTTTGTAGAATTCTACCTACACAACATTCTGGTGTAGTATAAACAAGAGTTCAAGGAGATCTCTAAAGCTCATCATTGCTTCCCTGAGGAAACCATCCAAAATTATATCTAAGAACATATTGCCCAGTTTTAGGAACTAAAATTTCACAAATATCCCTAATTTATAAGTATTATATAATATCATTGCATGAAACATAGAGTGCTAGTGATTAAATTGAGATACTCACTATTAAAAATGGTATGGTACACTCTAACAATGAAATTCTTACCATGAACATCCTACTAACTCTAAAATCACTACTTAATTGTACCCACATGTGCAACCCCTATTTGAAGTCATCGTTGAATGGTGGTTCCTGCATCCAGACGTAGTGGTGCCTAATCGGTCCCAACAAGCACAATAGCACAATGCCCACAAACCTACGAGTTTTACTCTAGAAAACTTGACAAGTGTTAACTAAATGATCAAATCCTTTCTAGACCTAGAAACTATGGATTTCAAATCACTAAACTACTACCCGCAAATAGATTTTGAAGCCTTGTTTAGAGCATTCTTGTCACTAATGATGTGAGAGTTTTGCATGGATTTGGGTATTCTTGGTCTTTAGATACTCTTTCTCATTCCAATTTTTATCCTAGCTATGATGGACTACTCCTATCTTTCTAACTTTTGAACTTTTGTTCCTTTATGCACCATTAATGTCAGCCTCATGATTGTCATGATCAAAATCAGCAGCACCGGTCATTGAGCTTTTTGCTAAATTTGATAGTGTCAATCCCTTTGTGAGCCTATTACTTTCGTCAAGCCATCTACTCTGCTAAAGTGCATGTTTATGTCTAACTTTCTCCTTCTCATTTCTCACTCAAGTGATTTATGATTGTAACTCTGAGACCTTGTTCTTGCATTTTTATGCCTTCTCTTTCCAATCATGCATCTGGTTTGGAAATGACAATAAACCCCATAGAGCCCAATTTTGTCAACCAATTTTATTCAAATGGGAAGGGAAAGAGAAAAAAATTCAACATTTTTTATAAAACTATTAGTATATATGGAGAGGTAACCAGAGAGGAATTTTATTTTATTATGCTCATAGATTTTTGGATTCGACTAGTCCATATAAAAAACACACATAATAGATTATAGAATTCTATGAAAATAAGTATTGTGGATTGTGGAAATTTGATATCTTTAATTTATTTTATGATAACATACCAATAATGTAGGCATTAACCTATCAAAAGTATTAAAAATAGAGAATTTGAATAGCAAATGCATATCACTGTCTGTAAGGTTGTAATCTTTGCATGAGAATGGAGGGCATGATCTTCCTAGAAGTCTCTTGATTTCTACAGGTCTTCTATTTCTTTATGTACATGATGTAAAATTTCTTGTACTTGAAACCACTACTTTATTTTTGCTTTAACTTTTTCAGCTATCTTCCTAATTGTAGCCTTGTAACATTCGGAACAAAGTTTCTTTTCTTGATTAGCTTCCTGCACAAACCCCCTACCAACATAATCAGTCAAGCAAGCACAGATGAAAAACTCTACATTGTAAAAATATATAGAATTTTTTTTAACTAATAATAATCTTAAAGAAAGAGGGTATAAATTATTCAATTCACATGCTTGTTTTACTCTTTTAGGTGTGTCTACTCTCCTAGAACTGCAATTTCCAGAGCTACTAAGCATAGGTCTGTATTCCTGTTGTATCTTTGTTGCAACTTCCTTTCTCTTGTTCATATTCATTGATAGAGAATCAAACTTTTCCTAAAGTAGAGCAGCCTATCAATTGGACAAAATCACCTTCAGTTTAGTGAACATGTTCTTTTAAATTGAACTAATATGGGTTAATCATAAGTCATGAACAATCTAGAGCCAACCTAACATGAATAAAAAATGAGAGTAAAGAATATAATAATAAAAAAGAAAATATAAACATTTGTGGAAAGTAGTATTTATTATAGGGAAAAAATATTGAGAATAAGCATAGAGGCCAACCTATTGTTTTCCTACAACCACTACTTCAACCACAACAAAGATTTTCTCTCTATTCATTATTGATTGTAGTTTTTCTTTGGTATAAGTCGTCATATATTCAAACTTTCAAGTACAACCATGTCTCACATAATAGGTTATAATGTATTTATAGCATGAATGTTTATAAATCAAGTTATGGTCACCTCATTACAATTTTAGACATCGACAAAACCAAGCATTACCATTACTGATACTTTTTAATTTTAACTTCTAGAAGTCTATGATTCTCGCCCTCTTGATTTTTGGATAATATATCTTCTAAGATAATAAAATTAGTAATTTACACAAAACTAGAAATGTTCATAATTGAACTTAGTCCAAAATAAAGTTGTCATCAAAATGTCATCTATCTCTCATACTCTAAGCAATTGATAACACACTTTTACAATTGCAAACTACAATAAAAGGCCTCAAACAAACTTGCCATCTCAATCCACACAAATCAAATGTAAATTTAGCAATAAACAATGTGCTCAAAAGTTTTATCCTCTTGTTGTTAAACATATTTTCTCTATATATTCACATCAGCAACCCCATTAGTTTCAGGAAAATTGTCACATAAATCCTGCCTTGCCCAGTCATTTGCAGCATTTTTGTCTTAAATTCATGATCTTCCATATCATTAGTAGTCCCCTTTTTGTTTGTAAAGGGTTGCACTTTTTTTGTGGTAATAGCTTCTATAGATGGTCGTTGTAGTTGTAATTCATTAAACAATGTAAAATAAAATGCCACAAAAAGACCAACAAAAGCTTCTATATAACATTGATCTTTATATGCTAGATAAAATAACTGGATGGAAGAAACAACATATACCATACAATAAAACACTTGGCAATCTAAAATTCATTAGACGATTCAGTTGCAAATTTATTTATTAGAAATGTTCTAAAAAGAAAAAGGAAATGCTTATAGCATAATTTGACAGACTCCACATATAAAGGATATGCAACTTATTCTTAAAATACACCATTGCAACAATTTGAAAAGGTGTTATCAACCTAAAACAAATTAAACAAAAACAAAAAGATCGTATATGTTGACACAAGTAGGAGATAGGCATGGCCACCAACAATCACCCAACTGCACTCAAGACAACACTATTTCCAAAAATAAGGGTTGAAGATTCAAAACCACAACTTGCAATAGTTCAGATTATCCAAAGGCCTCAATCAGAGAAATATATGCCAAGCATTTGATATGAACATAACTAGTTAATATGTGTATTAAATGATACTATATTCTATTGTACAATTTGAAATTTGAAAACACATTTTTCAAGCACTAGAATGACATATGATGTGAGCTTGTAAACCTGCTACTCATTTATTCCTTCGCTATTATGAGAATTATTAAATTACATATTCAACCTAGAATTACATATTGATAGCAGAAAAAAAATATATTAGTGCATAGAACCAATACTAGGCCTCTAGTCTCTACATCAAGAAAACAAAAATGCTATGAATGTTATATAATTAACAATCATCATTAGTTTTGTTAGGAAGCATCTATAGGCTAAAAATATACAAAGGGTATGCATGTCAAATAGAAACTTCCTTTTCAATTACATGCCAAATTATATTGTAATATATCATTCCAGTCACAAAATGCAGTAGAATTCAGTTAAAGACAAATTTAGTTTGAAACCCTAAATAACTCATTAGTCATACATGTTTCTACTCACAAAATGTGGTAGACTTCAACTGAAGACAATCAATTTGTAAATTTAGTTTAAAACTCTAAATAACTCATTAGTTATAGATATTTCTATAGAAACAGAAACTACAAAATTGATTGCTATTGGCATTTTTTGATGTACATGTGGTTCCATCTAATTGAAATTTAATTCAAAGTTGGATCTATTTAAATACACCACCAATGAATCTTTCACTTTATATACATTCTGGAGTAGGATGCATTATGGAGGAGAGATCCTTGTTGTGACATGAAATTCATTCCTTTATAAGGTGCTTTTAGGATCTCCCTCCAACTATGATATGAAAACTAGGGATTTCACTACCCCTTAGCAATGTTAGGTGGAGGCCAGGCCAACCTACCACCTACCTACACTATTGTTCCAATTTTATTGTTGGGAGTCAATCTCATGGGAATTGATCATCTAACAAATATAGAAAGTGGTACCCTTCCTACAAAATAAGACTTTTGGAACGGGGTGTGGAAGTCCATCAAAACACAATTGAGATGTTCTTTGAAGTTACAGTTGTAAATACCCTGATAGACATGTATGCAAAATGAGGAAGGAAACAAAAGGCCCATCAATTGTTTGATAAATTGTTTGTAGGGTATGCTTTGCATGGCCATGCCAGAAACTCCCTCGAACTCTTTGAACTAATAAAACTATCTGAAAGCAATATTAACCATGTAAGATTTGTTGGTTTTTTTTATGCATGCAGTCATATAGGTCTAATGGATGAGGGTTGCAAAATACATGAGTTTTGTAACAATTAGATGTGATCCAACTGTAATGCGAATAGACTCAATTGTTAAAATACCAACAATAGTAAAGGCGACCGGATGGAAAATCAATGACATTACTCTATGAAATAAATTGTTTTTTCATATCAAATTTGTCTTTTAAAAGTATCAATTGGCTATAGAAAATTCAAGAGAAATTAGCAATAGAGCAGTTGGTGTTGGTTTTATGTAGAAGGCAATGGCTATAGCAAAAGAATTAATACGTTTACTCAACTTTCATCTTGTTGGTGCACTTTAGGTATTCCCAATTTTGAGCTTCTAAGTGAATGGCAATACAATACAAAATATGTCAAGTCAAGTCTAGACTACCATTAGGATGACTTTTCTTCTCATCTACCCTTGTGAGCCTATCCATATGGGAAATGGAGCAAGTCAAGTACTATCAGTCAGCTAGGTGATTCTAGGATGGGTGGACAAGTGTCAAGCTTTTCCTAAGATGAGAAGAAAGCGAAATAAGCTCTATCAATGCATCTATCCATGCTAAGAACCTACTTGAAGTAAAGAACTAGTTCTGGTTCCACTATGAATATTCAAAAGTCCTTTATTAACTCATCATGTTAGAATACCTCTTCCTATCAATGAAACAATGTGCCTCTATGAGACTATGGCTACAACAATAATCTTATGGAAAAAAGGACCTTTGGATTTTCTAAATGTCCCTACATAAAACTATTTTGGACTTCCCAAAAAATGATATAAGATGGGTCATGTTGTAAAACACACACACCCTATTGCAAATGGGAACCCTTACTTTTCTCACTTGGCAGGTCATATTTTGTTGGTTTGGTTATAGTCTAGCAATCATTTTGTAGTCCCATGGTTGGAAAAGCTACTTAGCTTGAGCAAGGTCTTAAGGATCATGGTCAATCCTTTGTTGTAAGTGAAAATATAGGATTCAGTTAATGATTTTGATTGTTTGAACACTTGGTAAAATCTTTGATTGCCTTCAAATGATATTTCCTTCCACTTGTAAAGTTGCAAAACCCTTGACCAAACTATAATTTACAAATTGGTAAGATGCCTCATGAATGAGTAAGTGTTGTTGCTACCACACATTGACAACATGCCAACTTTTAGTCAACACTAATATAATTCTTCAAAGGAGAAGGTTGATAGTTGAATTCTTATTACAACAATTAGAATTTTGATTTGAATTGATGAAAGGATCTGATGCAATACTAATAGTGACAAATCAGGAGTCAATAAAGGTACTAACCTTACTCATATCACCTATCATGTGATTGAAAAAGCACTACTATTATCCAAAGATTTTGTTTCTTTACACACAACCCAATCTAAATAATCATTGATTACTTCTCCTTTTACCATAATTTAATAGGACCCATTTCGGTCATCTAATAATGTGGTGCAGGAGCACCCTAGTTTTGGCTTGCAAGACTCAATTTTGGGCCAAGTATATGAATAAGGGTTTCTAATTAACCCAAGTGTGTGTTTTCACCTAGTTGTTTGGTTTATGTTGCATCTTGCATTCACTGCTTTTTCATTTTTTCTTTGTCAAAATCTCACAAAGCTTACTAGGTGGTCAAACGTGGTCAAGCAACCAATTTATGGCCCAACAACATGGAGATAGGTGGAATTTTATTTGGGAAGTTTGAACATGAATATTACATCCATTACATGAATTTTTAATTAAATTGTGGCAAGGAAGCCAAAAATTGTAAAGAAGTTGTCAACTTTGCAAAAAAAACACAAATTTGCAATAGTCCAATTTTGAGAAATAGGGGCAAATAAGTGTGTAGTTTTAAAAAAAGTTTTATCTCCACCTTCCAATGGTTGGTATTCACCTATAAATAATATATAAGCCTTTTCTAAGGCAGTTGTATGAGCTGAGGGAAGAAATTTTTTCAAACTAAATACAAAAACTGAGTTTTTAACTGTAAAAATGTTGCATTTACCTGTTGTTCACATTTATTTGTGATTAATGAGAAAGATTCAATATAAATAGGAGTTATATATCATTTTTAACATTGTTTCTATACATGTTTTGATTTCATTTCATTGAGTTTTGGGTATATTTCCTTATATTTGTTAAGTGTTGCCAGTTTTCCTTTATAACTAGATTTTTTTGGAAAATGAAGTGGTTCTCTTGTTCCCATGGTTGAAAAATCATGAGACCTTGGGAAACAAGATAAGACTCACTATTATTTAGAATGAAAAAGGTTAGAGCTAGGAAAAATTAGTTTGTGAATTTTCCTAGCAAGCCTTGGGCGGGTTTAAGATGAATCCGACTAGAAGTCAATGAAAAAAATGTGCCTGGCAAATGTATAAGCATCAAGATGTTGACATGGTTTCTTGTGCATATGAAAGGGTAATGTTTAATTTTCCATAAATGGTAGTGAGAAGATTCCACCAATCCAATGAAGGTTGTTACTAGTCCATTTGATGCATATAGCCAAGAAAGGCTTCAAAACCCTTAAAACCCTCCATTTTTGGGATTGGGTTGTACAAACAAAGTTGGAAAGTCAAACCTCCAAAATACTTTGAAATTTCCAAATGGGTATGATGAATGGTGATTATATTGGTAGGGTATTAAGAAATTTTGCAAGTTATAGGTCAAAAACCTAAATAGGAGGGCTAATTACAAGGGCTACTGGAAGCAAACAACTAGTTTTGGAAATCAGGTGTGAAATGGAGCTTGGGGTTATTTTAGTTGATCATTTGTGATCAAAATTAAGTTGAAGAAACCTTACTTAACTTCCTCTAAGACCCTAAAAAATGAGGAGCAAGTTCAAGCAAAGTAGAACCTAGAAACCATGTTGATTAAAGTAGGTAATTTTGGTGTTAAGTAAAACCTCATTATGAAGTTGAGTAAGGAATGTTAAATAGGGTTGGGTGATGACATAAGGGACCCATTAGACCCATCAAGAAGCCTATAATAGAAATTGTGAAGTTTCATTTGAATTCACATCATAATGTTATAGGGTTTGTTGGGTCATTTGATGTAATGGGATCAAGGATCATGTTATGTAAGCCATATTGGCATGCATGCCCTAAAAGGACTATTGTAGGGGTTAATGGTAAGGTTGAGGGTTATAATAATAAATCATATTTGTAAGGTCAATTTATGACCAATATGATGTAATTGGGGGGAGGGGGGGTGTATATAAAGTTTGAATAGCTATAGGTTTCCAAAGTTGACAATTTCATTGTTTACTTAGCAACACAAATTCAAGGATAATATAATGTAACCGAGATGATAGATGCTCTACTGATGATATATTTAGCCAGTCTGAAATGTTAGTTTTTTCTAGACTAATCTAAATCTAAATCAAATTTTTGTGGCAAGTGGTTGATGTCATTGTAACTTTCCTATAGTAATTTATCTTGCAAGTTCGTAACTATGTAGTGTATAGAAAAAATGGAAGGCAGATCCAAAAAATTAGGGCAGGTTCCCACTTAATAGGATATGAAAACCATTAAGTGAAACACAATGATATATTATTCTTGTCTATTTCCAACATTTACTAAAAATGTTAGGCCAATCTACAAAGCAGGGTGGCTTCCTAGCTAATAGGAAATGTGAAACAATTCAGTGGCATGTGATGATTTATTATTGATCTATGGAATATTCTATTATAGTGGACTTATAATGTATTCTTGTGTCTATGACTCTCTATATCTGAATTTTTAAACCTTTGTCTATATTTTTATTGAAACAATACTTAAGAAAATTAACAATATCTTATGTTTGTCTATAATTCTCAAGGTTATCATATTTGCCTTTATTATAGGAATTAGATAAGTAAAGCACTAACCTCTTGTTCTACATCTTGAATTAGTTCCTTAAGATGGGCTTTTATAAGATCATATTGTGATAGAAGTTGTTGTCTAAGAGCCAATACATCCACCATCCTTTGAAGAAGTTGCATTAAGATTGGAACACATCAAAAATAGCATAGCATTGGGAATAGAAAGAAGCCATATATATAATATTATTCTGAGTTTTAGGTTTTAAGAATCATAAATGTGTCTTGTTTTAAAAACTAACCATAGCAATTAAAGGATGTGTATGCAATTCCATCAAATAGGTCTATGTAATTGTGAGAATAACTAATAAAACATTGTGATAGTTGTCAAGATTGATTAGAATATGTACTCATCAAATATAGATCTAAAAATTACATTGTTCTCTTTATCTGTCATGTTGAATAAAAAACAAGGGCGCAAGAGAGATTCAATGGAAGAAAACACTAAAATGATACAGTGAAAAAATACAATGGTTTATTATATTGATGTAAATGATAGTGTTGAGAGTCAAGCTAGTTACCAATGACCTGTTCATATGTGATTTGAATAACACTAATCAGGCTATATAAAAATCTACTATGTTATTTTTGCTATAATACAAAGTTAGGCATTCAAATTTCATATAGTCAATATAGCTATCAAATTATATAATTTCTGTAAAAAGATCACACATTCCTCTCCTTTGATATCTGGACCAACAAGAAGATAGATGCAAGAACAATCTGTATATCTTTAGAGAGTATCAGGTGAGTATTTAAAGTATTTGATTGTGTAAATTGGAACAAATAGAAAGTAAGGTAAGCACGATGACAAAGAAATTGTAAAAATTGGCAATCATGTTTCCAACCAATTTATCATAGGTAAGAACAAACTTCTAGGCATAAAAAATCCCTAGTATGACTCATATGATTTCTCTTAAGTCCAGGCTCTCTCAAAACTTGGCAGAGCAACTTCAGTTGTTTATGAACGGTGATGGCAATATACTAGATGACATGATTATGAAGTTGAGTAACAACATCAGGAAGAGAGTTAAGTATTCTCTAGAAAGCCATTCAATGTGTGACAATAGGAAAAAACTTGGCTCAACATGTGCACCTATATCTAAATTAGGAATGTTTTGAGGAAGTTGGATTATATATTCTTTAGCATCAAAAAATTTCCTTGAGGAATGGAACACCAAAACAAAATATTTTTACGCATTTAAAATTACATCAATTCAATTTATGTAAGGAATTATTCAATCTAGTTAGGCATCTATGTTGTAAGTATTTACTATTAACACAATTTATGAAGCATATGGAGCAAGCTTCTCCCAAATTGGAGAGAAAGTAACATTACTTGCAATTTTGGAAATGAATGTATTACATAAGCTAAGAGTGATTGTAAGAAAAAATTGATATTGTTCCAAATATACTAACACACACTCTTAAGTATGATGCATGGCCAAAAGAATACCTATTATTATTAAAATTATATTGGGAAGATAGAAGAATTATATGGGAAAAACTAGTAACCTACACTTGAAGCTACAAAATTTTGGATCCTAATGTACCATAAATGAAGTTTGAAGCCATAGACTAAGATATGAACTCAAGTATGGAAGCCCCAAGCTTTCAGTTGCACTCAAGCCAAACCTAACCAAAACAAACCCATTACTCAATATTCTATTCTGTCACTTTCCTTTAACTTTGTTGGAATACTTTAGAATAACTGAGAGGGGGAGTAAATCAATTATCCAAGGTCCAAATGTATAAATAAAACTTTTTAGTATTGCAACTTATCCTTATGCATGCATATTTTTTTCCAATGTCAAAATAACTTTACAGAAATATAAACATGCAAAACCACAAAATCAATCACACATTTTGACACAAGGATTTTACATGGAAACCCAATTTGGAAAAAACCACTAGTAACATGCTACCAATTTTCACTCTTCTAAAGTGAGCTCTACGAGGAGCCAACCCTATTAAAGGCTACAATGTACATTGTTAAATGTGACCTCGTTAAAGGATTTCAATCACCCTATTAGGAGTGAGTCTTGTTGGAGGACTTTAGAACATTCCATTAGAATGTCATCCTAATAAAGGATTTACTAATGACTATTAGGTCAACCTTAATCCAAAGGATTTATCTAGATTGATACAATGATTAGAAAGTAACAGTAGGAATTGATCTAATAATAAAACACAACTCACTTGTAGATTACAGATCTCTGGTTTAGTCTTCCATTATGCTTGGCATTCATATCCTTCATCTTTGATTTATTGTTCTCCCCTCAAGCCTTCAACCTCTTAAAGCCTTCTTGCTTTGCATGCTAATTGCATACTCTTCTATTTGGCCACCATATGAAGCAACACCCTAGACTTCTTGTCTTCCTTAGGTTCTCACACATGACAACTATTGATTCTGGCCTATTATCTCTATAAATAGAGAATTTAGGTATTTATTTTCTTAACCACAATCTTTCATTCTAAGGTTAGGTAAGATTCAATGAATCCACCCCCTTTTTCATTTTAATCCCTTCTAGAAACTTCTTCTACAATCCTCTTTGAATTCACCTCAAAATAGTTTATCTTGAATTTTGTGCCACTAGCTCATCATAGAAATCTTCCACACACTTGAAACAATTCAAGAAATCAACTTTTTTGGTTTAGATTCATTAAATCTTTGATCTAACACATTTTAGTGGCACTCGACCAAAACACTCTATTTGCTTGACAAACACTATGTTCTAATGCTCGACCAACATTGGGTCTTTTACTAGTGCTCAACACATATTAACTATCTTCACTTGACACAAATTACTAGATTTCTATTGCTCAACTCATACTGACTTTCTTCACTCCACACATACTGAACTTTGCTACTCAACTTCAACTATTTTATGCTCGGCCTACAATAACTTTTCTTGACTTGCACTATTTTCTTGGTCAGGCTTAGTAGACATTTTTATTTACTTATCCTCTTTCTAGTCTTTGCTCATGTATACTTTCATTACAAACTTAAGCAAATAAACAATACAAAATGTCATCAATGTCTTGTTTGGTCTTAATGCTCCTTTTATACACCAAATAACTCAACCTTCATCTAGGTTCTCTTATTATTCTTTCTTTTCAAATAATCTTCATTAATCAAACTAATGATAGCATTTAGAACAAAGTAAGCAATTGTCTTACCAACAAGTAGTAGGTTTGACATCAGTGACAAAATAATGATTGTTCCATGATAGTTTCATCAATCTTCTTCACTTCAACAATCTCATTTCAACAATCTAGCATTGATGGAAAACAAATACCAACTACAAGACCAAAAAGAAACTTAAATCTCTCCCTTTATCAATATTGTGCCTTCATCTGATCTTTGATCTCTTCCTCTGATATCTCCCTTAGCTTTATATCTTATATCTCCCTCTTTCTTATATCTCCCTCTTTGATAATAATGTCAAAGACTTGTCACTATACATGTATATATAGTCAATTCAGGTTCTCTCTCTATCACCTTGCATGTGGCAGTAAATCTTATGTTTCAACTCCTTCCTTGCTTTAGGCAGGTCCTAAAGTAAGATCCACTACATCAAGTTGTAAAATATGTCATTCAACTCAAGTGATGCAGGGCACTACTCTTGCTTCTTAAGTAGCTTTGGATAGGGGTATCAACCCTAGTTTACCTCTAAGATATTCATGTGCATCCTTAGGTAAATCTTTTGTGAATAAATTAGCTATATGTTCTTTTGCATTCACATATTCTATTCTCACTTCTTTGCCTTGAACCAACTCTCTCAAGTAATGATACTTGATTACAATGTGCTTTGTCTTCGTGTGCATCATAGGCTTCTTTGTTATGTTTATAACACTTGTATTATCATAATAAAGTACCACAAATTTAGTAATTTCCTCCTTCGTTCCTTTAAGTAATTGTTTGATCCATACCACATTTGTACAATTCACTACGATAGCCACATATTCAGCTTCAATAGTAGATTGTGATATACAATTTTGTTTCTTACTGGCCCAGGTGACCAATATCTCTCTTAAGAAAAATGCTCCTCCACTTGTACTCTTTCTTTCATCAATGTTTTTAGCCTAATCATCATCAGTATAGGATCTCAATTCAAACTTGTCATTTTTCTTATAGTATAGACCATAGTCTTCTATTCCTTTCAAGTATCTCATGATCCTTTTAACAACCATTAAATTATTCTTGTTATGATTTGCAAAAAACCTTGCAACAATCCCAATAACTAATGCAATTTTAGGTCTACTATGAACTACATATTGCAATTTTCCAGTCATAGACTTGCAAAAATGTTTGATTTACTTTAGCAGAATCATCAGTTTTGGATATTTTGTGTCTTGTCACCATAAGAGTGCTAATAGGTTTTGAATCCTCCATACCAAAAGTTTTCAATATTTCCCTCAAATACTTGGACTGTGTGATTTAAATACCATATTTCATTTGATATACTTGTAATCCAACAAAGAACTTTATCTCTCCAAACATAGACATCTCAAACTCTTTCTTCATTTCATTTGCAAATGTCTTATACAATGTGTTTTGTCCTCCAAATATGATATCATCAACAAATATTTCAGCTAGTAAAATCCCTTTACCTCCTTCTATCTTTAAGCATAGATTTTTGTTATCATCAGTCTTCTCAAAATCAATCTTCATGAGATAGTTGGGAAGCATCTCATACCATGCTCTTGGAGCTTCCTTCAAACCATATAAAGCTTTGTGCAATCTACATACCATGTTCTTGTTGTTTGGATCAAAAAATCCTTCTAGTTGTTCTATGTAAACCTCCTCTTCTAGTATACCATTCAGAAATGTTGACCTCACATCCATCTGATAAACTTTAAAACCTTTGTATGCAGAGTAAGCAAGAAGAGTTCTTACTCCTTCCAATCTTGCAACCAGGGCAAATGTCTCTCCGTAGTCAATTCCTTCTTCTTGTACATATCCCTTGCAAACTAATCTTGCCTTATTCCTTGTGACTTCACCATTCACATCTAGTTTTTTTCTATACACCCACTTGGTTTCAATCACATTCTTGATCTCTAGTTTGGTAACTAGAGTCCATGTTTTGTTCTTTTCAATCTAAGCAATCTCTTCTATCATGGCTTTACTCCAGTCTTCGTTCTCTAATGCATCCTTCACTAACTTAGGCTCATGCATGCTTAAAAAACATGTATCATTTCTCAACCTATTCCTTGTCATTGGTTTGTCTTCTTTATCTCCAATAATTCATCTAGTAGGGTGATGTCTTTTGACATACTTTGACAATCTTGGTTTTGCTCTTCTTTCTACAATGGATCTATCGATTTCAGAATCACTATGCACTTCTTTATTAGGTAACTCGGCATTCCTTTCATGTACACTAATCTTAGTATCAAAATGTACCTTGGCTTTTGACTACAACTCGGCTCCTGAATGCAACTCAACATCCATAGTATGTGACTCAACAGTCACTGATTCTTGTTGATTAGTAACTTGGTTTGTAGAATTATCATCATTAGCAAACATTTATTCATAGTAGTACATAAAGGTTATGTAGTTTTTAGATTCCTTCTTTGGTTCATCTTTATGCACTTCTGTATATCGATCAAACTTAACATTTGCACTTTCCACAACTTTGTTAGTGTTAGTATTTAAACACTTATAAGCTTTACTTCTTGTGGAATAGCCTAGAAATATACCTTCTTCACTTTTAGCATCAAGTTTACCATTTGTGTTGTCCTTAAGAATGTAACACTTGCTTCCAAATACCTTAAAATATTTGACATTAGGTGAGTATCCATACCATAATTCAAAAGGTGTGGAATTTGTACCTTTCTTGACTTGTACTCGGTTCAAGGTATAGACAGCTGTAATGACAAATTCTCTCAAGTATTTCAGAGCAACAGTCTTCTCCATCATCAGTATTCTAGCACAATCCATTACAAATTTGTTCCTCCTTTCAACAATCCCATTTTGTGCAGGGGTCCTAGGTGTAGAAGTTTGTCTCTTGATTCCTCTGTCATTACAGAAGTTCTCAAACTCATTTCATGTAAACTCTCCACCTCTGTCGAATCTCAGACATTTCAAGCTCTTGCCAGATACCACTTAAACATTTGAAAGGCATAAGATTTTTCATTTAAGAACATTATTGTTATCATTCTTGAGTAATCATCAACAAATAGGATAATGTACTTGTCACTTTTGTAGCTTTGTACATCAATTGGTCCACATAAATTAGTATGAACTAATTCAATAATTTCTTTTGAAGTATGAGTCTTACTTTTAAAACTAGACTTTGTCATCTTGCCTACCTAACATTGTTTGCAAATTACATTATCAGGTTTCTTTAGTTTTGGCAAACCTCTAACTCTTTTCATCTTACTGATACTAACCAAATTATAAAAATTTACATGACATAACCTCTTGTGTCATAGCCACACATCATTAAATTGTACAACAAGTAGGGTAAATTTTAAGAAAACCCCCTCTAGAAAAAGATATAAATTATTGGCAAATCTTTCATTGTTTTGAAAAACCTAATTATTTTTATCGGCGAATCTCTCAATTTTTTGTATATTAAATATTATTTACGTTGGCGATTATTTTGGAATCATAATTTGAGTAGAAAATATTGGCAAATCTCAATAATAATAGGAAGTTCGCTAATCATCATGGAATGTTACAAATCAAAATTGAACATGTTTTATCTCATGGAAATTCTAAGGATAATTACATTATATTTTAAATCAATAGTGAAAACTAAATATTGGTAATATATCTCTAAAGTAACTAATAATTATGATAATTATTAGTGAATTTTAATTTTTTCGATAATATATAATATTTAGGTGAATCAAATCTAATCATGTATCGAATAATGCGGTGAATCTTTGAGTTTAGATTTATTAATAAAATAAAATATTGAGCAATTTTAAATATTTTAGAACTAAATTTAATAAAAATGTGGTGATTTAGGTTGCATTAAATCTTAAATTATTAGCCAAATTACTTGCAATTTTTTTCTAAAAATCACAATACGAATATTTACCACTAAAAAACACCCTAACAACAAGACAAGTAGCATCATTCAGATAGATTACCTCTATTTTAATCTCCACTTCCAATTAGTTTTCCTTCAGTGTCATAGATCTTAGCTTTTTTGTTATCAAATTCAACTTTACAACTTGAACTATTCAATTGTGACACACTTAACAGATTATAGTTAAGTCCTTCCACATAGTAAGAATTGTCACACATGATCTTATCTGTCAATCTTATTGATTCTTTTCCTTTAATTAGATAGGGTGCATCATTACCAAATCTAACACTATATCTATTATAATACTCAAGGGTGATGAACTTACTTTTGTCTTTAGTCATGTGATGTGAACATCCACTGTCAATGATCCATCTAAAACTTTTGTTCACATAAGATATCAATGCAATTGCCTCATCTTCATCAAAATCATTCTTCATAACAACATAGACAACTTCATCAACATGATCTTCATATTCATCATTAGATTCTTCTTTAGCAATGTAACAAGCCTTCCTTCCCTTTTCCTTGTGGCCTTTGTTACTGTCATCTTTTCTACCTCTAAATTTGTCTTCGTTCTTGCTATTTGACTTGTCAAGACATCTTGTTGCAATATGACCAACCTCATGACAATTAAAGAATATAATAGGTAACTTACCTTTGTATTTTCCTTTTCCTCTATGAAACTTCCTAGCTAGTAATGCTTCCAGTTCTTCTAGCTCTTCATCATCTGTATCACTATCACTAGTAGCAGGTTTGGCCTTTTTCTTTTTCTTATCTTTAGGCTCTTTTAGTGTAAGCTTAGCTTTAAAAGAAGATTCAACATTTTCAAATTTGAAATTATCAAAATTTGAAAGTTCAAAAGCAGTGAGTCTACCAACCAATCCTTCAAGGGTCAAATTGCTACCGGAAGTACACCTCAATTCTTGTATAGTAGAGACTCTAATAACATAGATAGGCAGCAAGGTTCTCAATACTTTGTTGATCACAGTCTCATCTTCAATCTATCCATTGAATCCTCAAATTGCATTAATAATATCTTTGATCCTTACACAATATTGGACTATAGTCTCACCCTCTTGCATTCTCATTTCATCAAATTTTCCTCTAATGCTTTCAACTTTGGCTCTCAGCACATTCTTGTCTCCTCCATGGATCACCTGTAGGGCATCCCACATCTTCTTAGTAGTATCACATCCTTTGATGTCATCAAACTCTGAGTAGCTCAGAGTAGATGCAATCTCTAACATTGCACGATTGTATTCTTTCTTTTGTTTCAATTGATCAGCAATTGGGGCTCTAGGTGGATCAACATGCTCAGTCATGATAGTTGACTATGCATAATCTCCAAGACCTCCTAGATGTAGCTTCATCAAGATTTGCCATGCAAGAAATTTTTCCTTGTTTAATTGATACTAATTGTTGGAATACCTTAGAATAACAAAGAGGGAGGGAGGTTGAATTAGTTATCCAAGGTCCAAATGTACAAATAAAACTTTTTAATACTGCAACTTATCCCTATGCATGCATATTATTGTCCCATGTCAAAATAACTTTACAAAAATGTAAACATGCAAAACCACAAAATCAATCACACATTTTGACACAAAGATTTTACATGGAAACCCAATTTGGTAAAAACCACTAGTAACATGCTACCAATTTTCACTCTTCTAAAGTGAACTCTAGGAGGAGCCAACCCTGTTAAAGGTTACAATGCACACTATTAAATGTGACATGGTTGAAGGATTTCAATCACCCTATTAGGAGTGAGCCTTGTTAGAGGACTTTAGAACATTCCATTAGAATTTCACCCTATTAAGGGATTTACTAATGACTGTTAGATCAATGTTAATTCAAAGGATTTATCCAAATTGATACAATGATTAGAAAGTAGTAGTAGGACTTGATCTGATAATAAAACACAACTCACTTGCAGATTACAAACCTCTGGTTTAGTCCTCCATTCTGCTTGGCATTTATACCCTTCATCTTTGATTATTTGTTCTCCCTTCAAGCCTTCAACCTCTTAAGCCTTCTTTCTTTGCATGCCAAATGTAGACTCTTCTATTCAACCATCATATGAAGAAACACCCCAGACTTCTTGTTTTCACACATGACAATTGTTGCTTCTGGCTTGCTATCTCTATAAATAGAGAATTTAGGTCTTTTGTTGCTTAACCACTATCGTCCATTCTAGGATTAGTTAAGATTCAATGAATCTACCCACTTTTCTATTTTAGTCCCTTCTAGAAACTTCTTCTACAATCTATTACAAGCTAGAGTTGTCGTTGCACCAAAAGATTAACTCGTCAATGCCTGATACAACCACTATACTTATAGAACACAGGAGGCAGTTAAGCCATGTCACGAATCTCAAAGGTGAACGTTGGTAGTTAGTTCAACAATTCCCTCCTCAATGTTACCTGAGGGGATTTAAACCTATGACCAAGCTCTGATACCACTTGTTATAAGCTAGAGTTGTCATTGCACCAAGAGATCAACCCGTCAATGCCCAATACAACCACTAGACTTATAGAACACAGGAGGTGGTTAAGCCATGTCATGAATCTCAAAGGGGAACATTGACTGCTAGTCCAACACAATCCTCTTTGAATTCACCTCAAAATGATTTTGTGCCACCAACTCATCATAGAAATCTTCCACACGCTTCACAAAATTTTAAGAAATCAACTTTGTCAACTCGAATTTATTAAATCTTCGATCTAACACATTTTACTTGCACTCAACAATAACACTTTGTTTGCTTGATAAACATTGTGTTCTGATGCTCAGCCAACACTAGGTTGCTTGACATCCACTAGGTCTTTTATTGGTGCTCAACACATACTAACTGTCGTCACCTGCTACCGACTAGATTTCTCTTGCTTGATCCATACTAACTTTCTTCACTCCATACATACAGAACTTTGTTGCTCGGCTTCAACTATTTTCTACTCGGCCTACACTAACTTTGCTTGGCTTGCATTGTTTGCTCGGTTAGGCTTGGCAAACACTTTTCTTTACTTAGCCTCCTTCTAGTTTTTGCTTAGGTATACTTTCATTATAGACTCAAGTAGATAAACAACACACCATATCATCAATGTCTTGCTTGGTCTTAATGTTCCTTTTATACACCAAATAACTCAACCTTTCTCTAGGTTCTCTTATTATCCTTTCTTTTCAAATCATCTTCATCAATCAAACAAATGATATCATTCAGACAAAAGTAAGCAATTTTCTCACCAAAAAGTAGTAGGTTTGACATCAATGACAAAATAGTGATTGTTCCATGATAGTTTAATCAATCTTCTTCACTTCAAAAATCCCATTTCAACTCTTTCCTGGCTGAGCCTTTTTGAACCAGTTTTAATAAAATATAAATATATTCAGTGGTTTGTCCACTTTTGCCAAAAAAAAAATCCTATTTCAACAAACTGAACTACAAAACCATTGATCCAATTATATCATAGTTGTTTAGGTTCCAAATCCAATAGATCCAATTCCTATTAGGTGTCACTCCTCAACTTAGAGATATCATTGATCAAACATCAAACTAATTTACATTGAGAGTCATACCATCCTGACCACAAAGAAGTGCATTAGTCATTTGCAATCACATTCTACACAATCAAATTCATTATCCATTTTATCTATGCACCCACCGTTCTCTTGTCATGTTATGCTAATGGAAATAGCTTAACAAAATCCATCTATTTCAACATCCTAGAACTCTATCATAAGTTAATCTAATACAATATCTATACACTAAGATTGATCATTACCATACCTTATCATATAAATGTAATCCATTCCTCCACATCCTTGTGGCTCTTGATCTATCACAATAGTTTTGTATAAAAACCATCTTGATGTTCTATACAATCAAAGGAGAGATTGTCAAAAGAATCCATCGCACTTTCACTTACAATAAGGAACAAGCATATGCTCTATACAAAGTCACGTCCATCAATTTTATAAGATGTATTCAATTATTAATAATTGGTTCCCATCTATTATTTGAATAGTCCTCTACATATTAGGATTGGAATATTAGTTAGGATACTTAATAGTAATAGACATGTAGGAAATCTACTTATGAAGAATATGGGAAATTAGAGGAGAATCCATGGAGCATATACCAATAGATCATGGTTTTTTCCTTCCAAAAAAATTGGAAGATCTTATTTTGAGGGCTTCATTGGCCTCAGATGTAATGAAAGTTCTATGTAGTTTGGATAAAGGACATGGTGATGAAGAATAAAGGAAGGAATAAAAAATTAATCAACTTCAACAAGTCCCTGAAAACTTATATTAGAATTCTCAAAGGAGATCTAAAGAGTGCTTTTAACACACCAACTAGCAATATAAAGACATTACACATATCATACATTGAAAAAAAAAATTGCAACCAGAAGAATTGAATAAAGGATCATTTTGATTTCATACGCATTTGAGGAGAAAATATATCTTTAAAAAAACGAGTATAGAAGGATTGCATGAATCCAATTTTAGACATGAAAGTCAATAGCATAGATGAAGCTTGCGTGATGAAAATATTTAGTGCAAAGAATTCCACACAATATAAGTTTGATGTTGTAGTTATCATCTATATGATAACATTTTACTTACCAAAATAACATTTTACTTACTAAAACTAGTTTCTAACTCCACACAAAGAGAAATCACAGTCTGATAATTCAAATGGTAGTTGTTGTTAATAAGTTAAAAATCTTAGAAAATATTTCACAATTATACAAAATATTACTAATATGTGAGTACTTTTAATATAACATGAAATGTATTTCTAAATCTTCACAATTATACAGGGTTTCATTGTTGGAATTACAATAGGAAAGATAAACTTCTAAGGGGGGTGGGGGTGAATCAGTAGTTTAAACTTGGACCCATAAAACTTTCACCACACATCCATCTCATGCATTCAATGAGAAAACTAAAATAACATACAAAGCATATACATCTAAATCATATAAACATGTAAGCATTCACACACATAACACCAGATATGATTACCCATAAACCCTCCAAGTGAGAAGGTAAAACTGGGATGGGTATGACACCCAAAAATCTTCACTACTATAGCAATAAAGTGTATCTAATGAAGGTTACAATGTTTTGACCATGAAACATGATCTACCCTGTGAAAGGTCTACTCTATTAAAGGCCTACAAAGACTATTAGGTCTTACCTTGTTAGAAGATTTTAACACCCTATTAGAAGTGTGCCTTGTTAGAGGACTTCAACTTACAACTAAGTAAGCACCCTATTAAAGGATTTCATATAGCCTATTAAGACTACTTTGTTAAGAGATTTGACTGAAATCACCTGTTAAAATATCTCAGCATAGATCTTGCGGTTGGCACTTGCTTGCCTGATAATAGATCACCTCTAAACAATGTCTACTTTATCCTTCTTGATTAAATGTCTCAATGATGTATCCTTTTCTCTATCCTCTGTTCTACTTTAATTGATTCTACAATTCATTGTCTCTTCATAACTTCTAAGTCACCTTGAATGCTCTATCTGTGCATGCAAACTATCATTTTCTTCTTCAACTGTCATACACTCAATAGTTTAGGGTTTCATCCTCCTTAAGAAGACTTTGATGGCTTAGGGTTAGGTATGAATCTACGGTTGAGATTCATCCATTTTACCACTTAATCCTTCCTATTTTCTGATTGGCTACATTTAATTGCATAGGGAATCCAATTTGAGATTCATCCTTATCTCCAAAATATAGCAATTTACCTTTAAGTTGGCTCAAAAATGGTTTACATAGGTGTTTGTGCCATCACAAACAAATATGTCAAAATTGTATCACTCAGCATCTGAAGTATCTGATGCTTGGTATGCACTAATCTCTCTGTTGTGACTCAGCACTTGCGTTGCTTGACATCCACTATTTACTCAGCTCCTAAATCACTCAACATGGTCTATTTGCTCAGCATTTGAGTTACTCGGCACATGAGTGGCTTAACACTCACTAGAGTTGGGCATGGTCTAATATTTATATGTTGTGCTCAACATGTACTACTAGTTCAGCATGAACTAAGTAAATAACTTAAGTGCGTTGACACTCACTTGTCAAAATTGAGATCAACAATTCAGTATAACATATGTGACAGGGTAAAAGCACAGATCTGTGTCACCGTTTGTGATACAAAAACCTATTTTGGTCAAATCTCATTTCTCTATCAAAACTCAATTTTAAAAAAAAACTAAAAATACCCTTTTATAGATCTCAGATTCAATATCATCATTATATAAATTTTTGAGTGTTTTGATTAGTTATAATATGTTATAATTTCAAAATATTATAAGTTGATATCTCAACATTTCAGAAGATGCTCTCTCAAAAAATGAAAAAAATAGTAAATCATATCAAAAAAATAGAAAAATTATATTTATCACTAGAGGAGAGAATCCTCTTCACGAATATGTAATTTTTTTTCATGAAGGTATAGATTTGATAGGGAAGTTTTGACAGGAGGAAAAAATTGTTGGATTCTGACAAGGTCAAACTTGAGTACTTATAACAAAGAAAATATATGTCAAAAATAATTATTTCTTTTTTTGTTCACTAGTTATACATGTCATCTATAAAATATTTTTAAATCAGAACAAAAAAAGATGATTTGCACATACTTGTTTGATGGGAACTACATCCTATATTTTTTACAGTTAAAAAAGGGACTTCAAAATAAAATAAAATGAATAAATTCTTAATCAAAAAAATTATTAAAATTATAGGCATAAAATTCATACAATTCTAGACATTTCATTAGTTTACATCATCTTCATATTTTAAACACAAATACCATTTTTTTTTGTCATTAATGTTGAACTGTCACATTCTGATATCACGTTTCTTTATAAAAGGTGACACAAGTTTGTGCTTTTACCCGACAACATAAACATGTAGTCCACAAGACTACTTCAAGTTCAGTGGAATGATGTCTCCTATAAAGGGTTAAAACAAAATTTGCACAAGTCTTAAGAAATCAAGGTGTGCCAACAAATAAATCTAAAAAATTGGATGCCACAATATCATAACTTTTGAGTGTAGAATTTACTATTATGACATTTTAGACTGTGATCCAATGAGCTTGACTCTTCAAACATTTACAGGTTAAGTCAATTTTCCTGAATTTTTATTTAGCTGCACTATAATTTGGATAATTTTTCTTACAACCTACTAAATACCGACCCATTATCTAAGACACTTCTTCAAGAAATGTTGCCTCACTATATGGTGAAAGTATTACCTCATGAACCTCCTCCATTATATTCTCAATTTTAGATGGCTTGTTGAGATATTCCCTACACATGGCGAGGGAAATTGTATAGGAGGTCAAACCTATGGATGCATCCTTCTTCAATAACATGGTAGGAACATGAAGCACACAAGAACAATCAAGAGATAAATTCTAACCATGACACCTTAGCAGTTTAATATCTTTGTTTGCATCCAAGGACTCTATGTATTTCAAAGTCTTAGGTTTATAAGGTTGTTAGGCCTAAGGCTAGAAATAACCATTCAAAAGTACAATCTTTAAACTGCAATAGAACAAATGAAAATTTGTTGACATTAGAATACTAATGAACTATACAACAAGCCTTTATGTGAAATACTGAAACAACAAAATACAAAATTCATGAAGTTGGGATCTTAAATAAAGAAGTCTTATTTATCAAAGGTTCATGCTTTAGAGAATTGATAAGAAGGGTCGACAGAAAGGAAATGTTTAGAAAATAGACAAAATGGGTGTAAGGTAAGACTTTTCAAATCCTTTTAAGAAACAATTTTGCAAAAAAAAGATAGCAGCAAAACAATAAATTTTCTCAACCAAGCTTCCAAACAAAAAGTTATAGTTATATAGATTTCATGTCGTCTAAGGATAGATTTAAAAAAAGATAGGATCAAGTCTTCATCAACATAAAGAAAAACCAACAGCTAGACTCTCAATGGACTACCCATGGGTGTTCCAAATCCTTGTAGGCAACAATTATTTTAAAAATATATATATTCAAAGCATACATAATGAAACAAACTACACTAGTGTGAAGATGATTCATATTTAAGTAGTATGTTGTTTTATTGCACAAATTGAAGAAGTTATTTTCAAAGTTCAAAAATACGTACTTGAGTTGGAAGACAATAACTATGCTTAATAGGAATAAGCCAGATTGATGATTGCTCTCCTTTGCAAACTAAGATGTTCTCACTATGCCTATCTATATTTTCCAAATGCATGTCTAACATAGTAATCTTGTGTACCTCATCTATAGGATATGTGGTTGGACCCATATCTTCATGATTACTATACCTATCCACAAACTTTTGTAAAAAGCTCGTCTTTGATTCTTGAAACAATCTATCAAAACCTACAACCAAATGAAATGCACTATGAGAGCACCGAATCATGCACAAGATTATTTGGTTTCATGTGCCAAGTAGCTAATGACTATCCTAATCAAGTTGCATATGAAAACAATTGCAGGAAACACTCTAATTTGACATTTTCTTTAGCAATCCTTTTTGAAGTTCAACTTTCCACTTCACAAAAATGTTGGGAATATTTTTCAATAACTCATAAAGTTGTTTCCAAATAGGTTGGATTCACTTAACTTCCTTATTTCATAAAATTTTGTTAAGATATAGCTTAAGATTATTTTGAGATGGTCATCTCAAAAGTAAAAATAACAAAGTGTCCTCAAACTTACAATAGCTCTAGTTGATGTCTTTTAACTCACCATTATGATTTGATTAAAGACTCATTTGTATTGGTTCATGTTGTAGATCTTGCACGATTGCCCAAACAGTACCATTGGATTGCTTATTTGAAATCTTGTCACAACCACCTCCCTCAAGTTCAAATTTTCTACTCCACCAAGTAAGTTCATCCATTTGAATTGAAAGACTATACCAATACCAAAAAAGTTAGATAGCCATGATTGCACATGATTGAAACGTTTCAACTATATCCTCTAAATGACAGAAGACTCGATTCTAAAAATGTAGAATACTAGATTATGAAATGAAAATAGGGTAAGTACCATTTTGGGGTAGCATTTGTAAACTTTGTGGATCAATTTACAAGCAAATCTCTCAAGTATCCATTGTAAACTTCTAGCACTCTAAATGTAAAGGTGAAGGTTGAGGTATTATCAAAGGCTACTTTTGCAAGGAGTTCTTGAATTGTATGAGGAATGACACTTGGATTATCTTGTTTTCCTTCCTGCAATACACTTGTTGAAATGAAGGGAATTGTAAAATTAATCTCCAGCGAGGAAGAACACAATTAAATTTTATTGCATATTTCTATCACTTTAATGCTCTTAAGCTTCTTGGAAGATAGAGAAATAAACATCATGGTCGAGAGTATATTGAAAAACATCCTTGGTCAAAGCAAGTAAAATAATAAGGATGACAAGCATGAAATTTGGTTTCATGTATTTGGCACTTTCATTGGTAGTATATTGGCCCCATATAGATGATTCTATCTTATATAAGTAATGTTTTTATGGTTTCTAATTCTATTGAGTATTTTTTATACAGGTATAAATTTAAATTGTGTAGAACATCCCAGTTTAGGTCAAGGAGAGCTCAAAACTAAAAAATAGAATGTAGATTACAAATGCTAGAAATTACCATGAAGAAAAAAGTAGAAGATTATTTAATTTGGAAAAAAGATATCCTAGTGTAAGATCTAAACCAATAGAAAGAGTAAAGCACTCACTATTGTATAGGTTTTGTCACTTCTTGTCTGCCCATAAGCAAACATACATATATTGTGCCCATCTAAGGCAGATTTGATAAGTGGCTCCACTTCTACAAACACCTCATCTACCCAAAATATCTTTTTGTGATAAATAATAATTCACAGCATTCCGAGAAGGGTATAAATTAAACTAAACATGTCTTCACTTGTGAAGCCTCTGGAAGGAAAAACTTATCAAAGTGAAACTCTTCACTCTTTCCTCCTACTTTGATCATAACCTTCTCCAAGTCTGGAACTATCAAGGGTCTTAGATGTGTCCTCTCTCATTGATGAGAAAGGGTCTCATGTGATAGAAAACACAAATGCTACCTATGAATCATGGATGTCCATATTAACACATATTTTTTCGAGGAAAATAGTATAAGCATTTTGGAAGTGTGTGTTTCCCTTGACATCTAAAAATTTTCTCAAGCTATCCCTCCTCTTGTTATTAGATTCTCTAAAATGAGATTTTAGAGCATCTAGCTCACCTAAAATGAAAATGCATATTAGCTACCAAAATCTCCAGGAACTTAAGTCTAAAACGATGTTTCTATTGATTAATGAGCACCGTAATGTACATATATGTATGTGGTATGCATATCTTCTTGTTTTGCAATGTCCTCCTCAAACTATAATTTTTTTGCCTCAAAAATCCTAACATTTTTCTCAGTTAGGCTCAGTTAAAAACTCATAAGAATTGGAATTGGAGGAAAAATCCTCGATCATGAAATGAATAACATCACCCATGTAAATTTCAATTCTATCTTCGAACCTAAGAGACTCTAGATCAATTCCCCCAAATTATCAAGAGCAGTCATTTCCTTCCTGGATTCATCTACGTTCTCATCAAACAAAAACATTCTATTTTCTTGTGATCGATTTGCTCGATCAACTAAACCCATAATTTAAAAATCCTAGAGACTATATATAATATGTAAGGTGCATCGAAATCTACTTGGACACTCAACAACCAGAGAATACATGGAAATATATAGCCATTCCAATTTTGATGCATTGGAATATAATCAAACACAATCCCTTATTAAGATAAAAGCTCCCCAACATCAAGGTAATAAGGAATCTTCTTGTTCGGAATGAGTAAATGCATTGTGCAGGGGAATAAGATTCTTACAAAATCTTACTTCCACACATTCTGCTTTATTTCTCTTACCCATACAAGAAAACAAGAGTTTGACATAGATTTGTCTTCATGTCGTATGAACAAATGCCATGTATGGAAGGGGCATTTGAACCTAAGAAAAAGGTGTATAGGTCATCCAATGAACAATTTGATGGCTTCCAAGCAATAGTTCCATTCAAAATGGATAAACCCAAAAACATTTTTAAAATTTGCCTTCTCGCAAAACTCAACAGAAAACCCCCAATTTTTATTATTATCAAAAGTGCTTAGCATACAGCACAATCTACACAAATTCATAGAAGCCTCTCACACAAACCCCTCAAACTTTCATGGTACAGAAATAAAAAAGATATGAATTCTTATGATTGGAAGAACATATCATTAGATTCATTAGAATGCAAGGAATGTAATGGAGACCACATGCACTATGTCGAGCCCTTCTGCAACTTGATGCGACTCTGACATAATAATGCCTGCTCCAATTTCTTCTAAGCACGGTGAAGACTAAATTGCTCTTTCCCATTGATAACATTAAGATTAACTCTAAATTGTGTCAATAACAAACAGAGCTCCATCAACTGACAATCTAGTGGGAGTCCACTAACTTTGTGCACTATCAACCATTATTCTGAAACCGTTATTTGAAAATCATTTACCTACAACCATTTACCCGCGTGAATCAAATTTTCGTTACAAGCAACTCATAGGAAAAGCCTATGGGTTAATAATAGTGTTTCCATTTTCATTTCTAATAATTAAAATAACTTAAATACTTAATATAAAAAAATTGTTATAAAAATCTTAAAATACACTTTTGTATAATAATGAATATTGTAAGGTATCTTCTAAACATAATACAACATTTTAAATATTTGAATATTGTTAGGTAGATTCACTTAATATCTTGAAACTATTAATTACTTTCTTAAACATGATTAGAGCCTTGATTGCTTTCAATTTAAAAGTTTTAAGTGACATGTTTATTTTCCATAACAAATGTTACTAAAAAATATTATTATTTTATGTATTTTTGTACAAATATAATTTTTATCTAATATTTGTTATATAGTGTTGTTATAAATCATGTAATGTATATTAAATTAAAATGTAAATTGATAGACACAAAGGTCAATGTGGAGTTTTTCGAGAGAATGAGAAACCACATCAAAATAGTAGACCACAACTACAAATTTGTTTGATTATATCTATTAGTTATGACATTATTTCTAAATATTATCTATTGATCAATTTTTAAATCACCTAGAAAGTATGACATGAGACACATGTAGATGAATTTCTCACAAAATACAACTATTAAAGAACAAGCATTATTTAATACTATTATAAAGGAATCATTTACTTAGTCATTTATTTGGTAGTTTATTTAGTCACTTGTATGTAAGTGACTAATTATCCAGTCACTTAGTCAGTCATCTATTTGGTAGTCTATTTAGTCATTTCTATTTAGCTAATCTTATGAATTTACCTTATGACCAAAATAGTCACTTATTTAGTCACCTATACCTATAAATTTCAAATAAATAGTGGAATGTGATCAATTTTAGTCACATGACTAAAATGTTTAGTAGTCTGACTACAATTTTTAATCACATATTTGTCAAAATGCAGTAGTGTATGAAATCAAGATCTCCATCCTGTTTTGCCTTCACTCCACAAATGCTAGTATCAATGGGATGAGGGAGAAAATACTTACGAACCCTTGCTATATGATGGCTTAATTTTTCTCTTTTATGAACACATTAAAGTCCATTCTATGAGGAAATTTCTTGAGTTGGAAGGCATGACGAAAGTAGAGGAGGATGATTTGGAGGGGTCATAAGGTCTCTCTGAAACTGAGGAGAGTGAAAGGTTGCACTTGGAGGATGAGGAGGTAGTGACTAAAAGCAAGGTAAGGGCCTCGCCCCACTACCCCTGTAAAAAATCTCTAAAGACTCCAAAGAAAATTCCTAGCAAGGAGACTAAGAAAATACTGGAGTTGGCTGAGGACTTTTTTGAGGAGGATGATAATCTAGACAGTAATATTGAGGATGGTGGCTACAACAAGAAAAAGTGAGGGAGGGGGGTGGATAAGAAGAAGAGGATATTGTACGGTAGGACCTCTATGTCCAAAAAATAGGCCAAAGTTGTTATTTAGTTTGATGAGTATGAGGATGTTGGAGATGAAATAGATATTGATGATGAGGAGGAGGGTACCAAAAAGATCACCAAGCCTTCAAGGAAGAAACAAAAAGTGAAGAAAGGTGATGTAAAAGGTTGTAGGGGCTCAAACTCCCAACTAAATCTCATCAAGGACCTATGTGGGGATGATTGTAATGCCTCGCTCGGAGATCCTTGGAACAAGGATGAAATACAAGCCAAGATTTTTTTTCTAAAACAAGTATGAGTGTACATGACAACATCATACATCGATCACATAGATCACAATGGAAGACTTAACCACCATCCTGACAACCAATGAATCTCCAAACACCACTACTTGAACTAACACACACACAATAGGAAATGAGGATCCAAAATGACAACAACACAAAGAATCTAAGATCTATGAAGGTATGGAAAATTAAGTAAACACAAAGGGCACTAGAATCACCAAAAATTGATCCCTGAAAACCAGTAGAGATGCCCCCTATTTTTCATGCGAGGACCACAAACTAACAAATTTTCACACAAAGATGTGCAGCATGCCACGCGAGGAAGTGCCTTCCATGCAAGGATGTGCACCAACTGACGCAAGAAGGTACTTGGCTAAATAGCCAAGACCCCCAAAACTAGTGTTGGGTTTTGCACAAGAAAGTGCCAAATGCCATGCAAAGAAACCCAACACACCATGTGAAATCTTGCATTCTCACATGAGAAAGCACGATTTCGCACGAGATCCCAAGACAAAAAGCCAGAGAACAAAAAGGTAAAAAGCCAAGGAAAGAAATTCCTCCACATTGGGGAGTATCAGATCCACAATACTAAAAGACAGAAACAACATCTAACCATCTAACAAGTAGTGAAGGGAAAATATAGAAGGGAACATCGCAATGTACTTAAATCAACATCGCAATAATAGAAATAACATCATAATGAAATAATACAACTGAACTAAGTACACAATTCCTCCCAACTATAATAGCATCATAAGACCATTGTAGGCCCTAGCCATCCCCCGTGCGTAACATCCCAAGCTACCGATCAAATTGTTGGTACTATCATATAAGGACGTCACTACTAAAACATGCTACACCATAAGCATAAGGAAATCTAACATGCTAGCAGTAAAACATAAGATAATCCCTACAAATACAGATAACATCATCTATCATATGCTAACCATCATAATAATGAAATGTGTCAATAACTAACATCATAAACATGACATACAAGCATTCCAATGAAAGCATAAATCACAAGAAAGCATACTTCGAAACTCGAAGTACCAAGTGAAAACATCTAGCAATAGTTGCACTAGGACAATAGGTCATCTTTGTACACCGGTTTCCAGTAGTTGTATAGATAGCTATGCCTCCCAACCACATGGAACCTGTGGGACCACTCCTGCCATGCTAATGGAGATAATGATCCAACTACAAACACTCACAAAGTAAATTTCCATGGCTAACATACACACTAGAAAATATGATGATTGAAACCAAGAACATAGACAATGCGCTAACTATAGGTCCTGTTCAAACACTCAATGGGCTACTAAGTAGGGGTTGACATCATGGAGAGTCGCTTGGCATTGACAAGCCCAAGCTTAGATTGTGTAGATTCAACTTCCTCAACAGAAAGGCTCTAGCACATATTATTATCTTAAGTTTTATTACCACCCAGTGTGTTATTTAGCTATCACTTATTTAAAACTTCCTTTGCCACCCCTCTTGGCACAATGATCACCAGGTTGTGAGATAGAAACCCCCTCCATATGCTATGCTACCCTACCCATGCTCATCCAACGATGAGTGCCCATAGGCATGCAAATTCCCAACCCAACCCCAATGATCATAACTTATGGAAGTACCACGGAAGATCAAGCCTCACAAGTCACCTGACAAATGTATGTGTGTGTACTAATGTGTGGCACACCACTATCACAAAGATCATAACACAAGGATTGGATGAGAATACAAATAGAAAGTCACTTAATTGAAAATAGACTTGGGAGGACGGATACAACACACATCCCAATGCAACATAAAAGTGAAACAAAGGTCTGACGGACATCCAAATGGATAATCAAGGTCCACAACCAAACTCATGCCAAGAAAACCTGAGAAAATAGGGTGACACACAAAACGAGTTAAAAACCCCCAAAATTGGAAAACTTCAAAATTAAAAACCATTTGGCCTTTGGGTACAAAAACTCCAAAAATCCAATAATATTTGGGTTCGGACATTGTATGTAAAAATGACCAACATAACGATGTGAAACCCCAAATCCCCATCCCAAAAATAGGAAAAATGTTCATACCCAACCAACTGGGCAAAACTAGCAAACAAAATTGGAGGAGAACACTAGTTCTTAGCCTCCAAACAAACAGCTACCAAAAATAGAAGCTAAAAAAAAGTAGTAACAAGAAAACTAGAAAGCCCTACCTATCAACAAAAGGGGCAAAAACTAAAAACAACACAGTAAAATAAATCGTCTGCTAAATCTATCAAAAATCATGGCAAAGCAAGGACTACCTAAGTCAAATCCAATGAGATTGATCTCATGGAAATCTCATGCTCACAACTCTCAAAATGAGTAGAAAACCAATCCTTCAAGAAGAGGATTTTAGAAAAGCTCTCCAAATTTCTAATTTGTAAAATAGAAAAAGTGAGAAATTAAATTCCTCTTTCCAAACTTATTCACTTTTCAAATGAATAGTTGATAAGGGTAAATAGCAAGTTAGACTAGCTAGACTCCAAATTGACCCAAATGAAAACACGTTATTCCTCGTAATGGGAATTCACCTAAGGCAAAGCTGCCAAAAATTAAATTTGAGAAGATTTAAAGCTTGAAAACCCAAAATCACAGAAAATCACTAACAACTTTCAAAATGATGCGAACCATTTAAATGCACAAACACGCTCACTGGTCTAATCGCATAATGTAGATAAGTTTGGATTTAATAATCACCAAAAGGTTTAGTTTAAACAATTAAAATAAGGATACGTCGACCATACAAGGACAACATTGGTAAAATATGAATAGCTGAATCACTAACTCCATGTGCCATTGCCAAGGATATAATTCCTGCACACTAAAATACGCAATCAAGTGCAATTGCACATAATATCACAGCTGAAGCAATAATGCCTTAAATACCTAATTAATCCATTTACATTACTCATGTTTGCATAAAGCATAAAGAGACAAGAATGAAGTAAATCACCATAGCATAAAATCTATACATAACATAATTAGAAAATATGTCCAAATACCAAATAATCATATATCATCGTAGACCTACTGTCATCTCAAAATGGCATCAACATGCAAATATGATAAATTGAACAACATAGTAGTAAAGTATCTATGATGTTGAATCAAAGTATAACGTTTGACCCTCAGGTCATCTCAAAGTACATATAATAAGAGAATCAAGTATCTTTTGAATCAAAATAGACAAGGTACAGATTGCAAACACGAGAGGTGCTACATCCTCCCCTACTAGCATAGGCTTACTCCTGGAAGCCAACAAAAAAGTAGGGGTACAATCCCCTCAAATGTGTAGCATGTTCCCAAATCGTAGAGGTCTCATCGTTTGGGTCCCATTGGACCCTTACCTGCTCGATGTCATGACCTCGCAAGGTTAGCCTCCAATGATGTAGGATGCGAATGGGCTCCAAAGTAAGCTACCTGTCCGCTACTTGCAAAGCATCCCAATCAAGAACATGGGTCACATCTAGAATATACTGCCTCAAAATAGAAACACGAAAAACATTGTGGATGTGCGATAGGCTAGGTGGCAACACTAGTTGATAAGCAACAAGACCAATCCTCTTGAGGATCTCAAATAGTCTGACAAAACATGGCACCAACTTAGAGCCTTCCCATAATGGATGGGGCTCTTCCTTGGATGCACTCGCAAAAACACCTTGTCACTAGCAAAAAAGTGACAATCCAACCAGCAACATCCGCATACTTCTTCTGCATGTCCTAAGTAGTAACCAGATGCTCCCTAATACAAAAAACTTGTTGCTCCATATCCTGAAGCATCTCTGGACCCAAAAGAACTTGATCCTCTAAATGATCCCAACTCAAGGGGGTATGGCATGGTCTATCGTACAAGGCTTGGAAAGGTGACATGCCAAGAGAACTATGATACCTATTATTGTATGCAAACTCAACAAGGTACAAATAGTCCTCCCATTTCACCTACCTGTCCATAACATACATGCAAAGCATATCCTCCAGAACCAGATTCACTCTCTTAGTCTTACCATCGGTCTCTGGTGATAAGCCAAACTACAATTGAGCTGTGCACCCAAAGAATGTTGGAGAGATGTCTACAGTGCAAAAGTGAACACTGGATCTCAATTCGAAATGATCCAATGAGGGATCCCATGCAAATGTATAATATCCTCCAAGAAAACATGCATTATAGAAGGAGTTGTGTAAGTTGCTCTCATGGGTGAAAAATGTGCTACCTTGGACAACTTGTCCACTGTCACCATGATACAATCATGTCTCCATGATGACATAGGCAATCTTGTGATAAAATCTATAGATATTGCATCCCACTTCCACTCCAAAATGGTATATGGTTGTAAAAGACCTACCGAATGCTAATGCTCTTCCTTTACTCTTTGGCACTCAAGACATCTAGCAACAAAATCAGCAACATCACGTCTCATCCCTACCCAAAAGTACAACTGTTTGAGATCAACATGCATCTTCTTAACACCAGGATGTGCGGAATATGGTGAACAATGTGCTTCTGACAAAACTAGGGTACAAAGATCCCTTGACATAGGTACATAGATACGCCCTAAGTGCTACAGTAGTCCATCAGACTCAAGCATATATCCTGAAAACCTCCCCTCAAGGGTACATCTAGATTCGATCTCCACCCTCACCTCCTGATACTAAGTGTCAGTAGGCAAAGCCTCCAAGATACGACCTTGCAAATCCACTCCCAATGACATCACTTATACCTCATGTCACCTCCCATTCAAGGCATCCACGATGGCATTCTCCTTCCCTTTAATGTAATGAACATCAAATTCATATTAGCACAAGAACTCCATCCAGTGATGTTGTCATGCATTCGGGCTTGGCTGAGTAAATATATACTGCAAGCTCCTATGATCACTATGCAACTCAAACCTGTGTCCCAAAACAAAATGTATCCATTGAACAAGAGCATGCACTATGGCTGTGAGTTCCAGATCATGAGTGGGGTAGCTAAGTTCATGGTCCTTGAGTTTCCTGGACTTGTATGCAATCACTCAGCCATCCTACATCAACAACCCACCCACACCTTCCAACGAAGCATCTGTACAAACCATGAAATCACCTACAGGATTAGGCATTGCAAGGACTAGTGCATTGGCCAAACACTCCTTAAGAGCATTAAATGTTGCCTTGCACTGGTCTGACCAAACATACTTCTTCCCTTTCCGCTGAAGAGAAGTGATGGAATGAGCTACTCGTGAGAAATCCTTCACGAAGCAACGATAGTAACCCGCCAATCCCATAAAACTATGAACTTCTAAGACATTAGTGGGTACCAGCCAATCCATGATAGTACGAATCTTCTTCAAATCCACTGTAATTCCATCACTAGTGATGATGTGTCCCAAATACTTCACCTCTGATTGGAAGAGCTCACATTTACTCAAGTTGCCATAAAACTGTGGTCTCTCAAGCACTGCAAGACTTGATGTAAATGGACTTCATGCTCCTTAATAGTCTTCGAACAGATCAATATGTCATCTAGGAATACAATGACACACTGATCGACGTAAGTGTGAAATACACTATTCATCAAACTCATAAACATAGATGGCGCATTGGTTAACCCAAAGGGTACAATCGTGAACTCATAATGCCCATACCATGTACAAAAAGTTGTTTGATGAATATTAGCCTCTTGGATGCAAATTTGATGGTATCTCGACTTAAGATCAATCTCCAAGAACATTCGTGCTCCCTTCATTTGATCAAACAAGTCATCTATCCTTGGTAAAGAATAAGGTTCTTCACCGTCACCTTATTCAACTGTTGGTAGGCGATACACAACCACAAAGAACCATCCTTCTTCACGAAGATGACTAGTGCACCCCATGGGGATACACTAACACAAATATGGCCCTTGGCCAACAATTCTTCCAACTGCAATCTGAGCTTACTCAACTCTTGAGTTGTAATGACCCGTACCAATAGGCCACTAAACAAAACCCTAAATTTAATACACGGCTAAAGTATATGGCTAAAATAAAGAAATAATAGTGCCAATGTATTCATTCAAAGAAAACCAAATATTTTTACAAATGATATGTCAATTTTCAGCATTGAAACATTGTGACCTGGCACATTACAGATAACCCTAACTAGCTGTATGCAATTGAGAATTTATTACAACTACAAACTGAAATGAGAACTTGGATTGATCAGATACTGGAGACTGACTGCTGAAGATGATATGGTGAAAGTGCAACTCCACTCGAAACTCCAAATCAGTAATTAAGCACAAGTGAAAGGACTGAAATATCCTTCCCACAACTGCAATAATTTAGGTGATCTCTCACACCCTTAAAGTTGCGTACCAATTGAGAGTTTCCATTCTCAATGGCCAATTGTGACTACTTGTAGAAACCCTAGGCTCCACAACGCACATAAGAAAAAATCAATAATAAATCTCGATGATAGGCAATGAGCCCTCAATGCCTATATTTTTTTTTTCTTGATAGGTCGGCCTCCTTTTTATTTATTCATCGCTTCTTCCAGCAACCTCTAGAAGATTGATTTATTTAATGATTTTATAAAATATCACTTTATTGAGTTAATTAAATATAAAGTTATCTTGTAATATATTTTTATTGATAACTTTATAAATAATTTAAATCCTCCAAAAAACGAGGACATTACAGGTCCGCCCCTCCTAAAATTGCTTGGCCTCAAGCATCTTAATGTTGGATGCTACAAAATCACTTCTCCCTCCCAAGTAGCATCTTCAACAAGTAAATCTTTCCACTTAACCAGATACTCTCTGATTACTCTCCTGCGAAGCTGCTTCTCTCTACTATCCAAAATGGATTCTGGCACTAAGATTAGTTTCCCCTCATCATCCAAGGGAGGTAATACAATAGAAGGCATCACATTCTGACCCAACGCCTTTTTGAGGCGTGATACATGAAATACATTGTGCACTATACTGTTTGTGGGAAGCTCCAACTCATAAGCCACCTCACCAACTCGTTTGATGATCCTAAATGGTCCATAATAGCGTGGCTTGAGTTTCTCTACACCACTCTTCTTGAGAGTGGATTGCTTATATGGCTGCAACATGAGGTAAACCATATCATTTACCTCAAAACTATGCTCAATCCTCTTCTTGTTTGCATACTACTTTTGCTGGTTCTGAGCTCTAGCAATGTTGTCTCTGAGAGTAGCAACTATATCCTTACTTTCCTGTAATAGTTCACCTGCATGGGGTACTCGACTGTCTCCCAACAACAAATCTAAGAAACTAGGTGCCTCATAACCGTAAAGTGCCATGAAGGGTGTCATTTGTATAGTCATATGATATGTAGTATTGTAACAATACTCACAGAGATATATCCATCTGACCCAAGCTCGCTGTTGATACCCTTCCACCCATTTGTTTACAATCTCTGTTTGACCATCATTCTGTGGGTGATAAATGGTACTAGGTGTAAGCTTAGTGCCATACAACCGAAATATCTCCTACCAAAAGTGACTCATGAAGTGGCTGTCCCTGTCACTCACAATGCTCCGAGGAAAATTGTGTAATCTAAAAATATCTCTGAAGAAAACCTCTGCCACCTGAATTGTTGAGTATGTAGTAGCGATAGGGAAGAAGTGAGCATATTTTGTTAGCCTATCCACCACCACATAGATGCAATCACGCCCTTGGGCCCTAGGCAAGCCCATAATAAAATCCATAGAGATGCACTCCCACTTCTTGTCAGGAATAGGAAGTGGCTGTAGGAGCCCTGCTGGATAAGTGTGCCCTTGTTTATTCTACTGGCAAACATGACACTCTCGCACATACTGCAAAACATCAGCCTTAAGTCCCTTCCAAGTGAATCGTTCCCATACTAACCTGTAAGTCTTGAAATACCCAGGATGGCCTGCTGTAGGTGAATTATGGAATGCTCTCAAAATCAACTGCTTCACTTTCGACCCCAAAACTAAGTAAATCCTGTTCTTGTAAATGATCAAATTATCTATGGGAGTGTATATGGTGTCAATTTTTGTTCCCTCCACTATAGTAGAGGTCCACTTGTCTTTGGCATATTCTACTACAATCAAGTGCTGCCAATCCTCTGATATCTGAATCATAGAAGTGAGGTGTGGCCTACGGGATAAAGCATCTGGAACAATATTTTGTGTCCCCTTAACATATGTGATATCAAAATCATATGCCTGTAACTTACTCACCCACTTTTGCTGACGATCATTCAGGTCCCGCTATCCCAAAAAGTGCCTCAAACTATTATGATCAGTTTTAATACAAAATTTGCTGCCCACAAGATACTGTCTGAATTTGGCCAAGGCATGCATGATGGCCAACATCTCCTTATCATATATGCTTAATGATCTCTCATCCCCTCTGAGTTTCCTACTCTCATAAGCTATAGGATGCTTGTCCTGCATGAGTATAGCACCAACTCCCTCTCTAGAAGCATCACATTGAAGCTCAAATGGCTTCGTGAAATCAGGCAATGCTAATACTGGGCATGTAGTCATTATTTCCTTGAACCGCATAAAACACTCCCATGCCTCCCGAGTCCACACAAATGCCCCTTTCTTCAGCAAATCTGTCATGGGTGCTGCATGTCGTGAGTAGCCACTAACAAACCTGCGATAGAAACCACAGAGACCAAGGAACCCTCTTAACTGTGTAAGGTTCTCTGGTGGTGGCCAATCAACAATAGCACGAATCTTTTCAGGATCCATTTGCACTCCTTCCGCACTAATAATGTGTCCAAGATACAACAATTTTGTCATCGCCAAATCACATTTGGACTCCTTGGCATACACAGACTCGCTCTGTAAAATGCTTAATACTATCTCCAAGTGCTCTAAATGTTCCTGCCATGTCCTGCTATAGATCAAAATATCATCAAAGAACACTAGCACAAATTTTCTCAACTGATGGTGGAAGACCTTGTTCATAGTGGACTAAAAAGTGGCAGGTGCATTAGTCAAACCAAAAGGCATGACTACAAACTCGAAATGCCCGTAATGACATCTAAAAGCAGATTTTTCAATATCCTGCTCTCAAACTTTGATCTGGTGATAGCTTGATCTCAAATCAATTTTTGTGAAATAACAAGCCCCATGCAATTCGGTCTATCAGCTCATCAATGCGTGGGATAGGATACTTGTTCTTTATAGTTCTCTTATTCAACACCCTGTAATCAATACACATTCGTAGAGTACCATCCTTCTTTTTTTACCAAAACAACAAAAGATGCAAAGGGTGACTTACTTGGTTTGATGTGTCCCATTGCTAGCAACTCGTTGATGGTCCTCTCGATCTCATCTTTGAGTCGTTTTGGGTGCTGATATGGTGTGATCATGATAGGCTTAGCACCTTCCTCCAACTTGATAATGTGCTCAATACCTCTGTCTGGTGGCCTACCTGGTGGAATCTCATTGAATACCTTCCCATACTTGATTCTCAATTTTTGAATATCTGGATGATATTCAGTCTTGTGTTGCCCCTCCTCGGTAGGGATCAAAGCGCATATTGCCGCCCACTCTATATTATTATGTTTGGCTAATCTCTCCAACCACCTAAATGAGATAGTCCTGACATCACCATTATGGATAGCCTTCAACACATGAGTCCTGCCATCCACCATGAATCGTATCTCCATATCCTCCAATCTCAGGGTAACCTCCTTCAAAGAATGTAGCCATTGCATCACAAGTACTATGTCTATGTCACCCATGTTGACCACATGATAGTCTACCTTAAACTCATAGTTGTTCAGGTACAAAGGTAGATCTCGCACCATCCTATCACAACGGAGAGTATATCCATTAGCTACCTTAACTCTCAGTCCCTCGAACTCCTCAGTAATGAGTCCACGCCTCTCCACAAAAAGCGCATCAATAAAATTATGTGTGGCACTTGTATCCAACAGAGTAATAATCTCTTGTCCTGCCAAGACTCCCCAAAATCTGAAAGATCCCTCTCTTTGAATACTAGACAGACGTGCCTCTCGTAAATGTATCTCTGGAGCCTCTTTTTTCTCAGTACTATCTACCTCTTGGTCAGCCTCTGCCTCATTAGGATCCTCATCATGGTGCTCTGAGATGTTTGAATCTGAACCTTCGTAATAAGCCCACATCACCCGGTTAGCCTTCCCCTTCGGTTAGCCTTCCCCTTAGGCTTCATAGGACAATCATGACCAAACTCATAGGGACCTTTGCAAAAGAAGCATAGCTTCTTCCTACGTAAGCCATTAAGTGTTTCCTTATCCCAAGGTGTAGCTAGCTTGTCTTTTGAGTCACTAACCTTCTCTTTACCCTTGCTAAATTCCCCTTTGTTATCTCTAAATGGTGAAGAACTCTTTGAACTAAACCGATTTGCTGGAGCTACAAGTTCCATACTTCATGGCTTCCTATAATGTAGGAGGATCAAAGGCCTTTAACCACCCCTTGAGTGGTTCAGTTAATCCCTCTGTGAATAAAATGACTAGCCTCCTTTCTGAAATGTCAGGCACCATCACTGCAAGCTTCTAGAAGTCATTGATAAATTGTTCTAAGCCTCTTGACTATCTCAACTGGGCTAACTCCCAGAAATAAACTTCAAGATTTTTTTTATCAAACTTTTCTATCAATCTATCCACAAACTCCTGATAAGTGGTTACCTAATTGTGTTGCAATGTGATCATGCCATGTGTCCACCAATTATGCGCTGCCCCATCTAAGTGTAAAGTGGCATACTTGAGTGCTTCAAATTTTGTCATCGTCTTCAAAGATAAGAAAGTATCCACCTTATGAATCCAAGCACGAGCAATCATTTTTCCATTGCCGTCAAATGTGGGTAATACCAACTTGTTGATGACCTATTGCAACTCACTATGTTTATCTACTTGCTTCTACCTAGCAACTCTATAGTTCAGGTACCTGTCAAATGTCCATCCATCTTGTACATATTTTGGTAATGAATCCCACTCATTCCTCGCTTGTCAGAGTTCATCTACAATATCTATTACTATAGCATTAGGTGTGCATGCTGGAGTTTCTTCTTTGAATGTAGGACGTGTGGGTTTGTTAGCTATTCCAGACCGTGTCCTATGTTGTGATCCTGCTATGCTTCTATCATCCTGATCATTATTATGATTATTTCTCCTATTTTCCCCAATCAAATGTTGCATCATAACCATCATTGCCTGTGTAATTGCCTCTATTGACTGTAGAAGCCTCTCCTGATGCTATAAAGTCTCATCATCTCGCACACTTCTGGATGGGCTTTGAGAATGTCTCTCAGCCATATTCTTAGTTATGTTGGTTCTTTTGTAAACTAAATTAAATGGTGGCTGGGTAACCCTATCAGGCTGGTAGGAAACTGCTTTGATACCACTGTAATGACCCGTACCAATAGGCCACTAAACAAAACCCTAAATTTAATACACGGCTAAAGTATATGGCTGAAATAAGGAAATAATAGTGCCAATGTATTCATTAAATGAAAACCAAATATTTTTACAAATGATATGTCAATTTTCAGCATTGAAACATTATGACCTGGCACATTATAGATAACCCTAACTGGCTGTATACAATTGAGAATTTATTACAACTACAAACTGAAATGAGAACCTAGATTGATCAGATACTGGAGATTGACTACTGAAGATGATATGGTGAAAGTGCAACTCCACTTGAAACTCCAAATCAGCAATTAAGCACAAGTGAAAGGACTGAAATAAGCTTCCCACAGCTGCAATAATTCAGGTGATCTCTCACACCCTCAAAATTGCGTACCAATTGAGAGTTCTCGTTCTCAACGGCCAATTGTGACTACTTGTAGAAACCCTAGGCTCCACAACGCACATAAGCAAAAATCAATAATAAATCTCGATGATAGGCAATGAGCCCTCAATGCCTATTTATTTATTTATTTATCAATAGGTTAGCCTCCTTTTTATTTATTCATCGCTTCTTCCAGCAACCTCTAGAAGATTGATTTATTTAATGATTTTATAAAATATCACTTTATTGAGTTAATTAAATATAAAGTTATCTTGTAATATATTTTTATTGATAACTTTATAAATAATTTAACTCCTCCAAAAAAAAGGGACATTACATGAGTAGTGATGTAGTAAGGAGCCTGTGAAATCGACCCTGCTCCTGGTACAAGATCAACTCGAAAATCAATGTCACGCTGCAGTGGCATACCTGGAATCTCTTTGAATCATAGCAAGATCCCTTTGAATCAACACAGAGGGCATCCTCCATACACAAGAAAATCAAAACCTCACTACAATGGTCAAGACAATGTGGAAAAACTAGCATAGGGAGAAGAAATTGACCCCCCATATAGTCGCAATTTCAAAGCATTGTCCCATGTTTGTATATCTAAACCGATGACTCGTTATAGGAGAAATACAAACATTTAGAAGATCTTAACATAAAACTAGGCTCCAAAAACAATAGGGCAACTTAGAGACATCCAAAGTCCCAATCACTCCATTCACCTCAACAACGAAGCAAGTTGTCTAAAGCCGAATCCACAACAAGGCAATATTGGTATATGCATGAAAAAGACAGAGAACAAAATGTAAGCATCCACACTCATGTAAATACTCTATATTAGTGGTTACAAAGCAATCACTACTCACATGATAGTCACATCCCTCGACATAAGCACCATACATGCACAAATCTGCCATGAACAAAGGGGCTTTAAAGCCCTTAACACACAAAGACACAAAAACTTCAAAAAATGAAAAATCCCTCATAGTAATGACAAGGATTTGAAAAGAGGTTTGTGTAGTCCAAAAACCATCTAACAATCAAGCTGCAACTAAATTGACACCACTCCAAAAGGAAGAAAAACACTAAACAAAAGTCCAAGTCTGCCTAACACAAGCATATTGACCTCTAGACAAAGCCACTCTAAAGCCACCACAACACAAATAATTCAAGAGCCATCTGAAGCGACATTGATCTCATACACCTCTATAATAGATAAGAGTCGTAGCATCCATAGAGCCAAAAAACACCAATTCAATGTAACCAACCATCACCCTCACACAAGTACAATAAGCACAAGACACACCTCCTCATAGTCACTAGGATTGTCTATCTTCCTCAACACCATCCACCATAGTCAGATTTGAAGGGAAAAAAAAACCTACTCCTCTTCCCACTCGTAATTCTCTTTATAGTTAATGACCCTCCATGATCTTAAGTGTTATAGTTATTACTCATATATATGTTTTGCTACATCATTTTGTGCCTCGTGACGAAAAGATAAACCAACAAACGATATAATAATATAACATAATATAATTTCCCTAACAGTATTAAAACCAAGGATAATAATTTATTTAGTTTCCCCAATTGTGAGTGGCGACAAGCTGTAAGGAGGTTAGGTAACCCTGACAGAGAAATGAAGCATGTTTAACACGCATGTGCAACGTACGAGTGGCGGCAACTTTATTACAGTTGCCCTATATTTATCCGTCCTATCAGGCACGTGGGAAACAGGCAGAGCCCGGACAAGGTCACCGGTACTTCCGGTCAACTCAGACCACAATGAACAAGACCAATTCTGCTCTCCGCAATTCCTCCTCCTGTGTACTTTTCTTCAGGTTTTCCATTTTCTGTGAACGTCATTTGACATACATATATTTCAGTTGATAGCGCTTGGCCTCGTCTCTTTTCCGCAATGGACCGAGAGAAGATCGTCGAAAGAGATTTCATGGGATTATGCAACAGCGAAGAAACTACAGAGAAAAAAGAAATAAATGCAGGGACTGTGAGTATTTAGATTTCGAGTATATGCTCATCAGCTACATATTCATGATGTAAATGTGTTTCTTTTTGCTGTGGTTTATCGAAAATTTTCCCTTTTCCAGTTATGTTTAGCCTCTTTTGCTTTTATCTTTGTCGAGTGGTTTGTATTGTGGCTATATCAAGGCGGAGCAAAGATTATTCCAGAATTTTCTTTCTAGGTGTTTTTAGAGTAAACATTCTGGTGGTTTTGTTTCTTTGGGAAATGTAATTGTAGCAAAATGAGCTGCTAATCGGGATGCAAGCGGAATCGTAGGGTGTGTAGGTGATTTTTCATGACCTTTGAAGGCTATTATTTGCACTGATTTGTCTGCAGCTGAAGTTTTTTTTTTTTTTGTGTTCTGTAAACACCGACTTTGACCGAGTCTGACGCCCAATTTCTAACATGGTCAACTCATGTTTAGTGAATTTAAGAGATGAGTATGGGTGAAACTGATGATTTATAGTTATTTTTAAAATTCACAATTAGTATAAATGTTGAAGTTACATTCTCTCATAGAAAATATTTTTGCAGCTCTTTGATGAACAATTTTTTTATTTAACACCGGATTTGGTAAAATGCTTGATTGACAAAAATACAGACAACTGGGAAGAAATTTAGATGATCTTTTTTCCAGCATATTTTGCAATTGTCAAGGAGCAGATTCATTATATAATACAAATGTTGGAGAGAACTTTGAGTTTCAATTTTTTACATTTGATGTTCAGATCATACTGTGTGATTCTTAAAAGGTACAAGGGTGTAACTTTCAGTTGCTAGAAAATATACGAAGGTCAGAATGCTATGGAGGCTGGATTGGATAAGGAAGTACAAGAAGAGGCTTAAACTTGTAGTGAATAAAATCCCGTGATGATTTGGAAGGTTGATTTTTGTGGGTTATATTCTTTAACCGGAAATTCTTAAAAATTATTTTCCAAGTACCTTTAGTCAAGTGTTCAAGTGATGTCCACATAAAACTGATTTATATGCTAAAGTACGGATGTATTAACAGGAAATTCCTCTTTTGGTGTGGTTTCAGAGGCAACCCATGAAGAGGGATTCCTTAAAAAAATAATATTAAAAATTTCCGAGCTTAGTAGGTCCATGGAGGTGGGCTTTCTAAATTTTTAGGAGGCCCTTCTGAAAATATTGGGGAGCATTTCACAAACCGGATGGTTTGGTCCTTTCCAGGCTCAAGAAAGAGGCGCTGCTTCTGTCATATTTTATTTAGTAACGGGGATTTTTTTTTTAATAATTAATGTTACAATTTTTAAATGCACGACTTCTGGCAAAAAATATCCTCCCAAACTGGTGGTGGGAACTTCTATCCTGTAGGCACCCAGCTGAGAACTAGTTTATCAAAGAGCTGATTCTTGTCTATCTCATAAGACCTTTGCTCCTGAGGTCTCCGGCCATGAGACGACCTCCGTGTCAGACCAAGTGGACACATCATTTTTGTGGTTGGTTATATTTCAGCTGTAATGGTGCATTTTTTGATTTTCAATAAACACTATTTCCTTTATTTTGTCAGAATCCTTTTTCCAGCATTTATTGGACTACAAATATAGAGTATATTGGACTACAAATCTTCAGCCACATTGGAATTTCTTAAGGCAGCTGCTATATAATTTCAGCTCTCCCTATTTGGAGACAGAGATGCTCCTGTTTTTCCTGAGATATTCCAAAATAGACTTTATTTGACTTTTGAAATATTCATGGGACCACTGATTGCTTAGGATGAGAAGCTATAATTTCCTGCATGGGACCATGTTGGGAAACACATCTCATCTTTCCTTGGATTTGAAAGAATTATTCCCAAATTTAGTAAGTAAAACTAAAACATGTACGACACTACTGAAAATTTTCTGGAGAAGATGTGAATCATATCAAGGTTTATGTAGATTAAGGCCATGTAGTTTGCCTTTTGATGAATGTAAAAAGTTACTAACTAGTCACAGATTTGTACATGAGAAGGGGTAGTAATTCCATTGTTCTAAAAGGAAACAGCTCTGGACTGTAAGATACCTTCCCCTTGTTTCTTTATGTTGAAGAGGCAAATCAAGCTTTTTCTAAATACAGGGGTTATGTTGCCCAGAATAGAGAAGGCTGGCAGATCTTCTCTTAGAGTGCAAGAAAAATATTATTGTATACATTTCTAATTTCATCCTATATTATACAGAAATTGCAGTTATTTTTCCTCAAATTTTATGCTAAATCTGCAGCTTTGTTTTCCTGCTATATAATCTTTAATTTTTTTAATCAATTATAATCATGTAGTTGTTTATAATTAAGTTTCTGTTCATTGTTGTTGGAAATCTTTAGCTGACTTGGTGCTCTTTATACATTTATTGAGGCTCATATCAAGAAAATCTTTTTGGTCCTATATCTGATTCACTTTTGATAATGTGAAATATTTAAGTGTAAAATGGATTTATTTAACGTGTCTAAACTTAGATTTGGAAATAGTATTCAACTAAAAGGAAAAGTGAGATTTTGCATCTTAATTTGTTTGTACAGTCAAATTGTTGTCTGTGTTATTATGATTTCATGCTTTAACTGAAGAGATTTTTTTCCTTCTTTTGTGCATTTTAATAATATTTTATATTCTTGGGTCTGCATACCCTGCTCTTGTCTCTTGAAATTTGCAGGGTCTATCTAGATTTCTCCAAAATGAGCCTCATATTGCATAGTTCTCCTTAACCTATATGCCATAGTCCCAGTGAATCAAAACAAAAATAAATTTTATATGAAAACCATGGATAAGAGTGACAAGGGTTGGATCCAATAAGATGTAACATTCTATACTAGAGGACCCACTCAGGTAGGGGAGCCACTTTGCAAGTCGCAGTTGAGTAAATGACTAAGTAGCTGATCTTGGTTCTGGTTCAGATTTGGATTTGGATCCAAGGATTTGGCAAATCTTTTTATGGGCCAAGTCCAGATTCTGTGTATGTATGTATATTCATAGATTCCATACATGTAACATGTCAATGCTTATTAATCATTAGTTCAAAATTTCAAAGTTGAAATGTGTGTGTGTGTGTGTGTGTGTGTATTCATAGATTCCATACATGACGTCACTACTCATTCATCAGTAGTTCAAAACTTCAATAACCAAACATATACGGATAATAATAAGAAATTAAAAGCTTGATTCTCATAAAATGATAAATCCATAATTGTCAACATATGATTGTATCATATTCATACTTTTCAAAAGTCTCAAAATGTCAGTACATGTTGAAAATTTAAATCACAAGCCATGTTTCAATGTCTCATATTCAAAAATGTCCATCAAATGACTTTAGACTACCTTTTGTTGGTCAAATTAGGGTTTAGATGGGTCATTTCATGGTTGAGTTTTACTTTAATTTTAAAAAAGTATAATGAAGTCAAAGTGGGACCCTTTTCCTTACCCAGGTGTCTGGATTTCTGCAGATCCTCACGGATCTTTACAGGATTTTGGAACAGAATCTGAATTCTCTGTGGATTAGGGGATCCACAGAGAATCTGGATTCCATTCCAGATTCTTGCTGGGATCCAAGAGGAATCCAATCAGGATCCGGATCATACGGGAATCAAGATCCAACGCTTTTCAGAGGGATCCGGTATCTCAGGTGATTAATCTCTTTCTAGATAAATTATCACAACATTTAAACTTGGGTGCCACCACATGCCACCATATGTAAACATGAGGCTTGAGCTTGTGTCTTTCAAGGGAGTTGATCATCACAATAAATAGTTTTTATGGCCTTGGTGGCGAACTGCGGTGGCTGTTGTATGGATCAAAACTATTATGCTAGAGCCCAGAGATTAACCTGCGTGAATCGTCCCCTATTAGAGGCTCTAAGTTGCTGCAAAATGAAATTGCTTTGACGTTATAATTAAGTTTTAAACTATCTATCCATACTGGCCAAGTTAAAACTTCAGTAAGCATTAAAGTTGAGTTCGTCAGCAATATTTTTCTACTTTTGGTTCAGAAGAAAAATAATGCCATGGAAGAGAGTAGGAAAAATGAGTTAAAATAAGTTTCTGAAGTTTCCATACAAGCTTTTTTCCTCTTGAAAAGTAAAAACAGCTACTCATGACTAAGAATGTATAACTATCTCAAAGTAATAAGAGAAAGTAATTTTCCATTTTGTTCCTCTTCATGCGAAGTATTTAGGAACATAATTATTTGTTGATGGATAAAAGAGGGTTAATTAATGGGGATCTTATCCAAATGCAGAATTTGCAGTAAGAGGCCGCTGTAGCAGATTAGTGAAAGCCACATCTCTTCATGGCCATTTGCACATTAGAGATTCTTTACTGTATGACAAGAGCTAGAATCCAGGGTCGTCACAATTCTAAAAATCGAAGCTCTTGGTCCTGTTATGACTTGATTATGGATGTGGGCACGTTAGGGACAGCCATACCAAAGATTTTTAAGATATAACAATTCTTCAAATATAAACAAAATTAACTACAATACGTATGGAAAATGTACAATTAACTAAATGACTCGTATAATTGATGATTTATTGTTAAATATCATATGATCATTTAAAATAATTTTCAATGTTAATGGGCTTTCAACAAAGAAGAGATCAGGTGGAGTGGGAAAAGGCTGAAGGGTGAGTCAAAATAAATTCAATCGAGCCTTAAAAGGAAATTTGGTGCAATTGAGTGTAGATGTGTGGCAATAGACCCTTCTAGCAACATTAGTTGAAATGGAAAAAATGGTAGAGGTGGAACAACTACACTTAGGAAGGATTTTCATAGATAATAGGCGACAAAATATGCATTTTAATCATATGGAAGAAATTGACAAGTTTTTTTAACATCAAAATTTCACCCATTTATAGGGAAGGCAACACATTGGTTGATTCTCTGCCCGAAGTGGCAATAGGAAGAATCCCATAGCTTTGATGAAGTGGTGTTGACTCAGTAGCTTGGCATGATAGTGGATGTGACCCACTATGATGATGAGGTGTGTTGACTTTGAACCTTGATGGGCTACTTCCAAGATGACATTTAAAGGGACTTAAGTGGAGGGTGATCTAAGGATGATACAATGTGGTGGTTATGTCACTTGAGGACGACAAAGTTTACGAGAGGACATGCAACTAATGAAGGAATGATGGCCGAGGGATTTGCCTATATCCAAAGTACAATGAGCAAATCGTCACTCTTGCTGCGATGGTTTTAAGAAAAGTTTGGAACGTTGTTATTCTGTTGTTTCCATGGCGGTGTTTGGAAAGTGGAAGCCAACTATTGTCTCATGGCAACCAAGCAATAGATGGCCTTTTGGGACAAAAATTCTCGAGAATTGTTGAAGAACATATCTAGTATCTACTATAGATGATCCGTTCTTTCTCATCGCGGTGTGGGGATTGTTTGGCATTGACCATCGATCACCAATTACAAATTTTTTACCAACTTGAACTTGTTGTCCATGTTCTATGCGCAGTGGTTGGAGTTTGCTGAAACTAATGATTGAGAAGGGTGGTTACTAGGTGTATGAGAGAGGAGTGGATGCAAGGTCTTGATGCCCTCCTTCAATATGCAAAATTGGGAAGAGGTTTCAATTTTGAGAGAGGAGATTGGGTACATGTCCTTGGGTACCCTCCAACTTCTTTGGTGGGATGTTGTGAATAGAGAAGTGAGGAAATTTGATGCTTGAAAGATGTGGATGGTGATATATGGTGACACCATTGGTGAAAAGGTATTTCAATCAAGGCAAAACAAAAGTGAATTTGAGCACACAAATGAAAGAGTCGAGTGTGCCTAAATCAATTCGGCCTAAATATTTGCCAAGAGGGTCGAAGAAGTGCCTGAGGACAAGGACAAGGTTAAGGGCGATGAAATACCTCGAGTGGTGGACAAGGTGGCAAGAGCGAAACTAGGCGACGCATTACGGGTGGTCAGCGAGGTTGTGGAAGTGGAGTTTGACGCCAAAGGAACAACAATGCTAGACACAAGCAAATAAGTGGTGGATCGCAGAGTGCTGTCCAAGTTGATTTGGATATGACTATTCCCTGGGTGTAATTGCTCCAAATTGCTGTCATGTTGAAATTTTGCTTCGAAACTGTAACTTTTGTTAAATAGTGCCCTAATTTCTATAGGATTCGAGCTTTGAAATTTGTATATGAATATGGCAGTAGCTGGATATGGGTGGTATCACCAAATCTTGTAAGTTTGTTACTGTTCATGATTGGCTATTAGATTTTCCTTAGGATGGGGGGAAGCTGGGATTGCAGTAATTTTTAGAAGTTGTAAGATTTTTGACTCGAGTTTCATGGTAGATTGGGATACTTGAAGTTCAAAATTGTTGATGCTATGAAAAATCATATTTTATTATTAATAAAATATATAATTTCAGTGTATATTTTATTTCGTTGTTTTTCTCATTTTGACACATCGTCATATGTAAACTTTTACTGCTGTTATACATTTGAAAGTTTGAGAGTACGAGTAAGAATAATGAACTTTTTAGTATTGAGTTTTTGAAGATCATATGACATGTCTAATGTTTGAATGAGGGACAAATTGATAGGCAGGTTAGGCTTTTATGTTTTTATAAAATTCTAATGCATAAGTTAATTCTTTTTTGGAAAACTACAACATTTTTTTGTTGAGTCCTTACCAAGTTTTTACCTAGTCCAAATCTTGGGTTGTCGAGTTCAAGTCTAAGTCCTTGAAATTTGACTTATATGGAATGACAAGAGTACCAAAATCACCAGAGAAGGCATCCAAAGAATACTCATTTTAAACCATCGGATCGCCTCAATGGGATTCCTGCAGCTTGCGCTCCTAAACAAGAAAGATAAACATTGCATTAAATGCAATAAATGATGGATTACCAAGAGAAACATGTTGCCTCTTCCAAGTGCCCACTTTGAAAAGCCCAAAGGTCACTCTTTGGCCTTCTCACATTTCATTAATTATCTATTCTAGTGAAATTCAATATTAAATAGACGTGTTCACAACCCATTGGTATTGCTACTAGTGAAACCCAACAACCCCTTTGAATGTATTACACTCAATAGTGAGAAATAATATTATAAAATATTTTTCCACTATACACTATGTGCCTTGGAATACCTATGTGCCTTGGAACACTTTCAATTGATGTTGGAACTATTGCACTTGGTTTAGGTCGATGTCACCTTAATCCTAACACCTTATCCAGTGCTCCACGGGGACATGTCCCCACCCTTTTTTTTACTCATAACCATATCGGGGATAGAACAGGGACAAGAATTTCTTGTCCCCAAGTTCATTTTCTTTTTCTTGAAAAAGGGGACGTTTCTAAATCGACACTTTGAGAGCAGCAAGGTAGGGAGGGTGGCGACTAGAAGTCTCGTACTAGTGTCGAAGACTTCTAGCCATCCCTAATGGCTCAAGCCATTTTTGGATCGTGAATATTAAAAAAAAGACATTTTTAAATTTGAAAAACAAGGCTGGCTTGTCCCCAAAGCCACCCTTGTCTTGGGGACTTCAAGTCGCCCCCTATGGCTCAAGCCATTTTTGGACTGCCAATATTAAAAAATAAGACACACCCAAACCACAATTAAACAAATACGAAAACCTAATCCAAGCATAAAATAACCAAAAAAAAAAAAAAAAAAATCATTTTCACATTTGTAGAGGAGAAGAGCAGCAAGAGGAGGAGCAATTGGTCAAGGAGTGAACAGTAGTTGAAAGAGGAGGTTATGGCATCAAATTTACTTGATTTAGACATACATCTACTGATTATGGACAGCTATATATTATTGCGAGCTCCTATGTATATTGTTTAGAAGTCTAGTTATTGTATTTACATTTTAATATAAGTATGAACTTTTGACTATGGAGATGGACTTCTATGTTATTGTTTAGTATTTACTGTTAAATATTTTAGTTATAATAGAATGTCCATTGTTGACATTTCAATATTTTATGTCATTTCGTGCATGAAACTTGGAGCGTTTGGGCATTTTTGCTATATGTATGACATATTTTTACAGTGAAAGTATTTGAATTTGGTTAATTTGGTATATATTGAGCTTCTAAATCTATGGTGAATGGTTTATGGATGTTATGATATGAATATTTGAATTCTCTCTCTAGACATAAAAAATTTCCCTTTTTTTAAATAGTCGTCCTCTATTGTTCCGTCCCCTAAATTTTGGCTTTGATCCGTACTTGTGCTAGAAACACGTCCCCTCCCCTAAAATGTTCCCGTCCTGGAAGCTTTGTGGAACAATGCCTTGTACAAGTCAAATAGTGTTTTTTCTTGTTATTTTAGCTCTAGTCAACCGCATATTAGCATGTGGGGGAAATCCACAGGGCTGTATGTTAATATTTGAGAAACCTCAAATCTTCCTAGACTTTGAGAGATGCAATGAAACTTCATCTAAAGTCTCTAGAGGTTCTCGTATGTGTCTTCAACTCCAGAAAACATTTTCAAAATGGTAGACAAGTACTAAGAGGCAAAGAACAAGTCTCCAAATACCTATAGACTATGTGTAATGAAAGCAACAAAGCTCATCATGAACCATAGTCTTCTTCATATCTAATCGCATGCAAGTGATTCAAAGCTTCATCATTCAAATTCCAATAGCGCAAGTGGACCGAGAAATGGAAATTACATATAAATTGCATAAGCATATTTGCAAAGAAAGATATATGATAACCCTTTTTAAAATCATTTGATTTTGATACATTAAAAATACATTCCATTCACATAAACAAAATATATAGTACTAAAATTTGCAGCCCTCTTTAAATGTAGATGTAAGAGCCCTTTTACACTCACTTTGCTTTTTTTAATTATGTCAATTTGCTTAGCTGGCTCCGAAACTCTGTTACATTCACTTTACATTGTTTTATTATATCAGTTTGCTTAGCTGGCTCCGAAACTCTGTTACATTCACTTTACATTCTTTTGTTATATCAATTTGTTTAGTTGACTCCAACTATTACTTTACCTCTAATCCAATTCAAACCTACCAAAAGACTTTGACTCACTTTTTCATGGTCCCTAAATATATCTAACACTTCCAAAATGACTTGTGCATGACGTAAATCCTTTTCCATATTTAAATTAATGACTAGTTCAAAAAATAACTAATAAGCTCATTTTTGCAAAAATAAAATACTTGATTATGGTCCAAGTTACTTAAAAAGGCAAAAAAATACCAACAACTTGATACATGTTGACAAAATCATACACCTTTATTTATATTAGCATAATATTGAGATCACCAAACACATTTAATAACCAAACACCATAGATAACGACATGACATGTGAACTATTAGCAAATCTTACCATTGGGCAATAGAACTATGAACCTATCAATGGATTCAATGATGCAAAAAAGATATCACGGTAATAAGCAAACTAGCTACAAGTATTCAGTGTATTAGCATTCCAATATGCACTTACTTTTAAGGAAGACAAAAGGAAGGGGAAATGAAGCATTGGGATGTAGATCTAACTCTTCTCAGCTTGGTTGCTTCATTGCACATCATCCATTTGTCAAGATCACTAAACGACATGAAACTCCTAAACAAGACCTAAATAGAAAAGCTAGGGGTGTGGCACTGATGCTACTTATGGGTTTAATGAACAGAAGATGATGTTGATGCTCTTCGTGAAGAGATACACAGCAACATTTTTTTGGTCAGTAAATCTTAGATACCATTCAAAACCAAGGAGAGGTGGATGCTTGTGTTGTTTGGCATGATCACTCTGCCAAAATTCACATGCTTGATGAACATCTTTGACCCTTTGCCAACTCCTTAACTGTTGTTACTTGGATGAACATCTTGCACAGTGATTTTTGATCTGCCTCAATTTCTATGTTCTCATCAAGCATTTAATTAGGCATTCAAGCTATTTTTGATCCACTCTTCTTGAGCCATTATCTGCCAAACACTCTTTTGATTTGGATCATGACCATTCACACACAGTGGTTCAAGATTGGATTTCTGAGACACTGCTAGCTGCACCATCCATGGCACACACCATTTATTTATGGCAGTCAAGGCTGGGCAGTATGCAAAACAAACTAATGGAATGGAAGATTAATTTGTAGCTTTGTGGTTAGTTTCTGTGATTTGCTGAAGATGTGATGAGGTCCATCACTTCTCAAGAAAGGGTGAATGATTTGTGCATAGCTTTGCACTGCACACCTCAACTTACTTTACTTTGTCCAGCTGACTCTTCCATTTCAACTGTGGATCTCCTGTATTGCTTCGTGCAATTGCAAGAGCATTTTAGGCAGCTTATGATTAATGTAACTTTTAGCACAATTTGCACAACCTTTGGTGACCATTTGTACAGATTTTTAATCGCTTTCACATATTTTGCAAACGACTCTTGCATTTCAACTGTGGATCTCCTGTATTGCTTCGCGCAATTGCAAAAGCATTTTCGGCAGCTTATGATTAATGTAACTTTTAGCACAATTTGCACAACCTTTGGTGACCATTTGTACAGATTTTTAATCGCTTTCACATATTTTGCAAACAATCTCACCTGTAGATTGTGCATATGGATGATCAACCAGCAGAAGCTCAATTTTCAGTAACTGGAACATCAATTGACAACAGTTATGGGATGGGAACTGTTCTTTTATCCTTTATGTAATCTGTCTTAAATTTATTGTGCATAGAAAAGGTTTGTCATTTGACTCTCATTGAACCATACAAATATATGGAAATTCAGTCAAACCAGTTTGATGTATTCAACCTTCCCTGTTCATGGGAATCTTCATTATCAATCTTATTGTTTGCATCTGGTATCGTGGCCTTTTCATTCTTTCATTGAGTAGAAGTAACCTACTGCTAAAGTCTGCCATGTGGATTGTGTTCTGGTTTTTTTCTGCATTTTTTTTTCCTTCACATATTCTACAGTCTCGGATTTCAGTAATTAAAGATAGTGTTGTCCCCATACCACGTGAGACCCAGATCACTCATTGCTAATCTATATGAAGCACAAAGTAGACCCACGGCTATCAACAGGATGTTTGTGTTAGGTGTTAGGGTTCCACCTGTGCTCAGAGTTGACCAAGGAGAGTGGCAAAGATACCTACCGCTACTGGGAGTAACTTGTAAAGACAAGTCCTCTAGAGTGATCCATGCTTAGTTCTGTGGAGACTGCTTGACCAAGTTTCATCCATACTTGCTTTGAGGTCCTGAAATGTAGATTGCTAAACTTCATCCTCCTTGCAGATGGTTGAGATGAGCTAGCTGGAAATGCTATCACCCATTTGGTTCAGAGCATCCTGTTTAATATAATTGGCAGTCAGTTATCTGTTGGAGGGGATGATTTTGCAGTAGGATCCTCAAAACCTTACATTATTTGGGGCTCCATTCAAACACTTACGCAAAAATGGAGCCATAATGGAGTGTAGAGTACAATCACTTGCAACTTCAAGGATTTGATCCTTGTTAGAGGGTATGCTGATAAATATCCATCTGTATGAGTCAATCATCTTGATGTTGATCTATGTTTCTAATAATCTTGAACAAAAATAATTTACAAGTTTATATGGCCACTTTAACAGCTATGGTAAAGGAGGATTGAATTCTAAACACTCCTAATATGTGTATAAATAATATCATAGTCTGTAATAATTATGCATAGCTAATTGTAATGTTCCAGATCTGCTTTTTGAGTTTCAATGTATTGTGTGCGCTGTAATCTTGTTTTTTGCTTTTGGATAATTCTAATCCCAATCCTAGATAGGAAGGAATTTGGACAGCTACCACAAGGGGAATTATTGTGTGATTTCAGTCTGTGTCATGAATTTGCTATTTTGATGTGTTAACAAAATTCATATTTTGTGATATGAAGCGCACTTAAAGTGATTTGATTATTTTAGTTTGTCATTTGTAGTTCTCGATCATAACCAGAATTGCCTAGGAACAATGAATAGAAAAGGAATCTGAATAATAGATCCCTAGGAGTAGTAGATAATAAATTTATGTACGACATCTCAATTCTCTTCTTGTAGAATATGCTGCTAAAACACAACTCAAAAACGCTGCTACAAAAGCTTCCACAATGGGACAAGTAAGATCAGAATTCCTCAGCAAAGATGTGTGATATACGCAGACCTCAAAAACTGTAAGATCAGAATTTCTCAGCAAAGATGGGTGATATGCACAACACTTGCGGCTAATGGAAAATCATTGGCGGAAGGACTCCAAAAGGTTATGCAGTTCATGTGAGAATTGAAGTGGGAATCAGAGATGGAAGGAGGGGGATGTAGTTGGACTTTTGGTTCACGTTGGTCTTTTACATTTAAACTATATTACCAAGATACTGGTATAATACTATAAAGGTTCACTTTTGCCCTGGGACATTGGGTTTAATATAGCTTAGATACATCCATACAAAAAATAGTTCTTTATCGACAGCATCTATAAGATTAAATAGAACCAAATGTTGGACCACAACAGAAAATAATACATTTTGTATAAAATCATTGTTGGCTCATTAACAACCCTCAGACATTACATCCTTGACATTCAGCCCCTATGAATTACTCTTCCTCTCAACTATATAGTAACAAGACTAGCAACAGCGTAAAGAACAAATGATCTAATAATATATCAACAGAACCAGGCCTCTCGGTTAATAGGAAAAGCTCTATTCATAGCATTTTTCAACTATGAAAGCAATCTCCTAAGCTGCCACATTATCACATACATATTACATGTACTATTCACTTGAACAAGTGTTCCATGCATTCTTCTATGTCTCTTGTTCTATGTTTTACAACTTGCTTAGCCACGCGTCTTCTTGGTAGTTGATGTTCTTCTATCTTTGATTTTGTGGCACACCTCTACTTTGAATCTACTTTGAATCCTGTTCATTAAGTGTTGTCTCCTAGGTAATGCCATTGAGGAGTTTTTAGGGCTATTCTTGGTCAAACTTGCTTTTGGTAGGACCTTTGGGCACTTGGGCAATAGGGTCTTTATCACAATTGTGGTTCATTCTTAAGGGCACCTTAACTTCCACGTCATTTCCTTTGTCCTACCCTTGTCTTGTGAATTGAAAAGTTGTGTTGAAGCCCATCTGGTGTTTGAAAATTATCCTTGGTGGCTTCTTTCCATAGTGATTTCTAATATGATTGCCAATTTGATTTGCTCTAAGAGGACTTACAGGTCACCAATGTGGATACAACAATGCATCTATCCTTGTCCTTTTCAATATAGATAGTAGTGGATTATTGGTTGATTTTTGCTTGTAATTATTTTATCTAGTTAGACGATGTGTGTAAGGAAATGCAAGGGCCTAAGAGTTTGTGTTGCGATCTCAGCATGACTTCTCAACACCTTTCCATGCTATTCCACTTGCTTTTGTACTTAGTGAACTTTTTTGACAGTATTTTCATTGGGTGTTGGTTATGGAAGAGTGATTGCCAAAATATTAAATATGATTGTAAGTATGCAAGCTTTTCATGTTTTAGTTGGATATGAGTGATGCAAGAGTATTGTGGGGTAGTTGGCAATCTTGTATGTTGGAGTGGTTTTGACCTTGGAGTTGTAGAACTCGGTTGAAAGGAGATGATGCTCGGTCACTATGTTAGCATGAATGCTGATGATATTCCTTTGGGGGAGTATCCTAAGCATTGGTAGATGGATAGCATGATTGACATGTATTCATGATTGTGTTTGTCATTGATGTCAACATAGTATTGTTTTTGTGAAGATTGGCAGAGTAGCAAACAAAGAACAAGGTTGTAGGCATTGTGTGTTGATGATAAGGTCAAGCATAATTGAGGATGTGTTCTACGTTGTGTCCTAATGAAGTGGACAAGTGCGCATATATAGTGTTGAAGACATGTGAGAGTTAGTCATGAATTACAGAGGACGGTGTCCAGACAGAGTACCTGAGAAGTGGTTTTTGTTGTTTGGATTGTATCTCTTGATAGGGATAGAATCATGATGGGCGCAGTTAAACAGTGACAGAAGACACCCTGATGATGACGTCTGTGAGTGCGCAAGGTTATGTTAGGAACCTGTGTGTTCCTTCTGTTTATTTTGTTAGAGTAGAGTTGTTGGACGCATATGCTTTGTAAGTCGTCCCGTGAGTTTATTTTATTATCCCACATGCATAGGTAGTATTACTTTTCTAGATCGTACCCAGTATATAAGAATAGGTTGAGGCCCTTGATGAGCACGGACGAATTTATTGTATTGAGCTTGCTCAAAGGAGGTTACCCCCTCGAAGTGGCCTGCGATCAGTAGATTTATTCTGAGTTCTGCTATCACTTTGTATTCTGTTATTTCGAGCATTCTCACGATATTGCTATAAGGAGGTTCTTCTCATCTGGTATCAGAGCACTCTCTTGGGCTCGCTGGGTGGAAATTACATCAAATTTTTTTCTGTCGTGGCCTTCAGGTTCCTCTCACTTCTAATATCTCTTGTTATTGCAATAACTCTTTTCAGTTGTTCTGTCTGTGAGTGAATTTTTCTAAGTCAACTGTTCAGAAAAAAAAAAAAAAAAAAAAAAAAAAAAAAAAAAAAAAAAAAAAAAAAAAAAAAGAAGAGTAAAAATTTTTCTGTTTTTTAGTCATAGCTTCCTTGTTTGCTTTCTGTTTCTGCTCATACTTCCGCAGAACGTCTGCAATATCATTTCGCATACTTCCTTCCTTGGCGACCCAACCCCAAATTTTACATATCAAAGCCCTAAATCCCTCATTTATCTAATTTTAGGGTTTGCCCTATCTTTTTCACCTCTCATCCAATCGCCACCAAACTGAGCCACAAGATTCAATTCCTCATTTTGCTCCCTTATCCCCCTTGGACTGTTCGCCTCATTTCGCCTCCCTACCCTTGAAACCCTCATTTTTCTTTTTCCCTTGTCCCCAGATAGTCTCCCACCACCCGTCAAATACCCATTTCCTATATGAGTTTTACCCAAATCCAAGTTTGCCGTAACTAAAAAAGTTTTTGTTTCTCATCTTCTACCCATTTCAAAAAAAAAAAAAAAAAAAAAAAAAAAAAAAAAAAAAAAACCTTGTTTTATGGTTGTTACGCGTACAGGAGCAAAAATCATGGAAGAGGAAATTGCATCCCTCAAAACCAGACTTCAAGATCTGGATGACAAAATTCTGGGTCTTAACTTTCAGCAGTCAGCCATGAGCCGAAACCATTCAGGAGATACTGGGTCCTCTTCTGGCAATTTCCGTGGACCAAAGCTTGATTTTCCACGCTTCGATGGTTTTGATCCGACTGGATGGATCTATAGGGCAGAGCAGTATTTCAGCTTGCATAATACTTTGGATAACCACAAAGTCTCCCTTGCATCTTTTCATTTGGAACATGAAGCTCTTCAATGGTTCCGTTGGTACATCAAGGCTAATGTAGGCCCAACGTGGAGCGAATTGTGCACCCTCATTTTGGAGCGCTTTGGCCCTAGTTCCTTTGATGATTTCACAGGAGCACTCACTAAACTGCGTCAAACAGGCACTGTAAGAGAATACCAGACAGAGTTTGAAAAATTAGCTAATCACACAGAGGGCTTGTCTGATGAATTCTTCCGTAGTTGTTTTGTCAGTGGTCTGAAGGATGCACTTCGCTCAGAAGTCAAAATGTTTCGACCTACTACAATGATGGAAGCCCTTGGGTTGGCTAAGTTAGCGGAAGACAAGATTAGTGCTCTACAACGCTCCAGATCTAATTTTGTTCCATTCAGAAATACAGGTTCTCACAACCCTCCAGTCATACCAGCTCCCAGAACTACTCCGATCAAGCACTTGTCGGAAACAGAGATGCGAGTTAGGCGAGACAAAGGGCTTTGTTATAATTGTGATGAGAAATGGTCTCGGGGCCATAGATGTGTTCAGCAAAAGCTCTATCTCTTGGATGTGGATTCTCCACCGGAACTGGAAGAATATGTAGATGCTCAGGAAACAGTGGATGCTGAGGTTGAGCCTCACCAGCCTGAACCTCCTTCCCCAGAAGCTCCACCAGAGATATCTGTCCATGCTTTGGCAGGAGTCACTACTCCACAAACCATGCGGGTCCAGGGTTTCTTCAAGAAGATCCCTCTTACTATACTCATTGATTCTGGTAGCACTCATAACTTCATTGATCCACGAATAGCCAAACAGGCTGATTGCTTTATCCATCCCTGCTCTAGCTTTGAAGTCATGATTGCCAATGGGGGCACTTTACCTTGTAAAGGGAAATGTCGCAATGTGCGTCTCTCTATTGGAGATTATAACATGCGCTCTGACATGTTTGCCTTACCCTTAGGTGGCTGTGATGTGGTTTTGGGTGCCCAATGGTTACGCACTCTTGGCCCCATTCTCTGGGATTTTGCTGAACTTTGGATGCAGTTTTCAGCCGAGGGGCACCAACACACTTTGAAAGGCTTACAACCAGGGTCTCTCAGCATCATCAGTTCACACCGTATGGAAAAACTTCTTAAGAAGAATTCACATGGTGTCATCGCTCAGCTCCATTCCATTCAGATGCAGCCATCAGCAGTCTCTAGCACTCCTGCCGATCTCCAACACATTTTGGACAAGTATTCTGGTATATTTGCTGAACCTGTGGGATTACCTCCTTCTCGTCCAGAGGACCACCGTATTCAGCTCCTTCCTGGCAGTGTTCCGCCCAACATCAGGCCCTACCGCTACCCATTTCATCAGAAGACCGAAATCGAGATACTTGTCCGTGACTTACTGAAGCAAGGTATTATTCGCCCTAGTACCAGTTCCTTTTCTTCTCCAGTTCTGCTTGTTCGCAAAAAAGATGGGTCATGGCGACTCTGCATTGATTTCCGAGCACTTAATCATCTCACTATAAAGGACAAGTTTCCCATTCCAGTTGTTGATGAACTTCTTGATGAACTTCATGGGGCTCATTTTTTCTCCAAGTTAGATCTTCGTTCTGGGTATCATCAAATTCGGGTTAATGAGGAGGATATACCTAAAACTGCCTTCCGCACACATGATGGTCACTATGAATTTTTAGTCATGCCCTTTGGCCTCACGAATGCTCCTTCAACATTTCAGGCAGTGATGAATAACATATTTCGACCATACCTCCGAAAATTCATTCTGGTCTTCTTTGATGATATCCTCATATATAGCAAAACTTGGGCTGAGCATCTCCATCATCTGGAGCTTGTCTTGCAACTTCTCTCTGATCATCAACTCTGTGCAAAACTATCTAAATGTGTGTTTGGCCAGGAGGAAGTGGAGTATCTCGGGCATATTGTTGCACACCATGGAGTGCGGGTGGATCCTACAAAAATAGATGCCATGAAAACTTGGCCGCATCCTAAAACTCTCAAGAGCCTTCGGGGTTTTTTGGGGTTGACTGGCTACTACCGCAAGTTTGTCAAAGATTACGGGAAAATTGCAGCACCATTGACAGCTCTGTTAAAAAAGGATGCCTTCTCCTGGACCCCTGTTGCTGAGACTGCATTTGAACAACTGAAACAGGCTATGTGCAGTACACCTGTTCTAGCGATGCCAGATTTTTCCAAACCCTTCACTATTGAGAGTGATGCTTGCGGCAATGGATTGGGTGCTGTTCTCCTGCAAGATGACCATCCTATTGCGTTCACTAGCAAAGCCCTCTCTGGTAAGAATCTAGCCCTCTCTACTTATGAAAAAGAAATGATGGCTATTTTGCATGCTGTACAGAAGTGGCGGCCATACCTCTTAGGGAGTCATTTTTGCATCAGAACCGATCACCAAAGTCTGAAATACTTCCTGGAACAACGGGTATCCTCTCCTACACAACAGAAATGGGTCAGCAAACTCATGGGGTATGATTATGAGATCACCTACAAGAAGGGTAAGGAGAATATTGTGGCAGATGCTCTTTCTCGCACATTTGATAATCAAGCTTCCCTTTCCGCTATTTCTAAGCCCATTCCCAATTGGTTAGCGTCTGTTCAGCAGGGTTATGACAGTGACTCTTCTTTATCTCAAATCATTCACCAGCTAGCCAATAATCCTTCTGCTATACCACATTACTCTTGGGATGGTGCTTCTCTTCGATACAAGGGTCGGCTAGTGCTTCCTCAGAACCCAGCTCTACATCAGGCTATTTTTTATGAACTCCATGCTTCTCCTTCAGCAGGGCACTCAGGCTTCCTCAAAACTTATGAGCGAGCAAGGAGAAACTTCTTTTGGAAAGGAATGAAACAGACGATTCAACAGATGGTGGCTGAATGTGATACTTGCCAACGCCACAAGGGTGAAACGACCCTCCTTCCTGGCTTGCTCGAACCATTGCCCATCCCTACACGGATTTGGACTGATATTTCTATGGATTTCATTGAAGGGCTTCCTAAATCCGGTGGCAAGACAGTGATCTTGGTTGTGGTTGATCGTCTCTCGAAATATAGTCATTTTTGTGCCCTCAGCCACCCCTATACTGCCTCCTCTGTTGCACAAATCTTCATGGACCAGATATTTCGTCTTCATGGACTCCCTTCTTCCATTGTCTCTGATCGTGATGCAACTTTTACCAGTCATTTTTGGACTGAACTGTTTCAGAAAACTGGCACCAAACTGAAGATGAGTTCGGGCTATCACCCACAAACTGATGGTCAAACGGAAATTGTCAATAAATGCTTGGAAACTTATCTTCGTTGCTTCACTTCCGAACAGCAACATCAGTGGGCCAAGTGGCTCCCTTTAGCTGAATGGTGGTACAATACCTCTTACCACACTGCCTCTAAAATGACTCCATATGAAGCAGTCTATGGTCAGGCACCTCCAGTGCTCCTTCCCTACACTCCCAACAGCTCACCAGTCCAGGCAGTTGACATAGTTCTCCGCAGCAGGGATCAGATTCTTCGTACCTTACAGGATAATCTTCACATGGCCCGTAATCGGATGAAACAGCAAGCAGATCAACACCGTTCTGAGCGCTCATTTCAAGTTGGGGATATGGTTTTTCTTCGTCTACAGCCATACAAACAATCCTCCCTAAAGCTGAAAGGGCGTCATAAGCTGGCCCCAAAATTTTATGGGCCTTATCAGGTTCTGCAGAAGATTGGTTCAGTTGCTTATAAACTGGAACTTCCTCCTTCTTCCCGCATTCATCCAGTTTTTCATGTTTCTTGTCTAAAGAAAGTTCTGGGTACCACTGTCAGAGCACAAACTACTCTCCCTGAAATGGATACGGAAGGATCCATTATCCTGGAGCCGGTGGCAATCATTGACCAGCGCACTCGCCAGCTTCGCTCTCGCTCCATCTCTGAGGTCTTGATTCAGTGGCATGGCATGCATCCAGAGGATGCTACCTGGGAACCCCTTCTTCAGATTCAACAACACTTTCCACACCTTAAGCTTTGAGGACAAAGCTTTTTTCTAAGGGAGAGGGGATGTTAGGAACCTGTGTGTTCCTTCTGTTTATTTTGTTAGAGTAGAGTTGTTGGACGCATATGCTTTGTAAGTCGTCCCGTGAGTTTATTTTATTATCCCACATGCATAGGTAGTATTACTTTTCTAGATCGTACCCAGTATATAAGAATAGGTTGAGGCCCTTGATGGGCACGGACGAATTTATTGTATTGAGCTTGCTCAAAGGAGGTTACCCCCTCGAAGTGGCCTGCGATCAGTAGATTTATTCTGAGTTCTGCTATCACTTTGTATTCTGTTATTTCGAGCATTCTCACGATATTGCTATAAGGAGGTTCTTCTCAGGTTAGAGGTCGCATGTGTGAGTAGTTGTAAACACTGTGAGCCAACAGTGATTTGTAATTATGAAAAGATGTAATGTTTTGTAATATCTTAATGAGGTCCTATTATAATTAATTGAGAAAGCCTCGAGGCCAACTCAAGGAATCATTTTGAGGATATGATATAAAGGTTATTTTCCTTGTAATAAAGTAAAAAGCAAGAAGGGTATTCAAGTGTGATATGCGAAGTACTTGGTAAGTGTGAGTAAGCGATCCAAGGGATTATTGGATGCGAAGTTGGTGATCTGGTATTGAGATTAGAAGAGGATTGGTCCGGTCAAGAGGACAAAGGAGTTTGAGATCATTCATTTCTATTATTCTACAAGGAATAATACAAAGATCAGTTGGATAGTGAGTTTGGTGACTTTACCCTGAATTTGTTTGGACAATGGGTCCTTCTGCCTTCTACAACAACTAACAGGGTTGGAATCTCCTAACAAGGATTCAAAGCCTCCTAATAGGGACAGATATGTATTGAATGCATTTCATTGGCTCCTAACAGAGTCCATCCTCTTACAAGGAAGTTTTATATTAGTACATCATTTTGTGGGTACTATCCCCATTGGGTTTTTTCCTCTGATCAAGGGTTCCCCTAGTTAACATATCTAGTGTTATTGTGTATGTGTATCTTCTTATGGTTGCTGGTTATTTTGTTTACACGGTTAAGAACTAGTAAGGTTGATAATTGTTTTGATGATTGGATAACTGATTCACCACCCCCTTCCCCCCACCCACCCTTCCCCTCTCAATTATCTTGGTGGATTTTACTTTCTAACACACTATTGGGGTAGTTCCTGGCTGTAGTTTCACTCGAGAAGCTTGATGAAAGGGCTTGGTGATGCTTGTGGTGCTCGGTTGATGATTTGCTCGGTGCGACTTGTGCTCGGTGATCACGTGGGAGCTCAATGGATGTGCTTGCTTGGTATGCTCGATGTATACTTGATGTGTTTGGTGGTTGTTGCTGACGCTCAATGGTTTGGTTCCCTAATTGGGTGTTCTTGGAGATTTGATCAGCTGACTTGGTGCATTTAATGTGTTTTGCATGATCATGACGTGGATCGATTGTGGGATGTGTGAGGACCTATTTGGGGTGTTGTTTCTTTCTCCATGTACATTTAATGAATGTTGTAAGCTGACCAAGGCATATTGTGTTTATTTGGGTTCTAGATGATTCTATTTGTAACAGGTCGATTTGTGGCCGTGCAAGTATAAAGGGAGGTTGGGTAGAGTTGTAGGCTTGCATTGAGTAGCAGAGATTCGGGAAGGAATTTGGAGTTGTGAATTGTGAGCAGAGCTAGTAGCTGAGTGTGGGCTTAAGAAACAAGGAGATTGCTTGGTAGCTTGGGAGCACAAGTTTAGATCTTGCTTGGAGCTTCTACCAGATTTCTGTGCTGTTATAGATTTGGGCTAGCTAGGAGTTATTTGGATCTTGCGAGGTCTTGCAGAACTGTTACTATAATTGTGTTGTATTTGGCTGCAACCGGGAAGGCCTTACAGCCCAGCACATTGCATGTAATCAGTTATTTGATAAATAAAGAGTTGGATTTTCTATCAGATCTTGTATCTTCTGTTGTGTTTCTGCTATGTGGTTGTTTGTTGGGGGCTTGGTCGCCTCCATTAGGGGTTCACTCGGCCTTGCCCTGCGTCAAGAAGCATTTGACCACTTATCAATAATACGGAAACATTTTTTGATTGGCATGTGCTACAAGCGGAAGTTGTGCTTTAATTTGGTTTTCCATTTTGGGGGTTGGCTTATCTCTCTTTCAAATATTTGTTATGTAGCTCTAATATCGTATAGCAATATGTCTACTGCATTTTGAGCCACTTATAACAATCATGGTGGTGAGTTGGGCATCAGAAAATATATTTGGTACAATGTGTTTTTTCAGTTTTTCCATGTTGAAAGTGGATCCATCTAAAGAAAATACTATGCTTGTCGCTTTGCATGAATATTTGGAAGTTGTTAAATAGTGTGCAGATCAGTTTTTTTGGCCTGGGTGGTGTCAAATGGGTGGAGTGTATGGGTCACCCTATTATGGTAAAAATATGAAACAGTAAATTTTGAAGCATGGATTATTTCAATCAGAAAAATGTTCAATGGTCATCATATTTCTCTTCATTGACATCATCTAAATTAGCAAATTGATTAATTGGAACCAAATTCAGGAATACGACAGAAAATAATACTTATTGTATTTAGTATTAACCATAATTGGCTACAGATTTACAACCCCCAGACATTTACATCTATGGTGTTTGGCCCCTATATATATATATATATATATATATATATTTTCCTATCTAAACCATATAGGAAAACCACTATCTACAGCTAGTAATGAAGGTGATTTTCCTCCAATTTTTGATGATCTTCATTTTGCACATTGTTGCTATTTAAATCCAAATTACCTCTACAGGCTACATTAATACCCTCGAGTGTGCAATTAGGTGCTATCTTGAGGCCAACAATTAAAGCCTCCTTACTGATGTGAATATAGAGCAAATTCCAATTTCTATGGTGTTAAAACCTAGTTTCACATCCACCTTGGGCTTTCATATCTTTGCCAATTCTTGCAAGATTGGAAATGTCATTGGATGTTCTCGCAAGTTTTAATTGTTCTCATCTTCTAGGTGGGTAGCACTAGCCTCTAGTTATCTTTGGACTAGCAGGACTTACTATGCCCAGGACCCCTTAATTGTATAGGGTAATTTCTTTTCTTGGCTCAAGTTGATGGGTGTACTAGAAATTATGTTTGATATAATGTTATATCTTGCTTGGACATTCTTCTTTTCTTTAATTATACGATATTTGTTCTCTTGAAGGTACATGGAATCTTTTGTTTTGGAGATGTTTGCTTCTATCTATCCTTATGGTCCCATTGTTACATGGCTGATTGTGAAGAATCGTCTTGTTCTCAATAAAGTGAAATGAGAAAATGACGTTGGTCCAATTTTGGAAAAAAAGAACTTACTAAAGAAGAGGTCCATAATGGACATCAAAATTTACAAAGAATCAGTGGATGATAGAGAGCCTGCTCTTTTTACAATGTAGTGGTATTTTAATGGGAGCACAAAAGCCTTAATGCCTAAGATGAAGCTGGTTTGACATTCTGGCGCCTACAGTATGTTAAAACTCAAAATTGGATTCATCTGATCGTAAGGATCATCTTGATTTGGATTTTCTTGACCAAATTACTGTCCATCTCTTTAGAGCAATTTACCTCTAAAATCTTCATTCCTGATACCCCTTCATGTCGGTGCCTCTTTTCTTGTCTAGAATCTTTCTCAGCTTTTCTTATTCCATCTTTTTGGAAGATAGAAGCCTGTTCCATGCATTGCCTTGAACACTACTTTGGATCATCGTTTTTTTAACTAAAATGAGACCTACAAGATCAGCTCATGCATCATCTGCTATTATGTTGATTGATACATCCAGCTAATTAAGATTTACATCTGGATAGGCTAAAGCATTATTTACTTCCCTCCGACTATGAAATCATACAAACTGGGGAAAACTTCAAAAATTCCACCGACCTCCCAATTAAACTGTTTTCTTTTCTAGTAAGTAAATTTATTTATACTTCATTAGGCTCTCGGAGACCTGCTATCATGTAGTAGAAATTTAGTGGGTCCTCTAAATACTTTTATATTGGGGGATTTTTAAGAGACTAGTACATAAAAATCAATTAAGTCAACTTTAATGATCTGATTTTTATATCTCAAAAGAGTTTCTCTTAAGTGATATTTCATTCCATTACTCCTCAATGTTGGGTTGTTCAGCTCATAAATATTAGTTAACAGTAAAATTAAATGTAGAGCACATAGATCACAGCAAATTTTTAGACCTGGTGATCGCAGTTCAAATTTTGTTGATGTACAATTATAGTTTGCCATACTTTTGTAGTTACATCCTTCATTTGTTCCTCCCTTGCCTTTCCTCTATGTATTACCATGATTTTGCAGTTTCTATGCCTGGTTTATTGATTGAAAATGAACTTGCCTTTTATCTTTTGTCACCTGTAAAAGATGGTGATCAAGGGTAAGCAACATTAATAATCAGAAGTATAGTCTATACTTCTGATCTTTTCTACGTGTTAGCTCAACATAACATCATAACATGAACTTCAGATAATGTCAGAAAGATTAAGGGAAGAATTTCTACGTTACAGTCAGTTTCCAGGTCTGAAAGCTTGCCAAAGCTTTTTGAATAAAATTAGCTAAATTGGGAGGGGATCTGAAATCTACAGTTAGAGTTTTAATTATTGTGCAAATAAGGATCAAATTTTTGAATAAGCTGGAAGACATTTCATTTGGTTCTAAATTAATTTTAAATATTAAAATAATTAAATAATGCCATTGAGAGAGATTATACTTTTGTGGCAATTAATATCCTCATTTTTATGTGTGGTTACATTTTGCTTTAGCTATTATGCGAGTATGCCAGTTGAGGCACATTTTAAATTACCCTCTGATGCTTTGTTCAGAAAAGAAATTAGATAGGAATTCTTATAATGTCCATGAATGACCAATAATAGGTTAAAGGGACTGGAGTGCACATCACGCACAGTAGCAATTTTAGGCAAAATGGGCTCTACACTTGAAGCAATTGTATAATAAAGCAAGAAAGGGGCATTTGCTTTATCTTGCTGGAGAGTCGAACCAAATTTGTTTTGTCATGCTTCGAGTTGGAAACAAGGCACGGGAAGCATTTTTAAAAAATTCCATCCTATAAAACTGCATGTTTGTGTGTATGAAATTAGCTTCACCTCTTATTAGATGTAGATTAATGTGCAAAGCAACCAATATCTGCTTGTACGAGAGAGTAATTTTTGGTTTACTGCATTCTGTTTTGTCCGTTCTTTATATTGTGTCTCATATTGACATTTGTTCTCATAACAGAAAGATTTGAGTACTGATATTCCTGTGGAGGATGGGATCCACAAATCTTCAAATAATGTACCCGCCCAACATTTTGGAGCTCCTCCAAAAGCATATTCAGCTGGATCAACAGAGGGCTTAAGCTCGAATCTTTCATTTCCTATGCAATATTTTGGCCAGAATGTAGGAGCACCGTCTCTGCTGAAAGGACAGCATGCAGTATCTGGTACATATGGTGGGCCTTCTATAGCTAATCCTTCTCCCATTCAACATTTGCTTTTTCCAGACTTTGCGGGTAATTATCCTAGCACAAGAGCAACAAGGTAACGTAAGATCCTATGGATGGTGGTGGTTGCATGATTCTTTCCTTTGTCAATTACTGTGATTATATATGAGAGCTATACTACAGACTTCTACTGGTTGATTTTGGCAGCAAGTCGCCTAACATGCCAGGAAATCCACCTACTGCACAGCTTACAATTTTCTATGCTGGGACAGTGAATGTGTACGATGATATCCCTGCAGACAAGGTAGGTGTTATTTGTGGGACATCTTTATTGGAGACATATAATGAATGAGAATTTATTCAATGATAAGAAATAGACCAGTGAGAGTCAATTTGGATTTACAACCAATACAAAGCACTGTAGGGTCTTCATTTGTTCTTTCCTGCCTAGGCTATCTACCAGTATGTCAGATATATAAAAAACCGTTTATTGAACATGGGATTTTGGCCTAGAGAGAAAATCATTTTGCTTGTTAATACCTGTAAATTGTTTGGGTTGATTGGCTCGTCTTTGTTGCTGTTGTATATTTGTTGTTCATATGGACTTTTAATGACCAACAGGTCACTGGGATACTCCAAGCCTAGTCCTTATATTCTCTTATTTCTGTAGTCTGTTAAGAGCTGATGAAGCTCAAATCTGGCCAAAGAGTTCATAACGCATCAAACACTGATTTTGGCAGAATGTTCGCTGGTGGAAATATTCTTCTGCACACTGCATTAGTCAATTCTCATAACTAACATGCTAGATACTTAAAATTTACTATTTCCTGTAGGCTCAAGGTCTCATGCTTTTGGCTGCAAGTGCAAGGCCAACCAAAATGACTAATCAGGCTCAACGAAACTCATTAATGCCAATGGCCATGGCAACTGGTGGTCATACTCCATCAATTTCATCACCTTTTCCCCCAAGCTTGCCAAGTAGAGTGTGTCCTGTGACTCCACAAGCTCCTTTACAAAAGCCACAGCCAACCAGTCAGCCTAATCCATCAGCAGCAGTATCCTCGAGCACTGGAGACTCTCAGGCAAATAAAAATCTAGTGACTTCGGTTGGTCAGCAGGAGGCTTCAATGTCAAGTGCCACGGTGATAACCCAGGCACCTGTTGCACCACGAGGTAATAACTGTTTTGAAGTAACAGGTTTCAATAATTTGAGCTAAAGCAATATTTATTCTTGGAACACAAAGTTTTCATTTTTTGGAATTCTCTTCATGCTTTCAGCAGTACCACAGGCAAGGAAAGCATCTCTTGCTCGTTTTCTTGAAAAACGAAAAGAAAGGTATAAGTTCATTTCTCATAGTTTTGTCCTGTTGCTTGAAGAAACTTGCCTATAGAGAGACAACTGAGATGTTTATGGGCTTTTCTATTTTGCACGACTTTCAGGATTGGTACAAAAGGTCCATATTCTCCTAAAAAGTCACTGGATGATTCTCCTCAAATGGAGCAATCTCCTAGTTCTAAACACTCTTCACCTCTTGATGGATGTCTAACCAAAAAACACCAATTGACTCCTACTGGACTGGAGGAGAAGATTTGCTACAATTCAGAAAACAATGATTCTTATCTTGACGAGGATCAAAAGGAGCATTTGCGTTTACAAAAAGTTCCAAAGGTCGAGCGAGAAGAGTGTGAAATTACCGTCTAGGTTCCAGCACGTTGGTTTTCAATGATGCCACTATATTTTCTTTGAATTTTAGAGACAACTTACAGAGCGTAGCCCAAAACAAAGCATGACACAAGATTTTTTTCAGATTTCACTGACAACCAATTAATTGATTTGGTTTATAAATACTGGGCTTACATATATTACAATATTTTGATTGCCAAGGACTGAAATTGAAGATTCATAATACACTTTTCTGATATGTTTATTTGCTTAGAATATTATGTAATATTTTTTGTATTGGCTAACTTTTTATTCCTCTTGGTATGAGTTAGTTTCATTATCCCTTTGTATTGTTGAATTGAAGGAAACATTTCTTCGTCGGAATTTCATATTTCTTTAAATGGTTAAAACTGTATCTGCTTTATTTTTTCTTGTTCTGAAACTGAAGTTAGTTCTTTCCATGTAAAAGATCAGGGTTAATGATTGAAAAGTGTTTTGTGGAATTGTCTAGTATTCTAGCTTTATTCCATATTATGCAAACAACTGATAAAGTCAATTGAAATGTAAACTTAGCGTTCTTGCATATGTATGGTTATTGTAGCGTTCTTGCATATGTATGGCTATTGTTAATGGCACTTAGATTAGACAAGATGGCATTTAGCTTCACAGAATTTTTTTCTGTATGGGTTGACTTAGATGTAATGCATATAGACGGGGAGAGATTTTTAAGAACATATATTGAGCAGACTTTACCAACAGAAAACGGGAATATTCAAAACTTGCATTCTATATGCAAGAGAGTTCTCTTATGCATGTGCAAAGAGATCGGTATATGTCTGCATGACAGAAGGTGTAATCCTATATTTTTTAACTGTTACCGTGCTGTTAGTCTAACATTATGTCTTCATATAATTGGACATTTTTGCCTTCTTTCGGTTTGTCGTAATGATCCTCAGGTTGTTCTCATCTTCCAAGCAAGTTAGAGATTGCTATTATTTATTAGAAGAAATTAAAAAATAGATAGAGAAGATATTCGGCATTAGATCCTTATAGTGGGCTTGCGAAGAAAAGTGCTCCTCCAGCAGCTTCTTCTAGAGGCTGTTTTGCAAGTTTTGTATTAGGAAGGGAATTAATTGTTTATTTGGAGAACCCATTCTTGGCGGGACTTTGATGCATGAGGAGCTTATTTAGATAAGTTGGCTATTCCCACTATGCAGAAGATGTATACTTCATGATGAGATTGGGCAAGATGTTATGTTTTTTTTGCATCTCACCTTAATTTCTGTATTTGATCAACTCTTTTTTATAGTTGAATTGTTCAACAAGTTAAACTCATCACAGGCCTTTATAACCTGGAGAATGTTTGGTTGAAGAGAATAAGAGAGTTTGTTCTTGTTATATATGGAGGCAATTTTTAAAATTGTTCGTTATTAATTAATCTGGCAGTTTGTGTTAACATGAATACCCTGGGTCTACATCTTGTTTTGTTTGTGGGTTGTTTATTGTTATTTTTGGCAAACATGTTTTTTTGGGCAAATCTGTAATTCTTAATTTGCACGAGTAGGTATCTATCAACATTCTTTTTTGTTGGGGCAAATCGGTAATTCTTAATCTGCATGAGAAGGTATCTACTTTGGGATGAGATATATGATGGTTGAGGGAACATTGGTTGCGTGGCACTTTCAAATTCTTGTATGTTCTATTGCTTTTTACCACCAATGGTTCAACAAGCTGAACTCGTTACAGGCATTAATGAGTTGGAGAATGTTTGGTCCAAAGAGATTAAAAAGTACCTGGTCCGATTATATTGAGTATATTATTTTAGATGTTATTGTTTTATTAATAAATTGGCTCTTGGTTCTAACGTGTTGAACCTTGGGCCTGCATATTGTTATGTTAGTGGGATGTCTAGTTTATTGTTTTGTTATATGAGTGCCTTTGGGGAAAAAAGAATGTGCCATTCCTTGTGTCTTGGTATACTAACAAGGATTTATTTATTTATCATTTTTTACAATTCTGTGTTTTATTTTGTTTGGGTAGGTTGTAGTTGGTTATCTTTTGAAATTTTGGTTGGGTGTTTATAGTTGGTTATCTTTTGATTTTAGCCTCTAGTGGGTTTGCTAGGAATAAAGAGATATGTCACGGATGTAGACAATTTTTCTTTCAAGAAAAGTAACTTAGATTATTGTAACAAGATAGAAAAGGTTTATATGACAATTCACCTATTCTTTATTAGTACTTGTTGATAGGCTAAACGAGTATTATTGCATCATTAGAATGAAGAAACAATGAATAGTTGGTTATCTTTTGATTTTAGCCTCTAGTGAGTTTGCTAGGAATAAAGAGGTGTGTCATGGATGACGACAATTTTTCTTTCAAGAAAAGTAACTTAGATTATTGTAATAAGATAGAAAAGGTTTATATGACAATTGACCTATTCTTTATTAGTACTTGTCGATAGGCTAAACAAGTATTATTGCATCATCAGAATGAAGAAACAATGAAAAATATTCAAGGAAATGGCGATTAGTGAAGGAGGAAATTTTGAATTTGGGAGTGGGCGGGAATCGTACAGAAAAGGGAAGGGGCACTTCAGAGGCTATTGGATACTATGAAGATAGTGTATCAAGCTAGGAGGTGGTAGGCCAGGCGGATGGGGAACCAGAGGGTTTTCAAAAAGACTTGGAGGAGGAATTTTAGAGGAAGGATGTTGAATCGGAGATTCCTTGGATGTCGGAGGTTGCTATTGTAAAGGTTGAAAAATCCTGTGATCCCTTACATCCTTGTGATGAAAGGGTTTGCATGAAACCTTTGCTGATTGTTTTCGGAGTCAAACTGACGAGTAAGTCAAGTTTCCCAAATATCAAAGATATCTCAGATAAGGAGAAGGGGAAATTTGCGATGAGTTGGTCAATCATAACATTAGGCTGACGACGACGACTTTGGTGGGTAAGTTTGTTAGCCCTTGACCAAACATTGATGTTGGAGTGTTTGCTAAGAAGAAATGGTACCTAAAAGGTAGTGTGGAAATTTCAATAACTGTAGAAGGTTTTTAAATCTTTCTCCTTCTCCTACCAAAAGGAATTTACAAGTTTTTTTGTGGGGGTCCATGGGTAATTGGTAAGGCTACTCTGGTTCTTCATAAATGGACACCTAACCTAGATATGAACGATCCTTTTCTTGTTCAAGCTCCCATGTGGGTTAGGCTCCCCTTGGAGTTATGGTAGGAGGATATATTTAAAGGCATTGTTGGTTCTTTTGATTAATTGTTGTCTATTGACTCAGTTACAGTGTCACGTAGAAGGCTTGTTTATGCTAGAATTTGCGTTTGGGTGGATCAAGATAAGGACATGCTGAAGGTTATTGAAATCCATTCTAAGCTTGGTAAGTGGTTACAAAAACTTGATTTTGAAAGTGTCCCATTTGCTTGCTTCCATTGTAAAAAGGTTGGACATATAGCAAAGTTGTGTCCCTCCATTGCAAAAGAGAAAGCCAGAAAAGCCCATAAAAAGGAACGGAGAAAGAAGGAAAAGGCTTTAATGAATGAAGAGAAGGATAGTCAGAAAAATAACACTTCCAACAAAGAAGGTCGGGAGCTTGAGAAGAACGATGTAGGGGAATGCCCCTGTTATGGAAGAGGATGATAATCCAAATTCGAGTCATAGGAAGGACTACCCACATGAGGATAATCAAAAGGTGTTGGGAGGAAGAAGCATGGAAGAAGGCGGTTCTTCTAATTTCTATTAGGACCATCTAGAGAATATCTATGTAGTTCCTAATTTTGCTAGGGGACATTATCTAGAAGAAGGGAAGATTCATGACAAAAGGGAGTCTATGGAAAGCATTTCTCCTTTTGTTCTTTATCAGGAAGCCCAACTATGTATTGTGTTGGGAGGGTCTGCATGCCAATCCTTAGATATTGGTTACAAGGATCTCTTGGTAAAGAACATGGAACCTCTATTTGTTAAATGCGAGGGGGAGATACGTCTAATGAGGAGGAATGGAAAATGGTCTCCAAAAGGAAGTTAAGAAAGTCGAGGAACAATAGAGATCCTTCTCCTCCCTCCTTGGCTGCGATAAGAAGCAGAAACAAGCTTGATGTGGGAGCTAATCCAAATACTCAAGGAAGAAAAAAGGCGAGTATGGTTAGAGAGGAAGAAGAATGTTAGAATATAGTGGATGGAACTTAGGTGACCAGCTAGGAGGTGTGCTCTCAAAAGAAGAAATGAAACTCATCTCATGGAACATTTGTGGTCTTAATGGACTACACAAACATGATGTTTTGAGAAATCTCATTAGAGATCACAAACTTGATAATGTTTTGATTCAAGAGACTAAAATAACCAAGGAAAGAGTGGAGTGCTTCAAATTTTGTAAGAATTTTGTAGTGGGTGGTTCTAGCTCTGAAGGTGCTTCGTCTGGCCTTGCTATCTTATGGAACTCATATAAATTGAAAGATGAGGTTATTCTTGAAGGTGATAACATCATGATAGTTAAGATTTTCAATTCTAGAGACGACAATAATTGGAATATCTTGAATGTGTATGCGCCTAATTTAAAGAGAGGTTAAATTAGATACTGGGATAGAATTAGAAATATTATTGGTAAGTTTTTGAATGGTAGATGGATTATTATGGGATTTTTTTTTTAATACTCCCTTGAGGAGTCATGAAAAAAAGGGAGGGTTGGAGATTGATTTGGATAACAAGATGGATCTTATGAATTTTATTAATGATCTGGATCTTCAAGGGGATGATTTTAACTAGACTAATAGACGACTTGGGGAGGAGTGTATTTAAGTAAGGTTGGATAGGGTCCTCATAATTGTGAAATGGCCTTCTCATTTTTCCTGTTCTTTATTGGCTTTGGCTAGTGGGTTGGATTACTCCAATTCCTTTGGTGCCAAATTCCCTAGATAGAAAAAGGAGCCATCCTTTTAAATTTGAGAAAATGTGGCTTGGTCACTTCAACATTTGGGATAAAATACAAGAGTGGTGGTCAATTAGCATTGATGGTACTGGCATGTTTAGGGTAGCCAAAAAGGTCAAGAATGTTAAAAACAAAATTAAGGTATGGAACAAGATTAAACTTGAGATTTTTTTTGAGTTGAAAGCTAGGATTCTCATCTAAATTAGCCAGAGAAAGATAAGATAAATCTATTAATGTCCAACAAAAGATCGCCAAGGGTCTAAGGGATTGAGAGCATACAAGCAAGGAAGCAACGAACTACAAGACACCAAACGATGTTTGGGAAAGAGCAAGCGAGAACAAAATAAACAAAACAACAAAGAGCCCAACAAGGAGGCAAGAACTAGGGACCCTTCCTCCACTAAAACAACTCCAACATCGAACTAGATGAATCTGGGCATGAAGGACCTTTGGTTTGTTGCAGGAGTGGTGTCGCTGAGGAGTAAGGGTAGTAGTAGTACCAAACTTGGCGCGAGGTCTCACTGATCTAGAGTGACCAACCATGGGGTACTGTTGGCACTGGAGGTCCGCTTCACCACAAGGGGGAGAAGATGAAGGTGGCGATGAGGGGCTGATTCGTGACCTTTTGGGGGGTCAAGCGCTGCAAAGTGGAGTTCGGAAATTGCATCGCCTCCTTGAGATAGAGTGCTAGGCATGTCTGATTTGTATAAATGAAGAAAGTTGGGAGGGAACTACACTCTCTAAATAGGCAATAAAACCTCCCTTTGATCTCATAGTAGGACGAGTTGCAGAAGATGAAATGGGTCTCTATCTCGGCCTCTGACAAGAAGCATAAGCGATAGATCCAGTCCTTTCTGCTCATATGATGATAAATGAAACTATTAAAAAACTTGGGATATGACTCAGAGAGAATGACAAAAGAAAAAATCCTTCTATGTTCATATCATGATATCATAGCTAAAGAGGTATATTGGAGGCAAAAATCTAGATCAATTTGGTAGTGTGAGGGTGATATAAATACTAGGTTCTTTCACATTACTTCCCTCAAGCATTTAGAGACCAATATAATTTCCAAAGTTGTTAAGAATTACAGGATAATCTGGGGGGAAAGTATTATATTGGAAGCAAATAATTTTTTTGTGGTTTTACACTCGGCATACTGTACCTTATCTCGTGATAATCAAGATAGACTCTTGAGTCATATTCTTGCTATCACTGAGGTTGAATAGGATAAGAAGCTAAGTGCTATTCCCTCGAGGATGAGGTGGAGAGGACCCTCTTTTCCTTTGAAGGTGACAAGGCTTTAGATCTAGATGGGTTTCTCATGTTTTTCTTTCAACATTTCTAGAGAATTGTCAAGAATGATGTTGTGAAAGCTATCCAAGAATTCTTTGGCTCTAAGAATTTATTGAAGGAAATAATTGCTACTTTCTTATTTCTAATCCCAAAGGTGGCTAGTGTTGATGCTATGAATGAATTTCGCTCCATTAGTCTTTGCAATTCATTCTATAAAATTATTTCTAAAGTCCTCACTTTGAGGATTTGCGAGATTCTTCCTATGATTATTTCTCATCAACAATCGGGTTTCGCCCTTGGTAAACAAATCCTTGATTCAATTATTCTGGTGCATGAAGTCACTCATTCTCTTGATGTAGTTTAAAAAAAGGGTTCCTTCTTAAGCTTGACCTCTCTAAAGCCTATGATAGGGTGGATTGGGACCACCTTTTGAAGATTCTTTATACCTTTGGATTTGATAGGAAGGTCTGTACGTTGATCTCTCAATTGGTTTGCACGACCTCTTCTACTTTCTTTAAACTATCTAGGGGATTAAGATAGTGAGATCCTCTCTCCCTTGTCCTTTTTGTCATTTTTGCCAAATGTTTGGGCAGACTAATCTCGGCTGGTATTAGTTTGTAAAGCCTGGAGGGCATTAGGCTGTCCTTAGAGGATGAAATTTTCTCTCATTAGCAATTTGTGGGTGACACCATCCTTGGGGGAGGTGCAACCATTAAGGAGGCGAGAAAATGGAGTATTTGAATTGTTATAATGTGGTGAATGGTCAACTTATTAAGTGGAGTAAGCTCTTTATTTTTTGTCAATATTCCTGTGGAGAGACAGAGAAGGATTGCTAGCATTTTGAGTTGTGATATTGCTAAGTTACCTTCTATTTATCTGGGCCTCCCCCTCGGACTTAAACCTCCAGATTCTTTTTGGGACAATCTCATGGATAAATTCAACAGGAAGATCGCTGCTTGGAAAGAGGTTATTCTTAGCCAAGTTGCTAAGATCCAACTTCTCAAGTCTACTCTTCAAAATCTTCCCACTTAAGCTCTTAGTCTTTTTTAGATCCCACCCAAATTTGTAGATGGCATTGAGAGGATCCAAAAAAGATTTTTATGGTTGGGAGCTGAAGATCACAAAAGACTACCCCTTATTTCATGGGACAAAGTTTGCCTCCCTAAACGGCTGGGAGGCTTGGGGTTGAGAAGGATCCAATAGTTCAATCAAGCTTTGTTGGCCAAACAAATTTTGGAGAGTTTTTCAAAATTAAGGCGCATGGAGCAAAATTTTACATTCTAAATATTTTTTCAACACCTTGCTTTTCATGAGTTTTTGGTCTCAGAGGACATTCCTAAGGGCTCTTTCATTTGGCATAGATTCCTAAAGGCCAGATACTTGACCTCTTTGAAAGTCAAATAGAAACTAGTTAATGGAGACTCAATTCTTTTTTGGGAAGACAACTAGTTGCATTTAGGTGTCTTGAAGAACATTGAGCCTTTTAGGGCTTGGAAGGATCAATGTGTTACTAGATATGGGTCAAGAGTGGCTAACTATTGGGAGGAGTGTGGATGGGTTAATTTAGGTGAATTTTCCCTTGCTCTTTGGCGTCTCATGACTTTACTTTTATCTATTGTGCTAAGTAACAAGCATGATTAACTGGTGTGGGAAACTACGACCTCTGGTAATTTCTTTGTGCCTTCGGCTTATCAAGTGATTTCAAGACTAGGGAGATCTTCCTTGTTAGGCAAAGTCTTGGATTTCGGCTATCATACCTAAAGTGAACATGTTTTTTCTGGATTCTTCTTCAGAACATAATTCTTATTATTGATGATTTGTGCAAACATGGTTCTACTTACCCAATATGTGCACCCTATGTTGTTTGGAGGATGAATACATGAATCAGCTCTTTACCCACTGCTCTTTTTCAAGAGATATTTGATCCCTTTTTTTGGACAGGTTTAACCTTTCTTAGATTTTCCCAATCGGTATAATAGATTGTTTTTTTAAATGGACATTCCCTTTTAGCACTTCCAAGGAGTTAAAAAATTTGTGGGCTCTCTCTCTCTCTCTCTCTCTCTCTCTCTCTCTCTCTCTCTCTCTCTCTCTCTCTCTCTCTCTCTTTGGGGTATTTGGAAAGAGAGGAATAATAGATTTTTTAGGGACAAGGATTTCCATCCTAAGATTCAAAAATTGAAAATGCCGTTATGGATAATCTTGATGCCAAAGGAGCTAGTGGTCTTAGTTTGAGGTTGGTTATTGAGAATATGCAATCTGGGAACCATAGAAAATATGAGATTGGAGAGAGTATGGTCTTTTCCTTTAGAAGATTGGTGCAAGGCTAATTTTGGGGCAACCAAGAGTAACCCTGGGCTCGTTGGGTGTGGGGGAGTGGTAATAAATCATTTTGGTCATTGTCTGGCAACGATGACACTTCCCTGGGGTGATGGTCACCTTTTAGATTACCCTCCTAAGGTGGTCTATTCAAAAATTGAAAATGCCATTGTGGATAATCTTGATGCCAAAGGAGTTGGTGGTCTTAATTTGAGTTTGGTTATTGAGAATATGCAATCTAGGAACCATTATGAGAAGATGAGATTGGATAGAATATGGTCTTTTCCTCTAGAAGATTGGTGCAAGGCTAATTTTGATGGGTCAACCAAGAGTAACCCTAGGCTGGCTGGGTGTGGGGGAGTGATAATAAATTATTTTGGTCATTGTCTGGCAGTGGTGGCACTTCCCTTGGGAACTCAGACTAACCACTTCCCTAAGGTGATGACCTCCTTTCAAATTACCAAATTGGCTAAAGATAATGCAGTCTCAGCTAAACTTTTGCTGGAGGGTGACTCAATGAATATAGTTAAGGTGCCTAAATGAATCCTCTAGTCCTTCATGGACTATTGATAACATTATTAGGAAACTTGTCAGAATCCTTACGTCTATGGACAATTACCACATAACACATGTTTATCAGGAATTGAACATGGTTGTTGATTCAATTGTCAATGTGGCAGTGAGGTGTGATCAAAAGATGATCTGGTAGGGAAATACAAATTTTCCCAAGATTTTCAAGTCAAGCATTGATTATGACATTATTAACGAGAAGGAAGGACCAATTAGTAATGAGAATGGAGGTACTTAGAAGTGATGGATTGTTGATTACGAGATGCCAAAAGGGGATAAATGATGACTTTTGTAATTATATCTCCTTTTTCTCGCATACTTTCTGGGTATTTTTGAGAGCAATAATGTCTAACTACATTGATCTATCTTTGGTTTCTTGTGCAAATACTTTCTTCTATAGCTCTCTAGTTAGTAAGAAACAAAACAAGACCATGGGTGGACAACATAGGAGACATGAACCTCCTAATTGTGATATATGGAGATGACGCACTAAAGTTTGCGAGATCTTAGTGAGAGGTGGTTTGACCACCTTAATGGAAAGACTCCATCGTGGGAATTTGCAAGTTACTCAGATATTCCTGAGAAAGTGGAATGAGGGCGCGCTGAATGTGGGAGGTCAGAATATCAGCATCACTGAGGGACTTATCTCCAAACTGATTGGTATTCCAATTGTGGACCACAAATTCTATAGGGACCACAAATTCTTAGATTTTTCTATTGAGGAGTTTCTTAAGGAGTTGGGTGAGTGTGGCCCTGGTCAAGCAAGAAGGTAAAAAATATTTTCAGCCCAAATGCATAAAAAAACTTTGGTATTTTGTTCTGCATGCTATTGTCTATTACATTAATTTGGATGGAAGATTTTCTAGGGTTTGCTCTTACCACTTTTCCTTTCTATGGCTCTATTGTTTGCGCCCCCTCCCTCTTGGAGTCTGACTAGGCCTTTGTTGAGAGAGTCCAAACTCTTTTCCTTTGGTGCATTATCAGATGTCACCAATCCACACCACACAACATTGTTTTGGCAGAGTTTGGTGCCCCTTTTAGATTGGGGACCATCTTTGATTTAGTTTGGCTTCTTCACTGGCTTTAGAGCTTCACCGATTCCTCTAAAGGTCGTCACAGATATTCCTACTTGGTTTACTGTTCCTCTATGGAGGTTGTGGGTTCAGACTCTGGACACAGGTCTTGTTGTTGGTACACCCAGGTCTCTGCCCTCTTGGGCTCAAGTGGTATTAGTTTGGATCATCTTCCCCACTTTCAGTTTTCTCTAGATGCACCAACTCATCTTCTTCCACCTCAGCGAGAGTTGAATGAGCATGTTAGACTTGACATCTACAGATAGTATGTTATCACGACTTGGAGGAATCCCTTAGGTGGGCTCGCCTGCATACAACCTTCTATGCTGAGCACTTCCTTGATATCTAGGACGGGATCATCTTATGCCCTTGGTATCTCGTCATTGGACTCACACTCTTCGCATCTCCTTGGGATCTTTTAGAGTGGGATCTCACTGGCTACGTATTCTGACTGATCACCAGATTGGCTGGAGGATAGGCTTTGTTGGCTTTGTCACCTCGAGGAGGTTGAGACCGAGTCTCACTTTATTTTCATTGTCCCATTTACTATGAGATCCGAGGGAGATTCTACTGTTTGTTCAGAGAGTGTCGGTCTCTTCCCTCATTCTTCAGATATATTGACCAACACTGTCTTGCACTCTACCTTCAGGAGACCATGCAAATTCACAAGCACACTATATAGCTCCAGTTTTTCTTGACATCGACCCCTACACAACACATCACCTCTTTCTTTAGTCCTACAGTCTCTGCTCGAGGATTGAAGCGACCTCCTTGTACTATCTCAGCTCACACCAGATCTGTAAGACCTCGTAGAGATCATACTCGACAACGTCCTTCCAGAGTACCTGATTTCTCTAATGCCCACATTTCCATTATGGACTACTTCTTGTCTATGAGGAGTTCTTAGTTGTTATTCCTTTTCTTGGTTCTTTTGTTGTTTTGCTTTCATATTCTTTCTGCAGACATTGTTTGGTACTCCCCCTGCTGGCATTTTCCCTTTGTATTGTTTCTAGTCCCTTAGACCCTCCTTGGTCTCCTGTTGGACATTAATAAATTTATCTTATCTATCTTTACTCTTTGATGAATGCTAACATTAATGGTTTGACGGAGAAAGTTCTTTCCAACCCTCCTTTCCATATGGCTTAATGTTTTCTTATCTACGAGCACATCAAAATCCATTTTGTGGGGAGATTTACTAAAGTGAAGGGCATGGCAGAGGATGAAGAGGACTCGAAGCAATCCCAAGGTTTCTTTGATATGGAAGATAATGAGGGCATGCATTTAGAGGATGATGATGTGACTCCTAAGAGTAAGGGAAATGAAAGAGGTCTGCTTCTAAGGCCCCTATGATGTCTCCTAAGAAAAAAATGAAAGTTTCTCCGAGTAAGAAGCAAGCCAAGAAGGCTATGGGCTTTGTTGAGGATTACTATGAAGATGATGAAGATTTGGAGACCGATGTTGAGGAGGTGGGTTATAACAAGAATATGCATGGGAAGGGGTTAGATAAGAAACAAAAGATGGGCAGCCTGTCTACGAAAAACCTTAGAACCCCTATGACCAAAAGATAGGCCAAAGTTGTTATTTTGTCTGATGACTATGATGAGGGGGGTGATGATATGGATACTGATATTGAAGAGGAGGAAACTAGTAAATGCATTAATATGTTAAAGAAAAAATAGAAAGTTGAGAAAGGTGATGATGTATACAATGTCTCTAATTCCTCTCTGAATCTTTTTAAAGATCAATACCGAGATGATTCTCCCGTTGATGAGGCAGACCATGAAATTAATGTCACCTAGGCTACTCAGGCTAAGGGTCCTGCTGAGATTTCCCTCTCTCCTTCAAAGGGAAGGATAATGGTTTTGAAGAACATGAGTAAGAATTCAGTGAGGCTTAGCATAGCCAGATAAAATAATAATCTTGTGGTTAGTGAGGTGGAGCTAGGTAAAATTTAACTCTAGGAACTCATTGATCCATCAATGATTATCCTTAGCGACTATAGAAAGGAGGAGAATATGGATGTGCTGAATAATGCCAGGAACAATAGGTTGGATAATTTTAGATCCACCAAGTGGTTGTTTCATCAAGTCACGGATTTGATAGACAAGATGAGTTTCCTGGAGGGAAGGATTGATAAACATAGGATTCCAGATATTGTTGAGGAGGAGAGCACCATGCTGGGCTCTTTGATGGATATAACAACCTTTTAATTTGGAGTTCAAGGTGCTAGAGTTGGATAAGAAGGTTAACAAAATTGAGAGTACTCTGGGAAGCATCACCATTCAGAGTTACAAAATCCTTAAAGCTTCCAATGAGCATATCAAGATTCTCTTTAGTTTTCTGGAGAATACAGAAGAAGAGAAGGCCATTGTCACTGTTCTTGAGGACCAAGGGGGTGTCATCGATAGTAAGGATGGATATGGTAAAAGGACTAGAGCCAGCATCAGGAAGATGGCTGCAGCTGCCCCTACTAAGGTTAGTCAAATTAAGGAAGTTGTAGAGAAGATGGACCAACTTGAGAAGCAGGCTGGAAATATTTTAAAGAATATGGGATAAGTCCTTTTTGTGTCCCAGTGCTATCTTTGTCTTTTGTGTTTTCTGTTAGTTGGTTGGTGTGTTGTCCTTTTGTGGCTGACTTTTTTTTGTTTGCTAACTCTGTCTTTTTTTTTCTTGTTTTTCCTGGTGGGCTTAATGTTTAATCTGTAAAGTTTTTATGTGCCGGGTTTTAGGGCCCCTTCAAAACCCATTTTCTTAATTAAAAAAAAAGAGTATCATTGTATCATTTTATAAATTGTTCATCTTAGTTGGTGATTAAATGATTTATTCTTATCAATTCAAATTGATTATATTTTATACTTTTGTTATGCTGAAAATTTTATCCCATCAAAGGGAGACTAGATTTTCTTCAGAGCCAAAGTCAAAATATACATTAAAAAATCTCCTAATTGGATGAGCTTGTGGAATATTGCATTATAAATATTTTAGTTCTAGAGACACAAAAATTAAATGATAGTCTTCAGTCAAAATTTGAGCATCTTGGGCATGGATGACATCACGACTTTTTGTAGTCTTATACAACTAGTGATAGAAACCGCCTAGAATGGTGAGAAATATAGTCTATGCTATGAGAAACTTGTAAAACTGCTACAATTATAAATGTAATAAAATATATGAAACAAAAGAGATGAATGCAAATGAGATAAATAAAAATGAAGTAAATGAGGTATATGCAAACCCTTGCGTGGTTGGATGCTTCCACTAAACATGCACACATGCAAGAGAGGGGAAATTGTTTGGGGTTGTTTGAAGGCTTTCTTTAGTCAAGTCCTTTTTTTAGTGTTTTCACCCCCACAACAACTAGATAGATAGATATATTGAAAAGACAAATAGATAAATGATAATGTAATAGAAAAAGCCTTGCTAAATGAAGAACTCCTTTTACATGATATATGCAATAGAAACAAATTTTGGTAGTGGAGGGAACCCCTATTGTATGAAATAGTAAAATTATATTGATAGAAAGGGATGTGTGATGAATCCCAAGATGCTCAAAGACACAAGTGAGATAGAAGGATATTACAAATTAGGTGCAAAGCAAAGATAATATGAGAGCACAAGAGAGAGCTTCTAGAACCCTTGAACAAAGAAAAATGCTTCCATTTAAAGAGAAAATAGGAGGTAAAGGAGGTTTTCAAGTGCGAAAAAAGCAAGTGACAAGTTAAATGCATGCTTGGGAATGAAATTTGGGATGGTGGTGGATGAGTGCACATACATTCGCATGATGTGCTGGTGTCTAAATGAATCATGTTAAAAAATGACAGTAAAAAGGATAACATAATTAATGTGAAGTTGACATTGGAAAATAGTTGCTGACAACGACTTTGAGTAACTAGAGAGGGAAAAGGATAATACACAGCTGAAATGTACCAACCTAAATGCTAGTAGAAAAGTGGTTATAAAAGCGTGGTCTAAATTGCACATGGATGCGTACAAGTTTTAACTCTACAACCCCCACTATAGTAGGTTAATGAACTTAAATGAGTATTCATGCTAAAAGAAGTTTATAGAAAGAAAATATCATCATGATAGTATAAGGATATAGTGGAGGAAGTAGATAACTCTTCAAACCTCCATAATATACCCACAAGGATTAGAACATGAAAGCCACAAAGCCACAAGGTTAAAGAAAACAACACAAACTAATTGCTTTGGGTCAAAAAATGCTAAAGAACCCTTAATGGGAAAGGTTATCTAAATACAATGCATGGTCCCCAAAATACGAGAAGCAACAAATAGAAGAATCTAAATGAGGAGATAAGAATCGAGATTGTTTTCTTATTCAAGAAAGAATACAACCAATAGACAGGGAAGCAACCAATATTGAAGAGATACCACATGAGTAAGGCACTAGCTTTCTTTGTCGTTAGAGGTCATGCAAATGATCATGATTACTAGCACCAACCTCACTAAGGAGGAAAACAATTGCCAAAAAAAACTTCTCAATATAACTAACTTCGATATGGAAGAGGGATACTATTGAGGCAATTATGCTGGTATGGTTTTTAATGTTATGCTTGATAGCCATATGATCAAGGAATCTTGATAAACTCTAACATTCATAACAAATTCTTGATAGGCATGTGACATGGAGACTTTAGATGATGTGCCAACATGCATAGCATTGAGCTAGATAGACATGATAGGGTGACTTAGACACATTGTGTCAACATGCATAACATTGAGTTAGATAGGCAGTTGATAAGACAACTTAAGATAATACCAATACACATACTGTTGAGCTAGATAGATGCATGATAGGGAAGTGTTGAGACATAAATGAAGTGTTTTGGCTTGTCACAAAGGCAAACAAATAGACAATGGATTGGCAACCACAAAGGCATATAAGAGAAGAAGATGGTAGATTTCTCCAACAAAGGTAGATAAGTCAAGATAAGAAAGTGGATTGACTTCTACAAAGGCATCTAAGACAAGATAAGTAATGGATTGGCCTACACAAAGGAAGTTAAGGCAAGATAAGACAAATACTTGTCCTCTACAAAGGCATTTAAGACAAGACAAGAGAGTGGATTGGCCCCCACAAAGGCATATAAGATAAAATTAGAAGGTGGAATTTCCGCCACAATTACAAATAAGATAAGATAAGAAAGAGGATTGACCCCACAATGACAAATAAGACAATATAAGGTTAGATCCTAAGACATTTAAAAAAGATAGGTTAGAGGTAAACCTCAATATCACTTGTCATGCATATGAGAAGAAGACTTATCGATAGATAAATAATTGATGACATCCGATTCATTAAGTTCTTGTATTCTATTTTTCAAGGTCTTACATTTATTAGTAGAATGACCCAACACCCAATGGTATGCACAAAAAGGGTGTCTTACTTCATCTTTCATAGCATCAAGATTCTTATGTGTAGGAGGAAGAGTAATCAAGTGGACTTTAAGAAGATGCAATAAGGTATGATCTCATTTAGATAAATAATGAGGAGAAGGAGGTAACCATTTCTCTTATGAAGGAAATTCTAGTTGTTTAGAAGAAGATGGCATAGAGATTTCATCCAAGGATGAAGCAAAAGAAGATTATGGAGAAGCTTTCTAACCTAATCCCACTGTAGAAGAGTGAGACTTTGGTTCTAAAGGAACTTTGAATCCTTGTCCCATGTATCCAAGACTATTTCCTTTTCCTAGAAAAAACATTGAATCGTAGACCTTGTATGATTCAAACTCCTCAAGAGGGGGAGGATCAATATTTTCGACATAGTTGACAATTTACAACATTTTGAAATATAGAAGAATGATTATTCTCAATAGTGGGTGTGAATGAAATATTTGGAATGTCAAGGTGGATAGGCTCAATTTCATCTAAAGGACCCTAATCATCACCAAGACATACATTTAATTGAGGAAAAGGAAAGTTGGTGTTGACAATTTAGCTAGGGTATATGGTATGAAGTTGTCATTTATGGCAACACATATTCAATTTTAAGTGAGCAGAGTATGAAGATGAAGTTTTGGTAGAAAGAAAATTGTCTAATTATTATATAGCTTATCTGTCACCATGGACACTATTTTGATTGGCAAGCTTCATAGAGACATTATTGGCACGTGTGCGGTTATCAAATGATAGAGTGGACGTCAGACCAAATGATAGAGTGGACATGCTTATAAGTGCACAAGTCATTTGAATTAGTCTGGACAAAGTTATTACATATTTACCAGTTGTGGTACTGAATAGCCAAAACAAGACAGAGTTAAGGATTTTTTTATAGAAAAAAAACTTCTTGACTAATTAGGGACAACATCCTAGGTGTTATCCCTAAGTGGGAAAAGTATAATTTTGTATTTTGGGACATGTGTGAAAGTATGAAGGTCGACAATACACAAAAAATATGGTATAAAGGATAGTTTTGGAAATGCAAAGTGTAGAAAGTGTGCAAGTATTGTGAATGAGATTCTATTATTTTGTGATGCGAACTTTGATGTTGAGAGTTGTAAGGTAGTACATGCAAAGATTGTGTAGTGAGTGAAAAAATCAAATCAGATATTGAAGATATCAACAATTGTAAGAGGTTTTTGTATCTATTCCTTTTGTATATAGAATATCATTGTATATTGCATGTTTAGGAAGTGGGCTCATCTTTCCTACATTTTGTAATTGTATCAACAAATTCTAACAGGGTTGAGGCTTCTAATAAGTCCTAGTCCTCTAACAAGGACCAAGACACTATACATATGTAATAGACTCCTAAAAAGGTCAATATCTTTCACAAGATACTTTTGATTAGTGGATCATTTTGTGGGTACCATCCCCACCGGGGTTTTCCCTTGGCTAGTGTTTCCCTAGTTAATAAATAATGATGTTATGTGTTGCATTACTTTATGGTTGTGTAATCTTTTCATCTTAATTAGTTTAATTACTTATGCTAGTTATAAGATTGTTAATTGTATCCATAATTGAGAAAAGGTTTGTGAAATACTGATTCACCCCCTCTCAATATTTCCTATTTCTAACAATTGGTATTAGAGCTCATTTAATCAAATAAGGCCTAACAAATTGAGTAAGATCTCTATGGATATGGATCAGTTACAAAAGAACCTAGATGAAGCTCTTGAGAAACTTGATGTACTCACAAAAGAAAGAGATACTCTGAAGGACAAGCATGAAAAAGTGAAGGACTAAATTGAGAAGCTAAAAGACATGATAAAATCTATCAGATAAAAGAAAGAGTCTAATGATCAAAACAAGGATAACAATGAAGTTTCAAGGCTTAAGAAAGAAAATGAGATCATGAAGCATGAGCTAGAGATTACAAATCTGAAAATTGAGCTTGAAGGATGATGCCAAAGAAGTTGAATAAGATTTGAGATACAAGAATGCAAATTTGAGATCAAATCTTAAAAATGTGACACATGAACTTGAGGCTACATAGATGGAATATGTAGAACTTGAGAAGTATACTACTATTTGTGAAAGGAGATCTTACACAAACAAAGCAATATGTTGATAGGATGTATTCAAGTAGTGAACAATCCGATGAACAAATTTTGGCACATAAACCTTCTTATGATAAGATTGGTCTTGGATACTTCGGAGGAGAATCATCAAATAAATATGAAGTTACTAAGGAACCAAATCTTGTGATCCAATAACCTGAACCACAACATGAAGATTTGAACAAGGTTGAGTCAAGTCAATCTGAAGATGTACCTAAGAAATCTAAACCACCTAAAGAAGTAAAGCGACAATTTACTAGAAGATGTTATGCATGCAATGAAATTGGTCACATAAAGGACTGTACATGTAAGCCTACTAACTCTATTTTTGGTTATTATTATAATTGATATGCTTTTGGACATAGAGCTAGTGAGTGTAGAAAACTTAGATTTAGTCATCATATGCATCAAGATACTAATGTTGCAGCTAGTACACTTGTTGGAGGAGCCAATGCTATAAGAAATAGTTTAATGTATTATAAGTGCAACAACTTTGGACATATTGATAGAGTTTAGAGATTACAACTCAATCAGCTAGGACCTAGATATGGAAACAATGTGAGAGCATGTTAGCTTTGCAACAATACGGGACATACAAAAATATTTTGTAGGATGAAAAATGTAAGAATGACAAATAACATGAGGAAAAAAATGAGAACCCCACACTTTAGAAGGAATCTGAAAAATGTTAGAAGGAATGAGAATAGCAACAATTGTCAGAAAGAAAATGTGAAAGAACATGTAGAAGATCTCAATGATACATTTGTTAAGGCTAAGAATCCAACAAGTTCACAAGATTGTGAAGAAGAGAAGTCAAGTGAGACACTTGAAAACAAGTTGAACTAAGTAATTATTTCCAACCAACCCTTGTCTATTTGAGCAATATATTTCATAGTAAACAAAATGATATCAGCTTCAGATTTTTTTGAACCCTTAGAGAAAGAATTAAGTCTTGCACAGTTAATAGGAGGTAGATATGGATGTGAGGAAGCTATGGTTAAGTGCACATAAGATTTTGAGTTCATATGTGCATGTGTGAAGAGAAATAAGTTCTTTAGTCAATGGAAACAACTTTTTGATGCTTGAGTACTTGTGTAATTAATCTAGAAGTTAATTTGAAAGGATTTAAAGGATGAAATCTGACTTATGTGTACCATTTGACCATGCAAGAAGTTAAGAAGAAACTAAAAGGGGAATTTGAGAGAAAATTTAAGTGAGTCAAAGAAAATTTGATCAAAATAGAATTAATCCATGAAGTAATTGGTTTAAGCAATGAAGGTTCTATTCCATTGAATGAGAAAAATGTTAAGAAGACTGTACTTGATAACACCAAGTCAACATATAATTATAGAGACATAGTTCTTAGTAAGATCAAACAAGATGATGTGAAGTTTGTAAGTAAGATTATGACAACTAAGTTATGTTCCAATTCTAGAGATGATGACATAGCAGTTGGATTTGTTCATGCAACATATAAACTATGTATTAAGAGAACCAAAGTTAACTTGTGTGAGATTCCGACTTCAGTTGATAGAGATTTTGGATAGAATCAAGAAAGTGAGAAATGGATATTTTAGATTCAAATATATGATTAATCACATGTTTTTCCACCTTTTGAGAAGATCTCCTTTCATGCCCCTTTCTGATTAGAACAACAGTGAAAAGTGTGCCATGGAAAAGATCACAAACTTATGTATAAGACACTCAATTGACAAAATTGAGAGCAGTGCAAAACTTCTTGTGAAGACATTTCATACTGAAATAAAGTAGAGATTCAAAATTCCACCCCATAGTTGTAAGTATAAGGAACACTAATGTTTCATGATTAATGCTGACTTTACCTACATAGAGGCACTTACACCACAAATGCTATATGTTGACCCTCTTGGTTATGAGACAATTGAAGAAGAAGTTGAAGGGTATGTGCAAGCAATTCTCAAATCAAAATTATACATTGAATTTGATAGGTTTGGAACTTATGAGGAGAATATGCAGTTGGATTATGAAGCTAAGCTCGAGAAGTCCGCTAAAAGGAAAGTGGAGAGTAAAATGAAAAAGATTATGGAAGAAGCACACATGACCCCTCAAGAGTTCACAACAGTAAAATATATGGAATGAAGAATATTAGAATATAAAACATCATATTTGTTCCACCATTAGAATCAACACCATCAACTATGGGAGTCACAATTGCAGATTCATTAGTAAAAGAATCTTCTTCACTGATGGAGACACAACCAAAGACCAAAATTAACACATAGGAAAAGGAAAAATATTATTATCAATGAAAAATGCCCTATGGGCTTACAAAAATATGATTATGGAGAAAGAAATCCTCCACACAATAGCTTCTCTCTTACTCCACTAAGTGCTGCCTTTACAATGCCAGAAATGTTCTTAAATAAGCCCTAAATGGTTTAGGGTTAGGAATACATTCTAGAATATGCCAGTTGGCATCCACACCAAAATGGAAGGTTCTAGAAATCATGCTAGAAGTTGGTGTAAAATTGGAAGAATTCAAAAATGGTAGTCGAACTTTCGGGAGGCATAACTTTTGAATCATAGCTCCGATTGACGAACCGTTTACATTTTTGAAAAGCTCTTGAAGCACTCTATAGCCCTATGGACTAGCTTCACTCATCCACCATTTTTTGGCCCTATATGAGGCCGTTTAGTGAGCCATATTTGACTTTGAAGCGCTCTTAGGAGGTCTCGAGGAATCAAATTTTTTTTGCATTAACTTTCTAACCGTGAAGCCATTTGACTTGATTCTTTTTCTGGAGTGTTCTAAATTATAAATATAACCATCCCTCCAATTTACACCCTCTAACAAACCATAATTATGGCTCAATTACATAATCCTATTTTTTTGGCATTTACACATATCCCAAGGTGCTTAAAAACTCTAACCTAGAACACTAATAGTGGAATTGTGAGAGTTGAAACCTTTATTTAACCCAAATGGTTATCCAAAAATGAAAACACATTAAATATAAACTATTTCTAAGCATATTTTTGGGTGATATAGGATTTCCCTTACACCATTGGATGCTCTTGCATCATTCACCTTATGTAGTAGTTGCACCAATGCAACCATAGTTTGTTCCACCTCTACTAGTTCAACCCAGAAAAGAAGAAGAATATGTCAATATAATAAAAATTAAATCATCTACATATGAAGGTACAAGGATATCTATGAGATTAGTAGAAGTGAAACATGAACTAGTAGAAGCACCTAGACCTAAAAGAGTAAAGGAAATGACTACTGGGCTGGGAAATAGATAAAAGGTTATAGCCACCTATGAAGGAAGGAAGATGAGAGGTCAAGTTGTCACTCCTAAGGTTATTTAACATAGACAAGAAGAAAAAGAAAAGGACAAAACTGAGACTGCAAGTAAGAGTAGAAAGCAGTGGAAACCCAAGATAGAAAACATGAATAATATGATCATCAATAAAGGAAATTTTACTAAACTTGGTAATTTATATGATTAGTATGATACCTTTGAGAAGATATAGCTAGAAAATGTAGTTATTAGATATATGATCTTGTCTAAGAAGTTCCCAGATGTACAAGAATAGATACCTAAGGATTTGTATGAAAGGTTGGTGAAAGGAAGAAGATGGTAGCAAAAGAAGATAAAGCCATAAGAGAAAGAGTGATAAGAAAACTGTGTGAATTTGTAAATGAGGAACACTTTGAGAAAATAATGAAGAGTATAGAGCCATTTTTGAGGAACAAGAGCAATCTTACTCATGGGAAGCAACTACAAAGAAGTAAATGAAGAAACAAAGGGTGCAGTCATTAAGGTCATGAAAAAATTTAAGGTTACTGAAGTGCATACAACTTCAGAAGACAAAATAATCTTGTCCACTTGTAAAACTAGAAAAGAGGAAGAGAGCATAGTATTAGGGGGAGTAACAGAATCTTTAGCTCCTACACCTAAAACAACAACAAAAGCAAAGCCAAACACAAAGATGAAAGAGCCAGAAGAAAAAAAAGTAACATAAGCACTAACATCAGAGGAACCTTAGATTAAATTCAATACATATACAATGAATGATGATAGAAAAAACATCACAATTGACCCATCGTAAAATCCTTTTTAGGATTATGGCTCTATTGTTGACAATTTGGTAGGGTATACTAGTTCTGTGAATGAGGTGAAAGACAAAGAAGATAGAAGAAATGAAGAAAAAGAGAAGAAATATGAAGAAGTTGAAAAGAAAAAAGGAGAAGAAGAGAAGAGGGATAAATATCTTGCTACTTTAGTAGATGAACTTAAGAGAATTGATGAGAAGTTACAAAATATCTGGAAGGTAATCACTCATGAGACTTCTCACTTTAAGTTGCAGTTGATAAATGTTAAAAAAGATAAAGAAGAAGATCATATACAACCAAAGGCATAAGGAAAAGAGAAACAAACATAATCTAAAAAATTAATGATAGAAGAAACTAAAAAAGGTAGAGAAGACAATTGGAGTATGCAAATTCAGTTGGTAACATGAGCAAGGACACCTAGCTCTGGCATTCCAAGAACTAGTACCCCAAAGACTCCAATAGAGTTATTAGTAGCATACCTAATAGGAAGCACATTATTGACCCATACTAGAGATCTTGCAATTGACATATTTAGTCAAATTATGTCTCTTTTAACTAATAAAATAATGGAGAAGAATAAAATCATAAAGAGAACTCAAGAGGTTCTGGAAACAGTGACAATAAAACTACAAGACATCATTCAATTTAAGGTCTCATAATAAGATCTATAAAAGAAGGTAGAGGAAGGAATTAGAATCTTTGACATTCAATTTAGTATGCTAGAGGAAATTACATCTACAAAGGAACATGTGATGCATGATGTACAGTTGTTTGAGACTAGATGCAAGAATATCAAAAATTATCTAGCAAGTCTTGACTCTTGCATTAAAGAGTTAAGAAGATGTTTGGTTGAAGGGAATACTTTTTATGGACAATGAGCTCTATCATACAATTTTATTAATGATATTACCAAAGAGATGAAAGGACAAAAAGAAAAGTTACAAGGTATTGTCAATGACTTGCAGTCACCAAATGTGTAGATTGAAGATTTGGAGAGAAGAATTAGAAATATCAGTGATGAGATAAGCCTAATAGAGCTAAACAGAGAGAGGATAGTCAAGATGTCTTCCTTGTTGAGAGAACATCTCACTTTGATAATTAGTCATATTTAGAAGCAGCTAGATCAATGCTTTAAGTCCAAGGCATCTTATGAAAAATTTGTCTATGCATATTTGAATGAAGTAGAAGTTGCATCTTATGGACTATGTGCCCTTATCAACACATCAAAAGTTGTAAAAGACACATGGGATAAGGAGTTTAAGAATCCGAAGGTTAACTTTGTTGATTGCATTTTACACATATCAAGAAAATCAACATGAATGAATGAGAGGTGGACTCAAAGTTTTGATTTGTCTATAATTATTGACTCACCTTTGTCATTGATGTCAAAGGGGGAGAGATAGTGTAAGGAAAATTGTATATATTTAGGGAGATATAAGATAGAGTATAGTCAAAGGAGAAGTAATATGATTATTGTAATTAATAGATATAAGGATCTAAGATGATATACATAAAAATGATCCATATTTTGAATTTTTGTAAAAGGCCATATGAAGATTCACAAATCTTGAAATTTTACTTTTTGGGACTTAACCAATTTTCTCATATGTTGCCATCAATGACAGGTTTTCATTTATGATAACATATATTAAGTATTAAGTGAGTAGATTATGAAGATGAATTTTGGTAGAAAGACTTAGAAAATTGACTAAGTATCATGAAGCTTATCTGTCAGCATGGACACTACTTTGATTAGAAAGTATTACATCGACTTTATTGAATAGTTATTAGATGATAGAGTGAACATCAAACTACATGCATGTAAGTGCATGAGTAATTTGGATCAATACATATATAGTTATTACAAATTTACCAGTTGTAGTACTGAACATATAGAACATGATAGAGTTAAGGAATTGTTTTGTTTAGCAAAACAATTATTGAAATAATTAAGAAAAACATCCTAGATGTTAACCCTAAGTGGAAAAGTATAGTATTGAATTTTGGGACACGTGTGAAAGTATGAAGGTCAACAATAATAAAAATATGGTATAAATGATAGATAAGAAAATACAAAGTAAGTGCAATGCTATAATTTTGTGATGCGGACTTTGATGTTGAGAGTGTTGAGATTATGTGTGTTGCACACATTGCATAATATTATTATATTGTATTATTTTATTTTATTATGTAATGTTGTACCTAGGAGCACTTAGATGGACATGAAACATGTAGAGATTCCCATAGAATATTCTTGATGAGTGTTGATCTCAGATTGGTTTTGACAATTGAGTGTCAACACACTTAAGCTTTTTACCAAGTTCATGCCGAGCTAGTAACATATGCTGAGTATAATATGCATAGATACTGAGTAAATCAAGTGCTGAGCAGTTCAAGTACCAAGTGAATAGTAGATGCCAAGAAAATTCAAGTGCCGAGCTAGACATAATTATAGTATGTGTCGAGCATTAGTATCATCAAATGCCGAGTAACACAAAAAGGACCTAGTTCTTTATGATGGAATAAACAACTAAAAAAATAACTATTTAAACCAATTTTGAGTTGACTTATGGATAGATCTTGAAGCTTTGAAGATAAGATCGAATCTATTTGGATTCCCTATGTGATCAACACACAACCAATCAGAAAAATGGAAGGAATTGAGCAGAAAAAATGAATGAATCTCAATTGTAGATTCATACCTAACCCTAAGCCACCAAAGTCTTTTTAAAGGGAGATGAAGCCCCATAATTCAAGTATAAAAGATAGCATTAGTGAATGTATGTGAGGAGGTGATGCTAGCAAATATTTGAAGGAAGTGAAAGGGGTGAATTGATCAACATATATTCAAGGTGACTTAGAAGAAGGACAAAATTGTAGAATCAATTTGTAGAACAGAGGGTCAAGGATACATCAATTTCATATTAGATATGAAAGGATCAAGATGGACTAAATTGAGATATGAAATCAACAATTGTAAGTGGTCAGAAATCCTTTGTATTAAGGTTGATTTAAAAGTCATTGTGAAATCCTTTAACAAGGTGATATTCCAAGTGAGTGTTCTAAAGTCCTTTTGCCAGACACACTTTTAACAGGGTGGGATCTAACAATCCTTTATAAGTGAAATGTCCCTTTTCTAATTTTACATGATATTTCAAGCCTCAAATCATATTTTCAAGATCAAACAACTAATATCACAAAGATCCACCAAATTTCTCAAGAAACCCCAAATCGGGTATGCTGAAAATAGTGCCAAAAGCTTCACAACTTCACAAATTATTAATAAATCAGAAAATGGACATTTTTACAAAAATTTTAGCAGCATAACAGCCTACAAAATGACATTTCCAGATCCGTATAGCCTTTACACAATAGTTCACAAATGTAGGACAAAAACTATGCTCATCGGGCTCTCGAAATTAACACAAAAATGCCCGAAAACACCACAAAAACACTAATAATCTATCTCAGAAGTTTAATCACGTCCCAATACATATATTCAGCTCTATTTTAACACCTTAAAGTCTGAAGTACAATAGCAACCCAAACTGATATGAAATACTCAACTGTAAACATCAAACTCATACAAAAAACACATCCGAAAACCCACAAATCTGCACTGTTCAGCACAAAGAAAAACTCTGTATGAGCATGCACATGGAATGGCTTCAAACTCCCGTCCTTGGCCTTCTTGGAAACCTGCAAACTCCCGTTCTTGGCTCTCCCTGCAAACCTGCAAACTCCCATTCTTGGGTCTCCCTGGAAACCTGCAAACTCCCGTTCTTGGGTCTCCTTCTCCATAGGTTTGGCAACCTCTGAAGAATAACAAAGAATGAGCAAAAATCAAGTTCTGGAATTCAGCCCAAAATGCCTCCAAACCCCTTAAAAGAGGGAATAACCATAACTCACGTCCAAGAGAGGTTAATGAAACATATTTTAATAATAATTTTCATTTATTAGTCCAACGATTTTCAAAGATTAACCCCCTTTTTCCGAAACTTCACTTTCTTGGGCCTGCTTGCCTTAGCAAAGATTATTATTTTTTAATTATTTGAAAAGGGGACATGACAAGTCCTCCACTCCCAAACATTGCTTGTCCTCAAGCAATGGCTAAACAATAAACCAATCAATCCACCTGGATCCCAAATGTAGTCATGAACTATACTACTACCAATTAACACAGGCTCCTGCAATATCCTCTGCAATATGACCAAGAGGAATCCATAATCAAACTGACAATTATAGCTCAACCAAACTCCAAAATCACCACTACCACAGTCAAAAACCCATGAGACACAAACTCTTAGAACATCAGAGTTTGTACTCTTAAACCAAACTGTGCCTGGTACTCTTTCTGAGCAAAGTCATGAATGCTCAATGTCTGCTCATCTCTACCAGGTATCTCACCATCCTGCACAACAACATCCTCATAATCATCATCTGAACCCACTACACTGTAGTCACTGCCTTTTGTAACTATACCATCCTGAATACTTGTGGCATCACCCTTTGATGACCTGTAAACAATTCTCTCAATTTGAGTATCAAGTTGACCGTTACTATCAATCTGTGTAATATCCTTTCCCACCACCTCCTGTGGTAGAGTAGAATCTGAGACCTCTACTTGGCTATCAGCTAGTTTCTCAAACTCCTCATGCAAGTTTTTGGGAATTGTGTCATCTGTCTTGTGAGAAAATCTACCAAATAGAAATCCAGTCAACTTATCCACCTTAGCTGGGTCGGACAACATGTCATTCATTATACGGTGGTGCTCAATCAACTGTTCAGACATGTCATGGCTTATTTTCATAAGTTTATGTCGAATGTCTAAATAACCATCCTTTCTACTATTTTGACTCTGGATATCAATTGTCCAAGATCGTGTCCTCTGAGACTCTGTACTATACCTGTCCATTCTAAATAAAGTAGAGTGTAACCCCAATAGGATATAACTTCTTCAAACACCAAGAACTAACATGCAAATGATTAGAAGTAGCATGCAACCATAGATTTTGACATGCAACTGATTAGAAGCAACATGCAACCACCAAATTCACCAAGAACTAGCATGCAAATGATTAGAAGTAGCATGAAACCATAAATTTTGACATGAAATTGATTAAAAGCAACATGCAATCATAAATTATGGCATGCAAGATCTGGGTAGTTGTCAAAACTGACATGCAGGATCTGGGTAGTTGTCAAAACTAACATGCAAACTTCTACAACCACCAAATTCACTAAGAACTAACATGAAAATGCTTAGAAGTAGTATGCAACCATAAATTTTGACATGCAGCCAATTAGAAGCAACATGCAATCATAAATTATGACATGCAAGATCTAGGTAGTTGTCAAAACTGACATGCAAGATCTGGGTAGTTGTCAAAACTGACATGCAAGCTTCTACAAACCCTCAGGCTGGCAAGATCATGGCTCTGATACCATTGAAATGTCCCTTTTCTGATTTTACATGATATTTCAAGCCTCAAATCAGATTTTCAAGATCAAACAACTAATATCACAAAGATCCACCAAATTTCTCAAGAAACCCCAAATCGGGTATGCTGAAAATAATGCCAAAAGCTTCACAACTTCACAAATTATTAATAAATCTGAAAATGGACATTTTTACAAAAATTTCAGCAGCATAACAGCCTACAAAATGACATTTCTAGATCCGTATAGCCTTTACACAACAGTTCACAAATGTAGGACAAAAACTATGCTCATCGGGCTCCTGAAATTAACACAAAAATGCCTGGAAACACCACAAAAATACTAATAATCTATCTTAGAAGTTTAATCACATCCCAATACATATATTCAGCTCTATTTTAACACCTTAAAGTCTGAAGTACAGCAGCAACCCAAACTGATATGAAATACTCAACTGTAAACATCAAACTCATACAAAAAACACATCCGAAAACCCACAAATCTGCACTGTTCAGCACAAAGGTAAACTCTATTTGAGCATGCACATGGAATGGCTTCAAAATCCAATCCTTAGCCTTCTTGGAAACCTGCAAACTCCCGTTCTTGGGTCTCCCTGGAAACCTGCAAACTCCCGTTCTTGAGTGTCCTTCTCCACAGGTTTGGCAACCTCTGAAGAATAACAAAGAATGAGCAAAAATCAAGTTCTGGAATTCAGCCCAAAATGCCTCCAAACCCCTTAAAAGAGGGAATAACCGTAACTCACGTCCAAGAGAGGTTAATGAAACATATTTTAATAATAATTTTCATTTATTAGTCCAACGGTTTCCAAAGATTAACCCCCTTTTTCCGAAACTTCACTTTCTTGGGCCTGCTTGCCTTAGCAAAGATTATTATTTTTTAATTATTTGAAAAGGGGACATGACAGTAAGCCTTTAACAGGGCGGGCCTTTCATGGACAGATCATAAGAATGGTCAAACTATGTAACCTTAATAGGTGAACTTTATTGCTGCAATAGTGAAAAATTGTGGGTGTCATCCTCACCCCAATTTTACCTTCTCATTGGAGGGTTTCTGGGTAATCATATCTGGTGTCAAGTGTTTATATGGATGCATTTACTTTATATTGTTTTTCAATATGTTTATTCATGCATTGTTTTAAAGTTAAAAATTTTATTGGTTAGAGATTAGTACTTCTAATTCACTCCCCCTCTCAGAAGTATACATTTCCCATTTGTATTTCCAACAGATGAGTTGCATTGTAACATTGTGGTAATATTTGATGTGCTTATTTAATGTTGGAAAAAATATTAAATGTCCAAATTAAAATGTGGTTCAGTGGAGATTTGACAACACATGGTTTATGCAAAATCACTTGGTAGTTTTATGGGAGCTTGCAAAAAAAGACAAAAAGGAAAGTTGAGCAAGACAAGGCTTGATAGGTTAGCCAAGGGAAAATTTGTGAAGGTTAAAAGCATGGCATGAGATGTGTGGATTCATGCTTGTTCACATGGATTTCTTGGTAGTGGCTATGGAAGGCTTCCATGGTTGTATTGAATAATTTTTTGTTAAATAATACACTGTGATGAATGCTTTTGGATGCTAGGTTTTTTCCTTAATGTGAATTTCCTAGGGTATATCTTTTGTCACATTTTTTGTGGGCATGTTGTCTATTCTCTTGCATATCAATTTCTATTACATATTTATTTTAGTTCTATTATGGGTTCTATGGAAATAATTATAATTTTTGTTGTAAGTTTCCTTGCAAGTGGCATCAGAGCTATGGTTTTGTTGTTGTGACCTTAGGTTGAATCCATAAGAATTCATGAAAGAATGAAAGAAAGTGCATGATATATGGTTTTTAAATTTATTTATTGTAGATTTGAGGGTTTTAGGTTTTCTGTTATGATGGGTTGTCGATAGATTTTGGGCATGTGAAATTGTTGGTCAAAAGGTTTTTTTGGATGTTTCATTTGAATGATGGTTTTAAGGGGAGCTTGCAAAAATGACATCCTTGGCAAAAATAGACCTCACCATAGGATTTAGGTTGGTCTTTCTATATATTTTAATATACAATATGACCTAGTTTGGCCATGTTGATAAAAAATGCAAAAGATTTTTAAGTTTAGCCTATGACGACCATCAAATTTAATCTCATTGAAATTTTTGTCGCAAAAAAAAATTAGTTAGAAAGTGGTAAAAATTTGTCTTGGTAAAATGACCATATCTTTCACTCAAGATATCAGATTTTATACTTCTTATAATTGTTCGGAAGCTAATTTAGAGCACTACACCTTGGAGTAGGTTTGAGTATATGATTTGGACATTTTGTTAGGTTTTATGAGCCTACAAGTTAGATGTTTTTAATTTTGAGCATAGTTTTGGGAATAACTTGGGCATATAGAGAAAAATTTTAGAATTCAAATAGTCAACAGAAAGATCATGGAGATATCTACACATTGGTTTAGATTTGATGTAAATTTGGCATGATTTATTTCGTGATATATTGATCTAAATGGTTTATGATATATATTGATTATGGCAGCATTGTGAGTTTATGAAATTGCACGTTTTGAAGATTTGATGTCATTGAATACTCATATTTTAGATTGGTGTCATTATGATATGGTTATCAATATTTAATTTGGATATGTGTAATGACTTGTTGGGTCTACAAGTTGTGCAATCTTGTAAGCAGTATATACTTAGAGGTTGTATTTATGGCTTGGATATGGATTGTCTTTTTCCATTGATCTTTCATTATTGATGCATATTCATATTGATGGCTTGGATTTAGGTTGTCTATTCCCTTAGTCACATGATTTGTTGATTTATCTTCATGTAGAAGGGATGAGATGTTGTTACCAGGTACAGTCAGGGTGGACGGTTGTGGCTGACTATTTTATGGTGACATGTTGGACATTTTGAGAGTTAGATACCTGGTTTATGGATATGATCACAGTGTCATGGAATTTGAAATGATATGATTAGATATACAAGTACTTCCTTGAAATTCATTGGTTTAGATTCCCAATTTGGTTATGGTGGTATATATCTTCTTGGTCAAGGATTATGATTATTTGATTTTCTTTGACAAGATCATGATGTGAACTTTGAGTTCTTTGATATTTTTATTCCTTAGTTTATTCTCATGGTTAGAGGATGGTTTTTCTTCATGAATTCATGGATAGCTTGGATACATGATTTTGTGGGAGCTTGTGATAGTGATGTTATGACAATGCAAGATTAGTTCTTGGTTCGGTTTGTATCTTCTTGGTTTGGAGATATTAGTTTCATTTAGTACTGACACTTTGGTTGTGTGTGTAGACCCAAAGGATCTTCACAAAGGAGATGAATTTTATGATGTCATGGGTGACTCAGTACCATGATTGAGTGGGAGTTATTAGAATTGATATATTTATTTAGTGTTTGTAGATGTTGGAGGATGTCTTAGATCCTATTGCTGCAGAAGCATCTTTGACATTTGTATGGTGCATTCATTATCTTCATGGTGTGTGGAGACGGTTACATCTTAAGGACTCATGGGGATCTTGGTAAAGGTATGGTTTATGATTTTATTTGGCATGTTATCCTTAGTGTTAGGATGGTTTCTTTATTATGTTATGGTATACTTTTGATACACATTTGGATTTTTGACATGTTATGTTATATTCATATGGATCATGTTGTCTCTTTGGTTGAGATGGTTTAGATCATGTTGTCATGTTTATCTTTCTAAGGCCATAATTGGAATTTTGATATTGATCTCGGTTTAGTTTCTTGGTACTAAGTACATTGACCATTTGCTGGATACTTCATGATACTTCTTGATGAGGACACAACCCAAGAATAGAATGGACATAACAGAAAAGGGAAAATTGTATTAACTGAAAAATAAGCTAGTACATTCAGTACAGAGAAAATAAACTTCAAAACATGCCCTAAGGGTTTAAAATAGCATAAATGTGGAGATAATTTCTCCTTTCAGTACCTCCTCTCAAACTCCACTCCGAACTGCCCTTTACAATGCCAGAAATCTCCTTAAATAGACCCCGGAGGGTTAAGGACTAGGAGTACATTCTAGAAAGTGCTAGTAGGCATCCACCAACCAAATAGAAGGTTCCAGAAGTTGCATTAGAAGTCGTTGCAAATCTAGAAGAATCCAAAAACGTTAACCGAACTTTCGGGAGGCATAACTTTTGAACCGTAGCTCCGATTGACGAACTGTTTACATTTTTAGAAAGCTCTCGAAGCGCTCTATAGCCCTATGGATGAGCTTTGCTCCTCCCCCATTTTTTGGCCCTTTTTGAGGTCATTTAATGCCCCTAACTTGACTTTGAAGCATTCTTAGGAGGTCTCCACAACTCGAAAAATTGTAATAACTTTCAAACCATGGGGCCTTTTGACTTGATTTTTTTTTGAAATGCTCTAAATCACAATTACATTCATCTGGCCAATTCACACCTCCTAATTCACCAAAATGATGGCCCAATTACATGCTCCTATTTTTTTAGAATTTTCTAGCACACTGATAATGGAATTGTGAGAGTTGGAACCTTTACATGACCCAAATGGGTGTCCAAAAATGAAAACACATGAAACAGAAATTAAGTCTAAGTACATTTTTTTGGGTGACACAGGATTGCCCTTATACCTCTGGATGCTCCTGCATAAGACACCCAGGGTAGATTGAAAAGTGACCCTGTCACTTTATGAATGGTAGAGGAAATCCCAAATGGGAAACCTCAGCTGCTGAAATCCAAGTTGAATCCTCGATCGATCATCCTTTCCATTTGACCAAATACTCTTCATACTACCTGTTTCTGGTACTCCTAGCCACACGATGATCTAGAATGTATTCTATCTCCTCCTTCTTAGAAGCAGGAATTGGACATGGCTCTAACACTAGCTCCTCATTTGCACCATTATCATGATACTCTGTTAAATCTGCAATGTTGAAAATGGGAGAAATGTGAATATCATCTAGCAGCTCCACCTCATATGCATTTCCCGAGTCATGTTTCTTCAAAATTTTGCAGGGGCCAAATTTCTTCATTTTCAACTTGTTGTAAGTACCGGCCAGAAATCTTTCTTTTCGTAAGTGCACCATGACTAGATCTCCTACTTGGAATTTCTTATGTCTTCTCCTTTGATCAGCCCTAGCTTTATACTCTTGATTCATCTTGGTAATGTGTGCTTGAACCTCCTCACGTAGACGCTTGATATGTTCAACAAATTCTTCCGCTTCAGCACTTGTCCTCTCCCCTTGCTCTATCTTCCTCAATTCTGGTGCAGTCCTTGGGCTATTCCCATATACAATTTGGAATGGTGATTTTCTAGTTTTCCTATTTATAGAGTTATTGTAAGCAAACTCTGCTTGTGGTAGAATCAAATCCCATCCCTTGGGCTTATCCCCAACTAAACATCTCAGCAAATTGCCCAGACTTCTGTTTACCACTTCTGTTTGGCCATCAGTCTGCGGGTGATACGTGGAACTAAATTTTAGGTCTATTCTCAACTTCTTCCACAATGTCCTCCAAAAATACCCCACAAATTTAGTATCTTTGTCAGAAACTATACTCCTTGGGAGACCATGTAGTCTCACCACCTCTCTGAAGAACAAGTCTACAATATGGACAACATCATGAGTTTTGTGGCATGGAATGAAATGTGCCATTTTGGAGAACCTATCAACCACCACAAATACTGAATCATTACCCCTTTGTGTCCTCGGCAATCCAAGAACAAAATCCATACTTATGTTCTCCCATGGCCTTGATGGAACAGGAAATGGCTGATATAGGCCAGTATTGTGACTAAACCCCTTGGCAACTTGACAAACGTGGCAACTCTGTACAAACTTCTTCACATCCTGTGAAATTTGAGGCCAAAAATAATGTTCTCTAAGAATGGAAATGGTCTTATCTTGACCAAAATGTCCTACCATCCCTCCACAGTGTTTCTCCTTAATCAGATTTTTCCTCATGGAACTCCTTGGAATGCACAATTGACCACCTTTGAACAACATGCCATCCTGAATCAAATAGTCTAACCACTTGGTTCTATCTACAACAACAGGTTCTTTACAAGCTTTCCATGCTTCAGCAAAATCAGGATCCTCAGGGTACAAATTCTTGAGTTCATCAAACCCAACTACTTCAACCTGCATTACTGTAAGCAACAACTGTCTCCTACTTAGCGCATCTGCAACCCTGTTAGATTTTCCACTTCTATGCTTCAACACAAATGTATAGCTCTGCAAGAACTCTACCCACTTCATATGCCTCTGATTCAATTTACCTTGGCTATTTAGGTACTGTAATGCCTGATGATCAGTATACAAAACAAATTCCTTTGGCAATAAATAATGCCTCCATTTCTTTAAGGCCTAAACTATTGCATAGAACTCTTGATCATAAATAGAATACTTCTTCTTTGCATCATTCAATTTTTCACTAAAATATGCAATAGGCTTACCTTCTTGGCTTAATACAGCCCCAATAGCGTTGCCACTAGCATCACAATCCACTTGGAACACTTTTCTAAAATCTGGAAGTGCCAACACAGGCTGTTCTGTCACCTTCTTCTTTAGCAATTCAAAACTTCTCACAGCTGTTGCAGTCCATTTGAACTCTTTTCTATCCCCTCTTATTGTATCAGTTAGGGGTGCACATATTCCACTGAAATTCTTAATAAACTTCCTGTAGAAACTAACCAGACCATGAAATGATCTTACCTTAGTAGCAAACCTTGGAGTAGGCCATTCCAAGATGGCTTTTACCTTCTCTGGATCCATTTTGAGACCTTCAAGTGATATAACAAACCCCAAATAGACTAACTCCCTTTTTTCAAAGTTACACTTCTTCAGATTAATTAATAGTTTCTCTTCCCTTAGCCTTTCAAGGACACTATGAATATGCAGTAAATGTTCTTCCAAAGTCTTGCTGAAAATTAAAATATCATCCAAATAGACAATAACAAAATTTCCCAAGAACTTCTTAAGTACCTCATTCATGAGCCGCATGAAGGTGCTTGGGGCGTTCGTCAATCCAAAGGGCATGACTAACCACTCATAAATACCCTCCTTGGTCTTGAAGGCTATTTTCCACTCATCTCCTTCTCGAATCTGTATCTGGTGATAACCACTCTTCAGATCTATCTTTGTGAAGTACTGAGCTCCACTCAAGCAGTCCATAAGATCATCCATCCTTGGCAAAGGAAACCGATACTTAATGGTTATCCTATTTATAGCTCGAGAATCTGTACACATCCTCTACTCTCCATCCTTCTTTGGTGTGAGTACTGCAGGTACTGCACATGGACTCAGGCTCTCTCAAATCAAGCCCTTCCTCAACAGCTCTTGAACCTGTCTATTTAGCTCCTCTGTTTCAGTAGGAGTCATCTTGTGAGCAGCCTTGTTAGGCAAACTAGCTCCTAGAAACAGATCTATCTGATGACTGATTTGCCTTGCTGGTGGCAATCCATCTGGAACATTATAAGAGATAATATCTTCAAACTCCCCTAGTAAATCTGAAACTTCAAGTGGTATTTCACTACTACCTTCTTTATCTTTCCTAGGAATCAAATCATAGCACATATGCTGATGTTTCATGCCATCTAAAAACTTCCTTTCATCAACAAGACAAATCCTAGCACTGCTACATACCTTTTCACCTTCATTTTTCATGGGCTTCAATTTGTGGCGAACTCCATCCTTTGTCAGAGAGTATGTGTTTGCATGTCCATCATGTACTGCATGTCTATCAAACTGCCATGGTCTACCCAACAATAGATGGAAAACATCCATCGAAATAACATCACAGAGAACTTCATCATGGTAACTCCCAATTTTGAATTTCACTAAACATTGTTCACTTACCAGGACCTTATGATCATCTTTTACCCAAGCAATCCGATAGGGCTGGGGATGTTTCTCCCTCTTGAGCTTCAGCTTAGAGACCATCTCTTCTGATACCAAGTTATCAGTGCTACCACCATCAATGATCACGTCACAACATTTATCCTCACACTTGCATCTGGTACAAAACAAACTCCTCCGTTGTCCTAGTTCAATCTCACCACTTAGTAGGACTCTTTCATTTACCAAGGTCTCTCCTCTTTCTGCATCCTCTAAATGTGATGATTGTGCATCCTCATCCACATGAGCAACCTTAGCTTCGCCCTTAGCTCTCCTATCTATCCTTCCTTGTCGTTGAGGTCATTCAAAGGCACGATGACCTTCTTCATTGCAATGGAAACAACTACCATGGAAGCCTCCTCTTCCTTGTCTATGTCCTCTACCTCTTCCTCTCTGATTTTCAAAGTCTTGATCATGGGAGCGGTTGAAACCCTCATTCCTCTAGTTCTTGCTAGTACCCACATCTTCATTTTTCTTTTGGGTTTCATTGCGGCCTCCAGATGATCTTCCGCTTCCCCTTCCTCCTTGACCGCGCCCTCTTTATCTTCCTTCAAACCTTTTATTCAGCTCCTCTTCAACTCATAGGGAAAATTGGTATGCCTCTTCAACACTGGTCATTCTTACCAGACTTAATTCCTCTTGGATGCTAGGTCGCAACCCACTGATATAACGAGCAACCTTCTCCTTATTTGCTTCTGCATGCCCCACTCTAATCAAGAGTCGATAAAATTCCTCTGTATATTCTTGGACTGATCTTCCTGCTTGCTTTAACCCATGCATCTTCTTAAACAAATCAAGCTCATAGTCCACAGGAATGAACTGCTTCTTCAATTTTTCCACCATGCGATCCCATCTTGTGATCTTCTCCTTTCCTCTTCTGTTTCTTTCCAATTGGACCTCTTGCCACCAGAATTTGGCATGGTCTTTCATTTTGGCCTTTGCAAACTTAACCCTATCTGGGTCCCTGATATCCTCATACTCAAAGTATTCTTCCAATTCATTGATCCAATCGGTCAACTCATTTGGTTTTAGATTTCCTGAAAATACACCCACTTCAATTGTAGGTCTTTTCCCAAACTTAGTAATGGCCCTAACAAGCCTTTCTTCTGCATGATTCAGAACTTCCCCATCAAATTCCCCTTTTGGTCCAATTTTATCTTCTTCGTTGCCATCTTCACTTTCATCACCTGCGGCCACAGTTGCCCCTCTACGGAGCTCCTCCTGCAATGCTTGTACCTGCCTTTGGAGGGCTCTAACCTCCTCAGGATTAATAGCTCTGGCCCTTTCACCATGCTCTCTTCGTGGAGGCATCTTTTTAACTCAAACCCACAACCACACAGTCTTGGTGCAAACTGCCTCACAGTTGGCGCTCTGTCTACACACTCAGGAAAACTTGCTCTGATACCACTTGATGGGGACACAAATCAAGAACAGAATGGACACAATAGAAAAGGGAAAATTGTATTAACTAAAAAATAAGCTAGTACATTCAGTACAGAGAAAATAAATTTCAAAACATGCCCTAAGGGCTTACAATAGCATAAATGTGGAGATAATTTCTCCTTTTAGTACCTCCTCTCAAACTCCACTCCAAACTGCCCTTTATAATGCCAGAAATCTCCTTAAATAGACCCCAAAGGGTCAAGGACTAGGAGTACATTCTAGAAAGTGCTAGTAGGCATCTACCGACCAAATAGAAGGTTCCAGAAGCTGCGTTAGAAGTCGGTGCAAATCTAGAAGAATCCAAAAATGGTAACTGAACTTCCGAGAGGCATAACTTTTGAACCGTAGCTCCGATTGACAAACCGTTTACATTTTCAAAAAGCTCTTGAAGCACTCTATAGCCCTATGGATGAGCTTTTCTTGTCCCCCATTTTTTGGCCCTTTTTGAGGTCATTTAATGCCCCTAACCTGACTTTGAAGCATTCTTAGGAGGTCTCCACAACCCAAAAAATTGCAATAACTTTCAAACTGTGGGGCCTTTTGACCTGATTCTTTTTCTGGAATGCTCTAAATCACAATTACATTCATCTGAAAAATTCACACCTCGTAGTTCACCAAAATGATGGTCCAATTACATGCTCCTATATTTTTAGAATTTTCTAGCACACTGATAGTGGAACTGTGAGAGTTAGAACATTTACATGACCCAAATGGGTGTCCAAAAATGAAAACACATGAAACAGAAACTAAGTCTAAGTACATTTTTTTGGGTGACACAGGATTGCCCTTATACCTCTGGATGCTCCTGTATCACTTCTATACTCCATTTGGAGTTGACATGGATTGATTGGTTATAGGTGCTCATGGATACTCAGAGACAGTTGTGATGCCAAGTTCTCTTTGATTAGATATATATTTGTTGGAATCATTGATGGTTTCAGCAAGAAGTCTGAGGGACATTCACCTAATATGGACTTGAGAGGAGATTGTTCTTAGATGATTCTTGGTTGGAGACTTAGATATTTTGATGAGCATTCTCATTCCCCACTGTTAATTTTGTTTGCAGTTTACTACTTGAGAGGTATAGACCATTATTTCTCTTAGGTGCATTATGTTTATGTTTATCTTTCATTGATATGGATCTTGAGCTATAGTACATGAATTAGTTCTAGACAATTCATTTGAGATATGGTTTAGTATTGGTTATCTCCTTGTGCATATGTTACTACACTAGTTGAGTTTGAGAGATGGTTTTATTTTGGGAATATTCTTTGGACTAGGAATGGTTATTCCTTGTTTTAGGAATGGTTTATGAATTTGATCTTCTTGTGGATGTTATTATGAAGATCTTACTTGGCACAATTTACACCTAGAGATGTGTGTATAAGGACATGATATAAGTTATGATTTTCATAGTTTCTCTTTGGTCTTGGTTATCGATATTCTTGGATGTTCATTGTCACTTACATTGGATTTGAGATTGGTTGGATCTTGTGATCACTAGTTTGTGTTCATGTATGTCATGTGAAAGATGAAATAGTTTTTCCTTTATCTCTTTCCTTTGTTGGTTGTGGAGAGCTTAGGAGAGTGTTGGAGACTTGAACCATGAGAGTTGTTCTTGCAGGTTATTAGTTTATGTATAGTGGACACCCTTGATACTACATGGATTCAATTCTTTGAGATGTTGTGAGTGGATTGGTTATAGATTTGACATTATCTTATGTAATGGGAGCTTCTTGGTGTATATGTGAAAGCTATTTCTCTTGAGGCTTATGATTGCAGGTTACATATTGGATATGTTGATGATGTAAGATTCACTTAGTATACCTTTTGAGGTATGGATAGTTGGATGGGTTGGAACTTTCTATGGGTGCTATTCTAGCTATGGATATTCTAACAACTATGAATACATGTAATTACCTTTGGATCAATTTTTTGTGCTTGTCATTTCAGTTGGTACGAGATTTTATGATTCTTATGTGACATGTTAGGTGAATTTCTCTTTGGATGGATTCTATTTATGTCAGGTGGCAGTTGCATAATAGGAGGTGGGATCATTCAAGTTTGAGATGTTTGATACTTTGATTTTGTTGTGGGTACTAGGATGGTGCATCTAGTGTGTTTTGATCCATGATGGTGGATGTGCTAGGAGAGATTGTTTCCTTGTTCATTTATGTGGCTATGGATTGACTTTATGCAATGTATGCAACAAGTGGGAGATTGTTGAGATTATGTGTGTTGCACACATTGCATAATATGGTTATATTGTATTGTTTTATTTTACTATGTAATGTTGTACCTAGGAGAACCTAGATGGATGTGCAACATGTACAGATTCCCATGTGATATTCTTGATGAGTTGTATTATAACATTGTGATATTGTTTGATGTACTTATTTAATATTGGAAAAAATATTAAATGTCCAAAATTAAATGTAGGTCAATGGGGGGGTTTGGTAGCACATAGTTTGTGTAATAACACTTGGTAGTTTTTTGGGATATTTCTACTATATAAGTAACCAAAAAGGTAGTTGTTGTAGGAGTAAGAGAAAAATGGAAAAAGGAAAGTTAAGCAAGACAAGACTTCACATGTTAGCCAAGGGAGTATTTGTGAAGGTTGGAAGCATGTCATGGAATGTTTGAATTCATGCTTGTTCACATGGATTTCTTGGTTGTGGCTATGAGTTTTAAGGCTTCCATAGTTGTATTAAATGAGTTTTTGTTGAAAAATACACGGCGATGGATTGTTTTGATGGTTGTGGGTATGTTGTCTATTCTTTTGCATTTGGATTTCAATTACATATTTATTTTAGATCTATTATGAGTTATGTGGAAACAATTATAATTTTTGTTCCAAGTTTCCTTATAAAGAGAAATAAAGGCAATACATGCAAAGATTATGTAATGAGCTAAAAGATCAAATCCGATATTAAAGATATCAACACTTGTAAGAGGTTTTTTATCTATTCCTTTTGTATACATAATATCATTGCATATTGAATGTTTGGGAAGTGGGCTAATCTTGCGTATATTTTTTAATTGTATCAACAACTCCTAACATGACTAAGGCTTCTAACAAGGGCTAGTCCTCTAACAAGGACCAAGACACTATACATATGTAATAAACTCCTAATAGGGTCATATCTTTCACAAGATACTTTTGATTAGTGGATCATTTTGTGGGTACCATCCCCATTGGGGTTTTTCCTTTGCCATGGTTTTGCTAGTTAACAAATAATGATGTTATGTGTTGCATTACTTTATGATTGTGTTTACTATTCAACTTAATAAGTTTAATTACTTTAGTTATAAGATTGTTTTAGATTATGATAAAAGAAAGTTTTGAAGGGACCTAGAACCCTTTACAAAAAACTAAAGATAAACATTAAAGCACCACCAAGTTTTATAAGGACCTAAAACCTAAAGTTTAAAAGATTAAAACTAGGTTTTATAGGGACTTGAAACTAAAAGTTTAAATCATAAAAAATTACTAGGTTTTACAAAGACTTGGAACCTAGAGTTTAAACAAGCTAGAAAACAAAAAACAAAAACCCAGAAAAACCACCCAGACTAGCAATTGACACACCTGCTCCACATCCAGTACAACAACTCTCTGATAATATTTGCCACCTCTTTACTTTGCTTCTGTAGTACTCTAGATAATGTCAACCAGAGTAACAACAAGAGCCTCGAGAGCCTCTTCCATCTAGGTTCTCTTAGTGCATTCAACATCCAATTCTTTCTGCATAACCCCCATTTTCTTCTTGAGAACCATTATTTCATTATACAACCAAGAATCATCTAAAGAGAAGTCTTCATTTTAAGATTAGCAGTGTGAAGAAAGGAAATTTTAGCATCCTAATAGTCATCCCTCTCGTTAGCCACATTCCTAGGCTTAGAACCAACCACAGTGGTCACATTATTGATCTGGGTATCGGTATTAATGTCCAAATTCTCCATCCTTTCCTCATTTTATTCTTTACTCTGGCTATTTTCCTTACCCATAGGGCCTTTATCTTCAACCTCCTTATCCATATCCTTCTCCATTTTATCCTCACTAGCATTATGAGAAGGGTGATCACTCTATTTTTCATCATCCTCCCTAAGGGCTTCCGACCCAACATTTGAGTCTGTATTTCTATCCTTACTTCCCTCCACATTCTCTTTACCAGTTAACACCCCTTTACTCCCAGAGTAACCATCCAGGTTAGAACTAAGATCCTCCATTTCTGTTTATGTTTTCTCATCATTATCCAAATTCTCAAATTCAATAATTTCCTCAACATGTTTCTTAGTCCTCTCCCATTTGAGAACATTCTTGCTAACACTAGCCCATTCTTCCACCTTAATTCTCTTAGAGTGGGGATCATTACTAGCCCCTTTCCTTTTTTGAAGAACTAAAGAGGGCTTTATAGCCTCACTTTTACAAAATTTTTCAGTAAGTAAAATTAAACCTTCATGAAGCACATGATGAGACTCTTTCTTCCTATGTTTATATACACTTAGAGGCAGAGAGTATTTTGTAAAAAATGGAAAGGAAATCCTATCTTTGTGCCTAAAATGATTTAGGAAAACAAAGTTAAACTTATGGACTCTCTTAGCCCTACCATCAAGAATAAAATACTCACAGATACACGACAACACATCCCTCTAGATAACTTTAATTTGATTCAGTTTGTAGAAGTCACCATTTTTCTCCAAATTCTTTAGCTTCCATCTTTTGAAATTTCTTGAAAGTTGCATTGGAGATACTAGTCTCCTTGCTAAATTTAATCCCTTCCATAGGAATCCCCATAACCTTAGCAATAAATTCTTCAGTCAGTTTCACCATGACCCCATGCAAAGTAACCCTATCTTCAAAATTTTTTTTAAAGAAGGCTTCCATAATGTGAGGTTTATACCCATGGAGTCTCTCAATGTAGGTCATCAATTTACCTTTCTACAAAATCTCCCACATAGAGGCCTTAGCCTTCCATAACCTATAGTTGCTCAACTCTTGCTTTCTTGGTTCCCCACCCATCTCAAAAACCTAAATTTCTCTATAAAACACTAGAGTAGTGAAAATCAATAAAGGTAATAAAGTATTGAGGATTATTGAGGAGCTAATAACCTTACGTGCCAAATGCAAGTCATTATCGCTCAAAGGTACTTCCTAGGGAATCTCAAACTGTCCTTCGTAAACCCACCATTCTTCTTCATAAATTTTCTAGTCATAAGAAATCTTTCGTTCTCTAGCATGTGTCCTATCATAATTAACAATTGTTGTCAACTCCACGTCCTTGTATAGGTCATCATGCCACCTCAACTTGCTTTTTTGATAGACATCTTGGTTGGCAATCCAATCAGAAACTAAATTACCCTCTCAAAAAATATGAGAGAATATTACATTATCAAATTTGTTAATAAGGTTTTTGATTTCCATAATACTTCCTTCAATAGTCCAAGTAACTGGATTCTTGTTATTGAGCATCTTAATAATGTTAAGAGAATCTCTTTCCATCCAAAGATTCTGATAACCAATTTCCATAGCCAACCTCATAGTATACAATGCTGCCATTGCTTCAGCTTTATGGCTAGTTGAAATCCCAATAGGGATGGTAATAACATCAATAATTCTGCTAGAATGGTCCCTTAAAACCCCTCCACAACTAGCTTTTCCAGGATTTCCTTTAGCAACACCATCAAAGCTACCTTTAATCCAACCCATAGGAGGAGATTCCATTTAACATTATGCCTTTGATCATCAATTTTGATTTTATAGCCTTTAGTTTGCATAGGATTGTTGATTTGGATATCATCACTCAGTTTTTTGTGAGAATTGAAGTTTTCCTTAATAGCTCTAATTATTTTGTGACCAAGTACCCACTCAAGAATTTCTTTATCTCTAAAATTGTTATTACTTCTTTCTTTCTAGATTCTCCACCAGAGATGGGGAAGAGTGATGCAAGAGCATATTGGGTTTCCTTATTATCTGACTCATTTTTGTTCAATCTGCAATTTGGTGCCGAGTTACTGTAGCACTCAATTGGAGCTGAGTTACTGTAGCACTTAGTTGGAGCCAAGTTACTATAGCACTCAGTTAGAGCTGAGTTACTATAGCACTTAGTTGGAGCCAAGTTACTGTAGCAATTCCTTCATGTGCCGAGTTACCCAGTGTATGCCAAGTGACTTTGCATGTGCCGAGTTACCCAGTGTATGCCAAGTGACTTTTCATGTGCCAAGTTACCCAGTGTATGCTGAGTGTCAACATTTGGACATGATTTCTACGAGCTGACTTGTGGGATTTATTTCGATCACAACATTTATGTTAAGATATTTTCTTGGGATGCATCTAGACTATTTTTGGGTTGGCCTTCCTCTTATGTAATGTTCTAGAATAATCTATAAGCCATTTTAGCAAGTATATATAGAGTGTTTAGGCTTAGAGTTAGGCAAGTTTTTTGAAGAGGATTGGAGAGAAAAATTAAAAGTGTGAATTTGTAGTTGGGTCTTTGAATGTGAATGTATTTCTAATTGGCCGTAACCCAGAAGACCTTACAGCTGGGCATGTATGAAGATGTTTTGATGAATCAATAAAAGTATTTCTCTCTTCTTCCTCCTTTGGTTTCTATTCCTTGTGTTTGCTTCCATTGTGTTAACTCTTGTAGGGTGGTTTGGATAGCTGGGTGAGCCTTTGGCCTTAGTTATTCATTCCTTTTCTTGCATCAAAGAGTTATTTTCCACAAAAAACCAATATTAACATCCTTAGATGGGCATGTCCAACTCTGAAAGCATTGATCAATATTTTTCTATTGTACTCAATCTAAATTCTAGTAGTTAAGGATGTAACTCCACACTTTTTGACTATAATTGCAATTTAAGAAAAGATGATTTCTCTTCAGAGTCCTCTTTACATAGGCTACATCTGTTAACCACATAAACCCCTCTTTTTTGAAATTGTTCAAAGTTAAAATTTTGTTTTAAAGCAAGATCTAGGAAGAATGTTTATTTTAGGAATAAGACCTTTAATCCAAGATTTAGTCCGTAAAGGTCTAGATCCCTTTTCCTTAGTTCTAAAAATAGAGGAGACTTTAAAACAAGCTCTTGATTGAAAACCACAAACCATTTTATCTTCAATATGAGGATAAAGGCAAAAGGCATTCAAGATTAACTGAATACTATAAAAAGCCTTATTACTTTCAACAAGGTTAACCCATTCATTATTAATCCAATAATTCTCCACAAGAATACCAAAAGTCTATTTACATCTGTCAACAAGAGTTCTATCCTCATAATCCTCAATCAAAGGATGATCCAAAATCCATACATCATCCCAGAACTTGATCTTTTTCCCATTACCCACTTTCCAAAAATAATCTTTGATTAAAATATTTTTAGCTCCCTACACAACTCCCCAAATGGTAGGAGATAAAACATTAGGATAAGAAAGAAAATTAGAAAAAGAAGGAACATCAAAGAGATATTTATGTTTCCAAATGGTATTCTACTCCTTATTGTCATGATAAAATCTCCAACCCTACTTAGCAAGAAGATCTTTATTCATACTTCTAACAGACCTGATCCCCAAGCTACATTCATTTTAGGCTTACAAATTTGATTCCAAGAAATTGAAGCCATTCTCTTCTTATCCTCAAAACCATACTAGAGGAAGTTCCTTTGGATTTTGTCAATAGAATCAACATATTTAGCTGGAATCCTAAAGAGACTCAAAGAACATGTAGGAATACTTTGGAGACAAGCCTCGAGAAGAATAATTCTACCAGCTTGAATCAATAAATTACCTTTCCATCCTACCAATTTCTTGTTGAATTTTTTAATAAGATCTTCCCAAAAAGTATCCAAGGGATTAGGCCCCAAAGGGAGACCTAGATAAATACAAGGAAAAAACCATATGGAACAACCAAGAATATTAGCAATCTTACTCTGTCTAAAAACAAGGGTATTTATAAAATACAAAGAAATCTTTTTCCAATTGATTAGTTGACCTGAAGCAGAAGAATAGAGGTTAAGGGCCTTTTTGCGATTCCTTGCTTCTCTAATGTCAGCCCTTCCCCAAAAAAATTGTATCATCCACAAATTGTTCATGGGAACAAATAAGAGGATGAGAAGAAGGCTGCAAAACTTTGATTTCTCGTAGAGAAACCAACTTCCCAATATATATCTGCACAAGAAATCAGCCATAATAGTCAAGATGATAGGAGATAAATGATCTCCTTGTCTCAACCCCCTACTAGGTTTAAAGAACTCTGAGGAACATCCATTAACCAGAACAACAATCGTAGTAGTAGAGATCATCTACAAAATTAGCTTCACCACATTGACACTAAAACCAAAAGATAATAAGATCTTATGAAGAAAGGACTATTCAACTCTATCATAGGCTTTAGCAATATCAACTTTCATAATAAGGCCCTGATTATTAGAAATAGATAAAGAGTGGATATTCTCATGTAGAAATATAATAGAATTAAGAATTTTTCTACTAGGAAAAAAACCATTCTATTGCTAAAAAATAAGAGAATGCAGTAGGAGCAACAACCTCAAAGTTAGGACTTTTGAAATAATTTTATAAAAAGAATTGCATAGACTGATAGTCCTGAATTGATCCAAAGAATCAACACCAACCTTTTTTGGAACAAGGCATGGGAAAGTAGAATTAATTTCCTTCAACATCCTTTTAGCCCCAAAAAATTCTTTAAAAATATCATGCACATCTTTCCCAACTAGATTCTATTCATTCTAAAAAAACAACATAGGAAAACCATCAAGCCTTGGTGATTTATCTCCACCTAATGAGAAAAAAGCCTTATAAATTTCCTCTTCCTTAGGGATAGAACAAAAAATTCTATTTTTCTCTTCAGTAATCAAAGAAGGAATAACATCTAATAGCTCTGCTTGATGAGTCAACTCAATATTAGGATCTGAAGACATGAAATAAGAGAAAAAGGAGACTATTTCCTCTAAGAATTCCTTTTCCTCAGTTAACTTTGTACTACCTTTTTTAAGAATTGAAATATGAGTTTTAGCTCTACGTTTTAAAGTAGATAAATGAGAAAATTTAGTATTTCTATCACCTTCATCCAGCCAAACAAATTTGGATCTCTGCCTCCAATAAATTTCTTCTTTAGTAAAAATATCATGATACTCCACCATCTTTTCATTTTCTTCCATCACTAAATCTAAAGAGTACCCTTCCCTTTGAATCCTATCTTGGATTAATTGAAAATCCTCTTTAATTTTATATTTTTTATAAAAATGTTACCAAAACATCTTTTATTCCAAATTTTAACTTTCTTTTTGACATTTCTGAGTTTTGAAGCCACACGAAAAGGAGCAGTTCCTTCAATATTAGTGTTCCACCCTTCAACCAACCGATCTTCAAACTGTGGATGCTGCAACCACATTTTCTCAAATCTAAAAGGAAAATTCTTTCTATTATGGATAGTTTCAGCGGTAAAAATATAAGGAAAATAGTTTGAACCAATCTTCTGAATAGCCTTAAGATTACACACAAAATCTTTAGTCCAATCTGGAGATATAAGAACTCTATCCAAGTGAGCTTGGATACATTCATCACCTATCCTTTTGTTACTCAAGTGAACTCAATACCATGAAGATCTAAATCCATTAAGCCTTCCTTGTTAATAAAATCTATAAGATTCAGTCTACCATCCAGCTAAGTAGCATTTCCCCCTTTTTTTTCATGCTCATAAAGAAAAACATTAAAATCCCCCAAAAAATCCATCTACCATAGTAATCATTACTCTTTATTTTAGAAAGAGTAGCCAACAACTTTTTTCTTGTAGTCTTGATGTTAGGTGCATACACATTGACAATATACCATTCATTATTTTGGGCAATACTCTTAATCTTGATCACCATAAAATGTTTATTAGCATCCAAAAAGGTACTTGAGAACAAAGATCACTTTCACATAATCATTGTTCCCCCTGATGCTCCTTCTGAACTACTAGCCATTATGCAATAATTATTAAAAGATTTAAGCTTTTCAGCTTTCTCTTTATCCATTTTGGTTTCATAGAGCATTAACATATCTAGTTTATGCTCTCTAACAAAATTTTGAACAATATCTAATTTATGAGTACTATTCAACCCCCTAATATTCCAAGTGACAATATTCATCATAATTTTTTAGGGGTCAAATCTAAAATAGTTTCTTGTTTCCCATCAGTAATATTTTGTAAAATTTCACTTTCTCTATTTTTTTAGATGTTTTCCTTCTAGGTTTCTCTGGAGTACCAACATTCAGCTTCAATTTTGGAAATAACTCCAATTTATTACTTCGAGTCTCCACTCCTTTAGAAATAATATTGATTTTATTCTCTATTTTCGTTCTTTGAGTTTTTTTCTATTTAGGTTCCTTCTTTTTAGAGTTCACATCCATTTCTTTGGATTCAAGGACATTCTTAAAAGAAATAATCTCTTGGCAAAGGGAAGACTCTTGGAACTGAAGTTCAGTAATTTGTGTATCCTCTAATGCCAACGTATGACTCTTTTCCTTAAGTATTTCACCTTCATCTATCTCTTCTAATTCTTCTAGATATTCCCATTCCAATTCATTTTTTTGATAGATAGCCAACTAATTCATAAGATCTACAATATTCTCTTTAATCTACTCACTATAGATCTTTTCTAGATCTGTCTGCTTACTTGAATCCTAATTTTCAAGGATATCTTTATCCTCAATCACCTTCTCAGGTATTGCTTTAGGTTTCCATACCTTTTTCTAGATCTTTACTTCTTTCTTTTTCTCCACATTGGCCAACTTAGGCTGATTTTTTCTTTTGAAAGGGCAATTTTTCACCCAATGACCCTTTTTTTTACCAAAAAAAAGCATTTGGAAGATCTTCAAAGATTATCTCTTGCATCCTTTTATCAACTTTTCAAATCAATTCCACCTTCTTAGGAAGGTTCTTCAAATGAGAAACTTTCACATAGATTCTAGCACACTGAAGTTTTGATTTTGAAGCCATGACATTGTCAATGACAACAAGTTCACCAGAAGAACCAACCATTCCTTTGAAAATATATTCATGCCAGAACTTCTAGGCTAAACTAGGAAGTCTTATCCATACCGGAGTAGTAAGGAAGAAGACATCAAATAGATCCATATTTGGCTCCCATTTTTTGATCGTAAGAGTACTATTACAAAATGACCAAGGTCCACCACAAAGCACCATGTTCAAATATTCCTTACAGGTAAAAACAAAGGAAAAGAAACCATTCATTATAGGTGCTATGTCAACTTGACCATGGATAACCCATTTTATTTTGATCATATTTCTCAAAGCATCAATATCAGGCCTAGCCCCCAAAAATTTCCCAACTAGAGGAAAATCCATAGTCAAGAAAGATAAATCAACAATCAAATCTAGAATAAAGATTTGAAACTCACCTTTCTCCTAGTAGGATTTTGATGTAACTAGAGGGAACGATGATTTTTCTCCAGGTCTTCTCCCAAACAAAGAAGACCACTTCCTTTGATCATCTGGCAACATATCCTTCATCTAGTCCTCTATTCTACAAACATTTGCATTCTCATCCACATTCTATGAAATATTATTTTCCTACAGTGGGACCCTTTTAAGCACGTGACAAGCAGGCAAGGGAATGGAAAGAGTGTTCTTGTCCCCACATCTTATGGAGCAGGAACCCATAAGTTTGTCTTTTTCTTCCAGTGTTCCATCAAACCCTATAAAATTTGTCAAAATCCCCACTTTCTAATTCCTTGTCCCTCCAGGATCAGTCCATACCACTAAGTTTCCTCCTTCTAGATTCATACCTAACAGAGCATTGACCATTTCAAAAAAAGTTTTTTGTTGTAATTGGACTCTTGTTGTTCAACATATTAATTATGTTAAGAGAGTTTCCTTCCTAGTTATAAGATTGTTAATGATATCCATAGTTTGGAATTCTTTTGTGAAATACTAATTCACCCTCCTTTTAGTATTTCCTATTTCTAATAGTCGACACCTCTATCAAGATTAGAGCCACATATTAGTGCAAGAGTTGTTGATGATGATGAAGAAATCAATTTTTTTTTAAAGAAGTACAACTTGAAGACTATTCAACTTTAGTCTTGTAACAATAATGGAGGGATGCATGACAGTCTTTATCATAACCACTTGATCATTATGAAGAAACTTGATAGACTTATGCAAGGTAGATGAGATTTTACCCATAGCATGAATCATCAATCTACCTATAACAAAATTATAATGAAAATTTCCTATCATTACATTCACTAAGTGGGAAAAATAATGGGTTTAAGTTACAAGGTAGTGTTATGCTACCTAGAGAATTTTGACCAGTATTATTGAACCCATGAATAGAAATAGAAGTTTCAAGATAACTTGGATCCATTTTGATTTTAGGTAAAAGACCAATACTACAAGCATTGATTTCTGAACTAGTATCAAAGAGAGTGTGTCTAATAACAAATGAAATTTTATAAAGAAACTATCATTAATGGATCATATTGATATTGTAATTCAATGTATGAAATTCCATGCTAATGGAATATGATCTTTGGAACACCAGAGCATATACAATTCAATAAAGTATCATCATCACTAAGTCTAGTTGAAGATGACACTAGGATTACTTGTAATGTCTTCTAAAGAATACCATGGTATATAGGAGAGGTTTGAATAAGATCCTCAAGATATATTGTACTACCTCTAGTGTTTGTAGTACTTTGTTTATTTTGATTTGAGAGATACTTGATACTCTTATTTTTTTGTACTTTGAGATGACTCGAGGGTTGAATTTTATACTTTGATTTCATTATCATAGATGTTATACTGTTATGCTATTCATTTTGTCATATTTTCATGTTGATGCTATTATGAGATGACAGTAGGTCTATAATGATATCTGGTTATATGGTATTTTGGACATATCTCTGATTCTGTTATGTGATGGATTTCATGCTATGGATATTTACTTGATTCTTGCTTCTTTATGCTTTATGTGAACATGAGTGATGTAAATGGATTATTTAGGTATTTAATGCATTTATTGCTTTAGCTATGTTATTATATGCAATTACACTTGATCATGTGTCTTAGCATGCAAGAATTATATCCGTAGTAGTGGCACATGGAGTTAGTGATTCAATTATTCATATTTTACCAATGTCGTCCCTATATGGTCGACATATCCTTATTTTAATTGTTTAATTAAACCTTTCAACGATTATTAAATCCGACCTCATTTTCATTATGTGACTAGACTAGTGAGTGTGTCTATGCATTTTAGAGGTTTGCATTGTTGCTTAACTTGTTAAGGAAATTCCTATGATTTTGGATTTTCAAGATTTAAATTTTATTGAATTTAATTTCTGGCAGCTATGCCATGATGAATACCTATTTCTAGGAATAACCTATTTTCATTTGAATTGATTCAAAATCTAGTTAGTTTAACTGGCTATTTTCCCTAATCAATTATTCACTCAAAAAGTGAATAAGTATGGAAAGATGGATTTAATTCCTCACTTCTCACTTTTGCAAAATACAAAATTGAGAGCTTTTTGATAATCCTCTTCTAGAGGATCATGTTTCTATTTGTTGTGAGAGCTTTAGGTGTCGGATCTTTACAAGATTCATCTCATTAGATCCAGCTTGGGAAGACCTTTCTTTGCTACAATTTTTGGCAACCTTTGCAGGATTATTATTTTATCATGTTGATTTCCATTTTAGCCCCTTTTGCTATCAGGTAGGGCTCTCCCATATTATTTTTTAAAGCTTAGATTCTATATCTATTCTTGGTAGCTATTTTTCTGTAGGATGAGAACTAGTGTTCCCCTCTATTTCTATTTTCTGGTTCTACCCAGTTGGTCGAGTATGAACATTTTTCCACTTTTTGAGATGAGGGTTTGGGGTTTCACACCATTATGATGGTCATTTTTTGCATATGGTGTTTGAACCCAATTTTTTTTGGATTTTTGAAGCTTTTGTGCCTAGGCCAAATGGGTTTTATTTTTGAAGTTTTATAGTTTTAGGGTTTTTACCTCATTTTGTGTGTCACCCTATTTTCTTAGGTTTTCTTGTTGTGATGTTGTTTGTGGACCTAGATCATCCATTTAGACATCAGTTGGGCCATTTTTGCACTTTTATGTTGTATTGGTATGTGTGCCATATCTGTCCTCCTGATTTGTTTTGGTTGAGTGATATTTTTCTTGTGTTCTCATCCAGTCCTTGTGTTATGATCTTCGTAATGGTGGTGCACCACACACGAGTATGTGCACAAATATTTTTGAGTGACTTGCAAGTCTCGATCTCCTATGGTACTTCTAGGAGTTTTGATCATTGGGGTTGGGTTGGGAATATGCATTCCTACAGGCACTCATCTTTGGATGAGCATGGGTAGGGTAGGGTAGCATATGGAGGGGGCTTCTATATCATAGCTTGGTGATTATTATGCCTAGAGGGTTGGCAGAGGAAGTTTTAATTAAGTGATAACTAAATAAAGCACTTGGTGGTAATAAAATTTAAGATAATAAAAATATGGTGTGCTAGAGCCTTCTATCAAGAAGTTGAATCTGCATGATCTGAGCTTGGGCTTTTGGATGCCAAGAAACTCTCCATGATTTTATTCCCTACATAGTAGTCCATTGAGTGTCTGACCAGGACTTGTTGTTTATGCACTGTCTCTGATTTTTGTTTCAGTCATCATTACTTTTTGGTGTGAGTGTTAGCCTTGGGAATTTTCTTTGAGTGTTCTTGTGGTTGGATCATTATCTCCATCGACATGGTAGGTGTAGACATATGAGTTTCACATGGTTGGGAGACATAGCTACCATCACCACTACTGGGGACCAATGTACATAGACGGTCTATTATCCCAATGCAACTATTGCTGGAGGTTTTCACTTGGTACTTTAGGTTCCAAAGTATGCTTTCTTGTAATTTATACTTTCATTGGAATGCTTGTATATCATGTTTTAGATGATGTTAGTATTGATACATTTCCTTATTATGATGTTTAGCATATGATGTTAGGATGTTATCTTCTTAGTTGGAGTATCTATTGCTTTTGGTTTAGCATGTTAGATTTCCTATTCTTATGATGTTATTACACTTTAGTAGTGATGTCCTTATAAGATAGCTCCAAATATCTAGTTGGCAGTTTGGGATGCTACACACGGGGGATGGCTAGGACCTTTAAGGTCTCATGATGCTATTATGGTTGGGAGGAACCACACACTTAGATCATTGTTTTAGTACATTGCAATGTTGCTTCTCTACACTGCGATGTTACTTTCAGTATGTTCTTTTAGTTCTTTATTAGATGGCTAGATTCAACTTCCATCTTTCAGTTATTTGATTCGAATGTCTTTGCCTTGATATGTGGATTCGATACTCCCTAGTGTGGAGGAAATTCTCTTTCTAGATTTTTACCCTTTAGATTTATGGCTTGCAAATTTATATCCTTGCACAAAATTATAATTTCTCGCATGAGAATCTAAGAGCTCACATGGTGTGCTGGGTTTCTTCACATGGATTGGTGTACATCCTTGCATGAGACCCCACATCATTTTGGGTGCTTTAGTTGCTGGGTTGAGCACTTCCTCACGCCCTTTGGTGCATTTTCTCACATGAAAGGAAAATCATTGCATGTAGTGTTGTACTTCCTTGTGGGAGATTCTATCAGTCTATTGTCTTTGCATGAGAAATAAGGGGTATCTAGCCTATGCTAGGGAAATTTCAAAATTTAGTTTTGGAAACCTTGTTATGTTTTACACCTTCCTAGTTCAAAATAGTTTTCCTATTGGGTTTAAAATATATTGTTAAAGTATAAGTGGATTTATATTCAATTCATTATACTGAAGATATATTTTAATATATCTGTCAAGTCTTTTGAGATAGGTTCCAGACCTCTACGAGCTAAGATAAAGATTCTAGGAAATTTAAGGGCTTCAAAAATTCAAACAACCAAATTTTAGGGCTTCAAGATTTGAGACTTAGCTAATTTTCAAGAGTCAGCATTTGTCTTTCAACAAGGTGTTCAGTAGTTGAGTTGTGCTTCCTTTGCATCCTCGGGGTGTGTGAGACCATGGTTGGTCTTTGATGTTTTCTTGTTTATGTTTTGCTTAGTGGTGATGCTTGAAGATCTTTGGTGTTTGGTTGTTTGGTTAGTCTTCTATTGTGATCTTTGTGATCTTTGTATATTGGTTGTTCTCTGTATCCATACTTGTTAAAAAAAAAATTATTTGGCTTTTATCTATCCTTGTTCCAAGGATCTTTGGGTGGGGCATTATAGATATCTTAGTGGGTGTAATATGAAGTTTCTCCATAAGATCAAGTTCTATAGGGGATTGAGAGGGTGTTTTAGAATCAAATGAGAGAATATATTAAGAAGATTAAAGAGATATAAAATACTAATGTTTTTCTTAATTCTATAGGTATGATAAGTGTGAATCACCTTCTTATAATTACTAGTTGTACACTTTCTAGAGTTTAGAGATAGACACCAATCAGACAAATGACACATATGTTGAACCTTAGAAGGATTACCTCTAGCAATCATTACTTAATTTGAATTTGGTTATGGATATGATCCATTAACATATATTATTGGTCTCTTAGGCTATGTAGGGGTAAAAGAGACAATAATTACATTAGCAAATTTATGCTCAATTGTGACTTATAGAAGTTCATATGCAAGATGAGATTCTTCATTTACTAATGCATTTTCACAAGAAGAGAGTGCATTTAATGAAGAGACAATACAATAATATTAAGAAGAATATCAATGATCTCATCTTCTTGCAACAAAGTATCTTTAGTAGAAGTAACTTTACAAGAGTGATCACATGTATAAAGGGTCATAGATAGAGCTAAATCACCATCACATGCATGAAAGTGAAATTTTTTGGCAGTGAACAAACATCTCTTATGGGGTTCATGACATTGTTTAACTACCTCATGTATCTTCTATAAGTCTAGTGGTTGTATCAAACATTAACAGGCCAATCTTTTGGTGCAATGCCAACCCTATCTTATAAAAAATACTATATATCTTGGCCAAAATTTTGAATCTAAGCATCCCACAATGAGTGACATTGGGAGGGGGATTTCTAGTAGTGGATCAGTGTCCCTCGTGGGGTCTGTGACATGTCTGAATCACCTTATGTGTCTTCTATAAGTCTAGTGGTTGTATTGGTAATTAATATATTAATTTTTTGGTGCAACAAAAACCCTAACTTGTAACAAAATGAATCATATCTTTGATAGAAATAGATAATACTGAGGGAGGGGGTGGGGGGGTGAATCAACATTCTATAATCTTTTTCCCACAATTGAATATTGTTAATTACTTTATAACTTACATATGAAAGTAAACCAACAATGTTGAACAATAAATATAACCATGCACACAGATAACTCATAACACCATTATTTGTTAACTAGGGAAACCATGGCGAAGAGAAAACCCCGATGGGGATGATACTGACTAGATGATTCACTAAACAATAGGATCCTATTAAGGATATTGACCCTATTAGGAGTCTATGAATTATATAGTGTCTCGAGTTCCCGTTAGGAGACTAGGTCTTGTTAGAAGCCTCAACCTTGTTAAAAGTTGGTAGAAAAAATACAGTGTATGCAAGAAGAGCCCACTTTCATAACATGCAATTATACAATTCAGTTCTCCACAAGAATAAATATAAATACAATACTTGTTGTCTGCTATACTTCATACATGTTCTAATCATATATCAGAATTCATATCACATAAGGCTTGCAATACTTTCAAGTTCCCTGTCATTTTTTTTTCATTACATAACACTTTCCTGTCTATCATAGATATCACACTTATCTTCATAATATAAGATATTTACTTATACCTCACATATTCAACAAACTATGCTCAGTTGGCCTTCATGTCTTCACATGCTTGACATAATATTATGGATTAATATCCACATAGTTAGCTCATCATAAATTAGTAATTATTTCATAACCAAAATAACTCCTAAGGATGTACAATCCAATTCTTTGCTATGCTCTGTTCTACACTGTTAAATACCTGTACTAGTATTTTGACCATATCTTGTGCCATACAATTTTTAAACACTTACAAACTGGTACACATCATCATGATTTTGTGATGAAGCTTCCCTCAAATGTGCATAATCTAATTCTCAATGAGTCTTCCATACACTTAACATCTGTTCACTATGTTACTGCAAACTGTCTAACATTTAGACAATCTCCTAACTCACAATCTATAAATGACACACTAAATGTATGTTGCCATAAATGACAACCATCAAGACATTTATCCAACCATATTGCCAAAAATTCCCCCCTTTGGCATTGATGGCAACATTTGGGAAAATTGGCTAAGTCCCAAGATGATTTCATACATAACAAAAACAAAATAAAAGTAACTACAAAAATTGCCTTCAAAAGATAACAATTTTACTTAGGTTTTTATGGATCATTACATCCCTTATCAATCTTCTACATTTAATACATACATAAACTTCTCCTTATAATATCAATCCCCCTTTGCGTATACTTCTTCCTAGTACTTGCAAATATACAATTGCATAACATTCAATTTTCCTTACATATTACTCTCCCCCTTTGACATCAGTGAAAAAGGTGTCAAAACCTGTATACAAAAATTTGGGTGTTCTACTAATAATCAACTTGCTAATTTGGAAAAACAATCTACATACACAACCTTTAGTCATTCTATTTCTTTATTCCAGTTTTCCTTCACTATCTCTAAGATGTTGATTAGTGTGCAAATTGCATATGATGCCACTTCAACTACACTCAAGTCAGTATAGGCAAACTTGCCATAGGAAGCCTTAGCTGTAAGAAATTCCTCAAGTTGTCTCTACAAAATATTGATTTTAGATAACAAAAATTGTCTAAGACTAGAGAATATCCTTATTGCTTTGTCTTTCTCAAATTCCAAGTCTCTGATCATACTATGTATCTTCTCTACTTCTGCTCCATAGTTTTCAATTCAGATTTTGGGAGTTGTAACTTGACAAAAAGTAATTCAAGTTCACTTAACTTACCTTTAATCTGACTCTCAAAGTTTTTAAGGTACTTGTATGACTATGTACATTGTTCATATAGTCTTTTCCCTTCATTAATATGCTTTCTCAGTCCCTTAATGTTTCCATCAAGTGCCTTTAGATTGTTGTGCACATTGGTGCATACTATGTTGAATAGTACTACATCATGTGTTATTTGAGCTTTCACTAAAGCTACTTCTACTAAGGTTGTGAATTCCTTATCAAAGGTTTTCACCAACTCAATGGCCTTTGACTGCAAGTTTAGAATAACTACAATTGTAGTAATTGTCATCTGCATTCTACTCAAGACTTCAATTAATGTCTTCTCCATAGACTTTACTGATTTGTTTTTCTCAAATAATTTACTCAATGTGCTCATCAAGCCTTTTTGATCTTCATTATATGATGTCACTACTATTGCCACTAATGGACTAGCTGCTGATGTTGCTGCTGTTGTCACTAGAGTTACTATTGGAAGGAGTGGAACTACTTTCAATTTTGCAGTCTTCTTCACTTCCTCAACCTTCTTCTTCTCTATAGCTAGCTTTTCTACTTCTTTCTTTGTAATCTCCTTAGCTATTTTGTTATCTTTTTTTTTTGTTCCTCTTGTACTTTCTTCTTCTTTCTTCTTTGCTTCCTCTTCTTTCATTTTCTTCTCTTCCTTTTCTCTTTGTATCCTTTCCTTCTTTATTACTTCTTCCTTATCATCAGAGCTAGAATAAGCAACAATATTGCCAAAAATGGATTGGCCAAATGCTACAAAATGATTTTCCTTAGTATCCATAGTTATGCACACACTATTCACTTGCATGGAATCAATACCCATAATAGTGTGAGGTGGTGAGGGTGCCTGTTGCATCTCCTCTTCTTCTTCCTTTTTAGTGGAAGGTGTATTTGCCTATACATACACTGGACTATTAGTCTTTGTTTACAAACTCACCTTAGGTACCAAGGACATATATTTTACTATAGCCTCCTCTATTTTTTGTCCAACTTCCTCATAATTGCTTCCCATCAAAAGAATTTCTCTTCTTTTTTTCCTCAGAAAGGGCTCAATACCCTTCAAAACTCTGTTTGATTCCTCTTTGGATCCAACATCACATAGTTTATTTATTGTTGTGATCCTCAAATTCAGATCCTCTTCCAACACTCTCTTCTTCCTATTAATGAATCTATTGTATAGATCTTCAAGAATCTTATTTTTTATATTCTCAAATTTCTTCTTTTTCAATACTACATTTCTTATAATAACATTCCGTAACTACCTTCTATCCATATTACTATACATATTGTAATATTTATTCAATACAAAATTATCATCATTTATTATTTGCATATTCAAATTCTCTACCTTGGGTTTCTAAGCTTTCTTTCCTACTATTGTCCTTGCTTCTTGCGCATCTTTTTCAACAGGTTTATCTCCAAATTCATCTTCAAAACTTTCTTAACTACTTATTTGTATTGTTTTCCTCCTCTTTCCTAGTCTACTGGCAATCTGCTTGACCCTTTTCTTGGCTTGTGGTGCAGATTCTTTCTTAACCTTTACCAATCTCCCTGATTTCCTCTACACAGTAGGTGCTTCCACCTTTAGTTTCCTCCTAGTCTGTTCATGTCTTTCTCTCATTGGTTGCACTTGTGCAACTATTGGATAAAGTGTAATAAGAGCTTGTGCACAAGGTTGTGCCACTGCTACTACTTTTGAAGGTCTTCCCACAAAAATGGGAGTTGCTTCCAACACCTTAGTTTGACCACTGGCTTCCATTTCCATCGCAACTCCTTTAATCTCATTGAACCCTTTTCTTGTCATGCCAAATTCCTTAAGAAAGGAATCTATTACCTTTTCAACCCTTTTCCTTCTTTCTTTGCTATATAGTTTAGACTGAACTATTCTTGGTCTCTCCTCATAGGTTCCCCATCTAGGGAACTCTATGTCCTCCTTAGATTCAAGTATGATCTTTTTATAACCTTCAATGAGCTCTGTGCTCATATCATAACCCATAGGCTCAATGAATTTGACTCTAGGAATCATTGCTTCTGTGTAGGTGTTGTCTATCTACACCATGAAGCATTAATCTTCCTTGTACTTCTCTACCATAGAGGGAGGTATTCTATACCTCAGTTTCATCTTTGGTTGGAAACTTTTCATCATTCTATCAATGTCATCATCTTTGACATTCTTTGGCTTGGATCTATAGCATTGAGTTACCATCTTCATTGTGCACTCATTGCTAACCCAATTATCAATCTGGGACACTTCCTTGTAACATAAAATAATAATTGAGTCAACAAGGACTCAGATATGAATAGTGCATTCTTATTTTTCTTCAACCTTGCAATGTTATCCAACAATTACATTCTAATAATCTCACACAAGTTGACCTTTCTTCCTTCAACTTCCATTACATAAGCCACATGAAGAAATCCAATTGGTACTTAGTTAACCCTTGATCCATGGTTCAACTTGTACCATAATATTTTGGTTAACAACTTTACTCCTTTATCCTAAATAGGTTCAACCTTCATATTCCTTTTGTCAAACTTCATCTTTAGGTTCGTCTCAACCATTTTCCTAACATTCTTCTCATTTATAGGATTACATCCTTTATTGCTCAATCCTATGACCTTGTGAATTAGGTCATTGTCAATAACAATCTTCTCATCTCCTAACCAAAACATATCATCATGTACTCTACTTAAAATAATTCGAGTTCAATTGTGATTATCAAATTCTATTTAAAACAAATACTTCACCAAAATCAAATTCTCTAGGTGTGCATACTTAGACTTCAAAGATAATTCATTGCTGCACATCTTTCCCAAATCCTCATGAAATTTATCATCACCTATGCTCTCAATCTTACAGTGAATGTAGCTTCTTATATCTTCAACATGTAACACATTTTCTAGAACATACAAAAATGCACCCATTGGATCATCCAATAATGATACAAAAAAATGATTCTTGAATTCATAATGTAGTCTATCACTTATATCGTGCACTTTTTGACTTGCCATTTGAACTATAACTGAAATTACTAAAAAATTGGGTTCACTCTTTGCATTATACCTTAAAAACACAATTTAGGGCTTCTAAAACCTTTTGCTTCTTAGACTTCACTTCACACTTCAATTCACTATCAAATCATTTTTCAATTCACTCAAGATACTTCACATGAAGAAATGGTACATACAATCTTGCTTACAATCCTTAAATCATTTCAAATTATACTGCACATTAAATATGCATCCATTAGTAGAATTTTGGCAAATAAATGACCATGTGATTAAAAATTTTAGTAACAAGACTAAACAATTTAGTCATATGACTAAAAGTGATCAAATTCTAGTAATTTTTTGTAATATATAAGCATAAATGACTAAATAAATGACTAATGTGATCATCAAGCTAAATCACAAGGTTAGACAAAGATAAGTGACTAAACAAATGATCAAATAAAGAATAAACAATTGGTCACTAAAACTTAGTCACCTAAAAAATTAACTAAATGAATGATCCATAATTTTTTTTATCATGTTAATACATTCTTTAACTTTTTAATGATTTTTATTAACTACTGATGAAGTTTTTTCCCTATCAGTACATAAGTATTAGTTAACTTCCTCAATTGTACTCTTAGCTTATATTGAACAAATATTTGTGTAGCTCTTTATTTTGATAAAACTATTACCATTTGTCATATAAATAAGAATATGAGGCTTTAGGGTTATTCATGAATTAAACAAAAAAAAATGCACCAATTTTGACCAAAAGTTGAGTTGGCTTGTACAACATCAATTAGGAATTTTAACATTTTCCTAAGGGAAGGGGTTACTAAGAGTGTAGAATTTGGCAAATAAGCCTAGAACAATTTTAGGTGCCAATTTTCTTTTATTAGAGATTCAAAAATCTACACTTGGGTCATTGTATTTTGATTTTGAATCATGTGAATAGTATAGCCTAGATATTGTTAGTGTCTTTCTTATATTACCACTCTTTTACATACCCTTTAGGTTTATGTTGAACTATTTAGTAAGATCATTTGAATGCTTAATTGTACATGTTCCACATATTGCTATGTGAATTATTTTTAAGCTTCAATTTTATTTTACTATATTAGATTATTAAATAAATAAATAAAATAGTGGGAGCAAAATATGAGTAAATTATAGCATGCAAAAGATAAAATGGGAGACATTACAAAGTTTTTTTAAAGTTGAAATAAAAGAAGAATTGTAATCCATGTAATTGATTTTTTAGAATTATAATTTTCAAATTATGTAAAAATATTTTATTTGATATTTTATGTAAAAAAACTCATTTTAGTAGATTTTTGTATTCTAACATTAATCTTTTTTTTTTTTCTGAGAAATGGTCACTACTAAATGTAATTTTGATGTTATATGATTGCACCCTAGTTCTTGAAAATTTTATAGTATTACTAAACTAAACATGTAAATATAAAGTTGTATAAAAAAGTATTTTCTTAAAATAGAGAAATGTTATAATTTTTTTAATATACAATTTTATCAGATATCGTAATTTTAATTTATAATTAAATTTAAAACATTATAAGTAACAATTAGATTGCTAGATATGAGAGAGAAAAAATACCTCTCACTTATTAAATTAGAAGAAGGGATCATAAAAGATCTCTCTTTATCATTTTAGAATTTTTAAACGTTCATATAAACATTTTAATAAAATTTTAATAGAACCAATAAATTAAATAAATTATATGAAGTGTCGAAGCATGGTCGGTCTAATCTAGGGTAGCTTAAATGATTTTGATTTTATGCTCTGCCTCTCCAACATGGAGATCATCCCTAACATGGAGATCTGCCTTCCTATTATGCAAAGAAAATGTTCTTGGTCTGGTGTTTATCGCGATCCATAGGGTAATCTGCTTTGCGGTGACTCAATATTTTTTCTATAGAATCATTGGTACGACTACTATAAACAAATGCTTGAAAATTGAACGCTTAAGTGAAGACAAAGACCCACTGGGAAAAATGAAAAACAACCACCAGAAGTGTAAATAGATTAGGTCTTGGCTCCTACTCAGGTGAAAATATAAGTATCCAGCTTATTGAGGTAGAGATTAATGCAACGAAATTTCTTAGTTACCGCCACTAGAATGAAGATAAATATTAATTATTGGGCTAGGAGATCATCGCCATTGTCACCCCAAGATTCTATTCTACAAGGTCCTCCACAACTCTGCAACTCTCTAGATTTGGTGTATTTATCCTCTTTCCAGTGGCGGTAACTAAGAAATTCGCATCTATCTACATCTTCTACTTCGAATAATTCGCATGCTCGTCTGTGACAAATAAAATCACCATCGTCTGCGAGAAGATAAGTGAGATACTCGAAATGTTAAGGTTATATTTTACCCTTAAAAAAAAATCAAATCGTCCATATTGCATTCTTTGGTTATTTTTTGTCCATTTAACTCATAGCAAGAGAAATTTGATCCATCCACAAAGGAATTTAATATATACTATTACAATAAAAAGAGGCACATTCTAATTTCGAGCAAGATGGACCAGAGAAAAAGACATGCATGATCCATGTTGCATAGAGGATAGGAAAATAAAAAAAGAACCATTATCACTCATTGCTTTGGAAATTCCTCCCACCATGATGATCCTTTTATATCATTTTCAGAAACAACACCGTGTACAGTGTGTTGTGCCTTATTAAAATTTAGACAATCACTTTTTGATTTGAGTACTTCTATGCTGTCTGTAGCTATATCATTTCCACTATCTCTCTTTGACCCAAGCTTTAAATCAATTATTTCAACACCTTCTGAATGTTGGCTCTTTACATTACAGGTGACATCAATCTTCCTCAAGTTTCAAAACTTTGTACAGTTAATAGTAGACTCATTGGCATGAATTAAAATGTCAAATTTTCCAAACTCCTTTCTCTTAGATTGTATACTTCTTGAATAGCTGATAATTGTTTTGTTAGATCCTCCATGAAATGAATTCAACTTGGTTGTCCCAGGGAAAGAAGCACACATGCAATCGTATGAACATGTGGCTAAGAAACATTCTATCTTGCATTATTTTGTACCTATCACTTTGATACAAAATCGTCTTCTCAAACTTGTAGAGAATGATGATGATCCAGCTATGAATATGCATCTAACATTTTGACTATATTACTTCCATTGGCTTTGAGAAGCACACTCAAATTTATAACCTGTACTAATCAACAAACATTAGATATTGACTAATTAATTAACAGATTAAATATTGTGAAGCCCTAAAATGTCAATCCCAATCCATAAATAAATTATATACAGATGTATTTACAATAGTATAAAAACCATTACTGTGATCCACATTAATAACACATCACTTAACTTCCAAATATTATAATTTTTATGTATATTACATATGTAACTACAGCAAAAAGAAAGTGGTTTCCAAAATTACTGCAATAATTAGTTTCTTTTTGGAATATTAGAAGGGGCCCTAGTCTCATCTTCAAGAATCCAAAGAGTTGCAAAAGAAAATTGGTGAAGAACATTTAAGATGTCCTTGCTAATATCCTTTTCAAGTAGCAAAATAAGTTTTTCTCAGAAACTGGATTGGATTCAAACTTTATTAGTGTATTAGTTGGATTGAGCATAGTGGAACACTTCAAATGAGAATTTCAAAGTTACCTAGAAATAGCTATGTCAGATGCAAAGAAAAATAGGTGAAAAATAGTCAAAGGTGGAAAAATCACAATCAATGTGTGAATTTAATGGGTAGAAAATAGTTCTTTTCAAAATATCATGAATCTCGCCTCTAACACATATGCGTGGGTGTTAGGAGGGGAATGTTTCCATCCAAATTTGCAGCTAGAAACTTAGAAAAAAAACAATCAAAAACTCCTCAAATTTAGATTCACTTAGCTACATCTTGAAAGCTACAGTTGTAATATATCATTTTTCACCATAATACCAACATTAATATATCTGTGTACAAGTCATTGAGGAAGAATGTAAGGGCATATCCTTGTATCAAATAAAATTTCATGGATTTACCATTGTTTCAAAGACGTTCATTTTCTCCTTTAGAGATTATATAATATTTACAAAGTTCCAAGGATGCATCCTTGTCATGAACTACAACATAATGTTTATCTTATATATTTACAGATTATCCTTCATAAGACATCTTTGATTGTTTTTTTAAGATCGCTCTACTTTGGCATGCAGATTACAGTGCCCACTTGGATACTAATGGAAGCTTTAATTACTATAGTGATAGTAGATAAAAACCCCCACCTTCCTTGGTGATGCTATTGAATGAGAAAACTATTAAAATAATGATTTGAATAGAACAATTATTAAAGGAGAATAGTAAGTTATATTTTTAGAATAAATTCATCTATTTCTATGATAAAGATTAAAAGTTGCAACTGTTGAATTATTTCTACATTAGACACTTTAGAGACCTTAAAGTTATTATATTCTTTCCTTATAAAAGATAATTATTCATACCTTTACTAACTCCTGGAGCCTTACATCAGATTTAAGGTTACCAATATAATATCAATGAAGACAATTAAGATACTAGATTTCTTAATGACCGAATGGTACATTTTAAAAATCTCATGTGTAAGACTTCTACTAGTAGATACCAAGGATATAACAAAGAAGCTACGTTTCCATATTAAATGTAGAAATGCTAGTTTTAATTGGAAACCTGGAAAAAGGTTGCTCTTGAATAAAAAGAAGAGTAATGATAAGACTATCACCTATCTATAGTCAAAATTTTTAGGTTTCTCTTGAATAAAAATTGTGAGAAATATATTAAAATTTAATTTAATACTCACAAACCTAACTCAAAAAACTTTACTCAGCACTTGAAAAAATGCTCGGCACATGAAGGTGCCGAGTGCTAGTTTTGCTCAGCACTTGAAGGTGCTGAGTGACAGGTTGCTCGACACTTGAGGGTGCCGAGTGACAGGCAACAGGTGTCGAGTGAGCTCGACACACAAAGGAAAACATAGTAGATGCCAAGTTAGCTTGGCACTCAAAGAAGACAATGGATGCCGAGTAAGGTCAGCTCCAACTAATAAAATTTATAACTTAGAAACAATTTAACATGAATGCTTTCACGATTAAAACCAGAGAGCCGAGCTTTAACCTTTCAACCAAGTTTCTCAAATGCAATGAATAGAAGAGGAAGAAAAATAGATTCAAGTATGTCTACTTTCTTTTCTATTCAACTGAGATTTAAACTATTACAAAATCTGGGAGCATTCGGCCTCAACCAGAAAACCCTAAAATAACCCTAAATTGATAATACTTCAAACTTCAATAAACTCTTAAACTTGTAGTTCTAATGGCTGCATACAAAGGTGCCTAGAGAAATCACTGCTTCAACAGGATGAATCTAACAATGACAAACTTACAAAATGAACTTACAGAATGAACAAGGAAAGCACGTGCAACTGCAAGCACAAACTTCTTTCCTTCTTCCTTCTGTGCTCAACTCTACAACTTCTCTCTGATTTGCTTGATCTGCTAACTCATTGCAAATGAATGAAGAAATGTTCTTCCTTTCCCTCTCAACATTCAAATTCAAAATCTCACCTATCAAAAATAAATGCCTGCCGTCCATGGATGCTTGCGGTGACCTGACAGGGTAGATGGGCGTGGGGCTCGAGGACAACCTGCTAGCTCTTCAACGTTTAAGTTTTCCAACAAAAATAAGAGTAATGATAGACCATCACCTATCTATATTCAGAATAAGCGAATCCTTTCCAGGATAAGAGTACAACATTCACTTATCTAACATTCTTAGGTTCTTAGTACGACCCTAAAATAGTGGTTAGAGCCAATATACTATATATCATATAATTTGTATTATCAAAATCTGCTAAGTTCAAAACTTTGGTGAGTCTTAGATGCTTTGTCCTACCATACAACAGTGATTAGAAGAAGATGAGTATTTAACAAATAGTATGTAATGTAATTAGTGTTAGTGTTACCAAATATACAATGTCACAAATTTCATTAAAACTCAATGATGTTATAATTCAGAAAGATGACCCAAGAGCCTACTGTTTAAAATAGACTAGTAGGCAGCATGCTAAGCTAGAACAATACCTTGTAAGGAAAAGTATGGTCTCAAAAGTAATAAAAAAAATTGTGTATGTAAGACTTAGCCATAAATGGAGTACCTGTACAACACAATATAGAATAAAAAATACCTAGTAACCCTGTATGTGATTTTTATTGACTTGAGAAATTAACTGTAAGTTCCCAAAATTAGAGGTTAAACACATTTATACTAAAAGTAAGCACATATAACTACATATATACTAAAAATAAACACACATATAGTGATGCTAGAATTATATCAACAACTTAAACATGCCTAATTAGAACCAACTCATATCAAGGATGGAGATTGATGTTGTCTACACACTGTTAAAACTCAAGCTTGATTCATTCCACCTCCACCGCTTTTCTAACTCTAGCTCCATCACCATTAATATCTATTCATTTGAACAGTCAACATGGTTAATTGATAGTTTCTTTTAAGATTTTAGATCTGCATAATAAATTGTAACATGTAGTTTTGTTCTAATTGCAACAACTATTCCCTCTTAATTGCTTTAGAATAAGAGTTGATTCCACTGTAGCTGTTATCAGCATGTAATAAAAAATAGTTTATATACTTTGTAAAATACTGTTACAAACATTAAACATAAGTTTTAGTCATAGTAGGTTTCCTTTATTAGATATGGAAGATAAATTTTTTTTTCAAGCTGAAATAAAATTAAATCTTTCTTTGCTAAAAATAGAGCATTATGTTACTCCAAAAACAGAGTTTTCTCTGTTATAAAAAAAATATAGTTTTTCATTATTATTTGTGCCTTGTTTTTTGGGATTTCTCTATTTTTTATTATCATTTTAAAATCTATAGGTTTCAACAAAGGATTGGGCCATTTTTCCTTTAAGTCAATGATGAAGCTACATGAGTTAGTCTACCTAGATGGTTAATAATACATCTGCCAGTTTCATGAATGGTTTAACCTTGCAAAAAGAGGGGTAAAAATTTATTAAGAAAAAAAGAAATACAACAAGGAGAGCTCAACAAGGAGCTCGATCCTGAGGAACAAGATCATCAAATTCTTGCACCATCTCAAAGGAAAATTGCCTCCTATCCCTAATATTCCAACCCGGATCATGACTAGATGCCCATTTGGCTAAACAATCAGCAGTTCTATTCCATTCACGAGGAATATACGTGAACCTAATGAACTGAAAAGAGGAAAAGAAGAAAAGAATCTGCTTAACAACAATGGCTAGCTGCCAACTAACATCCTCAAGCTCTTGCAAAGAAAGCATGTTCACCACCACCTAGGAATCAGACTCACAGATAATCTTACTCCATCCCCGCAAGCAACACTGTTCCACAACATATAAAATAGCCTGAGCTTCCATGAGATTGTTAGTATAATCACCCTTATGAACTAAGAAGAAAAATTTAACATCCCCAGAACTACAAGGAGCCACTCCGCCAATACCAACCGGACCAGGATTCCCATGGGAAGAACCATCAGTGTTAATTTTCAAAACTCCATAGGGAGGAGGAGTCCAGTGCCCATCCCGGTTAACCCGACCCTTCCTCTGATGGTGAAGCTACCTGGACATAGAAGGAAACCTATGAGCTGCAACCCCATCTTGCAGATGAAAATTGAGGTGATTACAGATAGCAAGATCAACCAGATCCATACCCCCATCAAGCTCACACTTCACAAGAATAGTTTCCTGAAGAGAATGTGATATTTTCCACCAAAGATGCAAAACACCAAGCCAAACATCTTGGAATATGTGATGATTCCTCTCCAACCAGATATGTCAAAGCATGAAAGATGGGCCAGCAATCCAAGCAGCATGGAGAAAAGAAGACTTGGAGGGAGTAGTACCCAAGCGGGCCCAAAACTCAGGCAAAGAGGAAGCATGCCGACAAGAGCAACCCCAAGCGCTCCACCAAAGGTGCCATCTGAGTAGAATAGGAGCAATGGAAGAATAGATGGGAGACAGACTCCTCTCCATTACCACACAAAACACAATAAGAGGGGCCCTGAAATCCACGTTTACTAAGATTATCCCAGGTAAGACAACAGTTGTGAGCCACTAGCCACATGAAAAAATTGCACTTGGACCAAGAAACTTTATTCCAAACTTGCTTCCACCAAGGGACCTCAGCATCCCCAAATAATTGTCTAGTTATCTCCTAATACCCAGCAGAGACATGATATTTACCAGACAAGGTACCGCCCCAAGCCAAAACATCTAGACCAAGCAAAGAAGAACACTCTCTAGAGGCTAGAATTTGAGAAAGCTCCCGACGATCCATGTCTGTACCTCCAGGAGGCCAATCAGAAGAATGCTTCCATCTGTAACCAACAACAGGTCCCAATTGATAAGGAGTCTTGTAATGAGCCACTTTATCCCATCCAGCGGCAAGAAAAGAGTCACAAAGAGGATGAAGATGAGGGTATATGGATAAAATGGAAGGGAATCCATCCCAAGCATCAGACCAAAAAAAATCTTGAGAACCTCCTTTACATATCCAAAACAGACCCCTCTTTACCAACATTGCACCTATCTTCAAAGTATGCCAAACCATTGAGCCACAACCTTCAAGAGGAAGTGCAGAAATAGAGCAAGGATTAGCACCATGAAAATATTTATAAGTGATAATACGAGCCCAAAGTTGATGTTGTCCAGAGCACCATCGCCAATAAAGTTTAGCAGCCAAAGCTTGACTACTCAATAGAGCAGATTGAAGACCAAGACCACCCTCCTTTTTAGGCCTACAAATAGTTGCCCAATTAACTAGGCTCCATTTAGTACTACGCAAATTACCAATCCAAAGGAATTGTCAAGAAAGAGCATCAAACTCCTTGAGAAAGTAAATAGGTGCAGCGTGAACCATGCTTTGATAAGTAGGAAGAGCTTGGATAACAGCTTGAAGAAGAGTAACCCGAGTAGCAGTAGAAAGCCATCTATGAGTCCAATGATTTACCTTATCCTGAAGCTTGGTAATCAAATTTTTCCAAAAGAGACGTGGCTTCTTGGAAACAGCAATAGGGATGCTAAGATAAGTCAAAGGAAGTGATCCTATCTGAAACCGTAGGATACCAACAATCCTGTGCTGAATAGAATCAGGAGTGTTAAAAAAGTAAATGGAAGATTTGTGCTCATTAAATTTTTGGCTCGAAGCTACCAAATAAAAATCCAAATCATGTTGAAAGGCTTCAGCTTCCTTGATCCTAGCAAGACCAACAAGAGCAGAATCATCAACAAATTGAAGATGGGAAAGAGAAGGTAAGCCATTATCCCACCGCCAGCCTTGAATAGAATTCTGGGACACCTGATGCTTAATGAATCTGCCCAAGCCTTCAACCATGATGATGAATAGATATGGGGAGAGAGGGTCACCCTGGTGGAGGCCTCTAGAAGCACCAAATAGTTGAGAAGGTTGACCATTAATAAGAACTGAAAAAGAGGCAGAAGTAACACAACTCATAATCCAACTCACCCAGTCAGAGCTAAATTGAAAAGAAAGAAGAATACTCCTTAGGAAGCTCCGTTTAACTCTATCATAGGCCTTAGCCATATCTAGCTTAAAAAACATGGCTCTCTCCCTGGAAGTAGCCATAGAGTGAATAGCCTCAGTAGCAATAACCACCCCATCCAAAATTTGTCTGCCAGCAACAAAACCACCTTGTTCTTCTGAGATAATAATGGGAAGCCACTTTTTCAATCTCTCAGCAATAAACTTAGTAATAACTTTGTAAACCACATTACATAAGGCAATTGGTCTAAAACACTCCAATTGATTAGCACCCTCTCTCTTAGGAATAAGAGTCAAGAATGTAGAGTTCAAAGCTCGAAGCATCTGCTTGCTAGCATAGGATTCTTTAACCACCTCCAACAAATCATGATTAATGATGTCCCAAAATTCTTGAAAGAATTCAACTGGAAAGCCATTAGGACCAGGAGCCTTCCCCTTAGGCATGCCAAAGACCACCTCCTCCAACTCTTCCAAAGAAATAGGACGCATGAGATAATCATTCATTTCATGAGTGATAAGGGAAGGAATATAGGAAAAAATAAGATTTTCTTCATTATCAGCAGGAGGAGAGTCCTCAGAGAAGAGGGTAGAGAAGTACCAAATAGCCTCCTAGAACAAAGCTGGTAAGGAATTTAGTTGGATACCTTGAGAATTAACCAAAGAAGAGATAGTGCTTTGATTCCGGCGAGATTGCACTGTTTTATGGAAAAAGGCAGTGTTACGATCACCTTCCTAGAGCCAATCAATTCTAGCCTTTTGCTTCCAAAAAATTTCCTCTCGAAGTTCCCATTCTTCTAGAGCTCTAGAAGCAAGGGATTTAGCCTTGCCAAGAGCCTCTGAGAAACCTCGATCTCTAATCTCCCTTGTGATGACATCAAGATCTTCTTGAGCAAGCCTTTTCATAAAGTGAAGGTTCCCAAAGCATTCCCTATTCCATATCTTGAGCTGCCTTTTAACATATTGAAGCCTTTTAGAAAATGAGAACATTGTAGTACCATATGCAGGAGCACCATCTTTCCACCAATAGAAAACACAATCATGAAGAGAGGAGTCCCGAAGCCACATCAACTAGAACTTAAAAGGAGGATGCTTCGAAACATAAGCCCCTATAGTGGAAAATTTGATTGGCCAATGATCTAAACCCCTCCAATCAAGGATTTCTGAAGAGATAGTAAGGGTGCCACTAACCCAGAAGCAAGAAACAAGAAATATATCTAGACGTTCTGAGATAGCAGCAACACCAGTCCTGCGATTATTCCAGGTATAGAGACCATTAGAAGGCTTAACATCAAAGAGATGCAAAAGAGATATATGTTGCCGAAGAAGAGAAAAAGAAGGCCCCAATCTAGCCAAAACACCATGCTTCTCCTCCATACTTAAAACTGAATTGAAGTCCCCTGCTAACACCCAAGGATGATAAGGATGACAATTTCTAACATATTGAATATGTTCCCAAAGTTCCTCCTTTCCCACAAGATCAACAGGTGCATACACATTAGTAACCATGATTACCTCTCCTGAGTCTAGAGAAGAAGCTACCATAGAGAGAGCTGAGCGAGAAGACATCCAACCAAGAGGAGAAATTTTTTGAGGATCCCAAAATATAGCTAAACCACCCGCACTGCTTGTTGCCCCAACACACTGGCATTGGCCACGAGACCAAATACTAGAGGCATGTTGAACCATAGACTCCACAGAGAGCTTAGTCTCTTGGATACAAAAAACATCAGGGCTATGATCAACCACCAATTTATGAATAGCCTTTTGTATAGGGATGCTATTCAACCCCCTTACATTCCATGAGAGAATAATCATCATTGGGTAGAATTGGGAAAATGAGAATCCAAAGGTTTCATTGAACCAAACTCAATCAATATATTGCCTATGAGTTTAATCTTCTCTTGGTCTATTTTGTGCCCACTCCTTAGAGGAGTAGAAGAAGCCCGCTTAAAGGGTCAAGACATCAACCCCAAGGGGAGAGGAGAACCCTTGCCCTTACTTGATGGTAGCACATCCTTAACCAAGTCAGCTAAAACAACATCATTATCCTCCAACACTGCAGGAGTCACCAGAGCCTCTGTCACAGGAGCTACAGGGCCCTCACAGTTCTGATATACTACAACTTGGGATGCCCCACAAGCATCATTAGGAACAAATCTCTCATTTGGGCAAACTGGATCAGAAGAGATAGGAGGAGGAATACCCTCCTCTAGAACCATACTATCCAGCACCTCAAAGCGGTTAAAACCTGAATTAGATAATCTTTCTTTCAAAGGCCTCTTTTGACCATGACCCTTAGCATGAGGGCGAATAGGGGTAAATCCATCCTTATCCTGCATTTGAGCCTTACCCTTACCTGTAGCATCTTGCGAATTCATCCCCTTGGTAGTATTAGCCATTTGAGATTGTCCTTTCCCTGTAGTATCTGCCAAACCACCAGTATTGCCAGTTGTAGAACCATCCACTCCTTTGAAACTTGAGTTATGGGGGCACTGATGCAGTAAATGACCATACTCACGACAAATCCAGCAACGGAAAGGGAGAGATTCATAATCTAACTGCTGCACCCAGGAAAAATCCCTCATACAAATTTTCAAAGAATCTGGTAATGGGTTATTCAAATTAATTTCAACACAAATTCTAGCATAAGAAATAACCTTTTTATCGAGGGATTGATGTGCGATCGTAGCCGGCTTTCCCAACAAAGCAACAATATGTCGAAGGATGTCTTCACACCAAAATTCTAAGGGAAGACGAGGCAAGCAAACCCAAACTGGCACTGTTGAAGGGAGATCCTCAGCAGAATTAAAACCTGAATGCCAAGGTTTGAAAAATAACCCCACATGGTTGTAGAAATAAGGGCCTCCTTCAAAAACACGATCCCGATCAGACATGCAAGAGAATACAACAAAAAAATAACTATTCCCCGCCAACATAATCTCCATATCACCTTCCACCTGCCATGAGCAGCAGATCCATGCCTCAAGAGTGGATAGGGAAATTCGAATTCCAAGAAATTTGCATATCAAAGCATGCTTGGTCCAATAATCAATGTCCTTCATTACAGCCGTTGGAGGAATAACCAGAACATGGCGATCATGGTTACGCGGAAAACAACCATTAACTTTTTTCAACTTGGAGCTCTCCCCTGAATAAAATGATTCAGATCGCATTGCATGCATAGTTGGAGAAGAACCATCTGTTCTCACCAACGAAGAAGAAATCCCAGGCCCTGCCATGCAAACAATAAAACCCCAATCCAAAATTGACTATAGAAGATTTCCAAAAATACCGACGCAAATTATGTCCAGTAGCTAGCAATCCAAACAGAACAGAAAAATAGTAAAGATCAACACCAAGAACAGGCTAGGGGAAAAACCCTAGCCCAGCCGGCAGCCAACGCTTCTCCATATTCTCCTCTAGAATCAAGAAATGGGTCATGAATGGTTTAACCTTGAGGCGTAGTAATAGTTTCAATAATATATAGTTTTTAAGCCTAAAAAATGTGATTATGGCTAGAAAAGGTCATGCTGGCTGCCTAATGTTTAAAGGCCAATCTTGGTGGGTCTGTATAAAAAATCCAAGCTTGGCTAAACTAGAAAATAAAGTTTTCCCTCTGGAAAAAAAAAATTGATATGTACAAGGAGAATGGAAATAATATAAAGAGTGTTGCATTTTGTTTCCATACTCAGATATATTTCTTTTTTTTGTTTTATAGAGTTTCAGTATGTTCGTGTTTTTTGTTATTGCTTAGTTTGGGACACCCAATTCACTTCTAAGAATCAGTTTTCATTAATAATTAAAAGACTTGGTATACATTGTCTGTTCATGGTATTGGGTGAAATAGTTGATGCAAGCTTTCCTAAATTTCAGATTTACTTATTTAGGGGAAATGATTTTGTTTCTACCGAAATCTAACATTTATGGTAGTATTCTACTTCATCATAAACATTGTTGCATTTATTTCATGTTTCAATTTGTTAAATTAATTGGTTATTGAAGATTTTGGCTGCTAGAGAATCGGTTTTATAAAGCCCAATTTGAAGTAGGAAAGCAATTCTAAAATCTGTTAGTGTCCAAGTTTTCATAATTAAGTTAGGGAAAGTATGAAATGGTGTGGTTTTAAAACCATGGAGCAGATTATGGCTAGAATAATCTGATTTAATGGAATCAATTCTCGATTCTAATTTCCTCATAAGAGAAGATTTTAATTGCTCCATACCTTAAAAAGGTTTGAGGATTGAATGCATGGGTTTGCAGGAGGAACTTGGAGAAGATTTAGATCAGAAAATCTGATTTTTTAATTAATTATCCGGCTGCATATATATTCAACACTTTCTTGCATTATTATTGGTCAAACAAAGGTTCATTTTGTGGGTGCAAAATCAGTCCAATGAAATCTTAAAATAGTCAATGGTATTGGGTTGTTTAATCGATTCCCTCTTGATTACAAAATCTGATTTATATTGGTTACCATGGTGGAATAAATAACATGGGATAAAATTTCCAAAATCAGTTTTGGTTTTGAATAGCTAATGCATGCATACATGTTGATGTTCTTTATGGTGGATTCCAATGAAGATTATGGAAAACCCAATTTTGGTCTCGTTCCTATCACATTTCTATATATATCCCTCTGAAGTTAATGATATGTTATATTTTTTATATTTATTATTATAGCTTTAATGTTAAAATATTGACTTTGGATAAGATTATAATTATAATTTAATATTTTATTTTAATTCTATTTATCATCTTAAAATAGATGATTCATAATATTATGTTATATGTTACTTCTTAATCATATTTGTAATAATAAATTATATTATGTAATATTATTAACAATATTTTCTTTCATGATCATAATAATTTAAAAAATAATATCTCATAATGTATTATTGTTTATTTGATTAACATGATTATTATTATGAATGTGATTATATTTTATTTATTTATTTGTTTAACTTTGTATTGAGGCTCTATTATCATTCAAATCTAGTTCTGAAAAGGGGACATTACATTATGGTTAAGGATATGAAGTTTATGGTTATGATCAACCATCTCATAATCCATCAATGCATGGTTCTAGGGCTTTTCCCTCTAATTTTAGGTTTATCAATAGGTGAAGCATAGCCGTTGCCTACCTGACTTTACTAGTCCAATTATTTAGTTCTTTGTTACATTTATGAATTGACACCACTTTCCTTATTACTAGGAATAGCTTAATTATAGATCATTGATAAAAACTTTCTTTTCATGTGCCTTAGTTTTACCAAATTCCTATTTTTATGTTGTTTGTAAACTAAGGTTCAATAAATGTCAACATCAGGTGTAATGAACACTCTTAGCACCCACCTAAGCATAAGGAAGAGGAAATATTTGATCCTTTGGTACCTCCATATATTAAAAAGTGAGTATTTCAATTGATTGTGTTCTGTAGTTGTTCATAGATGTATTTTTTTGATGGGGTTTGATGTTTTTATTTAATACAAAGGTCTATTTTCTTGACATAAATTGCATAATCATTTGTATCATTTTCTGAGAAGTTAGCAAAAGAAACAACACATGTGTGCGACCAAAGTGCTCCAAATTATATTTTATAAGTATATCACTACAATAATTTAGAGAAGTGTAATTGACATGAAATATAATCTTAAAATTCTGGAATAGAAGAATTTATAATTGTTGAATTGTTATTGATAAAGATTTAGATAATTATTTTTCATAATAACTAAAATTTGTGTTCTTTGAGAAGAGTATATCATGTTACAGTTACCATGATCATGATACATCTAATGTTGGGAAGACAACTTTGTCAATTTTTTTCATTATTCATTAAAGGGTACTAGCTCAATGGAAGAGCACCTACTTTATAAGTAGGGGGATGGTGGTTCAATTTCATTGTGCCCTAATATGACTAAATTAATGATTAGATAAAATACCAAATAAACTACCAAATATACTACTATACATACTACCCAAAAAACTACCAAATATACTATCAAATCAACTACCAAATATACTACCTAAAAAGCAACCAAATATACTACCAAATTCATTACCAAATTAACTACCAAAATTACCAATAAACTACCATATAAACTACCAAGTAACAACAATAAATGACTAAATCAATGACCTAATCAATGATTAAAATAGTTTAGTCATAAATTTGGTTGGGAGATAAATGTCTGGCAATAAACTACCATTGGTCATGTGATCAAAATTAGTCACATATCTACAATTTTTAGTAGTTTATTTAGTAATATATTGTTGTTTTTGTACTAGTGATCTACCACATATTTAAATACTATCTCTATATACCAGTAGGCTTGATTTTTCAATTCTTGCTCATTGCAAACATATTAGGACTTGCACACTTGACCACAACCTTCTCTCTATGTCCTTAACCTCCTATTAACTATGTAGCTTCCAACTCTTTCTCTAACATCAATTTTGGCCAAATGATGCCCTACCACAACTAAAACTACTTAATTTAGGTGGGATGAGTCACAAACAATCTATGACTTTAATGTCTTATCAGGTGCATCAAAGAATTTTTCCTCCAAAACTATATAAGAGCTTTCTGGATCTTTAGCTATCACAAATGCTTTCTTGAATTTATCAACACATTCCTTAATTGCTTCCTTATGATTATTGTCATTGCTATTAACATTTCTTTTGTCATTTTTGTTGTTCCTTCTATTATTTGGATTCCTCTTAATGTCCCTTCTATCCATTCTACAATATTTTGCTGTGTGTCCAAAGTTATTACATAACTAACATACAGGTGCATTTCTCCTCTGATTCATTCCATTATGATTCTCAGGTGCTCTGCAATTCCTTGCAAAGTGTCTAGGGTTGTTATACTTGTAACACACAAACTAGTTTTTCTCTCCATTAGATGTCTCTGCATCATTGGATCTATTTTGCAATTTTTCTCTTTCATTACCCATAGGGTTAGTATTCCTAGACATTATATTATTTGCATTATTATTGTTATCTCTAAAAGTTGTGCCTCGACTGGATTCTAAAATTTAGTCACTTCAAGTAACATGGAAACACTCCTAGGTAGTGGGTGTAGCAAGGTTAGGAGTGAATCTCTAGGTTCTAGGTTGGTTCCTTATGATGCTTCACCTATTTGTTCTTCAAATGTGAATTTGAAACTTGGGAGTAAAAGGATTTGCATGAATGTAAATGCTGAAAAGTAAACTTGAGATGATACACCAAAACTTTAAGATGAGAATATTGCTGGCTTGACATGATGAAGCATTTTTGAATAGTTAAGGTGAGCACAATCTTGACCTTAGAAAACTCATACATAAATATTTCACAAGAAGGATATACTTTAGACAAGATGCTAAGGGGAATGATGACATTCCCAATTAACCACCTGAGATAAAGCACAATTTTGTGACTTGTAACCTATATGAATATTCCAAAACTTCACTTGTAGATAAAAATTGAGACACAAACTCAGGGATTCAAAATAAATCATAAAAGTTATATCATATCAGTGCTTTAAACAAAAAAATGAGAAACAAGAAGGGCTTCTAAACTGTTCCTTTATTTAAGCTTCAGAGGTAGTTTCACAACATTCATCAATACTAGTTGCAAAGTAATCTATAGAAAAATGCTATGAAGGACTCTTAAGAAATCGTGATAACACTATTCTTTTGCACAAAACTCCAACCTTACCAATCCCCTTTTCCACATCTTGGGGATCCTTATAAAGAGAAGGATTACAAAAGCCTTTATTTGGGAGGGCACATGTCAAAAGACTATTGGAAAAATATAAAGATACTTTTAGAGAGTTACATTTTTACATTTTCTATATTTAGGGGGGTGGCAACTATAGCAAGAGCTCTTAACTAATTTTTTTTGTCCTTTGATGCCTTTAATCATGTAAACCTTCAACTACCTTCACTGATAGAGCCATACATCCTCAACTCCTTCCACTACTTCATGTCTTTTCTAGGGCAATTCAAAATACCTAATTTCATCTAGACCTCTCCTTCTACTTTACTCCATCTGAAATCAAATCTCCACATCTCCATGTTCTAGCTTTGCAAATTTGAAACTTGAATCCATTATTTTATGCCACCTTCATTCAATCTCTAGTTGATTCCCCCAACAAGAGCCATGTGTCAATATTTGATAGGCTAGACTTGCCACCTTGTCAACTTTTAGCATCCTCACAACTATATTTCCTTGTTGACTATGTTGACTTGTGATGATGTGCTTACTCTTCATTCTAACCTTTATCGCACCTTCATATTTGTTTATCTATTTTCTTTATTGCTGGCTGTGACCATGTGAAAAGGTTAAATTTTAACCTTTTGCAGCTTCACACATCTATTCTCCAACTGTTAAGTTTAGCCCATGAGTTTGTGATCTCCTTATTTTCATGCTTTGTTGCTAGGTTACTAACTTCCTTTCTTTTATGCTTCTTAACTGCCTGACTAAGAGAAAAAAGATTTTCATGACTACTTGTGGCTTATTCATGAGGTCATAGCTTGTTTAAGCTCTTATCTTCTTAACATTGTGACCCTATGACTACATGAAAATGACCTTTTATACTGTCCCCATAGTTTGGGATTAACAACCCTCTAACTATGCAAAGATGCACAACCATTCAATTACCTTTGTCACCCCTTTGTAGCTTAAAGTTGAGTGTGACATGAAATTCTTGTGACATTGTGACCTCTTCATAAACTTAACCACAAACATATCTTTTGCACTATCATGGCTTACAGCCTAATTGTATCTTTGATACCCTCAACGGTGCAACCAATATTGTGTTGGTATGTTTTCTATTGTACCAAAAGCTCAAGCTATCAATGAATGTCACAAAAACCATACTTACCCAGATCTATGAGAGGTGGTTAATCTATGTTGCAAACCCTGAAGGAGGTGCTAACCACTAAGTCAACAATCTCCCCTTCAACACCAACTGAGGGTTCCACATAGACAAAATGAAGGAAACCTCCTAAGATTCAAACTTGTGACCCAAGGCTTTGATACCAATTTTTGGTATGTTTTCCATTGCACAAAAAGCTCAATCTATCAACAAATGTCACAAACACTAGACTTACCCAAATCCATGAGAGGCAGTTAAGCCATGTCACAAACCTTGAAGGAGGTGCTAACCACCAAGTCAACATGTTGACCTTCACTTCCTTGACCCTTTCACAAGCTCACAATTTAATCTTTAACTTGACCATTAACTCTTGCAAATGAGCAATCAAAGCAATCACTACATCACATCCTAAACTCTGGTTAAGCCTTATCCTCCTGTGATAATGTGATGAGAGTCTTTTTGTTGCATCACCACTCTGACCCCCTAGTTAGCTTGACCCTTAGTGACCCTGTGATGAATTTATTTTCACTATGGCTTATTGACCTTTGGCATGGTCTTGACTTAAAATCTTTGAAGCCCTTCGATGGAATGCATTGATTCGATTGATCTTCTTTCATTCAATGGATTCCCCTTCAAAATTGACCCTTGCGATGCTGTGACTAAAGGATTTCAAAAGAACTTGGATCAATATTTTTCCAGCTATTTAAATTGACCATTAACTCTTGTGAATGAGTGATCAAAGTAATCATTGCATCACAGCCTAAACTCTGGTTAAGCCTTACCCTCCTACAATGATGTGATGAGAGTCTTTTTGCTACATCTCCACTCTGACCCCCTAGTTAGCTTGAACACCTATGACTATGCGAAAACCATAACCCTAACTACTAAGAGACCATTGTACACCATTGCCACCCTTTTGATAGTTAGGCCATAACTACTTGTGATCATGCAAACAATCATGAATTGCAAGATTGCAACTTAACTTTGATTAAGCATAAAACATGCAAATATAATGGGTTAGAAGACTTACGGATATAAGAGGTAAAATAAGACCAACCTTTAATATATCCCTCTCATGCATGCATGGACATTATGAATAATACAAGAATGTGGGTCATGGATACCACCCTAGATGTTTGAGACTGGTCAACATTTCTACCAATTTGCATAGTGATAAAAATTGGTAACAACTACCATCAAACTTAGGTTTCTTACATTCTACTACTTTATGAGCATGGCCAGAACAATAATAACAATAAAAATTAGTAATGGATTTAAAAGGCTTACCTGTGCAATCTCTTTTCATGTGTCTAACTTCATTACATATGAAGCATCTACCTCTGAACTCATGTCTTACTTCATTGGATGATTTATCTTGCTTAGGATTATCAACTTGCTATGTTTTCTTAGGTTCATAAGGTTTAGCTGACAAATAAATTAACTCAACTTCCTTTTATACTTTAGTAGATGTACTTGATTCTACCTTACTCAGGTCAGATTCCTTAGGGGATTCAATAACTGAATCTAGTTATCTTTTGATTCCAACTTTCTTCGCTAATTTCTCTCTAATGAGATATTCAAGTCTTGTCTTGTCATAAAAAGGTCTTTAATGAAATATCTATTGATCTATCTTTTCACTACTAGAATAAAGTTTCTCTAACTATTGCTTAGTTTGTGTCAATTCTCCTTTTACAATGATGTTGTACTTCTCTAACTCAACATGTTCAATCTTGATAGTATCTAGTTTAGATGTAACTTCACTTAACTAGGATCTAAGATCTACATTCTCAATTTTTAGTTCTGGTTCATCTTGCTACCATTTCTCTTAAGACTCAACTTAAGTTCAAGAATTTTCAAATCGTGTTTCAAGATCTCATTTTCCTTCTGAGATCTCTACTTCATAATTATCACTAGTCTTCACAATTGATTCCTTTCCAGATTCTAAATCATTAATCTTTTCTTTTAATTTGGCAATGAAAACTTTTGCATCTTCATAAATATCTTTTAGGTTATCTCTTTCTTTAGTAAGAAGGTCAATCTTCTCAAGAGCTTCTTCAAGGTTTTTCTTCAAGTGTTCCATATTTTTAGCGATCTTACTTAAGCTGTTAAGCTTCTTCAAAGTAACTGTGCTCTAATACCATTTTTTAGAAATAGATAATACTGAGAGTGGGTTGAATCAATATTCTACAGACTTTTGTCCACAATTGAATATTGTTAATTACTTTATAACTTGCATATGAAAGTAAAACAACAATATTAAACAATAAATATAACCATGCACATAGATAACTCATAACACCATTATTTGTTAACTAGGGAAAGCCTGGCCAAGGGAAAACCCTAGTGGGGATGATACCCAATAGATGATTCACTAAACAATAGTACCCTATTAAGGATATTGACCCTGTTAGGAGTTTATGAAGTACATATAGTGTCTTGAGTCCTTGTTAGGTGACTAGGCCTTGTTAGAAGCCTCAAATTTGTTAGGAGTTTCTTCAACCCTATTAAGAGTTGGTAGAAAAATACAATATATGCAAGAAGAGCCCACTGCTCTAACATGCAATTATAGAATTCAGTTCTTCACAAGAATAGATAGACATACAATACTTGCTGTCTATTGTACTTCACACATGTTCTAATCATATATCAAAATTTTCATCACACAAGGCTTAGAATAATTTCAAGCTTTTTGTACAAAAGTTCACATTACATAACACTTTCTTATCTATCATAGATAACACACTTATTTTCACAATATAAGATCTTTACTTACACCACACATATTCACCAAACTATGCTCAGTCAACCTTCACGTGTTCACACACTTGACATAATATAAAATAATCTTATGGATTAATATCCACATAGTTGGCTCATAATAACTTATTAATTATTTTATAACCAAAATAATTCCTAAGGCCATAGAATCTAATTCTCTGAGCTATGCTCTATTGAATACCCGTATTGGTATTTTGACCATGTCTCACATCATACAATCTGTACAAACTTGTGCACTGATACACATCATCATGATGTTATAAAAAGACTTCCCCCAATTATATATGAGCTAACTCTCATTGATTCATCCATACACTTAACATCTGTTCATTGTGCTGCTATAGACTGTCTAACATTTAGACAATTTTCTAACTCAAAATGCATAAATGAGATGTTGAATGTATGTTGCCATAAATAACAACCATCAAGAGATCTATTTGACCATATTTCTAATAATATTAGCTTTACAATTTGAGGAAGAATACATATCAAATGAGTGTCTTATTACTGATTTACGAGGATTCCATGTTAATGACAAAGTTTTTAAGGATCCCATGAAAAGTATTACAAAATTTGAAGTATCCCAAAGATAAAGTTGATCCACTTTTTTTGTTATTTCCACCCTAGTACTATATTCATTATGAGGATCATTCTAAATTTGAATGTACTAGTTGTAATGATGTATCATCTTGAATGTTAGCACAAATGCACTCCATAACTAAAACTATTCAAGATTCTGAATCATCTAGTGATACCAAACCAATTTGTTCATTTAATGATACATCCTCTATTAGAGAAGGTTTTCCTCCCTAAGAGGGATCTATGGATTAGAACTCAAGAATAAGAAAGAATCATGATGTTGAAAATAAGGATTTGAGAAAGCAATAGGTGAACTATTCTAAAGAAGGTGATCAATCTCTTCTTCTGGAATTACTAGAGGAAGTAAAAAAAAAACAAAAAGAAGAATGAAAACTTGTTTCTTAGGATAATGATTTCAATCATTCATTTGATACTTGGAAATCACTTCCTTTAGAGAAGGATACTTTATCAAATGATGTTTCTCAACCTACACCTCAATAACTATTCAAATTTTAAGATAAGGTCAAGTTCAAGATCAAATCCCAACATTAAAAAATACAGAATTTAGAAGCTGAGATCTGATGAATTTAAGTACAAACTATGAAAGAATTAATTCTAATGATATTCCTATGGGGGAGTATTGTAGATATGTTACTATGATGATATGTTATATTCTTGACTGAGTTTGTCATTGATGTCAACATAGTAGTCATCTATGGTATCTAACGGAGGAACAATGGAAAGATCAAGTTGGTATGAAAGACTAGTTGAGTATAATCACTATTTGAGGTTATGGGAGATGCTTCTAAGTATCTATTATATGCAATTAATTTTGGGTGAAGAAATATGAAATCTAGAAGAAGTTATGTAAGTTTTGGTGATGTCTATTCTGAGATAAAGTTTATAGAGGCATGTTCTGGTAAACTTTTTATATCTCTTAGCAGAATTGTTAATCTGAGAATTGAGGTTGAGGATGTGAAGAAGACATGTTGATGATGACATGGCTAGGTTCACTTGTCATAATGTTACATGTACAAGAAGATATTCAAGTTGCAAGGTGGAAGATTAATGTTATCGCTAAATGTAACATGTTCTTAAAGTTGTCCTATAATAATTAATTGAGAAGGTCTAACAGATGACTCAGGGAAATGTTTTATGGATTTGATATAAAGAAAGGACATTTTATTTTATCAAGAATGACATGGAGAAGTATTTGTAAGCAACACAAGAGAAAAATGTGAAGTTGAGCAGAGCAGAGCAAAAGTGAAGGAAACTTCATTGCCAAGGTTTTATTGTGTGATTCAAGGTTTGATATTTGGATCCAAGGGTTGTGACCTAGTCTAGAAGGCCTGATAGTGATTGGTTTGATTGATAAAATAGAGGAAAGAGGAACTTAATAGTAAATTACTTGTTTGGGAAGTGAGCTCTTCTTGTAATTGAAATTGCATATTTGGGTAGTGAGCTTTTCTTGCATAAATTGTACTACAAATCCTAACAGGGTTGGCACAACTCTTAATAGAGTTGGAATCCTAACAAGGATTCAAAATCTTCTAACAAGGACTCATATGTACTAAATGCTATAATAGACTCCTAAAAAGGTCCATCCTCTAACAAAGAATTTTTATATTAGTACATCATCTTGTGGGCATCATTCCCATCGGGGTTTTCCCTCTAATTAAGGGCTTGTTGAAAATATTCAAGATATGACAAGTTACTAAGAGGGGAGGGGTGAATTAGTAACTTTAAAATTCTTCCTTCTAAAAATTTATTAGAAATCAATGTATGCTATTGCATGCATTAATACTGAAATTTAAAATATTCATCACACAAAAGAACACAATATTTTGGTGACCTAGAAACCCTCCAAATAGAAAGTAAAAATGGGGTGGGGATGATACCCAAAAAACTTCAATACTATAGCATAAAGTTGGCCTATTAAGGCTTACATTGACCACTTCTGGTGATTTTCCCTGTTAGAAGCACAAAGGACGGCTAGGTCCACCTTGTTAGAGGATTTACAAACATACAATGAAGTATGCACTCAATTAAGAGATTTGTATAAAGACTGTTAAGTCTACCTTGTTAAAGTATTTAGAAACTGATTCACCTATTAAGATGAAGTAATGGATCTACTTACAACTACTTTTTGATAAGATCTTTTATGCACTGATCACTTTATGTGATGGAAATAACTTTTTTGCCTCTGTATTGACCTTGTTGTATTCCTTGAACTGCTATTGATAATCCTTCACATGTAATTCTCACAAATATCTCACATTACTTTGCTGTTGCTTCATACAAATGATATATTACAATACACCTTACATATATACCTTTCAAATTTACAAAATATACAAGGTCGGCCAAAATACAAGTGAACAACACATTACAAAGTTGACCCAATAGTAAATAACTCGGGTTCACCGAACTAACTCGGTGACCTTCTGATACATGGCATCCACTACATTACTTGACATCATCATGCAATCAGTAGAAGTGAAAGCTTAGTCCATACTAATCACTCAATGTAGTTCTAAACTCGGTGACCACTGGCGACTCGGTAGATGTAGTGTCACTCGTTAGATACTACACACTGAGTTTACCTTGCTTCACTCGTTAAACACTACTTCTTCCAATGCTTGGTTTACACTGAATCTTCATGACACAAACTTACTACTCATAGACATTGTGAAGTTCGATAGACACTGCTGATCTTTACATTGCTTGTATTCACTTGGTAGCCACTGTTTGCTCGGTGTAAACTGCTAAACTCTTCAAAGCTTGGTTAACACTGGAATGCTTAGTGAGTTTAGAAAATTAAGTGCTGAGCTTGGTAGTTATACTAATATAGATAAGTGTTGTCACTAATAACAATACTAACTTAATGCCAAAAATCTTCCCCTTTGGCATTAGTGACAAAACACTTAAAAGCCAAAACATATGTACACAATCTGACTCACTGAATTTTGGTTTTTCAAAATTGATCTTTGTAAAATTGCTGCATATACATTTCTACATATATCTCCTTGATGACACATAATGTATATACAAAGATAATTTTGTACATAGCTATACACATATACATGTTGACTCTATTGAGTGCGATCTCCCCCTTTCACTTATACTGGAATCTCTCTTTATATACAAAATTTCCCCTTTTGCTTATATTTATATTACATATCACTCCCCCTTTTTTTACAGTAATGCCAAATGGCTACCTATACTATCAATATAGTTACACCAAAATGAGAGAGAAATTCTTGATGTACCTTGAGAATGAAGGCGAATGAGTTATCCCAATTCTCTTGCAAAATTTGGCAGGTGGAGAGAGCAATTTGAACTTCTGCTGATAATTTGATCATGTGATTAGCCACTAAGAAGTTTTGATCTTGGACCAATGTTTTGCAATGAGCAATATGTTTCTACATTGTATCCATTATTGTCAAGATCATGTTCTGAATATCAATCAAGGTTGCTCTTATTCTTGCTTCTTCTCGTAGAAGTTTTGCCTTCACTTCTACCAGATATTTCACCTTGGTGTGATGAGAGGAGCTAGAAAAGGGGTTAGCCTGCAACTTTGATGCACTAGATTTCATGTCAACATCAATCTTATTTAGCTTCTCCTTTATTTCATTGGTAAAACTGAACATATCACAAAGTATGGAAAAAAGTGATGCTATATTATTAAAAGAATTTTCAAAATTACCCAAAAATGTGGACAACTCCACTTTTTTGATTGCAATCTACTAAGAAATATGCTCCAGTACCTTGTTATCAAACTTCCTTTCAGCCTTATCAATTAGCTTCTCTTGTCTAGAGGAGTCCTCGTTATATTTATGTATAGCCTCTTCTAACTAAATCAAAATATGTTGAGTGGAATTCACTTCAACACCTAAAGCTTCTGTGATTATATTCTTGGCATTTTCAATTATTCTGTACTCCTTATCCCTTTTAGACCTTAATTTCTTTTGCGTAGCTTTCTTCTCTATGAGTTGACTGGCTAACCTCATTTCTTCAATAGTAGAAGTCTCATAGTCAATCTTAGGTATTATTATCTCTATGTTTAAGTCAATGTCTTCTTCAATTTCTTTTCTAGTGATTAGAAGTTTTAATGGTTGCCTTTTTTTTACTTCAGTGATTACTGGTTTGACCTTTGGAATAGACACAATAGTAGAGATAGAAGAGCTAGCAGTGAAAAATGGAATAGGGCTTAAGGATTGAATGCCAATAGGAGTACTAATCGAATCAAAAACTAAAACACTTCCCAAAAATGGTGTCACACTTGGTAGAATACCCATAGAAGTGTCTGAACTAACTAGAATTGAAGTAGATGCAGACAATGCTAATGAAAACAAAATTGTAGAGCTTACTAGAATTGATGAAGAAAAACTTGTAGAACTTACTGATGCGCTGACAAAAGATGAAGAAGTAGAGGGAGCTAACTCGGTAGCTGAAGAAGTAACATTTAGCTTAGTAGATGAAGTGCTTGAAACTTCTATTGTAGACACTTGGAGTTGGGAGGTGGCTGGTGAAGATTGAGCAATTGATGTTGTGGTTGTGCTCACAATCTCACTAGTAGAAGCTATCTCCACATATGTGACAATATGTGGTGGAGTGTGAGGAAGAGATGCAATTGCTTCTATTGCAATTCTGACCGAATCATCTTCATCCTTTTTTTCCTCTTCTCCTTCTTCCTTCTTTCCTTCTTCATCCATTTCTTCTACTTCCTCCTCCTCTTCTTCCTTTTCCTCCATTAGAGCATGCAACTCTCCTGCAGTAACTGAGATGGAAAGAGTGTTGTCATCATCATCATCATCATCACTATCATCATCTTTAATTATACTAGTTTCATCTAATGGCTTGTTGAGATGATATACATCTCTCTAGACATCTGAGGCATGCTTAACCACTGATTCTATGTTATTCATTAATATAAAACATGAGTTAAGCTTTAGAATCATTTTGTCTTAATGCTCTTTTATTGCCTTCTTTACTTCTACATTAGTCAAATTTGGTACTAACTATCTCAATTGTTGTTCAAAGATGTCTTTTATAGTTTGCACCGTGTTCTCCCATCTAACTTTGATTTTGGCAAATAGATCTGCATGGATTTGAGGTTGAATTTGTGTAGGGGAGTATTTCAAAATACCTATCTTTTCCATGACTAAGTCCTCAATCTCTTTTTGCTCAGTTGGAGTCCATGTCTCATATTTGAGAACTTTGAAGTTACATATTCTTGCTCCAACTCTTAGCTGTTTGATCATTTCCTCAAATGTAAGTGGAGAGCAAATGAATACTGGTTCACTTTTACCTTTCATACCTCTCCTAGAGAACACTGCAGTTGGTTTCTTCTGAGGTTTAGTGATAATCACTCTACCTTTCCTCCTTGCTAGTTCCTCTTTCTCTGATTCTTCTTCTTCTTCTTCATATTCCTCTTCTTCATCTTCACCCTTGCCCTCGGTAAGCATTAGAGGATCTTCAGCTATCTTCAATTTGGAAATTCTCTTCTTGCCTCTGCTAAGAGCTTGAGGAATCTTGATACTGAGCTCTATCCTCTTCTTGGCTTCCTCATATGTGCCAAATGCAGGAAGATTTGGATTGGATGGCACATTTACTAAAGCCTCAATGATGTCTTTAGCTTCATCAATGTTAATTTCATGAGGCAATGGTTTTACCCATGCCACTCTTGGTATGACTGCTTGAATCTACACTCTATCACAGTCCACCATGAAGCATATGTCATCCTCGTAGTCTTCCACAAGCTTGGGTGGGATTTAGAATCTATTGTTCATTTTCTCCTTGAATGCCTCAAAATAATTATCCAATACCCTTTCAAAAATTTTACCCATTTCTTCAATAAATTCACTTGTCTGATAAAGGACAGGGGTGTCTTTCTTCCATACAACTACGCCTTTAGATGGAAAGAATTTTTGAACATAAAAGAATAAAAAGGTAAGCAATGAACTGAACTTGAAGGAATTGTTCTTGGAAGTCTTCAAACTTTGAATGTTTTTGTTTAATTTCTTTAGTAATACATTTGACAAATCAAATTCAAGGTTCTTCTTTATAACCTTGTATGCTAGGTCAACTGCCTCATAGGGGATGCTATTCGAACGAATCGAGCTGTAGATCTTATGTGCAATGATATGGATGCCAAACCTAAGATCTATGTCAGTGACATTGTTTAATTTTAAACCTCTACCATACCACTCAGCTAGGGTTTTCTTCTGTAGTTCCTCCCGACCTAGGGTTTTGGTTGACTTAGCTTTGCTTAGCATTTGCAGACCCATAAATTTGTGTATCATCTTCTTTGTAATCAAAATGGGTTGCTCCAACCATAATTGACCATTGTGGAACCAACTCAATATATATCTTATCCATTTTACTTGGAAATTTTGAGACATGTGAGGGATATGAGTTAATCCTTTAGCTTCCAAATGTTTATGCTCAGGTTTCAAAAATCTGTCAACACACATTTTTGCTAGGGTATTATCCATTTCTAATGTTCCTATTCTTGAACATAACATTTAAAATGAGTTCATATGTCATTAATTAGGAGTACCTTTGGTAGGATTTTAGATTGAGCACCATAAGGATCAAGTGATTTAGCAACGGTCAGAACGATTTTGAAGTTTGGTGCTTTCCATTCAATGCCCTTAACTAGAATTTTGGAACCCTTCTTTGGTTTAGTTCTGCTTCCACTAGTAGATGCCATCGCTGCTCGGTAAATGATAAAATTCATGAAGATCTCATTGTTAAATCGCTCAAAAATACTACAATGCTCTTTCAAATTGCTTTGCTCTTCGAATGCTGAGAATGCAGTGAAAAATAAAATCAAAATTACCCCTTTTTGTTGAGAAAATTTCATAAATGCTCAGCGCCATTATGACATAGTGCGTGACAGACTGTCATCCACTAACCTAACTCGGCAAGAGTATCAACTCGATGAATAAATCAAGTTTCCTTTACTCCCAACCTCGCTCGGTAAGGTCTTCAAACAAATTTCCTTGGTGGAGTTTGATGCAACTCGGTGAAGGATAAACTTTTTGTGAATCCTGTGTATCTAAAATACTGATTGGATCATTTGCATTCCTCATATTTCTTGGAACTGCTTATGATTTTCTTGCTGAGTACAACTCCAATACATTCTTAGGAATTTAGTTTGAGGGGATGGAGTCACCCACTTCTTAAGTGACTTCACTTCCATGATTTGAGCTTGTATCCTTAATAGGTTTAGGAATCCATTGCTGCCTCATTTGTTTCCTTATGTTTTTAGCCCTTGCTTTCTTTTCATCTTCAACTTTGCCTGTATTCATGCAGTTTTTAGCTATATGACCAAGTTTAGTGCATGTGAAACACTTTATAGTAGTATCTTTTTTTTTAGGTGATGCCTTGTATAGTTTATGCCAGTGTGTCCATATTCTCCACAATAATGACATCTGCACTAGGTATTGTAGTCCCATCCAAATATTGCCTTTATAAATTGTTCAACTTGATTGAATGATTTGGATCTGCATTGAGATGCCTTGTAACCATGCTTTTTGTGTTTGTGACATTTACCTTCAAATTTTGGTTTCTCCTTGCATTCATTGGCTTTGTGACCATGCTGATTGCAGTTGTAGCACTTTCCATTGAATTTTTCTTTTCCATTGCTCCCACATTTGTTTGATGTATGACCAATTTTACCACAATGATTGCATGAGGGTTTTTGATTCTGTTTTGCACCTTGCTTAGAAGATTCACCTTGTTCTTCATTGTATCCAAGTCCCACTTTACCTTTTTGCCTATGAAGATTCTGCTCATTTTGCTGATTCAATTGATTCATGTCTTCTTGTGATTTCAACATTTTCTCATTGATTTGTTTTCAACAAATTTTCAACAATTTTCTTTTCACATCTCAGTTCTTTCATTATTCTTTCATTAATTTCCCTTTCATAATTTAGATCAGTTCTTATTCTTTCATTTTGTGCTTTGAGAATCTTGATTTCTTCATTTGATCCAGTGATTTGATCAATGAGGTCTTCATGCTGATTGGATTGATTTTGTTCTTCATTGTTTCTTGCCTCCAAGTCTTCATTTTCCTTATTCCTTTGTTCCAGAATTTCACATAGCTTGATTGATTGGATTTCTTGTTCTCTTTTGAGTTTTCTTACTTCTTCTTGCAAAGAGCCATTCTTTGCTAGGAGTTCCTTGATTGTCTCATTAGGTTCATCTGAGCTACTTGATGGGAAAAAGTCTTCAATCTATTCTTCAACATACTGATGGCCATCCATTTATCTTGCAAGTTCCTTCCTTCTTTTCAGGGATTGGGAAAGATTCTCCTTTGCTTCTTTGAGTTGAGCTATGGCCATCTCCAGATCTAGCTTTTCATTTTCAATTGCCTTGTCAAGTCTGAATATCTCCATTTGTCCTTAGATCTTTGCTCAAGCTATCAAACTTTTTTCCTAAGAACCACAAAGCTTTGATACCAAATTTTGAAAATATTCAAGATATGACAAGTTACTAAGAGGGGAGGGGTGAATCAGTAACTTTAAAATTATTCCTTTTAAAATTTACCACAAATCAATCTATGCTACTGCATGCATTAATACTGAAAGTTAAAACATTCATCACACAAAAAAATACAATATTTTGGTGACCCAGAAACCTTCCAAATAGGAAGTAAAACTAGGGTGGGGATGATACCCACAAAATTTCAATACTGTAGCATAAAGTTCGCCTGTTAAGGCTTTCATTGACTACTTCCAGTGATCTGTCCTATTAGGAGCACCAAGGATTGCTAGGTCCACCTTGTTAGAGGATTTAGAAACATACAATGAAGTATGCACTTGGTTAAGAGATTTTTACAAAGACTGTTAAGTCTATCTTGTTAAAGGATTTAGAAACTGATCCACATATTAAGATGAAGCAATGGATCTACTTACAACTGATAGCTAATAAGATCATTAATGCACTAATCACCTTATGTGATTGATATAACTTTTTTGCCTCTGTATTGACCTTGTTGTATTCCTTGAATTGCTACTGATAATCCTTCACATTTACTTCTCACAAATATTTCACATTACTTTGCTATTGCTTCATACAAATGATATCTTATATACACCTTACATATATATCTTTCAAATTTACAAAATATACAAGGTCAACCAAAATACAAGTGAACAACACATTACAAAGTTGGCCCAATAGTAAATAACTTGGGTTTATTGAACTGACTCGATGACCTTTTGATACATGGCATCCACTGTATTATTCGACATCATCACTCACTTAGCAGAAGTGAAGGCTCGATCCATACTAATCACTTGATGTAGTTCTGAACTTAGTGACCACTAGTGACTTGGTAGATGTAGTGTCACTCGGTAGATACTACACACTGAGTTTACCTTGCTTCACTCAGTAAACACTACTTCTTCCAATGCTCAGTTTACACTAAATTTTATGACACAAACTTACTGCTCAGTAGACACTGTGAAGCTTGGTAGAAACTTCTAATCTTCACATTGCCTTTATTCACTCGGTAGCCACTGTTTGCTCAGTGTAAACTGCTGAACTCTTCAAAGCTTGGTTAACACTAGAATACTTGGCGAGTGTAGAAAATTAAGTGCTGAGCTCAGTAGCTATATTGATATGGATTAGTGTTGTCACTAATGGAAATACTAACTTAATGCCAACATGGATTCCCTTATTAAAATATCTAGTGTAATTATCTATGTGCATATTTTTATGGTTTCTATTTATGTTGGTTGAATATTTAAGTTTATTTAAAGAAGATAAACATTTTAATTATTGGATAACTGATTCATCCCCCCTCTTAGTTATCTTGATGGACTATTGTTTCTAAAAATTTAATGTAGGAGCATCAAGCCTGGATTTTGGTGGAGTTATTCTTTTCATGGTTAGGGATTTGTTAAAGACACATTGGAGAACCTTTCCTCATGATTTCATAGAGATTGCATAGATTGAGTTGAAGTTTGAGCTATTTTTACCTTGCTGTTGGAACTATGTTTTTTTGGTTTCTGGGTGCCTGTTGTAGACCATGTAACCAAATTTTCAATTATTGAAGAAAACCTAGAGTAATTCCTTTTATCAAAGGTTTAAGTTATAATTCCTCATAAGTTAGGAGATATGGCAATTCTCCTAGAATATCAATTTTTGGCAGTTTTGCATGATAGTTTTCTGTGCTTGACTTTTAGGATAGATGCACACTTATCTTTGGTGAATCAGCCTCTTCAGATTTAAGAGGTTGTAGAGAACCTAAAATAATAGCCATATTTTGAAGCATGAGTTCTAATTCAATTGGAGCTATGAGATATCACAATTTTTCTTGGATATCAATTCCTGGACATTTAATTTCTATTAGAGGTAGACTTGTGGCTCTTCAAGTATTTAATTTTATTTTTTAGTATTCTAGGCTGACTTGTGGCTTAGATTAGTATAATTAGGGATCTTGGGTAGAGTCTTAATCATTAATTTTTATAGAGGAGTTTTAGGTAGAGCATAGAGAAGTGTTAGGTGGAGCAGCTTGGAGATAGAAGTTCATATTTGAGTCTGGAGGTTTGTTCTTCTTTGAAAATGTATTCTTATTTTTAATGGCCACAACCCAAAAGGCTATATAGTTCGACATGTTGGATGTAAAATTCTTGATTTGAATATATGATATATTTTCTCTATGGATTTGAATCTCACTCCTCTTGTTAATTTTTTGCTATGTGTTAGTTTGCTAGTTTTTGGATCACCTCATTTTGGGGTACATCTAGATTACCACTATATCATTTAGTATCAGAGCCTAGTTGTTCCTAAGTATGAAAGATCACCAAAGTGTGAGATAGTTTGTACTAGGACCTTATTAGGGAAAATTTTATCAGAGAAGGGTTTTGATTTTGGAAGTCCTAGCTAGTTGGTGATTTAGTGTAGGGTGGCAAATCTGCGGATTTGGCCTGCACTTGCAAAGGACTCACGATTCAATTATTGTTTGTATGTGTAAAGATGGTTCGAGGAAGGAGAAATGTTGATCCAAAGTTATTGGACATGCTAAGGAAACTTGCAGTTGGAGTATAAGCTATTGAGTTAGCACAAAATCGTGGAAGACATCTTAATGAATATGATTCTTTTTGGGATGATTTACATGAAAGGATTGATGATCTGGAAAAGTTTGATTTGAGTTGGCATATAAGGATTAGAAAGAAGGTTTTTTGTCTAGTTAAAGAGATTATGAAGAGAGGAAGATAGATTGTTGAAGTACATGATGATTTTGCTGAAATGGAGGAAGTATCTTTTGGTTTTCATGAGCAGATGGATAGATCTAAAATGGAAATTTTAGGGCATCTTGTTGTGTGCAATGAGATTGATGAAGAGGAGAGTTTTGATTATGTTGGTAAGGAATTGGATGTTATTATGCAGAAGGATGTTAATGTTGCAATGGATGTGATTGAGGACTTATCTATTGCTTTCGTTGCTGATTTGGAGTTATATGTTCATTCTGTTATGAATGATGTTGATCTAGATGTTGCTTGTGGTAAGAAGATGGATTTACTTGCTAGTAATATAGTTGAGGGTTTCAAAGGTGTTATTGGTATGGATTTACATGATGTTCTTGTTGCTGATATGAATCTAAACTTATATGTTGCTGCTAAGATGCTAAAGGATATGGAAGTTACTACTAATGTGGATTTTGATGATGCTGCTAATTTACATGTTGCTAGAAGAATAAATATATATACTATTATTAGTATGGATGACATAGGGTTATTATTGCATGTTCTTGCTATGGATTAATTTGCTATTGATTTGGTGGAAGATTCCTATGTTATGGATTTATATGCTTTTGCTATGATGGATCTGAGTTTATATATTGTTGATGATTGGATTAATGATTTGGATATTGTTGCTGATCTAGTTTTCATGTATGAGGATGATATTATGGATGATGCTGATGACAAGTTGCAGATGGAGCATTGTGATTTTTAGTTGAGTTTTTATGTTTATTGCTTGGATGAGATTCTAATTTTTGAATGGATGAAGCATAGATTTTTGATTTTTAGATTTGTTCTATTGACTTTGATGAAGTGGAAGCCTTTGGTAAAGATGAAGTTGGTTGCAGATCTTTCTTTGGGCATCAAAGTATGGGACATACTTTTCTATTTACCTGGGGAGTTTGATGCAAGAGAATTGAGCTTTGATTTTGGTGGAGTTATGATTTTCATGGTTAGATATGTGTTGGAGTCATATTGGAGAACCTTTCCTCATGAAATCATAGAGATTGGATGGACTGAGTTGAAGTTTGAGCTGTTTTTACCTTGTTGTTGGAGCTGTGTTTTTCTTATTTCTGGGTGCCTATTGTAGACCATGTAACTAATTTTTCACAATGAATGAGAGGATAAAATTTTAAAGGATTGAAAAGGGCTTAGATTAATTTCTTGGATCAAAGGTTCAAATTCTAATTCCTCATAAGTTGGGAGATATGGAAATTCTCCCAGAGTATCAATTTCTAGTAGTACTGCGCGATAATTTTCTATACTTGATGTTCATGATGGATGAAAACTTATCCTTAGTGAATTTAAGCGGTTGTAGAGAACCTAAAATTGTAGCCACAGTTTAAATCATGAATTCTAATTCAATCAGAGCTATGAGATATTGTGATTTTTCTTGGATATCGATTCCTGGACATTTAATTTCTGTTGGAGGCCGACTTGTGGCCTAGATTAGTATAAGTAGGGATCTTGGGTAGAGTCTTAATCATTAAGTTTTTTAGAGGAGTCTTAGGTGGAGCATAGGGAAGTCTTAGGTGGAGTAGCTTGGAGGTGGAAGTTCGTATTTGAGTTTGGAGATTCGTTCTTTGAAAGATGTATTCTTCTTTGTAATGGCTGTAACCCAGAAAGCCATATAGCTAGGCATGTTGGATGTAAACTTCTTGACTTGAATATATGATATATTGTCTCTCTAGATTTGAATCTTGCTCCTCTTGTTCAATTTTTGTTGTATGTTAGTTTGCTAGTTTCTGGATCACCTCATTTTGGGGTACATTTGGATTACCACTATATCACAATTGGTATTAGAGCATTAGGTCCTTGATGATAAAGTTTAAAAACTTTGGGAGATCTATGACAAGCATGTTCAGAAAAAGATAGTCTAAAGTTTGAGGGAAAAAATTATGAAAGCTAGAAGAAAAATATGAAGAAACATCTATTGTGTATGGGTCTAGGATATTGGATCTTGACAAAAACATCAAAGACCATCATTGCTAAGAAAGATTTAGAAACTTGTACCAAGGAAGAAAGATATATTTTTATGTGTGACATGAGAGCTAGAGAAGCCCTATTAACTGTACTTCCTAAAATTAAATACAATAAGATAAAGTCACTTGCTACTTCACATTTGATTTGGAAAGCTTTGGAAACTAGTTTTGAAGGTGATGAACATTCTAAGAAATTGAGGCACAAAGTTGGATTTGTGAATTTCAAGATGCTAAAATGATGGAAGATGAATCTATAAGAGCATATGTAGGTAGAATACCAGAAATTAATACAGGTATTAGATCTCAAGAAGGAACCGAATAAGATGATGAGGTGATATGGAAGATATTGAAAAGCTTAATACCACCATTTAAGTCAGTAGTTCAAATGATACAATTGTTGATATCTTGTACCAAAGATTTCATAAAGGAGACATTGCTTGAAAGACTTGAAGCAATTGAGAATGAGCTTTGACAGTCTAGAGAATTGACCACAACTAAAACAACTTTCAATTCCTTGAATATTTGGCTTAGTATATCAAGGAGCACAAGTGCCAAAGGAGATTATGCTAGCAATAACAGATTAGATGAGGATGGTAAGAAGAGAAAAAGCTGGTAAGAAAATATTTAAATGTTGGACTTGTGATGAGTATGGTCATTATGCATCTAAGTGTCCTAAAAGAGAGAAAAAGTATAGAGGTAGTTTCAAACCTAGAAAAAATAGAGAATTTTTATATGTAAATGAAGAAGATGATTATGATGAACAAGAAACAAGTGCTAGTGATGATGAAATTGGATTTGTAGCTATTAAAGAATAAATCCTAGAGAAAATGGTTTTGGTATCACAGGTTGAAAAGAAATCTTACTGGATAATTGACAATAGTTGTTCACATCATATGACTGGTGATATGTACAAATTTTTTAACTTTAAAAGTCATGATGGAGGCATTGTCAGAGTTGGAAACAATGTAGCATGCCAAGTTAAAGGTATTGGATTTATAACTCTTTATGGTAAGACTAACACTAAGGATGTATATTTTTTTTTATGGTTTGAAGCACAATCTTTTGAGTGTTGGATAACTAGTGGATAAAGGTTATCAGTTGTAGTTCACAAAGAAGACATGCATGATTAGAGACAAAGATGGAAAGGTAATTGGAATAGGAACCGGATCTAGAGGTAATGTGTTTCAGTTGAATCCTACTAAAATGATAGGTGTGGTTGCTAATGTAGATGATAGTTGGTTATGGCATAAGAGATTTTGTCATATAAAATTTGACAACATTGTGAAGACTAGTAGTATGTTTACAGTTAGAGATTTTTCTGAGATTGTAAAGCCTATTAACACAATTTACAGAGAGTGTGTTTTCACAAAGCATAACAAAACTTATTTTCCATGCAAGAAGTTGACTACTACAAAAAAAAAGGATATTGTACACACAGATCTCATTGGTCCTAAGAAGACTAAAGTATTTTATGCTGAAAGGTATTTTATGATTTTAGTTGATGACTTTTCTAGAATGATGTGGGTTGCATTTCTTAAAGAGAAATATGAGGCATTTGATTAGTTCAAGATATTTAAGAATAGAGTTGAGAATGAATCAAGCATGAAGATTAAATATTTAAAATTAGATAGAGGATGAGAGTTTACTTCAAATGAATTTAACATGTTTTGTGAAGTTAATGGAATCAAAAGACAATTTCTAGCTCCAAGAACCCTTGAACATAATGGTATAGTAGAGAGAAGAAACATGTCAGTTACAGAAAGAACAAGAGCTATGTTAGCTAAGAATGATTAATCTAAGATGTTTTGGAGAGATGATGTGAATACAATAGTTTACACTATGAAAAAATTATAGGTTAGGAAAGATAAAAATAAGGCCCCTTATGAAATGTGGTTTGGTCACTCATCTATAGTTAAGTATTTCAAAATTTTTGGCAGTAAGTGTTATATTAAAAGAGATGCTGATATTGGTAATTTTGATGCTAGAAGTGATCAAGGTATGTTTCCTGGTTATTTATTGAAAATCAAGGCTTATAGATGTTATAATCTAAAAACTAGGACTATTATGGAAAGTGCAAATGCGAAAATTGATGAGAAATTCAAGATACAAGTGAGAATGATTGATTACAATTTAGATGATGATGTTGTTACAAAGCCAAGGAATGATGAGGTATTCCCTAAGACTAAAAATGATTTTCAGAATGAAGGAGAGCCATGGAAAGAACAAAGCTTAGAACCTTCAACAGATCCAAGATTTGAGATAATAATTCCTACTTTGGGAAAGAATATGACAAAGAACCATCCACCTGAGGAGATCATCAGAAGCGGAGACAAAGGAGCAATGACAAGAAGTAGAGTCAATGAAGAACTATGTTTGATATCTCAAGTTGGACCTAAGAATGCAGACAAAGCATGTAAAGATGATCACTAGAAACAAACTATGAAAGAGGAATTCAATCAGATAGTAAAGAATGAGACATGAGAATTGGTCCTATTGGGCATTCATTTTGCACGAGGTCAATGGTAAGAATCCATTGCATAATTCCTCTCTTGAAAAGAAAATCTTTTTAAGGATCCACTCCAAGGTTCAGTATTTGTCTTGCGACGTACCAAAATTCGCTCAGTAGAAGATAAATGTGAATGTTCACGAGGAGGCCTTTGCTGGTTCTAAAAACTCTTTTATCTTAGAATCGAAGTAAATCTATTTGCTGTCTCAAAATATCACACCAGAAGAATAATATTTTTGTATTTTTCTATTTTTCAATGAATGCAATTCTAACAATGCAGTTACTATGAGGTCCTATTCTAATAGGGGGTTAGTAAAGAAAATAGCAAAACTGAAAGCAAATAACATGAAATTGAAGTAACTTGAAATTGAAATTCCTAAATAGACATAAGATATAGAACACAACATGTTATGAGTTAAACCTTTGAAGAAATTGGTAGGAAACCAATGAAAATAGGAGCAACGCTTCCTAGAATCCACTGATGCAATCATCGATGAGAATCTTTAACAAATCGAATGATGTTTCACTCTTCATCAAATTGCAAGGCCAAGGAAAGTGCACTCATGTGAGATGAAAAGCTATGTAGACACAATTGGGTGATCTCTTCTCAAGCTCGTTATGTCAACAGAATTTGTATACCTATAGAAAACACTAGAACTAAAAGAGTGCACAACCAAAAACAACACAATAAACTTTTGGCTCAATTCCAATTTTATGAATAAAATCCACAAAACAATGACACATTTAGGCAAGAATGACTAAACTCCAAATGCGAGCACCAAAAGAATAATTTTATTGCATAATAACGACGGCCCTTGTTACATTTTACAATGGGGTATTTATAAGAAATCATCTCCTCAATTTGTGTTGAGAGTGAGAGATATCTTGATGCAATAAAATGCTTTTAAAACATTTAAACAAACTAAATATATACAAACTAACAATCCAACCAGTGCTTAGAAGGACTCCATCCATATTTTATTCATTAATTGGATGCATGAACCCTTTACATGTCAAAAATAATGAAATCATTAGAGAGAAAGTAGGAGGAAGCCATTAGTCGAAGTGGAAGTGCATGAAGGTGCCAAAAATAGAAGTTAGCCCTTCACTCAGCATGTGTCAGAGTTAACTTGCCATCAAAATGCATTATAATGCATGGAAAGTGCTATTTTTGGAACTGGCAGTCAACTATCGACACATCTCTGAATTGCAGAGCTGCGGACTTGTGGAGCTGTGGACCTCAACTGGGCCAAAATCTCAAAATTTTACTAAGTGTCAAAATTGAAATTCTGGCATCTGAGTTTTTTTCATCTTTATCCTAAAGCTATGTTTGGATATTTTCCCTTGAATTTCTCTATCATCTCAATAATCTTAGCAGAATCTAGAAGATCCAAAGCCTCATACTTATCCTTAACCTTCTACCTGTAGTTGTCCACCTCAATTCGAGTCTCTACAAAATCTCTGAGTTTGGTGTCCAACTCTAAAAAAGCTTCCTCTATCTTGAAGGCTTGTCTGATGTCTTTATCATTGGATGCTTCCTCTAGAGTCTTCCTAAATTTTTTCATGACTACCTCAACTGGCAACAACTTCTTTCATTCTTCATCTTCAAAAATATCCAAGCATGCATCACTGTACAAATTTTTTGCTTCCAAAATTTGCTCTTGAGATTGGTCCTTGAGCCTATGTATCTCATCATGCAATGTTTCCATCACTTTATTTCCATCAACAATCTTCTCTATCCAATCATCTATCATATCTAATTCTTCTCTGGTATATACATCAATCAGAATGTGGTAACTTTGCCCTTTTATGGCTTGTAGAGTTTGCAAATCTTTGCTCCATGCCTGTACCTCATCCATGATACTAAAGTCCTACCTCAAAATTGCCACTATCTTATCAAAATTCTCTTGTGTAGCATGAAACAACTTCAAAATTCCTATGATTATAGTGACACCTTTATCCTCAAGGCTATCCCACCAATCCTGACAAGCTTTCAAAAATGGATTGAGCTGTACACCTTCCCCTTCTCTATGAATGGTATTCAAAGTCTCCTTGGGGAATTTAGGATCAAGAGGACCAATAATTTCTGCTAGATATCCTTTTAGGATCTCAACTTGCCTACAAAGTGTTCTGATTTCAATCTCATCCTATTCCATGTGTCTAAGAACTTCTTTGACTCCCATAGTCATCATCTGTCAAGATGTATCCCATGTAGGCTTTCCTATCATAATATCTTTCACTTCATAGTCCTCAAGACTAACAACTTCTACATCGGTACCTTTGGGAGGCTGAGCCACTTGTGCAAATAAGTCTTCGTTCCATATGGAAGTGATGAACGCAAATGGAATTGCATCATGTAATGGAGACTTAGGCTTGTTCAAAATCTCTACAATATCACAAATGTCATCCTTTGAAGCATGGAGATGATGCTTGGCACTTCTCATTATTTCTTTCCGAAACCATCTTGGGATTTGTCTCTCTGCAACCTTGGCTCTAGATGATGAAGGGATGTGTTTGACTACCTCCTTCCCTTTATCACTCTTGGTTGGAGTCTCCTACTGTGAGGACTCTTCTTTTGTAGTCTCAATCTCTGTAGATCCTATAGTTTGATCCTCAAATTCCTGAGAAGGTTGTTGTACACACTGTACTATTTGTGCCTCTTTTGATGGCTCATCAGTAACCCTAGGCTCTAGTTGCTCTTATAATGATAGTTCCTTTTGAACATGTTCCTCTTTTGAACTCAGAGGTGGAGGAGTTACTGAACCCTTATCTACTACTATGACCTATGGTAGAGATGGAGGAGTGAGATGAGGACCTTGTGTTTTTGGTGGCATCTGCGTCCAATCTTTCTTTTGAAGTTCACCTATAGGGATGTCTGTGATCTTATCACCAACTAACTTTGTACCCACAAGCATGAAATCAAAATCTGGGATGGAGAGAATATCTTCACCTAGCTCCCTTTGCTCATTCACCCATTGTTGCACTTCATCTTCCAAAGAAGAGAGTTCTACAGGTTCTTCTTGGGTGGGTGGTGGCGTACTCATGGAACTCTTCCTTCTCTCCAATTTTTTGGCTTTTGCCAATCGAGTTTTCCTTTGTAAGGTTACTTGTTCTTCCTCCTCATTTGATTCCATTTTCTCCTCATCTAATTCTTCCTCTGGAATGGTCTTAGGAATAGATGGATTAGGCACTAATCTTTTACAGATTCTTTGCCTCTTGTTCATTCTAACCTTGATCCTCTTTTATTTCTGAAAAACCATAGGAGAAGCGGGCTCTTCGTGCACCAGAGGAATGGAGGTCTCTGGAATTTCTCCCTCTTCTTGTTGACTTGACAAAATAGGAGGCAATGGAATTTCAACCTAAATATGAGAAGCTCCACCATCCTGGGGCTCTTGCAAACTCGATTCATGTTGTTGGGAGGAGACTTGTTCTTCAACATGCTCCATCTGAATCCTCTAAGGAGAGGATCTCTTCCTCTTTCTCTTCCTCTTTGAAGGGTAGTAGTATCCCACTAGATGATCAAGCTGGTAGATTGTTTCAGGCCTAATAGGAGACTGAAGCGCAAAGATAGGAACTATGACTTTCCTTCTCTTACCCCTTTCTGGGCGAGCATGTGCATGGAAGATCACTGTATCCAAAATTGGATCAAGTGGAAAGGGTTTCTTAATCCAACTCTTTGTCATTCGAATGACATGTCTCACTCGATGATTAATATCATCTCCTTCCTCTTTATCAACTTTTGCATTCAGAATGGGTCTCTCACCAACTTTATCTGTATTGAATAGAGGATCCAATAGTTCCTTGGAGTCCTATAGCCTTATCTCATCAGGGATGGTCAAATGGAGAGCCTTTTCTACTAGATACAAAGTCATCCTATAATAGTCTCTGATGTAGACATTGTAGTCATTTGTGGCATTCATCCAATGATCTTCAATGGCATCCTCATGATAGAACTCCTTTCTTGCTAGGTTTTCTACTTTACCAACATTGTCAAAGAATGGCTGAGGAGAGTTATACTCTTCAAGAGGGTAGTTCTCCCATTCCCACTCCAAAGTCAAGATATCCTACTTTCTCTTCACCTGATATGCTCCTACTACAAAAGGCCAATCCCAACAAGGTCTCCATTGTATTTTGATCCTCTCATAAGTTGACTCAATCTACCAGGATATTTCCATTAGGACCAACTTGTCGCTTGGGTACCTTGGGAGTTTCTTCAGATTGATAGATGCACCACCTACCCGAATGTATGTAAATGTCCTAAACTAGATGAAATATGCTCCAATAGCTATGATCTATGCCTTGGCTTCCTTGGAAAACCTCTTCCCATAATCCCCCTCTATGAATTGAATGATGGAAAATATGAAGGTATCATTTACAATCCTATACTCTTTACTCTATGGCGAGAGCTTCTTCTTCACCAATTGAGGATAGAATATATATGGCCATGCATTAGGGTCATGCATACTACCTTTCTTGTATAACCCAGGATAGATCGTTGCCCTTGCTACAAGTAAGTAAACCACATAAGAAGTCATATAGAACTTCTTATTATTCTTTACTATCCTCAACTGACCACACAAGTTTTTTCTTAGCATGGTGGCCCAATCCAGTGGTATCTTTGCATGCTTAATAGTCTCAATGAAGTTGACCATGAATGGAGCAAGATGACTTGTTGTAGGTAAGCCTATGAATCTGCTCAAAAGAATAATGGAGTATCTAATGTCATCCTTCATGTATCCTCGAGTCATATCCACTTTGTTAATTATCTTTCCCCGAGGTGGCTTCTCAATGAAGTACAAGGAATGTATGATATCGATGGCCTCTTGGTGATGATCCTTATACCATCTTTCAGTTGCTTTGTAGGAGATTCGAATGAACTGATCAGCTCTAGGTAGATGAAAAACCCTCTCAATGTTGTTAGGTCGTAGATCCAAAACCACTTCTTCGATGACACTCTTAACCACCCTTTCATTAGGAACAAAATTTTGGGATAAAGTCGTGATCAACTCAGCTGATTGTACAATCCCTAGATGTGATGCTACATTCACTAATCCAAAACAGATTAATACAGATCTCAAAGGTGACCTTTCCATCAGACTATTGCAAACTCTCAAGAATTCTCCCAAGTCTGTGTGTTTCAGGTTCATGTCTTTGATTTCAGCATACTCATCATGTAATCATGATTTTGGGGTCATGCCTTGAAACTTGTAAACAACTGGTTTCGCTACTGATTTAGATGTAGACACCATTTGATTATGTTACCTATGCATTAGGAGAAAGAAAACACGCTCAGTCAATAGATAGTGAGAAAATGTAAGTGAGGAAAAAAAAATCCCCTTTGGGGACCTATTCATTTTATTAATTTTTATTTATTATTATTATTTTTAATTTTTTATAATTTTTTTCAAAAATATATTTATATAGATTTTTTTAATTTTTAAATTTTTTAAAACTTATTAAAAAAAAAAGAGTGCAACAACAATGAAAGTGTGGCCAGCGTGGGCACACGCATCGAGGCATATGTGCAGGAGAAATCCCCACGCAGGCTGCAACGCCCACGCATGTGGCATATGTGATGGCACCTAGTGCCCAACACAGGCTATAGTGCCCATGCAACAGTGCCTAGCACCCAACGCAGGTTGCAGTGCTCGTGTGTGGTAACTCCCAAGGCCCAGTGCAGGCTATAGCAGCGTGTGCGGCGATGCCCAGTGCCCAGTGCAGGCTGCATGAAAAAAAATGGGGGGGGGGGGGGGGGGGGGGAGGGTGTAGTAAAAACTCACCTCTCACTCCTCTTCGACCTCCCTTGTAAAATGAAAAATAAACAAGAGAGGGGGGAAGGTTTTATAGCCCTCTCCCCCTACATGCACAAACATAAGTGCTATGCCTGAATGCGCATGTGTGTGGGTAACGGGAGGGAATTTTTTTTTTTTTTGCTATTGTAAATGTTTTTGTGTTTTTTGACCATTTACTTTTTTTTTTGGTGATTTTTTCAACGTTTTTTTATTTTTTTGTGATTTTCTTAAAATTTTGACGCAATTTTAATAAATTTTTTTTCTTCTAACTCTCGAACTGTAAGTCTGGGAGTCAAAAAAAGTAGGGAGTCCCCATTCCTGGTGAGGAATGGAGCATGTGTTGTGAATACCACAATAGGTCCCTAGACCAACAAACAAGAACATGTTAGGAACTAAATGGGTATTGAGAAACAAGATGAATGAGCAAGGCAAAGTTGTAAGGAACAAGGCAAGATTGGTATGTAAAGATAAATCATAGCAAGAAGGAATGACTATGATGAGACCTATTCTCTTATGGCTATAATAGAAGAAATAAGGTTATTATTAGCATATGCAACATATAAGAAATTCAAGATATATCAGTTGGATGTCAAATTAGCATTTTTGAATGGAGAACTTGAAGAAGTGTACATAGAGTAGCATGAAGGTTGTCCTTTAGCAGATGACAAGGACATATTATAAAAATTGAAGAAAACATTAAATGGCTTAAAGAAAGCACCCAAAACCTAGTGTGCAAGGTTGGACAAGCATTTTACAAAGCTTGGATATAGCAAAGGTATGGTAGATAGCAATTGCTATCGAAAAGAAATTGATGATGGATTAATGATTTTGGTAATATTTGTTGATGATATCATATTTGGAGGAAATGATGATGAAAGTGACAAGTTTATAGAAGAAATGAAGAAACAATATGAAATGAGTATGATAGGAGAAATGAAATATTTTTTAGGATTACAAATTTATAGGATAAAGAAGGAATCTTTATTTCTCAAACTAAGTACTTGAAGGATTTACTGAAAAGGTTTGGTATGGAAACATGTAAACATGTTGGAACACCTATGGTAACTAGACATAAGTTATCTGCAAAGGATGAGACACCTACTATTGAGCAGAAGAAGTACAAATCTATGATCAGAGGATTGCAATATCTGACTCACATAAGGCCAAATATAAAAATTGTAGTTGGAATTATTGCAAGATTCCAAGATGATCTCAGAGAAACACATTATGCAGCAATCAAAAAAATATTTAGACACCTAAAGGGAACACCCGAGTTTGGATTATGGTATGACAAATCTAATGATTTTACTCTAAGTTCTTATACTAATGCTGATTAGGTAGGTAGTATGGATGACAGAAAGTGCACTAGTGGTGGAGCCTTCTTTCTTGAAGGAATATTGGTTTCTTGGCTAAGTAAGTAGGATTGTACCTCACAAAGTACATCAAAAGTAGAATATGTTGTAGCAACAAACAATTGTGATGCAGGAGCATCCTAGGTGTAAGAGCAATCTTGCATCACCCAAAAAACATATTTTTCATTTCAGTCTTTTCTATTTTAATAAGGACTAGTAGACAGATTGGTTACTATTTATGAGAACTTACTATTTTTAGTAAGTTTCTCATACAAGCTCGAAACATTCTCATTTTCTACATGAAGGTTCATTTTGGAATTATAAGCCTACCATAAAAATCTCATTGCTCCAGCTTAAGTATCAGAGAAGTTATTGCAGATTTTTGCTGGAAAAATTTGCAAAAAAATCTTTAGGCTCACCATTAGAGGCCTTAGAGTGCCTAGATGAGGTCTAAAAACTCGATGAAAAGGAACTCACGTGATTTAAAGCCTATAGATCAGAAGCTGGCATTTCCAAAAAGTGGTTTTAATAGCCTATTAGAGAAACAGTTTGAGAGTTATGGCCTTCTGAAGTTGGGCTACCAAAATATCTAAAATAATTTGTCAAAGATGTATTTAGCCAACTTTATATGTATTGTTAGGGTTTTTCAGCCCTAGGTATTAATTTTGAGAATCTAGAACCTTCTCGAGCGGCATAAAATTGCCTATTTAGGCTCGAACGTAGTCTAGGATAGCTCTAGGTGATAGTTCACAACTTGTCTTATAGATTACTGTAATGAAGGTGCCCATTAGCATATTATATTTGTGAATTCCATAATTCTACATTTGCAGCACAAATAAGAAATCCATATTTTTTTCTCGCATTTTCTATTGTTTCTTTTATGAGTTTAAGGTATTATGGGGAGCACCCTGCATCAAGTTGTATCATAGATAGAGTTCTTGAGTGTGTGGATAGATCACCGACTGTGAGGATGTTTGCACTAGGACCGTGATTTGGTCTAAGCATGTAGACAAATTGCTGATTGTGAGGCAGTTTGCACTAGGTTTTCAGCAAAAGCAAGTGCAATAATGCCTTTATGAAGAGAGCATGGAAAAAGAGCTATAGGTGTTACACCAGAGGGTTTTTGAGCCCTTTAAAGACAAATGAAAGTATTGGAAGAACAAATGCATAGAGGAATAAATTTTCCTATAAGAGATGAAAGCAAGGATGAGGATGAAGTAGAAGAAAATGTCAGAGTAGAGGCAGTTCTAAACCCAGAGGAAGAGAGGCTCTTTAAGGCCATCTCCAAGATTGGAAAGAGACCCAAGTTTGAAGTTCCCACATTTTTGAGAAATCTTAACCTAGAGGAGCTGATCAATTGGATCAATGAACTGGAGGAATACTTTGAGTATGAAGATATTGAGGATCCTAATAGGGTCAAGTTTGTGAAGGAAAAACTAAAGGGACATGCAAAGATCTGGTGGCAAGAAGTTTAGTTGGAGTGAAATAGAAAGGAAAAGGAAAAAAATCACCAGATGGGAATGAATGGTAGTTAAACTGAAGCAACAATTCATTCCCATGGATTATGAGCTTGATCTTTTAAATAAAATGCAAGGGCTAAAGCAAGTAGGAAAATCTGTTAAAGAGTATGTTGAAGAGTTCTATCGAGTTCTCATTAGAACCAACCATGTAGAAGCTGATAAGGAGAAAGTGGCCCATTATCTTTATGGATTAAGGCCAAGCATTCAAGATGAGATGAGTCTAGTTCAAATGAAAAATATTGAGGAGGCATACCAATTTTCCCTAAAAGTTGAGGAGAAACTAAGCAAGAAGTTTGACAACAAGAATAGTGGAAGAGGTCACGGTGGAAGATCTTATGGAGGTCATAATGATGATTAGAAGAATAAGGATGAGGGTGGAAGTAGCAATCAGAACCAAAGGGGAAATAATGCCAATCATTTCCATGATCAGAAAAATAGAGATCAGAGAGGAAGAGGTAGAGGACAAGGATCCAGAAGAGGAGGCTTCCATGGGAAATGTTTTCACTACATAGAAAAAGGAAATAGAGCATTTGAATGTACCAAGCACCAAGGAAGGATAGATTGAAGTATAGAAGGCCAGACCAGAGTGGTAGATGTTGATAAAGATGCCAAATCCTCATATTCTAAAGATTCTAAAAGTGGAGAAGTCCTAGTTAACAGAAGAGTCCTTTTGAGTGGTGAGCATGAATTTGATCAAAGTAGGAGCTTGTTTCATACAAGGTGTAGATGTGAAGATAAGTTTCGTGATGTGATAATTGATGGTGGAAGTACTAACAATATGATTTCAGAAATGATGGTCACCAAGTTGAAGCTGAAGAGATAGAAACACCCATGTCCATATCATATTGCTTGGGTGCAAGATAACCACAAGGTCATGGTCGAAGAGAAATGTTCAGTGAAGTTCAAGATTGGAAGCTACCGAGATGAGGTACTATGTGATATCATATCTATGTACATATGTCATATGTTGCTAGGTAGGTTGTGGCAGTTTGACAAGCATGCTATACACGATGGGCAAGCAAATACCTACACTCTAACCAAGGATGGAGTAAAACATAAGTTAAAGCCATTGAAAGAGAAAGAAGAAAAGGTATGTAGTGCTGCCAGAATATGTTTTGTTGATGGAAAAGAGAAACTCAAAGGTATGATGCATGAGTATGCGTGTTTTGCTATAATTCCAAAAGATAGTAAAGAAGAAATAGAGGAGGTACTTGTAGAAGTTGCAGATATGTTGGGATATTTTTTTTGATATTGTATTAGATAATGTACATAATGGATTTCCCCAATGAGGAAGATCAGTCACTAGATGGATTCGGTTCCAAGAGCTAGTTTTCCAAACAAGGCATCACATAGGATGACACCAGTAGAAAGTGAAGAGTTGAACAGACAAGTTTATGAGTTATTGTAGAAGGGGTTGATTCGAGAGAGTATAAGTCCATGTGCTATACTGACCATATTAGCACCAAAGAAGAATGGTGAATGGAGGATGTGCACAAATTCTTGCACTATCAACAAGATCACAATCAAGTATAGATTTCTATTGCCAAGCATGGATGATATTATGGACTATTTGAGTGGAGTTGAGTATTTCACAAAGATAGATCTAAAGAGTGGGTACCATCAGATTCATATTAGAGAAGGTGATGAGTGAAAGACTACTTTCAAGACAAGGGAAGGACTGTATGAGTGGTTAGTCATGTCTTTTGGGCTAACCAATGCACCAAGCACTTTCATGAGGCTCATGAATGAGGTACCGAAGGAATTTCTAGGTAAGTTTGTCACTGTTTACTTAGATGATATTTTAATTTTTAGTAAGACATTGGAGGAGAATTTGATCCATATTCACAAGGTATTTGATAATTTGAGGGAAGAAAAGTTGGTGATAAACTTGAAGAAGTGTAGTTTTGTAAAGGAGTTGGTGTACTTGAGATTTGTAGTCTTAGCATAAGATCTAAAAGTTGACCCAGAGAAAGTGAAGGCTATCCTTGAATGGCCTACTCTAAGGAGTGTGATAGAGGTAAGATATTTTCATGGATTGGCTAGTGTTTATAGAAAGATCATAAGAGTTTTTAGCAATATTTGTGGACCCTTGACTGGAACAATGAGAGGGGATAGGAAAGAATTTAAGTGGAATGTAGGAGCAGATAAGAGTTTTAATCTGTTGAAATAGAAAGTTATCGAGTAGACTATTTTATCACTTCTTGATTTTAACAAAGTGTTTCAAGTAGACTTGATGCTAGTGATACTGCAATGGGAGCTGTTTTGAGCCAAGAAGGTAGACCTATTGCTTATTTTAGTGAGGAGTTGAATGATGCCAAAAGAAAATATTCTCTTTATGATTAGGAATTTTATGCTATAGTTCAAGCATTGAAGAAGTGGAGACATTATCTTATTCCTAAGGAGTTTTTTTTGTATACTGATCATCAAGCTTTGCAATATTTAAATAGTCAAGAAAAATTGAACCAAAGGCATTTGAAGTGGGCTGAGTTTTTGTAGAGTTATACATTTGTTTTGAAACACAAGAGTGGGAAGTCTAATAGAGTTATAGATGATCTTAGTAGAAGAAACATTTCTTGATAGAAATGCAGATAGAGGTGGTTGGGTTAAAAGAACTCAGTATTTTGTATCTAGATGATCCTAATTTTGATGAAGTGTGAAAGGCTTATGCATAACCTGCTACACTTGACAAGAAAAAGTGGTTGGATTTCATAATCTAGAATAGTATGTTGTTCAAAGGAAACCAATTGTGCATTCCTAGAAGTTTAATGAGAGAGAATCTAGTCAAGGAGAAGCATAGTGAGGATTGGTTGGACATTTTGGAAGAGATAAAACCATAGCTTTGGTTGCTGAGAGTTATTACTGGCCATAGTTGTAGCAAGATGTGAAGAAGTTTGTACAAAGTTGTAGAGTATGTTAGATGGTGAAAGGAGTGAAGTAGAATACAAGATTGTATCAACCATTACCTATACCAGAGAAGCTGTGGGATGATGTCAGCATGGATTTTGTTCTTGTCTTACCAAGGACTTAGAGTGGGCATGATTCTATCCTTGAAAGAAGACTAGTGATGTTTTTCATGTGGCAGAGTTTTTTTTCAGAGAAGTGGTGAGACTACATGGTCTTCCAAAGAGTATAGTTTTAGATTGTGATACCAAATTTGTTGGGTATTTCTAGCATACATTGTAGAATAAATTAAAGATAAAGTTGAAGTTTAGTTCATCACATCATCCACAGACTGATGGACAGACAAAAGTTGTGAATCACAGTTTGGGAAAGTTGTTGAGATGTTTGGTTGGAGACAAGCCAAAAGGATGAGATCTAATTTTACCACAAACAAAATTTGCATATAATAATTCTATGAATAGGAGTACCGTTAAATCACTATTCCAAATTGTATATGGGAGTAGTCTTAGAAATGCTTCTGAACTAAGGTAGTTGGATAAAGAAGAGATAAGTAGTGCTGAAGCAGAAGATTTTGCTGAATATTTGAAGAACATTCATGAGGAGGTGAAGAAGCATATCATAAAGATGAATACATAATATAAGGCTAAGGAAGATGTGAAAAGGAGGTATAAGGAATTTTAGATTGGAGATGAAGTCATGGTTCATTTGAGAAAGGAGAATTTTCTAGTGGGTACATATAATAAGCTGAAGATGAAAAAGTTTGGACCATGCAAGATAGTGAAAAGACATGATTCTAGAAATACTTATGAAGTGGAGTTACCTATTGAATTAAATATTTCATCAGTATTTAATATTTTAGATTTGATAGAGTATTATGAAAGAGGTGATGGAGATGAAGTTGCAGAAGTGTAGTGGAGCATTCTAGTAGCTAGTTCGACTACAAAGGAGATTGAGGAGATACTGAACAGTCATGTTGGCAAACATACTAGGAATAAAACATATGAAGAATATTTGGTCAAATGGAAAGGGGGGCTAGTCAAGGATTCATCATGGCTAGAAAAGGAGGAGGTTAACCATCTTGGTTTTCCTCTGAACACTTGAGACATGACAGAATCACTTCTCAAATTACCCCAGGTGTCTGATGTAGGAGATCCTAGCTGTAAGAGCAATCTTGTATTACCCATTTTTTTTTTAAATTTTATTTTAGTCTTTTCTGTTTTAATAAGTACTAGTAGACATGTTGGTTATTATTTATGGGAACTTGCTATTTTTAATAAGTTTCTCATATAATCTTAGAATTTTCTCATTTTCTACATGAAGGTTCATTTTAGAATTATACGCGTACCATAAAAATCTCATTATTCCAACTTAAGTATTGGAGAAGTTATTGCAAATTTTTAGTGGAAAAATTTGCAGAAAAATCTTTAGGCTCACCGTTGGAGGCCTTAGAGTGCCTGGATGAGGTTTGAAAACTAGATAGAAGGGCACTAGTGTAGTTTTTAGCCTTTAGATCATGAACTGACATTTTTGAAAAGTGGTATAATAGCCAATTGGAGCAACAGTTCAAGAGTTATGGCCTTTCAAAGTTGGGCTACTAAAAATATCTAAAATAATTTGTTAAAGATATATTTAGCCAACTTTATATGTATTTCTAGGGTTTTTCAGCCCTAGGTATTAAGTTTAGCATCTAGAACCTTCTCGGCAGGCATAAAATTGCCTATTTAAGAAATGCCTAAACATTGTCTAGGACAACTCTAGGTGATAGTTTGCAACTTGTCTAGCGGATTACTGTAATGAAGGTGCTCATATGGGTTAGCATATTGTATTTGTGAATTTTGTAATTCTACATTTTTGACACAAATAAGAAATCCATATTTTGTTCTTGCATTTTCTGTTGTTTCTTTTATGAGTTTATGGTATTAAGGGGAGCATCCTTCATCAAATTGTAATCAAGTTGTTTGGATGAAGCAAATGTTGAAGGATATAAGGATAGAATTTAGTGAACCTATTGCCTCTACATTGTGACAACACAAGCATAGTAAATATGTCTAAGAATCCAGTGTTCCATTCTAAGACTAAGTACATTTCTATCAAATATCACATATTGAGAGAGAAAGTTGTAGAAAAGGAAATTAGATTGAAGTATGTGAGCACTAAAGAGAAGATTGCAGATATCTTCACCGAGCCTCTTCCCAAAGAGACTTTTGAGTATTTGCAAGGTATGCTAGGGGTTATGCCCCTTCCTACATCTGAGTAGAAGATGCAAGAGTGCATCATTCCAGTGTAATAGAACACCATTGTTTATCTAGACTAAATATTGATGCTTCTTGTATGAGGGAGTATTTGTGATGGATAGAGTTATCTAGGACTCTTGTTGGATATTATTTTGAATAGTGTCTTTGGACACTTGAGCTAGTAAGAATCAGTTGTTATAGAGTTTGACGATTGCTGAAACTTTTGACATTGATGTCAATGGGGAAAAAGTACTGAATAAAAAATATCATGAGGAAAAACATCATAGGGGAGAAGTTAGCATGAAGAACAAGTACAACATGTACAGAAGAAGTATAACTGGTGAAGGGTGCTCCCCTTAATACCATAAACTCATAATAGAAACAAGAAATAATAAAAAATGTGTGAACAAAATATGGACTTCTTAGCTGGGTTGCAATTGCAAAATTCTAGAATTCATAAGTACAAACAGCTAACCCACATGGGCACCTTCATTATAGTAATTTGGAAGACTAAGCTACGAACTACCACCTAGACCTATCCTCGACAATGTTTGGGCCTTTCTTAAATATGCAATTTTAGGCCACCTGAGAAGGTTCTAGATGCTCAAACTTAATACCTAGGGCCAATAGACCCTAACAATAGATATGGAGTCAGCTAAATATATCTTTGACAAATTATTTTAGAAATTTTAGTAGCCCAACTTTGGAAGGCCATAACTCTTGAACCATTGCTCTGATTGGCTATTATAACCACTTTTTGGAAATGCCAACTCCTGATCTATAGGCTTGAAATGGTGCCAGTGCCCTTCCTTTGAGTTTTTAGACCTCATCTGGGCACTCTAAGGCCTCCAATGATGAGCCTAAAGATTTTTTAGTAAAATTTTTCACCAAAAATCTACAATAACTTCTTCGATACTTATGCTTGAGCAATGAGATTTTTATGGTAGGCTTACAACTCTAAAATGAACCTTCCTATAGAAAATGAGAACATTTTGAGATCATATGACAAAATTACTAAAAATAGTAAGTTCCCATAAATGGAAACCACCTTGTCTACTAGTCCTTATTAAAATAGAAAATATTAAAAATAAAATATTTTTTTGTGTGATGCAAGATTGCTCTTACACCTAGGGTGTTCCCTTACTGAAAATAACAAGTTCCCATAAATAGTAACCACCCTATCTACTAGTCCTTATTAAAATAGAAAAGACTGAAAATAAAATATTTTTAGGTGATGCAAGATTGCTCTTACACCCAAGATGCTTTGATACCATTTTAAGAAGGGCCACACAACACTTACCAACTCACAACCAAAATCACAACAATATGGAGATAAATAGATGACAAAATGCTTCGCAAAGCATGCTTTTATTAGACTTGAAAACTCTTACAACATCAATAATATGACATCAACAATATGACTTCTTCTAATAGAAGTTTATGAATGCTTCGACATAAGAGAACTCCCAAATAAGAGCTTCCACAAGAAGAGTCTTCACACCAAGAGCTTCCACAAGAAGAGTCTTCACACTAAGAGCTTCACCAAGAGAACTTCTACAAAGATCTTTCACATTAAGATCCTTCACCTCCAAAATTTCTTACAAGAGAGTACACCATGAGAGTTTCACTACAAGAACTATAAGAGCTTACACTTGAAGAGCTTATAATTGAAGAGCTTGATTACCAATGCTCATATATATTTTTTAAATAGGCACTTACCATCCAAGATATTATAAACACAACCAATGTGGGATAAGAGGTAAATACAACTACCTTACAAAAAATATTAAATTCCCACCCAAATACAACTAATTACCACCATGTGGCCCAATTAGAAAATTAAATATCCTTTGTGGATCACAAAAAATATTAAATGCATGATTTAAGGAACTATCCACAAACTTCTAAGATCCCACCTTCACACCTTGATAAATGAAATGACAACCATTTATCTTATTTTTCTATTTATGCCACATATGCACCTTGAAAATAGATATTCTTCTCATTTTTTCTATTTTTTATTTTTATTTTTATTTTTCCTCTAATTTTTGTCACTTTCTCTCTCCTTCATTTAAAAAATAAATAAATTTTACTTTCACCATGCCCCCTTTATTTTTGATGCAAGATGCTCTTGCATCAAACACTCATGATAGGAAAAAAATTTGTGAATATGGACTCACAAAATGACATAACCACCGCAAGCCCCTTTTTTTGTTCTTTCAACACCTCACTAAAAAAGTATCTGATGTCGATATATTTTATTTTTCCTTCTTTTCCAACACCTAGCTGAAACAAGTATCTACTATTGAAAATACTTCTTTGCAATGAACTCTGTCCAAGTATAACTCTTGTCCTCCTCCAATCTTGTTGAATTAAACACACCAGTAATAAACTCAACAACACCATACCAATCTTATTTTTCATACCACACATCAATAACAAGATCCTCATGTAAACCATCATCAATATCTATCAAATTCATTACAAATTTAGCATCCCATGATTCATAAAAATTTACCCCTTCCACACTTTCATCTTTGATTTCTTCTTCCATGCCTTGTTCACTTGCTTGATCTCCAGCTAAGGCACAATACTCTTCCTCCATTTTTGTAGTCTTCAAATAATCTTCATCTACTTTTGGCTCACAAATCTTTTCATCTTCATTCTCTTCATCTTCTTCAACTTCAGGTTCATAAATATATGTATCTTCATCCTCTTGCTCTTCTTTTGTACCACATGTGTGATACTCCATTGAATCTTCTTTCTTTTCCACATCCAAGGAATTGTCAACATCTCTTTTTTGGTGATGTGCTCTTCTCTTCTATAACTCAACTTCTAATTCATTCACTTACTTCTATAAATCAAAAAATGCAACTCACAATGCCTCTTGATTTCTTTCTCTAATTTTCTCAAGTCTAGGAATCCTCCTAATTCATCCAATCACAAAAGTCATCTGCTTCTTTCTCTTCTCCATGCTTAATTCTTCATAAGAAAAATAATGTGCAACACATTCACCTTCTGCAAACTACCTTACAATTGATGATCCATCTACACACTTAGCTAAAATCATGATCCTCGTGCAAACTACCTCCAGTTGGCAGTCTGTCAACAGACTCAAGAAATTCTTATTGAAAACTTCACCTAGTTTAAGGTCTTGATGTAAACTACCTCATGTTTGGTGATCTATCAACACGCATAGGAATTTTTGCTCTGATACCACTTGATGAAGGGTGCTCTCCTTAATACCATAAACTCATAATAGAAACAAGAAATAACAAAAAATGTGAGAAAAAAATATGGACTTCTCATTTGTGCCGCAAATGTGAAATTATAGAATTCATAAGTACAATGTGCTAACCCACATAGTTGCCTTCAATACAGTAAGCTGCAAGACTAAGCTATGAACTACCACCTAGAGCTATCCTAGACAATGTTTAGGCCTTTCTTAAATAGGCAATTTTATGCCACTCGGGAAGGTTCTAGATGTTCAAACTTAATACCTTGGTCTAACAGACCCTAACAATACTTATAGAGTTAGCTAAATACATCTTTGACAAATTATTTTAGAAATTTTGGTAGCCCAACTTTGGAAGGCCATAACTCTCGAACCATTTATCTGATTGGCTATTATAACCACTTTTTGAAAATTCCAACTCCTAATCTATAGGTGTGAAACTATGCAAGCACCCTTTTATCAAGTTTTTGAACCTCATCCAAGCACTCTAATGCCTTCAGTGATGAGCCTGAAGATTTTTCTACAAAATTTTCTACCAAAAATCATAATAACTTCTCTGATACTTATGCTTGAGCAATCAAATTTTTATGGTAGACTTACAACTCTACAATGAACCTTCTAGTAGAAAATGAGAACATTCTAAACTCATATGGAAAACTTACTAAAAATAGAAAGTTCCCATAAATAGTAACCTCCTTGTCTACTAGTCCTTATTAAAATAGAAAAGGCTGAAGAAAATATATTTTTTGGGTGATGCAAGATTGCTCTTACACCTAGATGCTCCTATATCAACAACATGGAATGACAGTTTGATGGAAAGCACATTGAGTTACATGAATGAGGAGAATGATTGATGAAGAGGATTTCAAAAGAAAGATTAACAGTCTTTTGTAGTTGGTATTCTTGGAACTAGATGTTTTTCATCTTTGTTTCCATCAATGCCAAAGGTGGAGATTGTTGGAAGCATGAAAGCTAATGATATTCCTATGGGGGAGTATTGTACATATGTTACAATGATAATATGTTACATTCATTATTGAGTTTGTCATTGATGTCAACATAGTAGTCTTCTGTGGTATTTGATGGAAGAACAATAGAAATATTAAGTTGGTACAGATGACTAGTTGAATATTATCACTATCCAATTTTATGGGAGATACTTCTAAGTATTTAGTATATGCAGTTAACATTGGGTGAATAAATGTTAAGTTTGAAAGAAGTTATGTAAGTTTTGGCGATGTCCATTCTGAGAAAGAGTTTACAGAGGCATGTTATGATAAATTTGTTATATCTCTTAGCAAAATTGTTATTCTAAGAATCGAGGTTGAGGATGTGAAGAAGACATGTTGGTGATAACATGGCTAGTTTTCTCATCATAATGTTACGTGTATCAAAAGATATTCAAGTTGTAAGGGAGAAAATTAATGTTATCACTAAGTGTAATGTGTTCTTAAAGTGGTCTTATAATAATTAATTGAGAAGGTCTAACAACCAACTTAGGGAATTGTTTTATGGATTCAGTATAAAGGAAGGACATTTTCCTTTATCAAGAATGACATGGATATGTCTTTGTAAGAAACACAAGAACAAAATGTGAAGTTGAGTAGAGCAGAGAAAAATAGAAGAAAACTTCATTGTTAAGATATTATTGTGTGATATGAGGTTTGATATTAGGATCTAAGGTTCATGACCTAGTTTACAAGGTCTAACAGTGATTGGTTCGGTTAATAGAATAGAGGAAAGAGGAAATTAACAATAAATTACTTATTTGGGTAGTGAGCTCTTCTTGTAATTGAAATTGCATGTTTGGTTAGTGAGATCTTTTTGCATACATTATACTACAACTCCTAATAGGGATTCAAAGTCTCCTAACTATTGGTCTTAGATTGGTTTTGACAATTGAGTGTCAACACACTTAAGAAAATTCTAAGTTGATGCTAAGTATGATATAGATGCCGAGCTATAGTATGTACCAAGCCACAAATTCAATAGGTGCCAAGTAAACTTTAGGTGCTGAGAAAGTTTTAAGTGCCAAGTGAAAAGTGATGCTGAGTCACTATAGGTTCCGAGTGATAATAGGTGCTGAGAAAAGTATAGATGTCAAGCAAGATAGAGTTACCATAGGAGCCAAGCAAGACAAAATCCTATATGTGTCAAGCATTAGTAATCAGTAAGTGCTGAGTAACACAGAATCAATATATGAGTTTTTGCCTTCACAAACTCAGATGTAAACCATTTTTGAGCTGACTCAAGATGAATCTTGAAGGATCTAAAAGATAAGATCGAATCTATTACATTCCCTATGTAATCAACATGCAACCAATTAGAAAAATGGAGAAAGCATGCAACCAATAGGAAAAGTGTAAAGATTTGAGTGGGAAATGATGGATGAATATTGATCATAGATTCATACCTAACCCTAAGTTTTGAAAAACTTTATAAGGAGATCAAATATCCCATAATTCAGTGAAAGAGAGTCATGTGGAAGTGTATGGAATGCATGAGAAGAATGCTAGCAAAGTTCAAAGGGGTGTAAGGTCTTAGAGGAAGAGTAGCATTGTAGAATCAAGTTGATCAAGAATAGAGCATCAGTACTATGGAAAAAGTTATATCAGATCAGGAAGGATCAGATTAGATTGGGCAGAACAAGGATATGGAATCAATAATTGATGATTGTAAGTTATCAAGTCAAGACATTCTACTATACTTTCTAACCATTATATTAGGAGAATGAAAATCCTATGATTATAGCTTGGCTTAACAACCATATTGTAAATTCTTAATAGGGTGACCTTCCAAGTGAATGTTTGTAAATCCTTCAACCAGGTCACTTTTAACAGGGTGTAAAGCCTTTAATAGGGAAAACCTTTCACAGGGCAGACCATTGATAGTGGTCAAACTTTGTAACCTTAACCAGTTACATATTGTTGCAATGATAATTTGAGGGTGTCATTCCCACCCCAGTTTTACCTTCTCATTTTGGAGGGTTTCTGTGTTACCAAAATCTTGTGTTATCTATTTTCATGCATTTCTTTATTTTCATGGTTAAGTAGATATGTTAGATACATGTGATTGATCTCAATTAAATTTTTTAGAGGTTAAAGTTTGTTACTTTTGATTTACCCCCCCCAGAAGTAAATCTTCCCACTTGTAAATTCCAACAATTGGTATTAGAGCCAAGTTCTCACAAGGAGAAGCCTTACAAATTGGAGAAAAAGATCTAGAAATGGAAGTCTACAAACTTGGGAAGATCATAGAGAACTAGGAAATTGAGATACACCTCATTATACATTCTTTGGAAGAAGCCAAGGAAGAATTGAGAAAATACTTAAAGAGAAGAAGAGAGATTGCCATAGCTGAGAATAATACACAGTACAAGGAGATTGAAACCTCAAAAGTATTTGCAAATGGACATACTGAAGAGTTTGATGCAGCAATAGAAAACCTAATGGAGAAGAATAGATCTCAAGTAGAAGAGATCAGGACTCTCAAGCTTGAACAAGAATCTCAAACCACAATGCTTTGTGAAGTGATTGAACAGAAGAAAAGAGCCATTGAAGATAAGGCTATGATAGAATAAGACAAGAGAAACCTTGCCAATAGCTTGGAGAAAAAATCAATTGAACTTGTAAGAACTTCCAACATGTAGCTAGACACCCTAAGCCAGATGATGAATGTACATCATGAGTTGAATGTCAAGGACATTGAGATCTCCACACTAAAGATGCAAAATAAACAACTACAAAATGACTTGAAAAGAGAGAAGGAGATTGTAGAGAGCTTCAAAAAACCCAATGAAGCTATCATGTATTTTGAATAGCTATTGAAATCACCAAGAGCCAACAATGACACTGCAGGACTAGGATACACCAACATTGAAAAAGGAGAGTCATCCATGGCTGTAGAAGAAAGAAGTGACAAAGGTAAGAATACTAAACCTACTTGTCATTTTTGTGGTAAAAAAGGACATACCTCTAATGTATGTAGGAGAAAGAATGCCAAACCTAAAAATATGGGTCACTATCACAAGTGCAACAAGCATGGAGATCATGCACATTACTATAGGACTAGAACCATCCGAACACTAAGATTTGAAGGTCACTGCTACAATTGCAAGAAGTATGGACATGGAGCTTTTGAGTGCAGATCAAAGCCCATGTAGACACCTAATCAACCAACAAGGGGAAATAATCATGAATATCAATACAATTGGGACTCCAGCATAGGCATAGCTATCACTATTGTCAAGAATATGGACACATCCTTAAAAATTGCATAAGAACATGTTTCACTAAAAGCTACAATAGATAGTTGAGCCAAACTACATGCTTCAATTGTTTGAAGATTGGTCATATTAGTAGAAATTACCCAACAAGGTCAAAGGCACCCAACTCAGAGTTCAATAAAAGAAAAGAGAAGGTAGATGTTGAACACATCAATTGAGAGATGAATAAAACATGGAAGAAGAAAGATGGAAGTAGCACATCCAATGGAGGGATCACTTCACCTAAAAGGTCAAGTGGTCACACTTCATCCAACTAAGAAAAAGAAGGTATGTAGGATTGATATTTAATGTTTTATCATACATCAGTTCCAAGACTAGTAAGTACTAAAAAAGATAGATCAACATGAATAGAGATGCAAGTGTTGCCAAGTTTCCTTCAGATGCCGAGTAAAATCCCAGTACATGTTGAGTTGTCTGCCAAAGTTAGTAGAAGCCAAGTGGTCAGTTGCAGCCGAGTTATTAGTGGATGTTGAGTGAAGGGAAAATTTTAGTTGAAGCCAAGTAAGGGAAACTCTAGTATATGCCGCTTGATGGAAAGACAACAAAAGTCGAGCAAAGTAGAATTGCTTAAGGAGCCGAGTGGATAGTTGTAAACACACTAAGCATTAAATGCTATGAAACAAGGGTATATGATCACATTTTGAATCATTTTTTACAATCACAAACAAAAGAGCAAAGACGAAGAAGAGTACAAAATGATTTCCAAGCAGAATTTTGAGCATTTGAGCAGACTTCTACAAAGATTTAGCATAGTTTCAATGATTTAAGGTATTTATACTAGTGCCACGCTATGGAGTTTCAAAATTTCTTTGTGTTGAAATCCTAGATTGCACAAATGGCCTCCAGTTCTAGGAAACCTTAGGAAAAGGAGCCATTTGAAGTTCAATTAGTGTCAAATGAAGTTAAGCAACCTGATTTTTGACCTATCCCTAAAGTTTCCTATAAGAACGACCCAATTGAAGCCCTATCCATAATTCCTCCTAATGTAATAATGATGCAAGATGTTAGGAGATGCTATAACTAAAAGATAGGTGTAATAGGAGACATGGAAATTAGGGAAGCATATGATAGATTGTGTGAACATGAAGTCTTGAAGGAAGAATACCAAATCATTGAGAGGAAGGGCGTAACCCGTACTCTAGAATTCCCTACTATCTTTAAGATAAAATGGATCAAAATTGTGTTGAGTAGGATACATGATGGTAGTTTGTGGTTAGAATATGGCCCATTTAAAATATCAAAAAGAATTGTTCATAGGGTAACAAGGTATCCAACCTTAGATCGGCCTAAGACCTTAAGAAGTGACTCCAAGGAAGCTATTGAGAAGAATACTAGAGCCAAATGGAACAAGAGAGGCATGACCATATATACTATTAAGGATCCTCTTGTTGATTTTGCTATTAGATTCATATCTCACAAATTTGGTCAATCTAGTAGACTCAACAGTGTACCATGTATTGCAATGGATGTTGGATATAAACTTGTTAAAAAGGATCATACTTATGATCTAGTAGAATTGTAATTACAACAAATAAATGAAAATCTTGGAGCTATAAGAAGAGCAAAGGGAGCCCAATGTAAATTTGGTGCAATTTTGATATGTATATTCTTCTATGTATAGAATGAATTCCCATCTTTTGGAAAGGTTAGCTAGAAAACAAATAGGTCCATTGTAGCCTAGGTGAATGAATATATTGAACAAATGGGGGCAAATTTTGAGACATTAATGACTAGTTATTTTGAAGATTTCAAGAATTCAATGAAACAGAGACTTAGGATTCCAGTCTCACTTGTGGAGCAGCATGTAAACGATATTTTCTTTTTTGTTGACATTGATTACACCTACATTCAAGCAACCATACCAAGGGTAAGATGGCTTAGGCATCTGGGGTATGAAATTAACATTAATCTGGCATCTATAGCCATAACAACTCTACTTGCAGAAGAGGTAGATAAGAGTGCTCCACACTTTGGAACATATGATGTGGTGAGATCCAAAGTGGATATGGAACTAAAGACAACTTCTACCCTTAAGAAAAAGGATAAACTAGTAAAGAAGCTCAACGAAAAATTTGGAGAAGGGGCTACAGAGGGGGAAGAATATGATGAAGAGGAATAGGCACAAGGGACACTAGCATTAACCCAAGGCATGGGTGAAGATTCTAAAGAAGGAGAAGGTGCCGAGCAAGAAGAGGAAGCACCTAAGGCAGAATCCAAGAAGAGGAAAGCATAGAAACAACCTACTACACAACCAAAAGAGAAAAAGAAGGCTAAGCCAAGCCCAACAAAACCCACCACAAGGGTAGATACAAGGGCTACAAAAAAGGTAGCCAAGGAACAAGAGAGGAAGAAATCTACATGGTAAGCAGGGCTAGTAAGAAAAAGAGAAGAAAATATGTGGCACCTCCAGAATCATATGAAGAGAGGATAGAGTTTGATGATAATGAACAATTTAGAGTGGCAAGTCACACCACTAAATTAGACTTAGAAAATATTTTTGACAATATTAGGGATTATGCAAACTTGTCTAGATTGAAAAGTATTAATTTCAATGAGGTAATTAGAGAAGAGAAGAACACAGTGGAAGAGTCAATTTACACTATGATGGCCAAGTTTAAGAATACTCCACTTGAACTTGATAATACTATGCCTAAGGAGCTATAATCCATTGTAGAAAATAAATGACATTATTACCTAAACATGGAGAAGGAAATAAGAGAGTCAACTTTGGCTCGTGTAATGCCTGACCTCACTAAAGGTTAAATAAGCAAGGCAAGTAAGAAACATGGGAGCAAATTCACACCCAAATACCGAGCCTTCAACATTTTACAAAATAAAATTGAATATGTTGTAAAGAAGTCCACACAAATGTGGAAATTGATTTATGGGCTGACTACAATAAAGGAAGGACAAGAAGATCCCTTTGAGGGAAGAAACAATGATGAAGAAGAAGAGGAAAATGAAAAGGAGTAAGAAGGAGAGAAAGAAAAGGAAGTAGTAACAGTGGAGAAGGAAACATAGAAAGGTGATATGGCAATAGTTGAGGAGCAAAAATAAGAACAAAGTGCGCAAGACACATAACTGCCACCACCTAGTCCTCCACATGCAACACCTACATCTATAGAGATGATTATTGTGAAAAATGTTCCTGACACCTCTAGTGAGAACATTAACCCATTGACTATAGAGGATCTCAAAAAGATCCTTCACTAGACTACTTTGCAAGCACAATTGTGTACTAATCCAGTCTTGGTGAATGTAGAGTAACTTTAGAAGGTAATAGCTAAGATAACCAAGGAGAAAGTGAATCCACAAGAACCACCTTCACAAACTACATGTGGACAACCACAAGAGAAACCAACACAAGAAGCATTTGCTAATGTTGATTCCACAGTCTCAATGACTTCAACTGATGAGGAGCAAGCAAATGAGAAAATAGGACAGAAGGATACCTTTGCTCCTACAACAAAAATTCAAGTTGCACCTTCTCAAATAACTATAATTGACTAAGGCAGAGTTGAAGATAACAAGGAAGAAGAGGAGAGCCTTAAGGAGAAGGAACAAGAGGTAATCCAAACATTAGTCAATTTTCCTACTATAGGGACTCCTACTAGAACTACACAGCAGTCGACCACTAATGTAGTACCACTACAAATATTAGCACCAGGCTCAAGCTCTACCAAGGTAGCAAGGGTACTTCACTATGGAGACCCTGTACTTGATGAGGAGATAGTCATACCAAGCTATGATTATAAAATAATGAACATATAATAGATCAATGAAGTACAAGAGGCACTTGAAAAAAAGAAGAAGCAAGAGATACTTAGGAATGAGTATAAGGAAAGGCAAGCATTGATAGAAATCAAAGATATCTTTCTAGATGCTTTCAGCTTACAAGTACCTGATGAGACAAAACCCATCATGGAGAAACTATCCAACATAGTGGACCAGGTACAAAATGAAGACCTAGACACCAATGCTAAATTGCTTGAATGGTCTGAGAAGAAGTTCTAGATAAAGGTAAATGAGAAAATATCTAGTGAAATAGCACTATCACAAGTAGAATTGGCTAAAAAGGTAGAAAAGGTGAAAGTAGTACTTGAGAATATATTTTCATTGTACTCCAAATTGTGTGATTCATCATACTTCACACAAAAAACAAGCTAGATGATATTGAGCTTGGAAAGGAACCTCAAAGTATCTAGCACACATGTACCAAAGGATCCAACTCAAAGTGAGAAGCATTTTTTCACAATGCTTCATACTCAAAAGGAATTAGTTGTACTCACAAAAAATGAGGCTAACACCAATGCCAAGTTGATATAGATATAGTTTGCCATAACCCCTCACATGGAAGTTTTGCACAAAGAGATGGCCTATGCAAAGAATGTTTTGAAGAAAGATCCCAATATTTCTACATTGGAAGGCCTACTATACCTTGCAGTAGAGATAGCCATCCAACTTAAAGCACTGGAAATAGTATTAGAGAATTGGGATGCTTCTCTAAAAATTATTATCGAGTTAAATAAATCCTTTTTGGCCAAGTACTCAATTCATTCATAGAACCCTTTGACATAAGTGTCAAAAAGGGGGAGATACAATATATTTGAGGGAGATAATATGTGAAACCCAAAAGAGTAGATATACTCAAAGAAAGAGATAATAAATGAGACCCAAAGGGGGAGATACCCAAAGGGGGAGATAATAAAATTTTGAGTTTTGAGGAGAGATAAGAAAATAATGTCAAAAAGGATACAAAAACTGCAAGGAAAGATGTGTAAAAGGGGGAGTAACAATAGAGCAAAAACAAAGCAAAAATAGAGTAGAAATAGGGAAAACAAGGGAAGGAATGACAAGAAAGAGATAAAGAGTATCAAATTAATCAACATGAGACAAATTTGACATAAGGAGTTTTGGATACATAAATGGCACATCAGCTCAGGGGGAGTTACAAGTTTTTGAGGTATATAGTCTTCTACAAAATTTTGAACAAGTTTTTGAAGTTTTTTACATATGCTAAAAATGATATATATTTTACTCACACAGATCAGATTCATAATGTTTAGTTAAGTGTTTTTGACACTCATGTCAAAGGGGGAGATTGTTGGTCTTAGATTGGTTTTGAAAATTAAATGTCAACACACTTAAGAAAATTCTAAGTTGATGGAAAGTATAATATAGATGTCGAGCTATAGTATGTGTTGAGCCACAAATTCAACAAGTGCCGAGTAAAATTCAGGTGCTGAGTAAGTTTCAAGTGTCAAGTGACAAGTGATGCCAAGTCACTATAGGTGCTGAGTGATAATAGGTGCTGAGAAAAGTATAGATGCTGAGAAATACAAAGTTACTATAAGAGCTGAGCAAGACAGAATCCTATATGTGCCAAGCATTAGTAATCAGTAAGTGCTGAGTAACACAGAATCAATATATGAGTTTTTGCCTTCACAAACTCAGATGTAAACCATTTTTGAGCTGACTCAAGATGAATCTTGAAGGATCTAAAAGATAAGATCGAATCTATTACATTCCCTATGTAATCAACATGCAGCCAATTAGAAAAATGGAGAAAGCATGCAACTAATAGGAAAAGTGTAAAGATTTGAGTGGGAAATGATGGATGAATAATTCAGTGAGAGAGAGTCATGTGGAAGTGTATGGAATGCATGAGAAGAATGCTAGCAAAGTTCAAAGGGGTGTAAGGTCTTAGAGGAAGAGTAGCATTGTAGAATCAAGTTGATCAAGAATAGAGCATCAGTACTATGGAAAAAGTTATATCAGATCAGGAAGGATCAGATTAGATTGAGCAGAACAAGGATATGGAATCAGTAATTGATGATTGTAAGTTATCAGGTCAAGACATTCTACTATACTTTCTAACCATTTTATTAGGAGAATGGAAATTCTATTATGATAGGTTGGATTAACAACCATATTGTAAATCCTTAACAGGGTTGTAAATCTTTTAAAAGGGTGAAATTCCAAGTGAATGTTTGTAAATCCTTTAACCAAGTCACTTTTAACATGGTGTAAATCCTTTAACAGGGCAGGCATTTCACAGGGCAAACCATTGACAGTGGTCAAACTTTGTAATTTTAATTAGTTACATTTATGTAGTGATAATTTGTGGGTGTCATCCCCACCCCAGTTTTACCTTCTCATTTTGGAGGGTTTCCAGGTGACCAAAATCTTGTGTTATCTATTTTCATGCATGTCTTTATTGTCATGGTTAAGTAGATATGTTCGATGCATGTGATTGATCTCAGTTAAAAGTTTTAGAGGTTAAAGTTTGTTACTTCTGATTCACCACCCCCCCACCCGCTCCTCAAAAGTAAATCTTCCCACTTGTAAATTCCAACACTAATAGGGGCTCATATTTATTAAATGTTGTAATAGTCTCCTAACAGGGTCCACCCTCTAACAAGGAATATTTATATTAGTACATCATCTTGTGGGCATCATTTCCACTGGGGTTTTCCCTCTAATTAAGGATTTCCCTAGATGTCATATCTATTGTAATTGTCTATGTGCATATTGTTATGGTTGTTGTTTATTTTGGTTGAATGGTTAAGTTTATTTAAAGAAGCTAAATGTTTTAATTCTTGGATAACTGATTCACCCCCCCACCACTCTTAGTTATCTTGGTGGACTATTGTTTTTAACAAAAACAAGGAGTTAGACTATGCATCAAACTAATATATCCCCAAAATAAATCTTTCTATGCTTCTTATAGGCTTCAATTCCTATGCACTAACAATGTTGCATAATATGTATGAATTGGTGCATGGTCTCCTCATGGAATTGCAAAAGGAAGTTAAGCTCTTGGTCATTGATGGTGACTTACAAGTGGTGTTTAAGAAGATTGAGACTTAATAAATTCATTTAATGAAAAAAATACTAAGTACATATTGAAAGAGAGTTCATTCTTTGATTGAATAATTCAAAGCTTTTAACATAACATCAATCCCTAGGAGAGAAAGCATTGTTGTAGATGTTTTGGCTATATCAGCTAATGCATCACAACCTATGTAGAGAACCATTTTGAAGATATTTTTGATTCAATCAGTTGCTACTCCATCCATCCTAGATAATATAATTAATTTCCATGTCTTTGAGGAAAATCAACATATACTTGAGTTTATCATGTACAATGGAGTTTTTGATAAATAAATTATAGATGATGAACTAGAAGGAGAGCCCAAAGAAGAAGAAGATGATGGTATTGCGAATTTTCAAACTAACAAAGAAAATGGTTTATCTTAAATAATTTTTTGATAAAGATGAATCGACACATGAAAAAATATCAGCTCTTGAATAAAGACAAGATGATTGTGAAACCTATAACTTGGGAACCAAGGAGGAGCCTAGGTATTTAAAATTGGAAAAGTTTGTACTGACAAAGAAAGAGCGTGCAATTCAATTGTTGAAAGAATACAAAGATGTCATAAGATGGAGTTATAAGGATTCCAATACTTATAATCCGGATCTTATTACACATAATATTCTTTTGAAGTCATATACCAAACCATTCCATAAAAAACAAAGTCCAGTGAATCTAATAGTTGAACCTTTAATATAGAAGGAAGTGCATAAGTTGATACTAGAATAATATTTCCTATATTTTTCTCCACTTGTTCTTCTAATTTGACACTAATACTTAAGAAGAATGATAAAATCATACATTGCATCAATTTTTGTAACCTTAATAGTTCTTCACAAAAAAGATAGCTACCCATTTCCTTCTCTTGATGAAGTATTGAAAATTGTTAATAGGTCCAAGATGATGTCCTTCTTGGATGGGTACAAGGGATACAATTACGTGATTATCAAAGAAGAACATCATTTGAAGACAATGTTCACAATACAGTGGGGTGCATTTTCTTACAAGTGCATGCCTTTTGGATTGATTAATGCTAGTGTTACTTTTCATCAAGCCATGGACACATCTTTCAAAGGGTTGGTGAACAAGTGCATTGTTATTTATATGGATGATCTCACAATATTTTTGAAAGAACTAGGATAATCACATTGATTATTTGAGATAAGTCTTGAATAGGTTTAGAAGTATGGTATATCATTAAATCCAAAGAAGTGTTCCTTTAGGTTGACCAAAGGGAAACTTCTAGTAAACATTATTTCTCAGACTAGAATTTCAATTGACCTTAAGAGATTGGACGCTATCTTGAAGTTACTTTCACCCAATAATTGGAAGGAATTTAAGTCTTTCTTCCAAAAAAACAATTTTTTTCACAAACTCATAAGTGGTTTTTCTAGTTAGTTTGTCCCTTGAATGACATGCTAAAGGATGCAAAGATAGAGCGAAATACACCAGTAAAGAAGGATTTTGAGGAGATATACAAATATTAAAACTATGCCTATATTGGTCAACCATAATAATTTCCCATAAAGGTCTACATTTTTTCTTTTGATCATTCATGTTAAAGAATTTTGACAAAAAATAAGGATGATGAGGATGAAAGACTAATTTCCTTTATGAGTTTTCTTTTGAAAAATACTAAGTTGAACTATTCAAATTTGGATTAGCAATTTTTTTTTTTTTTTTAAGGCTATTAAGAAGTTTAGACAATATATTTTAAGGAATAAAGTGTTTTCCTTTATGCCTAATCGTGTGGTAAAAGAAATTCTAATGAAAAATAAGTTAGGAGAAAGAAGAGGGAAATGGATGGCTATACTCTTGGGGTTTGATTTGGAAACCAAGCCAATTGAACTATGTTCGAGCACAAGATTTTAAAAAGATAACTGTGGATATTGAGGAAGATTTGGTCTCTTATGTATAAATGAATGTAGGAGTCATTTTAAATATTTGGTATTAGGACATAGAATATTACTTATTGTAGAATAAGTTCCTCAAGGCTTTGAATAACTCACAAAGATTTAATTTGAAGATAAATTTTAGTTCTTATACATTAAAAAATAGGCATATGCACAAAAAAAACTATGGAGGATTATACACCTTAAGTACTTGAACCACAATGAAATAAAGGATGTGCTAGAGGAATTCTATGATAGGTACATAATTAAACATGGGTCTATTGAAGAGATGAAAAATAAGATTCTATGGTCTCAATATTAATGGCCCACCTTGTTTAAGGATATGCTTGATCCTATTTTCTCTTTCCACATATGTCAAATAAGAACCATAGAGAGAGAGAAGTCTAGACATTCCACTAAAAATAGTATACGTGGTGCACCCATTTGCTAAATGGGGATTGGATTTTATTGGGTCTAGTAATCCATCTTCATCCATAGCATAAAAGTAAATTCTTATGACCATTGATTATTGCACAAGATAGATTGAGGTGGAAGATTTTGATAACTACACTACACAAATGGTCATTGGTTTCCTAGAGGAACAAGTCATCACAAGGTTTGGAATGCCCTTCTTTTGGTATGTGATAATAAAACCTATTTTTATTATGAGGAAATAGTGTGGCCAAGTCCATTAATAAAAAAAATGATCACTATAATTAAAATATACTTGAAAAAAATACTAAAGATTGGTACTCTTAATAAAAATATATGTTATGGACTAATTGAATGAGGGTCAATAATGCCTTAGGCAACTCTCCTTACTTTTTGGTTTATGGTCAAGGTCCTATCTTTCCTATGAATATGAAAATACCTATATTGAAACTTATGAAAAATATATGTCAAGGATGAGGAAAAGGTTTATGCTAGGTTCATTAGTCTATTGGATCTAGATGAGAAAATAACCATGGCCTTGGAACATGTTTCAAAGTATTAGGCTATTTTCAAGTGTTATTTTGGAAAAAGAGCCCTTATGACATCTCTTAGGATTTTTGACTTAGTCCTCTTGTGGGACAAGGAAAAATGAAATTAGGGAAGCCATTTTAAGTTCCAACATTTGTGCATTGGCATGCACCAGATTGTAGAAATACTAGGAGAAAATACCTTTAGGATCAATACTTTAGATGGGGAGTTGGTTCTATTGACTATCAATGATCAATTCCTTGAGCATTATTTTAGATCCCAAAATATGTAAATTTTTGCCCCTTTATTATAGTAGTTAATTTTGTCTTATTTTATTTTATTTTGTGTCTTTTGGTTTTGTTTTTTTAGTTAAGGAGTCTATGTTTTGAGGGTTATTTTTGACAAGTGATCCATCCCAAATCATCTTTGATAGAAGGTAAATGTACTTCTTAGTCAAAGTGCTTGAAGGTATTGTATTGCAAGAAGATAAATTTTGGGGTTATCAATGGAAATATTTGTCATTCATGACTATCAAGTTGGAATCCAAATTTGATCATTCTCAGTACATTTTGTTGTAATAATAGATGGAGTAACTGAGAGGGAGGGTGAATCAGTTACTACAAAATAAATCTAGATCCCTTAGATGTCTTAAATACCTATTTACTGCTAATACTTGGTAGATTAACTAGTTACTAATCATCTAGCATTCATAATTATTAATATGCATGCAAAGGTTAAATAAAATGAACACAAGAGACACCAGATTTAACGTGGAAACCCAATATGGGAAAAACCACCAAGTAACTAGCTACCAATTTTTCACTCTTCTGAAGTGAGCCCTATTAGGAGCCAACCCTATTAAAGGTTACAATACACATTGTTAGGTGTGACCCTATTAGAGGATTTAATCACCCTGTTAGGAGTGGCCTTGCTAGAGGTCTTTAGAATAAGTCAACTAAACTATCACCTTGTTAGAGGATTTACAAAATGCCTGTTAAACCAACTCTGTTAAGAGATTTGAAATCTCTACTACAATGATTAAAAAGTAACAATGAATTGACCTAAATAGGATGCAACTAGATTTTTTGATTATAGGTCTTTGTTCATCATCATTAGATCCTCCTTGATCAAATATAGCTTTGTTTCTCCTCAATGATCTCTGATCATTCTTCAAAATTTGCTTCTACAATAATCAGTCTTCATATCACATCAAATCCATCCCTCACATAGAATTCACAACTTGACCTCTTGTTTATACCATTTAGATTATCAAGTTGGCTCATTCACATGTTACATTTACCAATAATCTATATTTTAGTCGGCTACAAATATTACTTAAAAAAAATAAATGTTATTTCACAAAATAATGAAATCCTTCACTGGCCAACCTTGCTCGGTAAATACTATTTCTAGAAATTTCTTGAGTTAACCATCTTGACTCGATTAACATTGCAACATCTGCAAAATCCTTTGGCTACCGAGTTTACTCGGTAAGAACTAAATTCCTTCACTATTCGTGAGAGCTCGGTAAAGACTGTTTCTGCCATATTTTCCTTTGATGATCGAGTGAGCTCGGTAAGAGCTATTTCTGCCATATTTCCCTTTGATGACTGAGTGAGCTTGGTAACAATTATCTGCTTGATAGACACTGTAAATCTTCTTTACTAACCTTTTGAGCTTGGTAGACTTTTTCCTTTGCCTTGCTGACCAACTAAGCTCGATAGACTTTGTCTTTTTCCTTGCTAAACATCTGAGCTTGATAGACTCTGTCTGATGACTAATATGACATTTTTGTGACATCAAAGAAAACACACAATTGAATAATTGTATCCAACAATCTCCCTCTTTAGCATTGATGGTAACACAACATGTCATAGCAGAATGAAATTTGAAAACAAGAATACTTCACTCTCTTCTTCAAATAAAACAAACTCCCTCTTTCATAATAATCTCTCCCTCTTTCACAAACTCTTATTATTTTTCAAATTTCAGAAAGATATGACAGTATACTCTCCCTCTTTGATAGCACATGCCAAAGACAACATAAATCAACTGAATAGCATTGTACCTGATGTACTGATTCATATGCAATGTCTTCATTGGTTTGCTACATTAACTGATAGATCTTCAATTTTGTTTCTGTTGACGCTTCACTAAAATTGTATTTTAGTGAGCTTTAGATAGGGGAATGACCCCTAACTTACCTCTTAGATACAAGAATGCATCCTTAGGTAAAGGCTTTGTGAATATGTCAGCAATTTTTTCCTTTGTATGGACATATTCCAATCTAATTTCCTTTTCTTGTACCAATTCTCTAACAAAGTGACACTTTATAGCAATATGCTTGGTCTTTGAATGCATCATTGGATTCTTGGATATGTTTATTGCAGTTGTGTTGTCATAAAACATAACAACAGGTTCTTTGATTTCTTGCTTCATACCTTCCAGTAATTATTTGAACCACACAATGTTTGAGTAGTTTATTGTTGCTGCAACATATTCAGCCTCTGCTGTGGACTGGGATGTACAATTCTACTTTTTACTTGTCCAAGAAACCAACCTTTTTCCAAGAAAGAAAGCACCTCCACTTGTACTTTTTCTGTCATCAACATTCCCTGCCCAATCTGCATCAGTGAACACTTTTAAATCCAGCTTTCCTCCAAGTTTATACCATAATCCATAATCTTTAGTTCCTTTTAAGTATCTCATGATCCTTTTGATTGCCATCATGTGATTTTCTTTTGGTTTTGCTGAGAATCTTGCTACAATTCCTACTACAAGGGCAATGTCTGGTCTTGTGTGCACCACATATTGCAATTTTCAAATCATAGATCTATAAAATGTCTGATCTACTTCCTTTGATTCATTTAATCTTCCATACCAATATTTTTAAGTATCTCCTTGATGTATTTATATTGAGTGATATAGATGCCATTCTTACTCTGTTGAATTTGAAGACCAACAAAGAAATTGATTTCACCAAACATTGACATTTCAAATTCCTTGTTCAATTGTTCTAAAAATTCTTTGCAAAGATCATCATTTCCTATGAAGAACGTATCATCTACAAATATTTTTGCCAAAATAATCTTATTATCTAGTCCTTCCTTTATGTACAAACTACTATTGTCATTAGTTCTTTGAAAACCAATCTGAATAAGATAGTTATGCAATCTTTCATACCATGCTCTAGGGGCTTGTTTCAGACCATATAATGCTTTATGTAGTTTGCAGACCATGTCCTTCTTGTTTGGATCAAAAAATCCTTCAGGCTATTCAATGTAAACGTCTTCATCCAATATGCCATTTAGAAATGCTGACTCAACATCCATCTGACAAACTTTGAATCCTTTATATGCAACATATGCAAGTAGGGTTCTGACACCTTCCAATCTTGCAATAGGAGCAAAAGTTTCTCCATAGTCTAAACCTTCTTCTTGAGAGTATCCTTTGCATACCAATCTAGCTTTGTTCCTTGAAACCTTACCATCTTCATTTAACTTGTTTCTAAATACCCACTTAGTTCCAATTACATTTTTGTCTTTAGGTCTAGGTACAAGAGTCCATGTTTTGTTTTTCTCTATTTGTCATTCATAGCTTCAATCCAAATTTCATTTTCTAGTGCATCTTTGACTTTTATAGGTTCAAAATCAGCAAGTAAACAAGTGCTTTTCAACTTACTTCTTGTCATTGTTCCTTCTAATTTATCTCCAATGATCTGATTTGGTGCATGATGTTTCCTGATATACTTGGCTAACACAAGATCCTTTCCTTTTAGGTGACTAGCTTTGTTAACCTTCTGTGCTTCAACTTCTGGTTCTAATTCTAGTTGCTCAAGCTTGGTAGATGCTGACTTGGTAGCTTCAGTTTGCAACTCAAGTTCTTGCAACTTGGTAGGCATTAGCTTGGTTTGAACTTCTTGTGACTCGGTTACTGAAGACTCCGGAGTTGAAGATTCCTGATTAATAGGTATATTTGGCATTGTATCAGGTTCAATGTAAACAAATCTTCTGTAATCTTCAAGTTCCCTTTTGCTTTCTTCTTTAGTTCTTTTTGCAAACTCATCAGCTTTCACATGTGCACTTTCTATGACTTTGTGAGTAGATAAATTCAAACATCTATATGCTTTGCTTTTGCAAGAGTATCCCAAAAATATTCCTTCATCACTTTTTATATCAAATTTACCTTTTCTAGATTCTTTCAAAATGTAACATTTGCTTCCAAATACTTTTGGGTAACTTACATTGGGTTTGTAGCCATACCATAACTCATAGAGGGTTTGGAATGAATCCTTTTTCAGCTGTATTCGGTTCAAGGTATGAACTGCAGTGCTGATAGCTTCCTTCCAGTATTTGATAGCAATGCCTTTCTCAATCATTAACGTTCTTGCACAATCCATGATAGATTTGTTCCTTCTTTCTGCTATTCCATTTTGTTCTGGAGTTCCATGTGTGGAAACCTATCTTTTGATTCCCCTTTCAATGAAAAAGTTATTAAATTCATGTGAAATAAATTCACCACCTCTGTCAAACCTTAAACATTTTAGCCTTTTGCCTGTTTCCTTTTCTACTCTAGCCAAATACCATTTGAACTTTTCAAATGCTTCTGATTTCTCTCTTAGGTACATAACATGCATCATTCTTGAATAATCATCAACAAAAAGAATGAATAATTTTTCACCAGTATAACTTTAAATGCTAATAGGTCCAGACAAATTAGTATGCACAATTTCTAGAATTTCTTTAGTCTGATAGTTCTTGCTTTTAAAGCTTGTCTTTCCCACTTTACCAATTTGACAATTCTTGTATAGACCAACTTTATGTTAGGAATGCCTCTTACTTTCCTGAATTTACTGATTTTTATCAAGTTGTCAAAGTTTACATGACATAACCTCCTATGCCATAACCAACTTTCTTCAACTTGAGCAATAAAACATGAACATTCACCAAGTTTAAGATAAAACAAGTTACCTTTTGTTTGAGTGCCTGATCCAATTAGCTTTCCTTTGCCATCCAACAATCTTTCTTTTCCATGCATAAATTCCACTTTGAATCCATTATTGAGTAGCTATGCCACACTCAAAAAATTGTGCTTTAGTATTTCTACCCAATATGCATTATCACATGCAAGTTCCTTGGTTAGTGAGATTCTTCCTTTTCCTTTTATACAACAAGGTTCATTGTTACCAAATCTTACACTGCCACCATCATAGTCTTCAAAGTGTTCAAACTTAGTTTTATCACCAGTCATGTGATGAGAACAACCACTATCTATAATCCATGTGTCATTTTTGTTCACATGAGAAATGAGTGCCATTTTTTTTTTATCATTATCAGATTCATCCTCTACAACAATGTAAACAATTTCATCTTCTTCATCATCATTAGAATCATTAGAATCTTTTTCCATGAAACATGTTTTCTTACCTTTATCCTTGAATGATTTGAAGTCTTTCTTGCCATTGCATTTGTGACCCTTTTTCTCATCTTTGTTCTGCTTATTTGGGCACCTAGCAGCAATATGTCCAATTTCTTCACAAGAAAAATAGATTAGAGGAACCTTACCTTTGTATTTTCCTTTGCCTCTTGAATATTTCCTTGCTAGCAAAGCTTCAACCACTTCAAGATCACTTTCTAAACTCTATTCTGATTCTTCATCACTATCTGATTGAGGATCTTTTAACTTTTTGCCTTTTTCTTTGAGTGAAAGCTTGGCTTCAAATGCTAATTCAATGTTCTTGGTAGCTGGAACATAATTATCATAGTTGTCTAGCTCAAATGTAGTCAATCTTCCAACTATGGCTTCTAAATTTATTTTATGATTTGCTTCACATCTTCTTTGTTGAATTGCAGAGACTTTGATTGCATAAATGGGAAGTAGAGTTCTAAGAACTTTAGTTATAACTATCTCTTCCTTGATATCTCCTCCAGATGCTTTGATTGCACTAACACATGCTTTGACTCTTTGAACATACTTTGCAATGTTTTCATCTTCTCTCATCTTCATTTGATCAAATTTTCCTCTCAAACTTTTTGTTTTGGCTCTTCTCACATTATCATCTCCTCCATAGATCTCTTTTAGCTTGTTCCACATTTCAAAGGTAGTTTTGCAATCCTTGATGTCATTAAATTCTTCACAACTCAGAGCAGATGCTATATCTATCATCATGTTGTTGTGAGTCTTCTTTTCAGCAATATCATTGACAGATAGTGTACCAAAAAGTTTTGCATATTTTTCATCAAAATACTTCAGTCCTAAATCACCAATAGAAGCCAGATGAAGTCTCATTAATCCTTGCCATGCTGAGAAGTTGTCCCTGTTAAGTCTTGGAATTTTCCTCTTGTAAGACATCCTGATCTTTAGCTTAGATCCTTGAAATCTTTTCCTGTAAGCACCAAAAGCTCTAATACCAATTGTTGGAATAATAGATGGAGTAACTGAGAGGGGGGTTGAATCAGTTACTACAAAATAAATCTAGATCCCTTAGATGTCTTAAATACCTATTTACTATTGATACTCAGTAAACACTATAAGATTGCTCAAACTTGGTAGATTAACTAGTTATTAATCATCTAGAATTCATAATTATTAATATGCATGCAAAGGTTAAATAAAATGAACACAAGGGATGCTAGATTTAATGTGGAAACCCAATATGGGAAAAACCACCAAGTAACTAGCTACCAATTTTTCACTCTTCTGAAGTGAGCCCTGTTAGGAGCCAACCCTGTTAAAGGTTACAATACACATTGTTAGGTGTGACCCTGTTAGAGGATTTAATCACCTTGTTAGGAGTGGCCTTGCTAGAGGTCTTTAGAATAATTCAACTAAACTATCACCTTGTTAGAGTATTTACAAAATGGTTGTTAAACCAAATCTGTTAAGAGATTTGAAATCACTGCTACAATGATTAGAAAGTAATAATGACTTGACCTGAATAGGATGCAACTGGATTTACTAATTACAAGTCTCTGTTCATCATCATTAGATCCTTCTTGATCAAATATAGCTTTGTTTCTCCTCAATGATCTCTGATCATTCTTCAAAATTTGCTTCCACAATAATCAGTCTTCATATCACATCAAATCCATCTCTCACATAGAATTCACAACTTGACCTCTTATTTATACCATTCAGATGATCAAGATGGCTCATTCACATGTTACATTTACCAATAATCCATACATCAGTCAGCTACAAATATTACTTTAAACAAATAAATGTTATTTCACAAAACAATGAAATCCTTCATGTTAGGATAAACCACAGACATAAATAAAAACTACATGCAAATATAACCAATAATAGAAAATAATAGATCACACAGAAATGAACACAAGGCACCAAGATTTAATGTGGCTCACCTAATTCTTGGGCTATGTCCACCAAACAACAAGTTCGATCTTATTACAATCTAGTGATTACAACTTGATTATAATCCGTAATCCCTTACAACTCAATACTGCCGCAAGAACCAATTTTGCATCACAACAAAATAAAAAATGCCCAACCCTAAACCCTTTTATATAAGTATTAAATTACTTTAGGGTTATAACATGTTGGCCATAATTAGCCATAACTTTAGTGGCAAATCTACGAATGGCGAATAATACCAAAATGATTGGCAAATAGTACCAATTTTTATTTATTTATTTATGAAGTATGTACAGTACTTTCCTAATTAGTCACCACAATCTAACAATCTCCCACTTGGGGACTGATCAAGCTCCACACTAAACAACAATCTCCCACTTGGAGACTGATCCTATAGCAATACCACCACCACATGGGGCTCCCACTGGATCAAACCACCCTCGACTCTGCTATTCTTTTATTCATGTTCAGTCTAAAAGACCAACTGAAGCTGAAGAGGAGTTCAACTTCTCCCTTGTTACAACCTTTGTCAACATATCTACTAGATTGTCATTGGTATATATCTTCTCCAACTTTAACTGTCCATCCTCCAAAACTGACCGAATGAAATGGTACTGCAACTGTATGTGTTTGGTCTTAGAATGCAAAGCTGTATTCTTAGCAAGATGAATGGCACTCTGACAATTTGTAAACAAATAATTATCCTTTTGAGGATGTCCCAATTCTTCCAAGAAGAACTAAAGCCATATCATCTCCTTGGCTTCCTCTGTAGCAGCAACATACTCGGCCTCTGTAGTGGATAGAGCATTAATCTTTTGTAACCTAGAAACCCAACTCACAACTACAACACCAATAGTAAAGACATAACTTGTAGAACTCCGCCTGGTATCAATATCCCTTGCCAAATCTGAGTCAACATAGCCCTGTAAAGCAGTAGTAGAGCCCCTAAAGTGTAAACACTTATTGGATGTTCCTCTCAAATATCAAAGAATCCACTTAACAGCATTCCAATGCTCAAATCTTGGATGACTCATATACCTGCTAACGACTCCCACTGCATGTGCAATATCTGGCCTAGTGCATACCATAGCATACATCAAGCTTCCTACAGCTGAAGCATAGGGTACCTTGGACATCTTATCCTCCTCTTCCTGTGTCTTGGGACACATCTCCTTAGTCAATTTCAAATGACCAAGTAAAGGTGTGCCGAAAGCTTTAGCATTCTCCATAGAGAAACATTACAACACCTTCTCAACATAATCAGCTTGAGATAGCATCAATGTTCTGTTCTTCCTATCTCTGTAAATCTTCATAGCAAGGATTTGTTTTTCTACCCCCAAATCCTTCATAGCAAATGCATGTGCTAACTGGCATTTTAGCCCCTTAATATGATCCATCTTAGACCCAACTACAAGCCTATCATCAACATATAGACATAAAATAATGTAGCTATCATCTTCCAACCTCTTAAAATAAACACAATAATCTGAATGATACCTATTATAGCCATGCTCATGCATAAACCTGTCAAATTTTAGATACCATTGCCGAGGTGCTTACTTCAAGCCATATAAATTTTTCTTCAATTTGCACACTAAGTTCTCCTTACCTTTGACCTCAAATCCCTATGGCTGGGCCATATATATTTCTTCATCCAAATCACCATGAAGAAGGGCTTTTTTAACATCCAACTGCTCTAAATGCAAATCTTCAGTAGCCACAAGACTTGAAACAGTACGGATAGAAGTCATTTTAACAACATGAAAAAATATCTCATCAAAATCAATTCCCTTTTTCTGTGCAAATCCTTTTACAACTAACCTGGCCTTAAATCTTTTCTTACCTCCTTCCTCTTCTTTCAACCTGTAAACCCACTTATTCTGTAAAGCCTTTTTACCTGCAAGTAACTTGCATAGATCCCATGTCTTATTCTATAGCAAAGAGTCCATTTCATCTTTCATTGCAGACTCCCACTGAATCTTAGTATCCACTTGCATAGCTTCATCATAACTTTCAAGTTCACCAGCATCAGTAAGTAAAATAGAATACAAAGAGGGAGAAAATCTTTGTGGAGGTCTAATTTGCCTCGTTGACTATCTAACATTCACTGGTGTGGTATTTGTTATTGCAGTTATTGCACATCATGAGGAATGGTTGGAACATCAACTTTTGGAGTATCATCCAACACTACATAATCATCTTCTTTCTTCTCATGTTGCTGCAATAGATCTTTGTACAACACTTTCTCATTGAATATGACATCCCGACTTCTAACAATTTTAAGATTTTAAAAATTCCAAAGCCTATAACCAAATTCATTAATGCCATATCCAACAAAGACACATTTCTTTGATTTAGCTTCTAGCTTGGTTCTATTTTCAGAGTCTATATGAGCAAAAACTTCACAACTAAAGGTCTTGAGAAAAGAATAACTCACCTTCTTACCAGTCCATGCTTCCTCTGGAATACCACAACCCAAAGGAGTAGAGGGACCTCTATTAATAAAATATACTACAGTATTGATAGCCTCCACCCACATGTGTAAGGGCAACCCAACATGCAACCTCATGCTCCTTGCGCGCTCCATTATAGTCCTGTTCATGCATTCAGCCATTCCATTTTCCTGTGGAGTCCTTGGAATAGTTTTCTATCTACGAATACCATTAGTGGAGCAATAATCTCCAAATTCATGACTGCAATACTCACCACCATTATCAGATCTGAGACATTTTAATTTCTTACCAGTCTCATTTTCAACCAAACATTTCCATTTCTTAAAAGTTTGAAATACATCAGATTTCTGTCTAAGGAAATAAACCCATACTTTTCTAGTTGCATTATCAATAAATGTAACATAATAATGAGAGCCACCAAGGGAAGATACCTGAGCTGGTCCCCATACATCTGTATGCACAAGCTCTAATTTCTCCTTTTTGTTTTCCTTCCCAATCTTTACAAAACTCACTCTCTTTTGTTTTCCATACACACAACTTTCATAGAAATCCATATTAACACATTTTAGACCTGATAAAACTTTCTTTGAATGAAGTACTTTCATACCTTTCTCACTCATGTGCCCAAGTCTGTTGTGCCACAGTGCTGTATCAGAATCTACAACAACTATTTGTTCTCCCTGCTCAACTACAACAATTGTTCCTGAACATTCATTTTTCTCTGAAACAATCAAAGTAGTAGGAACAATATGACCTGTACAAATATATAAGGTGCCTACTTTCACACCTTTTTCTACTACAAGGGAAACTTTTGAAACCTTCCAATTTTTATCATTAAAAGTAACTACACAACCCTCATCACCGAGTTGCCCGATTGAAATTAAATTTCTACTCAGCCTTGGAACATGTCTTACATCATGTAGTAGCCAATGATTCCCATTCTGCAACTTAATCTTAATTTTTCCCTTTCCAACAATTTAATAGGGTTCATTATCCCCCAAATAAACAAGCCCAAAATCCCCTTGGACATAATCAATGAAATAACCTCTATGAGGTGTAGCATGAAATGAAGCACCAGAATCTAAAACCCATGAATCATCAACACTCTCTAAAGATAGAAGCAAAGCATCCTCCTCCCCTTTGACTTTCCTCTTGATTTCTCACAATTTCCAGAGTTACTTCCTCTTTCAGTCGTTCTGCCCCTACTTTGTGCATTCAAAGCACTTCTTGATGTAGATCCACTTGAGGATTTCCTACGAGTTTCCTCACTCAAAGAAACACCGATCACATCATCATATTTTAGGGTACTAGATCCAGGAACATAATTACTCACTGCCATTACCAAGCCATTCCAGCTTTTAGGCAAAGAACAAAAAATCAAGAGAGCCCTAATTTCTTCATCAAAATTGATACCCATAGAAGATAACTAACTAGTAATAGTATTAAACTTATTTAAATGATTTTCAATAGATCCACCTTCTGCCATTTTCATATTAAATAAATGCTTCATGAGAAATACCTTATTTGAAGCAGAGGGCTTTTCATACAGTGTCGCTAGGGTTTTCATCAAATCTTCTATCATCTTTGCTTTTGTAATATTAAATTCCACCGATGGTGCCAAGCATAACCGAATGCTTTCGAGTGCCTTTCTGTCCAAAAGATCCCATTCAGCTTCTAACATAGTTCCCTGATTCTTGGCTTTGCCTTCCAACAGCTTCCATAAATCCTTTTGATATAGATAGTCTTCCATTTGCATCTTCCAGAACTAGAAGTTCTGCCCATTAAACCAGTCAACCCTCAGCTTACCCTCATCTGCCATTGCTCCCACTCAACTGTGAGACTCCCACTTAACCTTGAGACTTTCCTGTAGAGGATAACTAAAAGATAGCCTTGCTCTGATACCACTTGTTAGGATAAACCACAGACAGAAATAAAAACTACATGCAAATATAACCAATAATAGAAAATAATAGATCACATAGAAATGAACACAAGGCACCAAAATTTAACATGGTTCACCCAATCTCTGGGCTACGTCCACCAAAAAACAAGTTTGATCTTATTGCAATCTAGTGATTACAACCTAATTACAATACATAATCCCTTATAGCTCAATACCACCACAAGAACCAATTTTGCATCATAACATAATGAAAAATACCCAACCCTAAACCCTTTTATACAAGTATTAAACCGCTTTAGAATTATAACATGTTGGCGATAATTAGCCATAACTTTAGTGGTGATTATATGAATGGAAAATAGTACCAAAATGATTGGCGAATAGTACTAATTATGAAGTATGTACAGTACTTTCCTAATTAGTCACCACAATCTAACACTTCACTAGCCGACCCTGCTCGGTAAATACTACTTCCAAAAATTTCTTGAGTTAACCATCTTGACTCGGTTAACATTGTAACATATGAAAAATCCTTTGGCTATCGAGTTTACTCGGTAAGAACTAAATTCCTTCACTGTCCATGAGAGCTCGATATGAACTATTTTTGCCATATTTTCCTTTGATGATTGAGTGAGCTCAGTAAGAGCTATTTCTACCATATTTCCCTTTCATGACTGAGTGAGCTCGATAACAACTATCTGCTCAGTAGAAATGATAAATCTTCTTTGCTAACCTTTTTAGCTTGGTAGACTCTATCCTATGCCTTGCTGACCAATTGAGCTCGGTAGACTTTGTCTTTTGCCTTGTTGACCATCTGAGCTCAGTAGACTCTGTCTGATGACTAATATGACATTTATGTGACATCAAAGATAATACACAATTGAACAATTGTATCCAACACATTTCACACTTAAGTATGATGCAAGGATTTTTGATTTCTTAGGTATTTTTTAATTGGACTTGGTTGGAGCTTGTTGGTATGACTAGCTTTAGTTCTTAGAATCCTTATCCATCTATGTCATGACTTGGAGAGATCTCAAAATCAAAATGATAAAAATACTATTATAGAGTCAACCATAAATATTAAAAAACAAAACATTTTTGTGGCACAATCTAATCATTTCCTTCATTTGTAGAAAAAGTAGAGAGAAAAAGAAAAAAAGAAAAAAGAAAATACTAAGGTAGCATAGTCTAATCACTACTTAGCATATAAAAGATGAAGAAACAACAAAATCAGAGCGTCTTGGTTCATGAAATTCACCTTCCCTGCAAAAGAAGAAAGAATGATGTTGACTCTAAAAGAGCCTTCCAAGTGAAATATCTTATCTTATTTGAGGTCAAAGGAGGGTGACTCTAGAAATCTATATTGGGGCTAAAATTCTTGATTGGAAACAAAGCGAGGTTAGATTGAAACTATGGATATTTATTCCAATGAATGAATATTGGTTCCTGTTGTTCCTTATCTAAGTTATCTTTGTCCAAGATTTGAAATAATGAATACATGAACATAGTCTAGATGTGACAACCAAGGTTTTAAGTCTGAGGATCAACATTGAACTATTTCCACAGATGATACTTATGTATAAAATATTGCAAGATAAGGTCTACAACGTGTTTACTGATAAAAATATGCCTTTGTCATTTCTTCTTTTTGTTGTGGCCATTTATTTTGGCTTCACAACACATACCCTGTTTAAACCACCTACCTTAAAAGGGGACCCCCTTCTTTCACTTTGGAGTCTTTTTCTTTTGCCTAGGTTTAGGGTTGTGAGGTATTAATTGGTTTCCTAATGTGTTATATTGTGTTCATTTCTTGATAGTCATGATTTTATCCTAAATATTCTCTAGTAGTCTTAAGTCTTCTTGGTCATTAGGGTTTTTCATGTTTAGTTTTTCAATTGTCTATTATTGTTTATCCCTTTTAAATTTTTTTAGAGTTGTGTACCTATGAAACCCCAAAGGTTCAATCTCTTCTTTTTTATTTTCCTTCTCTAGTCTTGTGTTTTTAGGATTTTTAGTGTTTTGGACTTCTGAACTCTAAAATATCTAACCAAGGGTTTTTGACTTAGGTTTCTTATTTCCCTTTGACTTTAGAGTGAAAAATTTGTAGAGGTTTGATGACTTGTAAAATCTCGACAACTCTAATTATTTGAATTCTACACAAAGTCATTTTTAGAGTTTTTGAGTTCTAATAGTCTGATGTCAATGCTGTCATCATGATAATATAGGCAGAAGGGATTCTTTTTTCATTTTCAATTTGAGTTTTTTGTTATTTTTCTCTTTGTGACTTTGTGATTTGTTGTGTTCTTGTTAGTCGTGGTTCATTATTTGAGATTTTAAAAAAAAAATCCTCACATATTTTGTCATTTTAGTCATAATCTTTGGTAGGATTTCATACTTTTTTTTTTTCTCTTTGTTTCAAATATATTCCCTTTCTATTCATCATTATCTTGTTCATAGGTTAGGGTTTGTGCATTGTAGTTATGGTTTTGAAGTCCTCAAATATCTAAATTTCATAAAATATCACACTTGTTAAAATTTTCAACCTCTAAAACTTTGAAAAATCCATTGTCTCTAGGATTCCCATACTCAAATGCCAAGCTTTGTAATTTTCAAGATCTTTAAACCCTTTTGACCTTGTCATATATCAACATCTCCAACAATAATGACACCCCATAGTCCCCTATGCCTAAAAATGTTAAGTCTTTTTTATTTTTTAGTGTTTCAACCTTCTTAACCACTAAAACTTTTGAAACATCTAAGAACTCGAACCACCTTCACAATATTTTTTTCTATATTAACGCATTGAGTACACAAGCTTTTGAACTTTAGAGTTTCACACTTTGAAATGGAGTTCTACACCAAATAAATCTAAAAGCTTGATGTTGATCACTGACACTTACATCCACAATCATCTAGAGTTACATCCTTTCGTCCTCCAAAATATTCTTCACACTCTAATATTGTCAAACTTTAAAAAATTACTTTATTTTCCTTTTGAGTTATTTTAGTTTATTTTTTTGGATGCATTTTAATATTTTATGATTCTTAAGTTAGTCTTAATCAATTTATTATTTCTTAATATATTAGTTGATTATTTTCAATAAAATGTTACTAGTGAATGCATTTTCATGCAAGTTTTGCCAAGATTTCTACTCCTTAGCCAATAAAGTATATGAGTATGGGAAATAGGAAGCCCTCAAGGATGGGTAAATGATAGTTGGAGATCAAAGATTGGAAACATGGAGTAGGTCACCTTCCTCTATCCGTGTGTTCAACTAAATATTTAGTTTTTTTTTTATTGCAATGGTGTTAGTGGGTTTGCTGAGTATTCTCACATATATAATGTTAGTGTACTTGATTTGATCCTAACTTTGGCATCACACTATGTGGAATACAAGAAAGTGGTTAAGAATTTAATAAGAGATACAGTTCTTGACCTAAGGCCAAACATTATTTATGACATCTTTCACATTCCTAAGGAAAACACCTTCTTCCCTATCTCCATTTAGAGCAGTACATGATGGTTTTAGGATAATATGGAATACACTTAAAAGTGAATTAATGAGAAGTAACCCATTACACCATTTAAGAGGGACACATTAGATAGGATTGATATGCATAGAGAATATTTGATTGATTATATATGATATGCAATTGGGATGTTGAGCATGGTATATGGTCTCCCCTATGCACTTAACTTGGAGCCATGGATGGTTCATATTATTGAAAGGATAAAAAGTAGAAATCTTAAAATTGACTATGTCACCATCATTAGGGATAATTATACCATCTTTAAATAGAATAATGTCCTATTATTTAAGACCTTATATGGTGTAGGAGCACCTTTATTCTGGCTTGCAGGTTGGTTTAGCCGACCACCAGATAATAAGGACTTATTTATGAAGTCCCAAGTTGTTTGTGTGTGTGGATAGCTATGGGGTTGATTTGAGTCAAGTTTTTTGAGTTGTTTTAAGGTGATATTTAATGGTTTGAAGTCAAGTTGAACCATTGAGTTAGTGGTTTTCCAAAATTGCAAAAGATGTAAAGATTGCTCATGACAACTTTGTAACTTTGCAAAGTTGTCATGACAACATATCCTAAAACCTAGGAAATGGATTTAATGGTGCCCAAATCCCTACCTAAGGGTCCATACATTTGGGAATATGATATATAAGAACAATCAAACCCTAATCTTACAGTTAGTGAATAGATTGTATATATTGAGGATTGGGAAGAGCAAGAAGGGACTATAATTGCATGAAAAAGCCTTTATTCAATCATACATGGATTGAAAGGACAAAAATAATAAATTTAGACTTTATTATATGTTGTGTTCTTACCTTCTACAACATTAGTTTGGTTTTTTTTGATAGAATGGTTATCATTTTGTTAAATTTTTGTGTCTTGTTGATTCTCTACTTTGTCTACAGTCAATTGTGTAAATATGCCTCTTACTTGAGTTCCCATGGTTGAAGCTCTATGGCCTCTTGGAAAAACATAGGATACCATGTAAATAGTGTATATATGGAGTGTGGAGTGATTTATTTTAGAGGAACTATTTTTACTACCAAGCCCTAAGCGAGTGCAACAACAATCTAGATAGAGGTTTGTGTAGAACAGTAGCAAGAGGACTTGCTAAATGGATTTAGTTGAAGAAATAAATGGTGGGATAATGTAGAGAGGTGTTTCATTTCTGTGTGCATTCAAGAAGAGGAGTACTATATTTTTTTAAGCAACCAAAGGAAGCATAGAAGATAGATTGACATACATGCTCCTAAAACCCTAAAAAATAGGGGTTTCCAAGAAAGCTAGTGTGTAGACAGTGTTAGGACCTAAGAACCAATAAATATTTGAGTCTTAATTGATAATAGGAAGAATCCATAGTTTATTTAGTGGGTTTTTAAGGAGATTTGTGAGAAATCCAAGAAACTTAATTCTAGGAAGCCTAATTGGGGCAAAAAGGCTACAAGGCCTAAAACTAGCAAAATAAGAACTCAATAGGAAAACTAAGTAAGGAGCCATCAGAGTGGATCAACATGGATTTTAAAAATACATTGAATATAGAGGGAATGTATTCCTATCCCCAAGAGAAATTTTGGAGGAAGACTGGCTAGTTAAGCCCATAGGTGCATAGATTGAAGTTGAGGTATGGTTGATGTTTGAAGTTTGTGGAGAGTTCTAAAGGGATATAGATCCTAGAAGTGATCTCTAAGTAGGGTAAATAAAGTACCCTAGCAAGGAAAAATGATAGGTCTTAGGGAGAGCTATAAGAGCTCTTGAGAAGTAGTTAGACCTCCCCATCAAAGTGGTATCAGAGCTATTAAAAGGCTTGGGTAGTGCAGAGTGCATGTTAGAGGTAGGTGAATCCATAGGAGAAAGCACCATGGTGACCAATGTAGATTTGGAAAGGGATTTGACCGAACACCAAGAGAAGAATATGATTCTTGAGGAAGTTGTGGAAGAGATGAAGAAAAAACTAGAGGAATTTTCTAAAATTGTAAGTAAGATGAAAGAGCAATTAGAAGTGGATAAAGAAAAAGGAAAGAATTAGGCAAAAGAGGAAATAGAACCTAAACTAGATGCTCCAATGGTAGAGGAATCTTTTCTCAAAGATTTAAAGGAACTAAGTGGCAAATAAATATAAGGTATTCCTATGTTTACTGGAAGAATGGATGCAGCATTAGTTATGGATTGGATTGAAGGCATGGAAAATTAGTTTGAATGTGATAGAGTAACAGATGCACAAAAGGTGAAAATAGCCAAACCAAGGCTAAGAGGAAAAGCTCTAACCTATTGGAAATTCTTGCAAGAAGAAAGAGAAAAGGAAGGCAAGAAGCCAATAACAAATTGGAAGATAATAGTGGCTAAAGTAAATGAGAACTATCTACATGAGGATTATGATATCCAATTACACAAGAAGAGACAAAATCTCAATTAGAGAGATCTAGATGTAGTGGCCTACAAAAAAGAGTTCCAAGAACTAAGCCTAAGGTCTAGAGTCCAAGAATTTGAAAGCATTAAAGTGGTAAGATTTTTAAATGTACTTAGATAGAACATTCAAGAAGAGTTAAGCATTTTTACACTTACTACCCTTTATAGCTTCTATTAAAGTGGAGGAAAAACTCAAGAAAAAGTAAGACTCCAATACCAGGGGTAGAGGGAGACAAAAAGACACTAGAGGTGGTCATAGATGTGGTTCAAGTGGAAGAGGTAATGTCAATAGGAGCCAAGGTGACTCTTCAGAGAAAGGACATGAGCCAAATAATAGAGGTAGATATGGTAGAGGAAAAGGTTCTCACAATAGTGGTAGAGATAGATTAGGGTGTTTTGGAAGGAGTTCCCACTTTTATTCAATGAAGTGCTATAATTGTGGGCCATTGGATCACCCAACTTATAGGTGTCATGAAAAACTGTCATCTTCACAAGGTGAGAAAAATATTGCCTATATCTAATAAGATGACTATTCTAAACAATCAAAAGTGAGCCTAGATTTAGAGAAATGAGAGAATCTCATGTTAAAGAGAATCTTGATCAAGACCCCCACTCAAGATGAACATAACTAGAGAAGGAATCTTTTTATAGTTAAGTGAAAGATATTGGGGAAAGTGTGAAAATTCATCATTGATTTAGGATCCACTGACAATGTTATAGAAGAAGAGGGAGTAGAAAAGTTGAATCTCACCAAGACACCCCATGAATGTCCCTACAAAGTCACCTGGTTGAATATGGGAAAAACATACTAGTTAATAAGAAAGTGTGGGTTGAGTTAACCATAGGCAAGTGTCAAGATAGGATACTCTGTGATGTACTACCAATGGGTGCATGATATTTGTTTCTTGGTAGACCATGGAAATATGATAGAGATTTAGTATACCATGGCAAGGAGAATAAGTACTCATTCAAGAAGAATAGAGTAAATTATAAGATTCATTCTTTGATAGAGGAAGACATAGTGGAGAAGGCACAATCAAAAACACTACTGATGAGTAGAAAGGAATTCCTAAAGGATATGAGGAAGGAAGAAGAAGTTGGCTATGCCATATTGATGAAACCAAGGGAGGAGGAGATAACTAAACAATCACCTATGCCAAAAGAGATGAAACAAATACTAGATTAGTTCAAGGACATAATTTGTGAAGGTACATCAACTACATTGCCATGAAAGAGAGAAATCAACCATCATATTGATTTTGTGCTAACAAGGCTACGTACAAGATGACACCAAAATATAATAAGGAGATAGCAAGGAAATTCCAAGAGCTTTTGGATCAAGGTCTAATCAAGAAGAGTATAAGTCCATGTGCTGTTCTAGTGGTCTTGGCTCCCAAGATGGGAGGTAAGTGGAGAATGTTTACTGATTTTAGGGAAATAAATAGGATAACTATTAGATATAGGTTTCCCATTCATAGAATGGAAGATTTGTTGTATTGCTTAGGGAGTGCTAAATACTTCTCCAAGATTGATTTAAAAAGTGGCTACTATCAAATTATAATGAAAGAGGGTGATGAGTGAAAGTCAGTCTTTAAGACTATAGAGGGGTTATATGAGTGGATAGTAATGCCATTTGGTCTTACAAATGCACCTAGTACCTTTTTGAGGGTCATGAATGAGGTTATAAAGGACTACATAGGAGTCTTTGTGGTAGTCTACCTAGATGATATCCTCATATTTAGAAAAACCAAAGAAGAACACATGAAACACCTAGAACTTGTGTTGAATAAATTCCAAGAGGAAAAGCTCACCATAAACCTTGAAAAGAGTGAATTCATGAAACAAGATCTAATCTACTTAGGATTTATAGTATCACAAGGTACTTGAAGATGGAAAAGATCAAGGTTGAAGCTATTTTTAGTTGGCCTACTCCTAAGACAGAGACTGAAGTTAGAATTTTTCATGGGTTTGCTTAGTTCTATAGGAATTTTATAAGAATATTCAGTGAAATTTGTTTACTAGTCCTTGACACCATAAAAAGGAGGACTCAAGAAAAAGTTTGTGTGGACCAAGCAAGCCAATACAGGGTTTGAGAAACTGAAGAAGAAAGTGGCTACCAAACCTATACTGCTGTTGTCAAGTTTTGATAAGCCATTCATAGTAGAATGTGATGCAAGTAACATTGTAGTGGGTGTAGTCCTAAGTCAAGAGGGTAGGCCAGTGACATTCTATAGTGAAAGGTTAAATGAGGCCAAGTCTAGGTAGTCATCCTATGACTTAGAACTATATGCTTTAGTACAAGCCCTTAAAAAGTGGAGGAATTGCCTATTACCTAAGGATTTTGTGATTTACATTGATAACCAAGCCCTAAGTTACATCAACACTCAAGATAAACTATGTTTGAGGCATATAAAGTGGATGGAACTATTGAAGTCCTACACCTTCACCATCAAGCACAAGAAGGGAATTAGTAATAAAGTTGCAAATGCCCTTAGCAAGAGATTTCACATTGTTTAGGAGATCTAGTTGTAGAGTATTGGAGTTGAGGAATCCAAAGACCTTTACAAAGGAGATGCAAACTTCTCAGAGACCCATAAGGTATGCACTAAATTTAATAATCATTTTCATAGTGAATATGATGACTACAAATTATAGAATGGGTTACTATTCAAGGGAAGGTAGTTGTGTGTCCTAAGAGGCTCTACGAGGGAGAATCTTATTCAAGGGAAACACAATGGGAGTTTGAGTGGACATTTTGGGTTGAAAAAGACCATAGACTTAGTAGAAAGGTTCTACTATTGGGTTAAGATGTAGAAAGATGTAAGGAGATATGTGGAGAAGTGTGGAGTGTGTCAAAAGGAAAAGGGGGAGTCATCAAATTTAGGTACCCTACCAATCATTTCCCATTCCAAATAGGCCTTGGGAGTGAATCAATATGGAATTTTTAGTAGGACCACCTAGAACACCAATTGGTCTAGATAATGTGTTTGTGGTGGTGGAAAAATTTAGTAAGATGGGTCATTTTATTCCATGAAAAGCAACACATGATGCCAATCACATTTCCCACCTTTTCTTCAAGGAGATAGTTAGGATACATGGCTTACCCAGGAGCATACTAGAAGATAGATATGTGAAGTTCATGGGCCATTTGTGGAAGATAATTTGGAAGAGATTTGGAACCAACTTGTCTCATAACTATTCTTATCATCTCCAAATAGATAGTCAGATAGAGGTAGTTAATAGGGTACTTGGTAACTTGTGGAGGTGTTTGACTAATGAGTATGGATAGTGATGGGAAAAAGTCATTCCTCAAGCATAATTTTCTTATAATGATACTACAAATAAGACTACTGGTAGAAGTCCATTTGAAGTGGTATATGGTTTATATCCAAGAGGAGATCTTGAGCTCAGAGATTTGAAGGGTTATGAAGGAATCAATGATCATGCTGATGATTTATCCCAGTCAATGAAAGAGGTACATGAACAAGTAAAGAAGACCCTAATGGGGGAAAACCAAAATTTGAAAGCTAAAAGAGATGGAGGGAGAAGAGATCTACAGTTTGAGGTAGGTGATTTGGTGATGTTATTCTTGAACAAGGCTAGATTACAGAAGGATATACCAAGTAAGCTATAGATGAAAAGGATTGGACCATGAAAAGTGTTGGCTAAATATGGACCAAATGCATATAAGGTGGAATTACTCAAGGAGATGTCCATTTACCCTATATTTAATGTGAAGGACCTAATCAAATACAAAATACCAGAGATGGATGATGAAAAATGCAACACTAAGGTGAATAGGGATGTGTAAGAACACAAGGTGCTTGAATAGATCAAGCCAAAACTTGACAATATTTTTGATTCAAGGGTGAATAAGAAGACTAGTCATAAGATATATATGAAAAAATTAGTGAAATGGAGACACAAACTAGAGTTAGAGGCTACTTGGATAGCTAAGAGTGAATTCAAGAAGTATTGCATCAAGGAAGAGTTCTTAACACCACATGTTCCCTAAGTTATTTGTTTTAGGGGAGAATGGTGTAAAAACACCTTCATTTTGGGTTGTAGGTTGGTTTAGCCAACCACCAAATAATAAGGACTATGTTATGGAGTCCCAAGTTGTTTGTGTTTGTTGACAGCTATAGGGTTGAGTTGAGTCAAGTGTTTTGAGTGGTCATTTAGGATCTAGGTGTTTAGGTCCTAGAAGTTCAAAAAAGGGTTAAATTTGACCAAGACTCAAAAATGGAGTGGTTTTTAAGATTTTTATGTTTTTAGTTATTTTAAGGTCACACGTAATGGTTTGAATTCAAGTTGAACCATTGAGGTTAGTGGTTTGTCAAAATTGCAAAAGATGTAACGACAACATTTCCTAAAACCTAGAAAAGGGATTTAATGGTACCCAAATCCCAACCTAAGGGTCCATAAATTTTGGAATAGGAAATACAATACCAATAAAACCCTAATATGATAGTTAGTGGATAGATTTTATGGATTAAGGATTGGAAAAAATAAGAAGAGACTGCAATTACGTGACAAAGCCTTCATCCAGTCATACATGGATTGAAAGGGAAAAAATAATGCATTGAGACTTTAGTATATGTTGTTTTCTTACCTTATTTAGCATTAGTTTGGTTTTTTTTATAGTCTAGTTATCATTTTGTTATTTTTTTTGTCTTGTTGATTCTCTACCTACTCTAGAGTTAGTTGTGTAAATATGCCTCCTACTTGAGTTCTCATGGTTGAAACTCTAAAAAATCTTTGAAATAAGTAGAAGACTATTTAAATAGTTTATATATGGAGTTTGGAGTCATTTATTGTAGAGGAACTATTTTTACTACCAAGCCCTAGGCAAGTGTAACAACATTTTGGCTAGAGGTTTGTGCAAAACAGTAGTAAGAGGACTTGCTAAATGGATTAGGTTGAACCTATAAATGGTGGTAGCATGTATAGGGATGTGGCATTGTTGTGTGTATTGAAGGAGATGAGTAGTGGAATTTTTTGAGGAACCAAATGAAGCATAGAAGGCAGACTAACATACATGCTCCTAAAACCCTTGAAAATAGGGGTTTTCGAGAAAGCCAATGTATGGACAATATGAGGACCTAAGACCCAATAAATATTTGAGTCTTTATTTTTGGTACAAAGAATCCATAGTTTTATTAGGGGGATGTTAAGGGGATTTATGAGAAATCCAAGAAACCTAGTTTCTAGGAGGCCTAACTGGTGCAAAAAGGCTACAAGGCCTAAAACTAGCAAAATAAGAACTTGATAGGAAACCTAAGTAAGGAGCCATCAGAGTGGATCAAGATAGACTAAAAACCTACAAGTAATAGAGGGGGAACCCATTCCTATCCAAAAGTAAAATTTGGGAGGAAGAGCGGCTAATTAAGCCCATAGGTTCATAGATTGAAGTTGAGGTATGGTTGATATTTGAAGTTGGTGGAGAGTTCTAAAGGGGATAGGGATCCTAGAAGTGATCTCTGAGTAGAGTAAAAAAAGTACCCTAGCAAGGCCAAAGGATAGGTCTTAGAGAGAGCTAGAATAGATCTTGAGAAGTAGTTGGATCTCCCCATAATTATAATTCTCGCCCTTTAGTGACCTTATGGAAAATAGATGTGTTAATTCTCAAGCAACTCTTTCTCTTATTTTATTCCACTTCTTGTATTTTTATTTGTGGAATTTTTGAGACCTTAGGGTTAGCTCATTTTGGGCCAAACCTAGAATAGGTTGGCCTAGGTTTACCTATTATAGAATATGAAAACCTATTTCAACCTATTCCTTAAGGATTTTATGTCTAGAGGCCATTTTAGTCTTAGAGTTAGAAATTTGGAAATTGGGTGACCTAGTCGGCTTGTTTTATTTTTGCACTAAATAACTAGTATAAAAGGAAGCTTAGGCACCTCATTTTATATCACTAGAAACCAAAAAAATTCATGATCATATACATGAACAAATACAAAGATTGAAGAAATAATTTTTCTATTAAGCATTCAAGGCTTTTTGGATTCAAGGATCCTTTGTGAGAATTTCCTCTTGATGATCTAACATTTTCTAGCCATCAAGGGAGGAGATCTAAATTGAGGCATTATTTATCTTCTTCATTGATTCATATTTATATCCATGGCCCCATGATGTGGTTTTGGTAGATCCATTGTATTTGTGGAGATTTCTTACATCCTTCATTGCGAATTCAACATTGACAACATACACACATTGCAAAATCCTTATTGATAAGGGTTTCTTCAAGAAAGGTGAATATTTACATTTGAATTATTTACTTTTATTTTCACATCTTAATTTCAAAATTTTATTCGTAAGTCTAGGGCTTGACAAGGGAAAACCCTATTAAAACCAAAATAAATATCAATTTTACTATGTACAAGAGTAGGATATCCAAAATGTGTTTGCGTATCCAAAAGATACTCATCGAGACCTTTATGAAGAAGTTGGGTTTGATTGAGATTGTGTCTTGGGAACATGTCCATATTCCCATTATGTATCTAGAAACTTTACCACCAATTTGAGAAGCTCCTCGAGGTCTTAAAAAAAAGTTTTCTAGGCTTTTCATTGTGATCATAGATTCATAGTTAGAAATTTAGTCCCAAGTTTAGATCCACAAATTTTGTAGTGAAAAGGAATATTTCCTTGAAAATTTTAAGATAAGTACTTTATCATTAGTTTCACCTTTTAGAATAGACCCAATTTGATATTTTAATTAGGTTGATTGCATATATTAAGTACTTAGATCTATCTTTTCACATTTAAATTCCATATCTTTAATAAATTTACATTTCATGAAATAATATTACTTGCATAATTGATATAGTTTGAGTTTTGTATTGACATCCCTTAATCTATTTAGCTTTTTCTAATCTAACTTGGGTTATATTGAGAGTTATGTTTGAAACCCCTCTTTCTCTTGTATTTAATGTTTAATCCATGGAAAGTATTTTGTTAATGAATTTACCTCACATAGTTTACATCATTAACATAATGAAAAGTGAGTCATTTTGAGAGGACCACTCTAATGTCTCTTGTTACAATTGATAAGAGTGACATTATCATTTATCAAAACAAGTTTGCTAAGCCTAACAACTACATCAAAATCAAACTGTCAACAAATATAATAAATAATCAAGGGGATAGTACATCTAAAGGTATAAATACTTTTGCTTTGTGTATCACCCTAATAATACATATATTTCTTTATCTAAACCTTTGCATGTGGTGATGTCAAAGTTGATTGATACTAACATTATTGAACTCCCTCCTATCTATCCTATTGACACTATCAAACCCATGCCTAAGTCATTTGATCAAAATATTTTATTTTAATAACATTTCCAACCTATTGTGAGACTCAAAAGGGTTATCCCTTGAAGAGTGTTATTCAAGATCTTATTAATTTAAATGCTATATTTGTTGTTGCTAAGATTACTGCTATGAATAATTATGTTACACCTCCTTATAAGAATTTACAAATTTACATTGATCTTTTTCCTCCACATTCAAAAAATATCATTAATCAACCTTCTCCTATTACTAATATCAATTATGCTAAAAAGGTAGAAGAATCTAATCATATGGTTAATCATGTCAAGTCTCAACTTCAACCTTCACTTTTACCTTCACCTTCACCTAAACCTTCTCTTCCTATCACCTCCGGTCATTCTGATATGTTTAAGGTGCCTACTAATTCTCTTTACATTACTGCTAGGATTTATCATATCCCTTCCCATTTTGTTTTAATTTTTCCTTCTTCCTCCATGGATGTTATCACTAGAGAACATATTTGTTAATAAATGATTGCACGAGGATACATATGACACTACCCTTTTTTTTAATTCCTACTTCTAATGAATTTTAAGATAGGATTCGTATTATATGGTTCTTTTCCATATAAGTTATAGCTTCTCCTATTCATAAATATATTAAATCTACCCATAATGGAGAAGTATTTGCCATTAATCACTCCCTTTATAAACTCTCACATCCTTGAGATTGTGTTGAGATAGATTTCTATAGGCCATATGTCCCTCAATTACCCCCTATCTATTTCAATTACATTTATCAATCCTATTAACAATATAAGGTATATAAGATTCTCGAGCTTAGTCTTCCTAAGGTTGATCCTCTTACTATTGTCTAACTACCCCACTTATTCCTCTACCTAACACTCCTATACCCATAGTTGTTCCCTCTTCTAAACCTATGAGAGTTGATCCTAATACTTCAACTTTATCTCACAAAACCATTTGCAATTAATATGCTGATAAGCACCATAAGAACTATCAAGCTAAGGCCAAAGCCTATACTCTTTCTTCTCAAACTATATCTTCAACTCAACCTTTTTCCCTTGGAGGAAGTTAATCATAGTAATAACATAAAAAATGGATAAACATGATGATTCTTTTTGTATTTTAGATTCTATTAATCAGGCTATGAAAGATGCTCTTAATTATGATATCGATTCTAATGCACATATTAGTGATGATGCATATGAAAACATTGATATAGATTTTGATTTTTCTAACACACTTTCTAAATAATTAATACTTACTTCTTGTCCCAAGAAAAATGACTACAACCAGATTCCTTACTTGGATTTGGCTGTGGTTCCTACTATTTTATATGATATTCCTCTTGTGAGTTTCCCTCCTTTCCCTAATGATACAAATTGAGATGGGGGCAAGGGGGTGGGGGGTGGCATGGAAAAGGGGATGGGAGGTGAAATCCTCAACGTGTACATCTCTAGAATGGTAGTCTTTTTATATTCATTATGTGTTTTCTCCCATGTTGTGTCTTTGTTATGTGTTTTGTCTAGATTACTTTAGACAATTCTTGTTTCTCTATTAGCACAAGATGGTAAAGTAATCGAACAGTATCCTTCATAGAAGAAATAATAGACACAGGATTAAAAGACTAATTATTATTAATATTTGGGGGACTGCATTTTATGCAAGCCATAGCCCAATCTCTTGTTCCTCCCTGTGGATTAGGCCTGCGTTTGCTGCATGCACGGGGTCTTTTGGCACTGTGTGGTGTATTAAGGAGCAAGAGGGTCCAATTGTATGGTGGATGGTGAAAGATTTCTGTGTTTTGTTTTGTATGCAATATTATTAGTTGGGTTTGGTCTAGGATTGGAGACCGTGGGTTTCCTATCCCAATTTTTATTAGTGGGATTGTTGGGCTTTCCCCATGGTGGATCGGGGCATAGGGTTATCTCAGATTGACTCTAAGGATACGAAAATAGCTGACCCATCATCTTTAGCACATGCTAAGGGTGGAAATCAAATGAGTAATCCTACAATGGGAGATGGGGACTCATCCTCAAATGGGATGCCTTGAATTAAAAAAGTAAATGGATGCTTGGAAAGATCTGAGGATTGGCCTGTTCTGGTTATTCAACCTAAGTAAATTTTAGAGGATGTTGAATACTGGCAGAATCATGCCCTTATTTGCAAATTTTTGGGCCTTCATCTCTCCTTACCTGTGCTAGATTCCTAGGCTCATCGAGTTTGGAACCTTGAAGGTGATATGGAGATCATTTTAGCAGCGAATAATTACTTTTTCGTTATCTTCTCTTGCATGGAAGATATGAATAGGGCATTTGAAGGAGGCCCTTAATTTTTTAACCAAGTAGTGCTTTTCATCAAACCTTGGCACATGGGATTCAATTTTGCTAAAGAGATTCCATCACGAGTCCCTATGTTGGTTCATTTGCCGAGGCTTGCGCTAGAGTTTTGGAGGGATGATATTCTTCATTCAATCTCACTACTTCTTGGAAAACCTATGGGAGCAGCTACACAAACTCAAGATCATATGGTAATTTCTTATGCTCATATTTTTGTTGAGATTGATTTAACTAATCCATTACTAAATTCTATCGAAATATGTTTGGGATCCTCTTCCTGGATCCAACAGCTGGACTATGAGACTCTCCCTTTAAGATGTTGAATTTTCCATGAATATGGCCACTTACTTTGCAAATGCCCTAGATTCAAGCCTGCTACTTTGGATGGTTTTGGACCTCCTAAGGGGGACAAGGGGAAGGCTCCTACATCTACTGGACCTATGGATAATGAGTGCTTAACTCAAGTTAAAACTCAAAAAATACACAAGGGTAAGAAGAGAACCTAGCAAGAGAGACACAAAGATGGTACTTTTCATAGATTTGATGTTCTTGAAGACCTTGTATAGGAGGAAGGTATTCTGGTCAAGCTTTCTTTTGGGGATAAAGGTCTACATGAAGTTCAAGAAGAAGAGGCAAAGGGGGTAGATTAGTTACTATTGCTAGAGGATCCTCAATGTTTACAGATTGATATGGATCTTCCTCCTCAGGTTCAGGATACCAAGGAGCCCTAGGGATCACAGGTTTTGATGAGTTCAATTGTGGTGGTTCTAGATCCCCCTGCTCCTAAGGGGACCTCAAATTTGGCCAAGGCTAGTAAAGCCCATCCTACTCTAGGTTTACAACAAAAATCCTTTAAAAAGGGGTCTTTGAAGAAATTGTCAAAGAGTGGTAGAAAGATTGATCAAGAGAGGGTCAAGATTATGGGGGATACTTTGGTTGAGTTTGGGTTTATGAAACCCATTGAATCCCATTTCACCCACCCCCATAAATGATTGTTTTATCATGGAATGTATGGGGGTTGAACAACATCCCTAGACAAAAGCCTATTCATAGATTAATTGATTATAAGTTACCTTATGTGGTTTTTATTCAGGAGACTAAGCTTTGGCCAGTTGTTCTTTTGCACATTTGGCCCTAGGGAAATTGGCAGAGGGTGGGAGCTTGGAACAGTTCACGAGGGGTTGCTTGCTTCTGGAACCCAAGAAGAGTTCTTCCTTTATGGTGGATTTCTAGTCGATCCTCTATCTCTTTGGTTGCATCATGTTTAGTGATTGGGGAAAGGTGCCTTCTATCTAATATTTATGCTCCTAATATTTCAAGAAATTCAAATCTTTGGGCTCATATTAGCTACATTCGAGGCTTGGACCCTTTTCTCCCATGGATCTTGGCTAGTGGTTTTAACTCTGTTACCAATTTATATGATTAAAAAATGGAGGTGTCGCTAGGTTGGACCCCTCTGCAAATATTTTTAGGAATATGATAGACTCCTTGAATCTCATTGATGTGAAGCCAACTAATGGTGTTTTTGCATGAAATAATAGGAGGTGCAGTGTTGAAGCTATCTCAGAAAGGATGGATAGATTTTTGGTTTCCTGTTATTGGATGAATAATAGGTTGATCACTAATTCAGAAATTCTTGATTGGAGAGGCTTTAATCATTGGCCTATCAAGCTCTTAGTCATTGCTTATGGAGTCACCAAGAACCCCTCTTTTAAATTTTAGTTAATGTGGTTAAGAGATCAGTCCTTGCAAGATCTTATGATGGATTGGTGGTATGAGGGGATGCCTATCCATGGGACAATGATGTTTACTTTTTGTAAGAGGCTTCAACATGTTAAGTATAGGCTTAAGAAGTGGAATAAAAAATGTTTTGGAAACTTATAGGCTCAAAGGATAGCTACTCAGGCTAAGTTAGACAACATCACTTGGTTGATTCGGGATCAAGGGAGGACCTTTGTTCTAAGTGAAGTGGAGTCCTTGGCTCTTAAAGGCTTACAAGAGTGGGAGCTTCAAGAGGAGATCTTTTGGAAGAAAAAATCTCGTACTGATTGGCTTCAGGAGGGAGACAGGAACACTACTTTTTTCATAACTTAGTCAAGGCTTAGAGATAGGGGAATTCTTTATCCTCCTTGATCACACCTAAAGGGATTCATCTTGCTTCCAATGTTGATATTTCTAGGGCAAAAATCAACTATTTTTTAAATCTCTTTTCTAAGGAGGATCTTCATGCTAGGGTTGAGGAGAGGGTAATCTTGGACTACATTGCTCACCTAGTTTCTGCGGAGATGAATGAGGCACTTTTACATCCTATTCTATTATCTGAAGTGGAGAAAGTGGCATTTAACATGAAAAAAGGTAAGCTCTTGGCCCTGATGGATTTATGATTGATTTCTTTCAAGAATTCTGGGAAATAATTAAGTTAGATCTCCTTGAGGTGGTACAAGAATCCCATAGGAATAAGCAAATGCTCAAGTCCATGAATTCTACTTTTTTGGCTCTCATACCTAAGTAGGAGGGGGCTAATCAGTTGGTTCATTTTAGACCTATTGCACTTTGTAATGTTGTCTATAAAATCATGACCAAGCTGATTGCGAAGAGACTTAAGCCGCTCCTCAGCACTCTAATCTCTCCAGAGTAGGGGGGTTTTGTTGAGGGAAGACAAATCCTAGATAGTGTTGTGGTTGCAATGGAAGCTATTAATTCTATGGCTAATTCAAAGGATAGGGTTATGTTCATGAAGCTCAACATGGCTAAAGCTTATGATTGGGTGAGCTAGGAATTCTTACAAAAAGTTCTCTTGGCATTTGGCTTTGCTAAGGAATGGGTTAATTGGACTCTGAGTTGTGTGACCTCCTCTTCCTTTTCTATTATTATAAATGGGGAACCATCAAATTTGTTTAGTGCTTCTCAGGGACTTTGGCAAGGGGATCCTTTATCTCCTTATTTATTCATTATCATGGCAGAGGGTCTTAGAAGATTTATTAAATCTCAAGTAGGGCAGGGCCTTATTCAAGGTTGGAGTTGGAATGACTCTCTTCCTTCCTATTCTCACCTTCAGTTTGTGGATGATACAACATTCATGGGCATGGCAAGAGTTAGTGAAGCTATGAATTTTAGGAGATTGGTAAATCTGTTATTAAAAGACCATGCCCATTAAAGTTGTGAAAGTAAGAAGGCCAGATCCTTCTTTGATTGAACTTCATCAAACACATGATCCAATATTGCATGATTTGTTTGATGCTGTTAGAGAAAGCATTACTCGCAGGAGAAAAATGAACTTGAGTATCAAAGAAGATCATGCACTAGTTGTGTTATGGAAAGGTTTCTGTGCCAGGTATCACAAATTGAAAGAGCTAGAGGTGAAGACAAAGTTATTACAACATTGTAAGGAAAGGGTGTTGCAGATAAGCAATGTATTAAAGGTGGATGATGAATTGGTTTCAGAAGTCCCACCTAATTTTGTTTCCTATAATTTTTCAATCTTGAGTGAGCAAGAGGTTCAACCAAGAAAGAAAATCAAAAGGAAACCCACATTTGAAGAAATAAATGCTGAGAGTGATCCTAACTTACAATTCCTTTAGACTGCATTTAAACAAAGTATTACTAAAGCTGAAAGAAAATGATTAAATCCCTCAGAAGATCATCAATTTTCTCTATTGTTAAAGTGTCTGATCCAAGGGTATTTTAATGTTGAAGACTGAAGAAAAGGGAAGAATGTTTCAACAAGTTTACTTGAAGAAAAATCAGTAAAAGAAGAACCAATACCAGTCAATTGCTTGGTTCTTGGAGAAAAAGAAATACCCCAGCTTCTAGAGGCACAAATTTCAATGAACAAAGACACTCTTGACGGTGGCAAGGAAATGGTAAGCAAAATAGAAAATGAGGATTTACCCATGCTTTCATTTTCTCCTATTGTTGAAAGTTTCAGATTTGAAGAGAATAATGAAGATCATTTTTTGCATAATATTTCTTGTGAAAGTCATCCCTTGGTTTTTACACAAGCGGAATATGATACTTTTAAATTTGGAGAAGATGATATTAAAAATGATTTTTGATCTTCACAAGTTTATGATGATCCTGTATTAGAATCATTTTATTTTGATGAAAGTGCAAAGTTAAGCATTTCCAATGAACTATGTATCGACAAAAAGGCTGGATCATTTTTCAGTGATTATCAAATTAAGTCTGAAATTTTAGTTGAAGAAAAAGGTATAAGAATAGATTTTGTACAAAGATCTTCAGTGCCTTACAATGTGTTGCAGCATCATGAAGATGAAGAAGAACTGGATTACATTTTTCTTTGTCATGAAATGGAAGTTAATCAATCTTTGGTGTCGACTGAATGTAAGTCTTCTTCTACAACCGATTCAAGTATTGAAGTTTTGAATTTGGATAAAGATTTTTCAGACTTGATAGCTACAAAGGATGATAAAATTGTTTCATTTTGGATTGACCCTATGTGTGAAGAAGACTCATGTTATTTCAGCCTTGATGTAGATTCTGAAATTTCTATATTAAATGATCAAGTTGAAAGTTATGAGTGCAAATATGTTAACACATCTTTTCCAAAAGTTTGTGATTATTTTTCTCTTGAGCAAAGAATGGTTGAATACATGAGAAGTAATGTGCAGATGAATTCCAAAAGATCAAAGGTCTATGATGAGGCACGGTTGTTTAGGAAATGTTTTTGGCTCACTTGTTTCTAGCACTATATTAGTGTGGCATTCAGACATGAAGAGTTTTCTTGGAGGTCTTGGTTTTGGGTCAGCCTTGCAAAACATAACTCACTTTACCAGAGAGGCTCATACTTCTCGTTGCCAATTAATGGTAATGCTCCTATCAAGATTTTATTTATTGATCAAATCTATATCTCTGTTTTAAATGAAATATTTTCAGATTTGATGAAAGAAAAGGGTGACAAAGTTATATCAGTCAAGATTTATCCTCACCTTGAAGAAGCAAATTTTTATGTTGAGAGCACCAAGGATGTTGGAAATTATTTTGATTATGGTAGTCTCAAGTGCTTGGATAATAAAGATGATATGATATTTTCCTTGGAGATGTCTAAGTTTCAGTTTGAAATTGGGAATGATTCTAAATATTACATTCAAAAGGATAAAGAAGAATCATAAATTAATGACAAAGCATGGTTACTTGGAAAATATTTTTGGGTCACATATTTTCAGCATGCTTCCGGATTCACTTTCAAAAATGATGAAGCCATGGAAAGGAAATGGTTTTGTTGCATCTTGTTGGAGTGCAAGTTTCTTTTCTGGAAAGGATTATACTTCTCCTTGCCGGTTAATAGTCATGTTTGAGTTTCTCCCTACTCTCTTTCATTTTGGTGAGGCCTCTCACCTGTGTTTGTAAATAAGCTTTTGTTTCCATAGTTTTGGTGTGCTTAGCTTAGTGTTTCCTACTTTCTCAGTTTTGGTTTTGCCTTGCTCCCCTCCGCCCTCTTGGCAAGAAATTCTTTGATAATTATTTGTGCATAGACTCTATAGCCCAATGGATAGGCACTTGTCTTTTGCTAGAGATTTTGGATTCTTTACATACTTTGTAGCACATAATCCCCATTCAGAGCTAGCTATAGGTGCACTTTCAGTACACCATTCTAAAAACTTTTAAAGTTGCCTCATGTAAAGAATTTCCCAAAATTGTTCCCAGTATGCTTAACAAAGTTTCTATGAAGGATTGAATTATTTCTGAGTCCAGATATGTAAATGTGGAAGCAAATGGAAGTCAAAGTTCATTTTTCCACCATGGAGCAGTCAACTTGTGATTTTCCACCAAAAGAAAAAAAATGTAGTGGAAAACTCATTTTCCACTATGCCTTTTGCAGTTATTTTCAGATTTTCCATGGGAGAAGCAAATATTTCATTTTCCACCAAAAGGAAAAATGCGTAGCGGAAAACTCATTCTTCACTATGACTTTTGCAGGCAAAGTCCAATTTTCCACATAAGGAGAGAAAAGGAAAATCTCAATCCACAATGAAGGTATATGGGGTCTAGCATCAAGATCACCTCAAAAAAATAATTCGTGAATCAATCTACATCAAAATTGTTCCCACTACATGGAAATGGAAAATTGAAGATTGGGTGTGCTTTTCGCACTCAAAAATGGAATTTTCACCAAGCATCAAATCCACAATAGAGAGATGGAAAAGAGCTCTTAATTGATTAAACAAAGAATGGTAATCTCATAATAATTTATTGCTTGAAGATTTGGACATCAACATGACATTAAATATGAAGTGGAAAATTCATTTTCTGCTACGCCTTTTGCAGTCAGTTTGGAGTTTTCCACAAAGAGAGAAGACAAAAGTAAAATTTTCACAAAGGATGAATTAGAGTGTTCCATAGCTAGTGAGCCGATAGCAAAGAAGAAGTATTGCTTGTTAATTATTTTCAAAGTGTAGCTGTTACTAGAATGTGTGAATTTCACCTACAACAGAGAAGTGGAAAATTGAGAACTTGGTATGCTTTTCAACCTTCATTTGGGATTTTCTACCACAAGCATTCCAGAGAATCACTTCCAAAATTCAGCAAGGAATAAACATGGTAAGCATAAAAGATAACATAGTGGAAAATTGAAGACATCTGGGTTACATAGCATGTGAAAGAAGAATGGCTGGAATCTTTATTTTATCAATTTTGATTTTGTAACAGTCATATAGAGCAGAATTTAGTAGCTCATATCTTTTGACTTAGTGATTATTTTTCTGATCACTTTGGTCAGAATAAAGATAATCAGGTTTGGAAAAACATATCCAAAGATGAGCTCGATCCAATGGTGGAATCAAAATATATGCCCCCTGAAACATGACCCATTTTTACCTGGTAGCAATATTTATTTTGCTGTCCACTCAACAAAGGAAAGATTTTGATATTGATTTAACATATTTAAATGTCAATTGTTAAAATATAATTTAAATATGTTAATATATATCATTATCAACTTTAAAAGTTAATAAGCATATCGGTTTTCAAAAAGAAAAATATGAGAAGTCAAAGAGACAAGATCAGTTACAAAACTTAAAAGTCACTAGAAGAAACCAAAAGGTTGCTGGAGAATGTATTTATTGTAAAACCTTTTCATTTTAGAGGGGTTCTTCTTTTTTGCAAGAGACAGAGAGGTGGAGTAGGGGGAAGGAACTTAGTTTAGTTTTTTGCATTTTCATTATGCATGTTAAGAGTTTGAGTTTTTGCAATAGATTTACCATAAGTTGTGAGCAAATAAAATCTGAGTATTCTTATTTGTGATGTTCAAGGTAACATGAATTTTATTCTAAATTAGAGCATTTAGTTATTTTTCCTTTGATTATAATCAATCAGAGTATTGCTATTTTTAGTTTTGGGCATCATCTTGCATCTTGTGTTGAGTAATGAATGGGTTGTAGATCAAAGTATTTGTAGACGTTCCTATTACAAGAATTGGGATTATTTAACACTCTCTTTTATTTCATTTTCCACTGCATTTGCATACACAACATTCATATTGCATTACCAATGTCAGGAAGTCATAGGAAGTGTGAATTCTTGGGGTTGGATAGGTGTAGAACTGAATTCTTTGCCTTAGTTACTTCTGTCTAGGGCTGGCTTGGTTTTCCTCTTTCGTTCTCGGGTTAAGAACGTACACAATTAGTTTAGGAACAAACAAATTCATTGAATATCATTGATAAGGGAGCTGTACCTTTCAATTCAAAGGACATCTATCAATCTCATAATAGATTATCCAACTGTTGGTATCAAATTGTTTCTCACAAATTTAGGCATGTAAGAGTTACATTAGAAAGAATGATCTATTTACCAATAGATTTTTGGCCCAATTTTTATTCTTTGGAACCTTTGGTTGGAGAGGAATCACAAGATTTTTTGTGACTCAAAGTTAGATAGCTTGCAACTATGGAGGAATAATAAGCTGCAAGAGACTATTTTTGCTAAGTGTGACATGTTTGAAAGTATAGATCCTGGGGAGCAGACTACTATGAGGAATTTGAACCTGGATGGCAATAATTAGGGATGCACTCTTGGAAAATGCCCGTGCCATAGAAAGAAATGTGTTTGTAGGGATGGGCGATGGACCCCTCCTCCAGCTGGGATCTTGAAGATTAATATTGATGGGTCTTCTTAGGGTAATCCTTTTCATGCTAGTATTGGAGCTATAGGTAGAGGTAGTGATGGTGGTGCTATTTTTTATGTTGTCTACCTACAAGGGTCAACATTCTAATAATCTGATGGAGGCCCTTTCTATTAAGGTTGCTATGGAGAGAGGATGCACTTTAGGCTGGAAAAGGATCATATGCAAGTCTGACTCATAGATTGTTATTGATATGTTGAATAACCAAAGCTTGGAGAATGTTAATTGGAGACTAGCTTCTTTGGCCAGACAAATATTGAGCTTATGTAGGTCTTTGGACTCTATCTCCTTTCATCATATCCCTTGCAAATGGAATAGAGTTGCAAATTGTTTGGTGAAGTGGGCTTCAAAGAACATGGATAGTTGGGATATTAATGGAAGGGATGAGTTACCTTGGGAATATCATGAGATTGTTGATCATCTACTTTTGGAAGATAGGAATATATAGTGTTGTTGTGGGCCTCTGGCCTTTGCTTTGTAATCTAGATTTGATTGAATAAATTTTTACCCCTTTTTCCAAAAAAGAAAAGAAAAAGATGGTAAAGTAATCAAACATGTTGTACATACTCTTCTATTTGTATCTTTCCTCTTCTATGTGTTATTACATGTTGTTTCATAAATGTGCTATTATTCATACATGTTCCCTTGTGTAATCTTCTTGGATGCTTGTGACATGTTAGCACCGATTCCTTTTGGTCCTCATGTTGCTGACCCAAAAAGACTCTTCTTAATTTATACTATGTTCTTTTCCTCCCTTGTAGTTATAATACCTTTGGGGAATGGTGTCATTTCATACTTGACATAATATTACATATAAACATATGATCATACTGATCCCAAAGTTAGTATATTTCTTTCATGCGCTTATTTTGTCATGTGTTTATTTCCCTTGAAGTGATCTCTCTTGGGGAAATGTCATAGTGGAAAAATTTATAGTAGATGTAGGCACACTTGTACTAAATCTATTTCTCTAATTAAGGCAGTTGCAATCATTTTGAAATGGGGACATATACCTACTTACTTGTGCACACACACTTTGCTAGTTTGGATTCCTCTATTAAAACATTAAAAATTCTTGGGTCCTTGACTCTTATTGTAAACAATATGAGAGGTTTGATTGTTGTTTTTTAATCTTTCTTTGGACTATTGATAGTTTGGGAAACCTAATCTTATTTATGATCCCTTAAGGATACACACACATCCTTATGCTTAGGTGATTTTTTATTGTTCTTTTAGAACATGGAGTTCCCTTGAGCATTAATATTTTCAAAGGATTAACCAAACTAGAATAATGGTAACTAAGCAAATTATTGAGTGAGTGAGTGTAGTGTTAATCAAGTAAGGGAAAGATGAACAGTTTCTAGAAGAATAACCTTTAACATGGTTGTGTTAGAAACAATAGTCCACCAAGATAACTAGGGGGGTGAATCAGTTATTTGACAATTTAAACATTTATCTTCTTTAAATAAGCTTAACCATTCAACAAAAATAAATAGAAACCATAATAAGGTGCACATAGACAACTACACTAGATATGTTGACTAGGGAAATCCTTGATCAGAGGGAAAACCCTGATGAGAACGATGCCCACAAGATGATGTACTAATATAAATATTCCTTGTTATAGGATGGACCTTGTTAGGAGTCTATTACAACATTTAGTACATAGAGTCCCTATTAGGAGACTTTCAATCCCTGTCAGGATATTCCAATCTTGTTAGGAGTTGTGCCAACCCTTTTAGGAGTTGTAGTACAATGTATGCAAGATGATCCCACTATCCAAACATGGAATTTCAACTACAAGAAGAGCTCACTACTCAAACATGTAATTTATTGTTATGTTATTCTTTCCTTTGTTCTATCAAATAAACCAATCACTGTCAAACCTTGTAGACTAGGTCACAAACCTTATATCTAAATATCAAGCTTTGGATAACTCAACAAAAGCTTGGAAATGAAGTTTTCTTCACTTCTACTCTGCTTTGCTCAACTTTTCATTCCACACTTGTACTACTTACACAATTACTTTTCCATGTCATACCTGATAAAGGAAAATGTACTTCCTTTATCCTGAGTCCTCAAAATGATTCCCTGAGTTGATTGTTAGACCTTTTTAATTAATTATTATAGGACCACATTAAGAACACGTTACACTTAGAGATAACATAAATCTTTTGTCTTGCAACTTGAATAACTTTACATACACATAATATTATGATGAGTGAACTTAGCCACATCATCATCAACATGTCGTCTTCATGTCCTCAACCTTGATTCTTAGAATAAAAACTCTACTAAGAGATATAAAAAGTTTACTAGAACATGCCTCTATAAAATCTATCTTAGAACAAACATCACCAAAACTTACATAACATCTTCCAGACTTATCATTTCTTCTTTTGATGTTAAATACATATACTAGATACTTAGATGTATCTCCCATAACCTGGGATAGTTATAATGCTCAACAAGTTGTCTGTACCAACTTGATCTTCTTGTCATTCTTCTGTTAGATACCATAGAAAATTGCTATGTTGACATCAATGACAAACTCAGTCATGGATGTAACATATCATTACATTAACATATCTGCAATACTCCCCCATAGGAATATCATCAACATTCATGCTTATAACAATCTCCCCCTTTGGCATTGATGAAAACATAGATGAAAAACATCTAGTTCCAAAAATACCAATAGAAGATTTTTCATCATCTTTTCAAATCCTCTTCATCAATCATTTTCCCTTATTGATATACCTCAATGTGCTTTATGTCAAACTATCATTCCATGCTACATGCTCGTGCCAAACTTCTCCAATTGTCATGTTGTTCATAATGTTCTTCCTCATGATCTTCTCTCTCATGATGTCATGATGTTTTTCATGCAATACTTCTCCCCCATTGACATCAATGTCAAAGGTTTCAGCAACCAACTTTACTACATCAAATTCTACAACAACTGATTCTTACCTAGCTCAAGTGTCCAAAGACACTATTAAACATAACATCCAACAAGAGTCCTAGATGACTTTGTCCATCACAAATATTCTCTTATATAGGAAGCATCAACATTCAATCTAGACAACAATGGTACTCTGTTACACTAGACTGATGCAATCTTGTATCTTCTACTCTGATGTAGGAAGGGACATTACTCCAAGCATACCTAAAAAATAATCAAAAGTCTCTTTGGGAAGAGGATTAGTGAATATATCTACAATCTTCTCTTTAGTGTTCACATACTCCAATCTAATTTCCTTTTTAGCAACTTTCTCTCTCAACATGTGATACTTACTTAAAATGTGCTTAGTATTCAAATGTGATACTAGATTCTTAGATATATTTATGTGCTTGTGTTGTCACAATGTATGAAAATAGGTTCACTTATTTCTATCCTTATATCCTTCAACATTTTCTCAATCCAAAAAACTTGATTGCAATTGTTTGCTACTGCTACATATTCTACTTCCATTATGCTTTGTGATCTGCAATCCTACTTCTTTCTTATCCAATAAACCAATCTTCCTCCAAGAAAGAAGGCTCCACCACTAGTGCTCTTTCTGTCATCCATACTACCTACCCAATCAACATCAATATATGCACTTAGAGTGAAATCATTAGATCTGTCATACCACAATTTGAACTTAGATGTTCCCTTCAAATATCTAAATATCCTTTTAACTACTACATAATGTGCTTCTCTAGGATTAGGTTGGAATCTTGCAACAATTCTAACTATATTTTCTATATCTAGAATTGTGTGAGTGAGATATTGTAATCCTCTAATCATAGACCTGTACTTTTTCTACTCAATAGTAGGTGTCTCATCCTTTTTAGATAGATTTTGTCCATTTACCATGGGTGTTCCAATAGGTTTTCATATTTCCAAACCAAACCTTTTCAGTAAATCCTTCAAGTACTTAGTTTGAGAAATAAAGATTCCTTTTTTATTCTGTACAATTTGCAATCCTAGAAAATATTTCATCTCTCCTGTCATAATCATTTCAAATTCTTTCTTCAAATCTTCCACAAACTTCTCACTTTCCTCATCATTTCCTCCAAATATGATATCATTAAAAAATATTACCAAAATCATCAAACTATAATCAATTTCTATCCAATATAGATTACTATCTACCACACCTTTGCTATATCCAAGCTTTGGCAAATGCTTGTCCAACCTCACATGCTAGGGTTTGGGTGCTTGATTCAAGATATACAATGCTTTCTTCAATTTACATACTATGTCCTTATCTTCTGTCAGAGAACATCCTTTAGGCTACTCAATGTACACTTCTTCTTCAAGTTCTCTTTTCAAAAATGCTGACTTGACATCCATCTAATATACTTTGAATTTATTGTGTGTTGCATAGGCTAAGAATAATATTACTACTTTTATTCTAGCCATGAAGCATAGGTTTCTTCATAATCTATCCCTTCTTACTATGAGTAACCTTTACATACTAATCTTTCTTTGTTCCTTACAACTTCACCTTGTTCATTCATCTTGTTTCTAAATTCCCATTTATTTCCTATCACATTCTTGTCTACTGGTTTGTGAACCAATTCCCATGTTTCATTCTTTATTATTTGATCCAATTCTTCTGTCACAACTTATTTCCAATAATAATCTTTGCATGCTTCATCGACATTCTTGGGTTCAACTTGAGATATCAAATATAGTTCTTTTTTGACTCCGATTCTTGTCATCACACCATTGTCATCACACCATTGTCTAATGAACTCTGATTCTTGTCATCACACCATTGTTTCATTCTTTATTATTTGATCCAATTCTTCTGTCACAACTTATTTCCAATAATAATCTTTTCATGCTTCATCGACATTCTTGGGTTCAACTTGAGATATCAAATATAGTTCTTTTTTGACTCTGATTCTTGTCATCACACCATTGTCATTCTTTATTATTTGATCCAATTCTTCTGTCACAACTTATTTCCAATAATAATCTTTGCATACTTCATCGACATTGTTGGGTTCAACTTGAGATATCAAATATAGTTCTTTTTTGACTCTGATTCTTGTCATCACACCATTGTCTTTTCTGCTTGGATGGGTGATTCTTTATCATATTCTTTCCTAAAGTAGGAGTTTCTGTCTCAACTCTTGGCTCCACTGAAGGTTTTGAGCTTTGTTCTTGCCTTGGATCTCCTTCATTCTACAAATCATTGTTAGTCTCAAGAAATACCTCATCATTCGTTGGCTTGGTAAAAAATTCATCATATAAATTGTAATTAACTATTCTTTCTTGTATCCTAAATTTCTCATCAATTCTCACATTTTCGCTTTCCATAATAGTCTTAGTTCTTTGATTATAACATCTATAAGCCTTTCTTTTCAATGAATAACCAAGAAACATACCTTCATCATTTCTAGGATCAAACTTACCAATATCATCATCCATTTTGATATAACACTTACTCCCAAAAATTCTAAAATACTTAATTGTAGGTGAGTGACCAAACCATAGTTCATAAAGGGTTTCATTTGTGTCTTTCCTAAATTGCACTCTGTTCATCTTGTAGACTGTTGTATTCATAGTTTCTCTCCAAAATGTCCTAGATACATCATTCTTAGCTAACATAGCTCTTGCAGCTTCTATCACCAACCTATTACTACTCTCCACTATACCATTTTGTTTAGGGATTCTCAACTCAACTCTTTCTTCTGCTCTACGATCAGATCTTAGTTCTTCAATCTGATTCCTATTCTACAAATCATTGTTAATGATAACTTCCACATTTTCATGGTTAGCCTTTGGATCAGCAATAGCTACCAAAGCTATCTCTTCTAATACTTCCTCTTTCTTAACCAAATTATCCTTATAACAATCATTCAAGAATCTTTCCATACTTGATTTAAATTCTTCATCTTCATTAGAAAGAAAACTCTTTCTAGATTTCCTTATTCTCTTAGGGCATGCAGGCATGTAATGACCAAAATCATTACATATCTAATAAGAAAAAATTTCATACCTTCTTTTTCTCTTTTTGTAACTAGATCAATACCTTCCTTGATCTTCATGTCTTCTTTGGATAACTCACCGAGACTTTCTATCTTCTATGCCAAAATTTACACTATCTAATTTAGGACTATCTTCTCTTGCTATGATCTCCCAAATTTGTTAAACTTTATCTTCAAGGACCTAATGCTCTAATACCAATTTTTAGAAACAATAGTCCATCAAGATAACTAAGAGGGAGGTCGGGCAGGGGGGTGAATCAGTTATTTGATAATTAAAACATTTATCTTCTTTAAATAAGCTTAACCATTCAACCAAAGTAAACAACAACCATAATAAGATGCAAATAGACAATTACAACAGATATGTTGATTAGGAAATCCTTGATCAAAGGAAAAACCTTAGTGGGAATGATGCCCACAAGATGATGTACTAATCTAAATATTCCTTTTTAAAGGATAGACTATTTTAAGAGTCTATTATAATATTCAATACATAGAGTCCTTGTTAGGAGACTTTGAATCCTTGTTAGGAGATTCCAACCCTATTAGGAGTTGTGTCAACCCTGTTAGCAGTTGTAGTAAAATGTATGCAAGATGAGTGCTCTGCCTAAACATGCCATTTCAACTACAAGAAGAGCTCACTACTCAAACATGCAATTTACTATTATGTTGTTCTTTCCTCTATTCTATCAACTAAACCAATCATTGTCAAACCTTGTAGACAAGGTCACAAATGTTAGATCCAAATATCAAACCTTAGATCACTCAACATAACTTTGGCAATGAAATTTACTTCACTTCCACTTTGCTCTGCTCTACTTTTCATTCCACACTTGTACTACTTAAGCAATTACTTTTCCATGTCATACTTGATAAAGGAAAATGTCCTTCCTTTATACTGAGTCCTCAAAATAATTCCCTAAGTTGGCTGTTAGACCTTATCAATTAATTATTATAGGACCACTAAGAACATGTTACACTTAGTGATAACATAAATCTTCTTTCTTGAAACTTGAATAACTTTTCGTACATGTAATATTATGATGAGAAAACTTAGCCATGTCATCTTCAACATGTCTTCTTCATGTCCTCAACCTTAATTCTTAGAATAAAAAATTTGCTAATAGATATAACAAGTTTACTAGAACATGCCTCTTTAAACTCTATCTCTAAACAAACATCACCAAAACTTATGTAACTTCTTCCAGACTTATCATTTCTTATTCCAACATTAACTACATATGCTAGATACTTAGATGTATCTCCCATAACCTTAGATAGTTATAATTCTCAACTAGTCATCTGTATCAACTTGATCTTTCCACGGTTCTTCTATTAGATACCACAAAAAATTGCTATGTTGACATCAATGAAAAAATCAATCATGAATGTAACATATCTATAATGCTCCCCCATAGGAATATCATCAATATTCATGCTTGTAATAGGTTGACCCCTAACATAGCTCAATTTAGAAGAGTGAATTTTTTGGGTTGTTGGTTGCTAGTTTTTTTCCCTTAATAGGATTTCCACGTTAAAAATATCCATTTCAAAATGTGTGAATGAATTTGTTGCATGTTATTTCATGTTTCATTGTCTATTGTTGTATCTTGATATACATATTTAATTTCTCTAATACTCAATAAATAAAGTTAATGAAGTTAATAATTTACAAGTAATGATTAAGTTGGATATTATTGTGAAGTTTAATATTGTTATCAATATTTTGTATTGAAAGTATAAAGTGTTAAGTTGTTGAAAATTTATAAGGACCTAATGATGCAGAAGCATCCTTCGATAGTCTAAAATCTTGTATGCAGGAGCATTAAGCTTATATTTGTGGAGTTATGCTTTGTGTAGTTTGGATTGTGTTTGATACATATTGGGAAACCTTGTCTTAAGTGTGCATAAAGTTTGGAGTGATTGTCTTTAAGTTAGATCCATTTTGATGGTTGTTGGTAGCATGTTCGAGATTTAGTGGCAGACTTTGGAGATTATTTTTGTGATCTTCAATTCTAGGGAGTTGACATGTGCACTTTTGGATTTAAATTTTTGGATGGAAAATTTACTTATGTGTAATGGCTCATACTTTCATGTTGTCATTTTAGTTAGTTATGCATTGTAAACTTGGGGATTGTCCTAAGTATTTAGTTATTCATGTATTAAATATTTGTAGCAAATCCAACTTGTGGCTTGAGGGTTTATTTAATGTGAGTGTTTATTCAATTTCTATTATGCTAGGCTAACATGTGGCTTGGTTTAGTATAAGCAGGGGATCTTGTCTCATCTTGGAAAATGAGTGTGAATTTAGTTCAAAATGGAGTAGTTGAGAGGAGTGAAGTTTAACAGAGCTAGTAGCTAAGTGTGGGCTTGTAAACAAGAAGGTTTCTTGGTGGCTTGTGAGAATAATTTATTATTCTTCTTGGGATTTTCCACCATATTGTGGATTTGGGTTAGCTAGATTTTAGATCTTGTGAGGTCTTGTAGAACTGTTATTGCAATTACTTTGTATTTGGCCATAACTCATAAGGCCTTATAGTCAATAAATGTTGTATGCAAATCTTATGAGTCTACTATGAGAATTGGAATTATTTGGATCTAAATCTCTATGTTATTATTTATATTTTACTATGTGGTTAATTTTTGGGGGTTAGGAAATTTCCTTTGGAGATCCTTCTGCCTTCATTGCATTAAGTGGTATCACAATTATGTTGATCTTGTGAAGCTAGTTGATCTTGTGGAGCTGGTTGATCTTGTGGAGTTGGTTGATCTTTTAGATTTTTTCTTTGGGTTTCTAAAGATCTTGGAAGATTCCTCCAAGAAGATAGGACACTAGAAAAATTGTAGATCTTTGTGATGTTGTGGAGCCGAGGATTACATAGAATATTAGATCAAATTTCAAATCTAAGATGGAGCTGATGAAGAATGATATGGTTGTTGAGATCATGAGAGCTATAGTTGGTGTGCCTAGGAATGTGGGTAATGAAGATGGTTATGAAGAAACTTCTTAAGACTTTGAGTCTATTGGATCTAGTGGCAAAGACATAACTGAACCCATAGAGAGACTTGTTGAAGTCAGAGTTGGTTAGTTGGATAGATTCAGAGCTTAGTTGAAGTTGAAGAACAAGATGGATGTTTCTAATTTCTTAGGTACTTGAATCTTGAAGACTTGGTTGATTGGATTTATGAATTGGAAGACTAATTTGAGTTAGAGTATATTGGAGATCCACTCAGAGTGAGGTTGACACAAACTAAGTTGAAAGAAAATGCTACTTTATGGTGGAAATAATTACAAAGAGATAGGGAAGAGGGAGGTGAAATGAAGATCACTAGATGGAGATTGATGGTGAAAAAATTGAAGGCTAAGTTCATTCCTATTGATTGTGAACTTGAATTGTTTAAGAGGTCACAAAGTTTGAAGTAGACAGATTTGTCTATGAAAGATTATACTAAGGAGTTCTACAAGATGACTATTAGATTTGGGCATAGAGAACTTTCTAAGAAAAATGTGAATAGGTATATTGATGGTTTGAGATTCAATATCTAGGATAAGATTGGTATTATGAATATTTCTTTAGTTGAGGATGCTTATTAGTATGCTCTAAGGACAAAAGAAAAGTTCAAGAGAATACATCAAGCTAATTTTAGCAGGAAGGAAAAGAAAGAACACTTTGAGAAGGATAAATAGATTGTTGAAGATGAAAAAAAACATGTTGAGAAAAATTGAAGAAAACATTTTGTTGCATTTAAAGGTTATTATTTCAAATATGGTGAAGAAGGACATAAAGCTTTTGAGTGTCCCAATGTTGATAGGAAGGTTGGTGATTAAAGAGTTTTTATTGTGAATGAGAACATGGATCCCATAAATGATCCTGTAGGGGATAATTTTTTGATTTGAAGAGTGTTTATTAGTAAGATGACACTGCAACCTTGTCAAAGGAGGAATTTTTTCAAGACTCAATTTAAATTGACAAGAACAAATTTCCACAATCAAATAAAGTATGAAGATGCATATTCTGGATTTGATTGTGTGCCATATTTTTGCATCAATATTTTGAATCAAACTCTTTGATCCATCATCATGATATGAATAGATGGAGGAGAAAAAATGATTATGGCAAATCTATTGGTAAGTGCTAGAATGTGATTATGGATTGTGGTAGTTGTTAGAAACAATAGCCCACCAAGATAACTGGGGGGGGGGGGGATGAATAAGTTATCCAACAATAAAAACATCTATCTTCTTTAATTAATCTTAACCATTCAACCAAAGTAAAAAAAACCATAATAAAATGCACATAGACAATTACATCATATATGTTGACTAGGGAAACCCTTGATTAGAGGGAAACCCCCACTGGGAATGATGCTCACAAGATGATGTACTAATATAAATATTCCTTGTTAGAGGATGGACCCTATTAGGAGTCTATTAAAAAATTTAGTACATAGAGTCCTTGTTAGGAGACTTTGAATCCTTGTTAGGAGATTTTAACTCTGTTAGGAGTTGTGGTACAATATATCCAAGATGAGCCCACTGACCAAACATGCAATTTCAACTAAAAGAAGATCTCACCGATCAAAAATGTAATTTATTGTTATCTTCCTCTTTACTCTATCCTATCAACTAGACCAATCATTGTTAGACCTTGTAGACTAGGTCACAAACCTTAGATCCAAATATCAAACCTCAGATCACTCAATAAAACCTCATCAATGAAGTTTCCTTCACTTCCATACTACTCCTCTAAACTTTGCATTCCACACTCTCTACTACTTATCATCAATATAAATAATGTCATACTTGATAAAGGAAAATGTCCTTCCTTGATAGAAATTCTTTAAAACAATTCCCTAAGTTAGCTGTTAGACCTTCTCAATTAGTTATTATAGGACCACATTAAGAACATGTTACACTTAGCAATAACATTAATCTTTCACCTTGAAACTTGAATAATTTACCATACATGAAATATTATGATGAGAAAGATTAGCCATGTCATCACCAACACATATTCTCCATGTCCTCAACCTTGATCCTTAAAATATCAACTCTGCTAAGAGATATAACAAGTTTACCAGAACATGCCTCTGTAAACTCTATCTAGGAACAAACATCATCAAAACTTACATAAATTCTTCTATACTTATCCTTTCTTATTCTAACATTAACTGCATATACTAGATACTCAAAAGTATCTCTCATAACCTCAGATGGTTAGAATACTCAACTATCCATCCATACCAACTTGATCTTTTCACTATTCTTTTGTCAGATACCACAATAAACTGTTATGTTGACATAAATGATAAACTTAGTTATGAATATAACATATCATCATAGTAACATATCTACAATACTCCCCCATAGGAATATCATCAAAATTCATGATTCCAATCAAACTTCCAACAATCTCCCCCTTTGGCATTGATGACAACATAGATGGAAAAATTTATTTCCAAGAATACCAACAAAAGACTATTTAACTTTTCAAATCCTCTTTATCAATCATTCTCCCTGATCGATATACCTCAATGTACTTTTTGAAAAACTATCATTCCATGTTGTGCTTATACTGAACATATTGTACTCATGCTGAACATCTTCCTTAGCATAACATTTTTCATGCAATTTTCTCCCCCATTAACATCAATGTCAAAGGTTTTAGCAAATAACCTTACTGCATCAAACTCTACAACAACTAATTCTTACTAGCTTGAGTTTCAAAAGACACTATTCATAACAATATCCAACAAGAGTCGTAGATGACTCCATCCATCACAAATACTCTCTGATAGAGGAAAAATCAGCATTCAGTCTAGAAAACAATGGTACTATGTTACACTGGACTGATGTACTCTTATATCTTCTACTCTGATGTAGGAAGGGGCATAACTCCTAGCATACCTCGCAAATACTCAAAAATCTCTTTGGCAAGAGGATTAGCGAATATATCCGCATTCTTCTCTTTAGTGCTCACATACTTCAATTTGATTTCCTTTTCTGCAACTTTCTCTCCCAACATGTAATACTTAATGGAAATGTGCTTTGTCTTTGAATGCAATACTGGATTCTTAGACATGTTTATTGTGCTTATGTTGTCACAATGTATGACAATAGGTTCACTAATTTATATCCTTATGTCCTTTAGTATATGCTTCATCCAAATGACTTGATTGCAATTATTTGTTGCTGCAACATACTCTACTTTTGCTATACTTTGTGATGTACAATCCTAATTTTTACTTAACCAAGAAACCATTCTTCCTCCGAGAAAGAAGGCTCCACCACTGGTGCTTTTTCTGTCATCCATATTGCATGCCTAATCTACATTGGTATAAGAACTTAGAGTAAAATCATTAGATCTGTCATACCATAATCTAAACTCAAATTTTTCTTTCAGATATCTAAATATCCGTTTTACTGCTACATAATGTGCTTTGCTAGGATCAACCTAGAATCATGCAACAATTCCAATTGTATTTGCTATATCTAGCCTTGTGTGAGTTAGATATTGCAATCCATCGATCATAGATCTATTATTTTTTTGCTCAACAATAGGTGTCTCATTCTTTGTAGATAACTTGTGTCTAATTTCAACAGGTGTTTCAATGGGTTTGCATGTTTCCAAACCAAACCTTTTCAGTAAATCCTTCAAGTACTTATTCTAAGAAATAAAGATTTCTTCTTTATTCTAAACAATCTGCAATCCTAGGAAATATTTCATCTCTCCTATCATACTCATTCTAAATTCTTTCTTCATCTCCTCAAAAAACTTCTTACTTTCTTCATCATTTCCTCCAAATATGATATCACCAAAAAATATGACCAAAATCATTAAACCATCATCAATTTCTTTCCAATATAGATTATTGTTTGCCATACCTTTGCTATATCCAAGCTTTTTCAAATGTTTGTCCAACCTTGCATACTAGGTTTTGGGTCCTTGCTTTAATCCATACAATGCTTTCCTTAATCTACATACTATGTCCTCATCATCTACCAAAGGACATCCTTCAGGCTACTCAATTTATAACTCTTCTTCAAGTTTTCCATTCAGAAATGTTGACTTGACATCCATTTGATATACTTTGAATTTCTTCTGTGTTGCGTAGGCTAAGAATAATCTTACTACTTCTATTCTAGCCACTGGAGCATAAGTCTCCTCATAATCTATCCCTTTTTGGTGTGAGTAACCTTTACATACCAATCTTGCTTTATTTCTTACAACTTTGCCTTGTTCATTCATCTTGTTTTTGAATACCCATTTAGTTCCTATCACATTCTTATCTTCTTATCTGGGGACCAATTCCCATGTCTCATTTTTACTATTTGATCCAATTCCTCTTTCATGGCTTGTTTCTAATAATCATCTTTACATGCTTCATCTACATTCTTAGGCTCAACTTGAGATATCAAGCATAGTTCCTCATTTAATCTACTTCTTGTCATTACACCTTTATCTTTTCTTCTGATGATCTGCTCGAATGGGTGATTCTTTATCATATTCTTTCCTGAAATAGGAGTTGCTATCTCAGCTCTTGGCTCTACTAAAGGTTCCAAGCTTTGTTTCTACCTTGGTTCTCCTTCATTCTAAAAATCATTGTTAGTCTTAAGAAATACCTCATCATTCCTTGGCTTAGCGACAACATCATCATTTGAATTGTAATCAACTATTCTCTCTTGTATCCTGAATTTCTCATCAATTCTCACATTTGCACTTTCCATAATAGTTTTAGTTCTTTGATTATAACATCTATAAGCCTTTCTTTTCAATTAATAACTAAGAAACATACCTTCATCACTTCTAGCATCAAACTTACTGATATCATCATCTCTTTTGATATAACACTTACTTCCAAAAATTCTAAAATATTTAGCTGTAGGTGAGTGATAAAACCATAGTTCATAAGGGATCTTGTTTGTGTGTTTCCTAACTTGCACTCTATTCATAGTGTAGACTATTGTATTCACAACTTGTCTCCAAAATGTTTTCGATACATCATTCTCTACTAACATAGCTCTTGCAGCTTCTGTAATTGATTTGTTCCTTCTCTCTGCAATGTCATTCTATTCAGGGGTTCTCAGATTTGATATTTGTCTTTTTATTCCATTTTCTTCACAAAACATGTTAAACTCATTTGAAGTAAATTATCCTCCTCTATCTGATCTTAGACATTTGATCTTCATACCAAATTGATTCTCAACCCTATTCTTGAATATCTTAAACTTATCAAATGCCTCAAATTTCTCTTTAAGAAATGCAACCCACATCATTCTAGAAAAGTCATCAACTAGAATCATAAAATACATTTCACCATAGAATCCTTTAGTTTTTGTAGGACTGCTAAGATCTTTTAAGAATGTTAGCATATGTGAAATTGAATTTATAATTTCATGATTATTCTCAAATAAACTTTAACTAATTACGTAATTATAAATAAATATAAATATAAATATATATAATATTATACATATGTATATATATATATATATAATATTATACACCTATATATAATATTATACATATATATATAATATTATACATACATATATATATATATATATATAATATATATATATATATATATATCTCATTATTACTATTATTATATATATATATATATATAATATTATATACACATATATATTCGTGATCAGTTTATAATGTAATCAGTTCATATTGTTGATAGCACTCAATATTGTGATCTGGTGATAATACTATTATTACTCACATAGACCAGACTAGTATAGAAATACAGTCGACGACTTTTACAAACCCTTAAACTAGCCACAGGTATAAATCATGGGTTCCAACAAACATTAACTAATAGCTTTTTATCAACCATCGTGACCTGTCCTAGGAATGTTGGGATATATATAGGTTGATACGTTACTTTGCATCAGGTCCATTCACTACACCATTTCTCATACAGATATATATTATGATCTGCAGTGTGAGAGAGATCAATAACAATGGCAATCATAATTTCACACCTGCAGATCATAATACATAATCAAGATATTTTTTTTTTCAAGAAATTATCATGAATAAAATCTAGAATTTAATATCAGTATCTTAACATTTTCATTCCAAGATTAATAAAATTGAGATTTACAGCAATCAACTTTACAGTATACTATAAAAATTTACATGGTATCAGAGCCAAATTGGTAGAGAAATCTCAATTTTTTTTAAGGAAGAAATAATGGCAAATAACGTTAGGGTAGAAGATAGACTTGAAGTTGCATCAAATTTCTTCTCTTGGAAAACTCGTATCATCACGATTCTGGAAGAATTGGAACTTGAAGAATACATTGAAAAAGATATCCCAATACCTCAAGATGAAATTGAAAAACTCACCTAGAAAAGACGAAATAAAAAAGCAAGAAAAATCATTGTTGATTTAGTTAAAGATCACATTCTTCCTTCCATATCAGAGATGAAAAGTGCATATGAAGTATTCAAGACCATAAAAAATACATTTGAGATAAATAACTCAAGTAGACTAATCACCTTAAAATCCCAATTACTGAATACAAAAATGGAAAAAGGAGATTCAATTCACTCTTACTTTGAGAAAATCTTTGAAACAAAGAAACAATTATCTTCCATTGGAAACAAAATTGAAGATCAAGAACTCTCATTAATATCTCTAAGAGGGCTTCCAATATCTTGGGATACCTTCATATAAGTTGTAAGAAAACCCTCTATTCCTACTTTTGATCAATTGAAAAATGAATGCATAGCAGAAGAATCGAGGCTGATCTCTAGAGGGATCACTTCTAATCAAGAGGGAGAAAATCAGGCTCTTCACACTGTCTCAAACAAGAGAAAGAGGAAATTCAATAAAAGGAAATTCAATAATAATAATAATAATCAATTTAAGAAAGATCATTCACATGTTATGTGTTTTAAGTGTGAGAAAATAGGACACACATTTAGAAATTTTCTAGAAAGAGAAAAAATTCTAGCCTCCCTTGCTAAAACTGTTAGAAAGGTTAATCTTTCCTTGGATATATTAATTGGGATATTCCAAGGGTCCCTAAATGTAATTTTTCCTCTTGTACACATGTGGAGGACATGTCATTGTTTGTCCTTTATTCCACATGTAAGGACAACTCTTGTTTATTTCTTTATTTAGTTTATCCTCCTTAAGAGGATTGTGACACTTTGCACACACCTATTATGAATGTGGCATTCATAGAAATGGGAGTTACAAATGCAACTCCTTTCTCATCTCTATATAAGAGATGCTCCTCCTTCTTTCTTCTTCACTCTTATCACTTTGATGTTATTGTATTGAGCTATTTTGCTCCAACACTCTCTCTCTCTCTTCTCTAGGCATTTGCTTTCATTCATAATACTCACAAGGGGTTTTCTTTGCTTTCCCCTTATAAATCCTTGTCTCGATTGTTGAACCATATTGGTGTATGCTCTTGGATTTTGCTTATCTTATGGTAACATTGTTTCACACTTAACTTACTTGGATTGTTTCTCGTTCCTTGCTCAATATTATCATTTCTTACAAAAACAAAGGAAGATGAAAATCAACTATACTATTCCACACTTTCAAGTGAAGTAAATTCAAATAAAGAAGCTTGGATTGTAGATAGTGGTGCATCCCATCACATATCTAGATTCAGAGATATGTTTGATACATTTGGAACTCATATCATTGAAGGAGTTACTATTGGAGACAACTCTACCTATCCTGTAAAAGGCATTGGGACATGTTCTATAAAATTAAAGGATGGAACTACACTTAATCTTAAAGATGTCTTATTTGCACTAGGTATAAAAGGAACCTTATTTCTATCTCAAGTCTAACAGATGATGGATATCATGTCACCTTCAACAAAGACAAAGTACTATATTGGCATAATAACTAAAATATGAAAAATGCTATTATCATAGGATCCAAATTTGGAACATTATATAGATTAAGCAATATTCAAACTCAAGCTCTTAGTCTTGAAACATCCAATGTTAATAAATGGCATAGACGACTTGGGCACATTGGGTTTAGTTCACTTCCTAATTTAGATAAGATAACTTCTGGTACTCCTAAACTAGACTCATCTCATAGAGGAACTTGGAAAGGGTGTGCTCTAGGGAAAATCATAAAAAAACCTTTTCCCTCTAGTGAACATAAGTCAAAATCAGTTTTGGAACTAGTTCATTCAGACCTTTGTGGACCCATGCCCATGCCTTCTCTAGGAGGTTTCCTTTATTGCATATCCTTCATTGATGACTTTTCTAGAAAAACTTGGATCTATTTCTTGAAAGTCAAAGAATCAAATGAAGTTCTATCAAAATTCAAAACCTTCAGAGCATTAGTAGAGAATCAAACAAGTAAAAGGATTGAAAGATCAGACAATGAAGGAGAATATACATCTGACATCTTCAAAAGTTTTTGTAATTCTGTTGGGATTAAGAGGGAGTAAACAATACCTTATAATCCTCAACAAAATGGAGTCTTAGAAAGGAAAAATAGAACCATCATTGAAGCTACAAAAGCTATGTTACATGATCAGAATATGCATGTATCATTTTGGGTAGAAGCTTCTAAGACTGCAGTATACATTCTAAACAGATGTCCACATTCATTTCTAAAGAATACCACACTTGAAGAAGTCTTCTCAAGGATAAAACTAGACCTAAGTCATCTTAGAATATTTGGATGTCTAGTATACATTCACATACCCAAAGAAAAGAGGACTAAACTTGAGCCCTCTGGGAAGAGAGGCATATTTATAGGATATTGTGAAAATTCCAAGGGTTATAGAATTTACATTCCTGGACAAAGATCAGTTGAAATAAGTAGAGATGTAATTTTTAAAGAGTATTCTACCTTAAAAATTTCAACCGGCATAGAAGATGAACCAATCTTAGATGATGAGGAAATTAGACAAACTAAAAATTACAGGGAGCACACACCTGAAGAGAGAGAACTAGATATAACAAATGGGAAGAAAAGACCATTATGGGCAATGAAGATGCTTGAAGAAAACAATGTGGAACCAAATGAGATCTCAAAAGAAAATAAGAGGACTTGAAATCAATCATGTTATACTACTCTCATAACTAAGATAAAAAAACTCGAACCATCTATAGTTGAAGAAGCCCTAAAGTCACAAGAGTGGAAAGATGCCATGGTAGAAGAATACAATTCCATAATCCAAAATGATGTTTGGGATATTGTACCTAGGCCTAAAGAAAAAACAGTTGTATCCTCAAAATGGTTATACAAAATCTAATATGCTATTGATGGAAGTATTGAAAAATACAAAACTAGATTTGTTGCCTGAGGTTTCTCCCAGAAAGTTGGAATTGACTATGAAGAAACCTTTGCACCAGTAGCTCGTTACAATTCTATAAGAACAATTATTGCAATTGCAACATCAAAAGAATGGAAGATTCATCAAATGGATGTAAAAATTGCTTTCCTAAATGGGGTCATTAATGAAGAAGTCTACATAGAACAACCTAAAGGGTTCATCATAAAAGATAAAAATTTATATGTATGTAAACTCAAGAAAGTACTCTATGGTCTCAAACAGGCTCCTCGAGCCTGGTATGAAAGGATAGATAACTACCTTTCCAAACTTGGATACTCAAAAAATGAAGCTGATTTTGATCTATACTTCAAAACCATGAGTGATGGAATGGTAATACTTGTTCTCTATGTTGATAACTTGCTGATAATCGGTGATGATAAATTAATTTAAAAATGTAAGCAAGATTTGATAGCTGAATTTGAAATGAAAGATTTAGGGTTACTACACTACTTCTTGGGATTAGAAGTTAATAAAAAAGAAGACTACATTTTCTTACATCAAGGAAAGTACACTCAAGATATTTTGACCAAATTTGGAATGATGGATAGTAAGCCCTTATCTACTTCGATGGAGACAAACTTACATAAGCTAAAAGAAGAAGAATCAAAATCTAAGGATATTGATCCTACTCTCTTCAGACAAATAATTGGATCTCTTATGTACCTTGTAAATTCCAGACCTGACATATGCTATGCTACAAATGTTCTTAGTCATTTCATGTGTAAACCTAAGAAGATCCACCTTATGGCTGCAAAACATATATTAAGATATTTACGTGGATTTATTGGTTTTGGATTAAAATATGAAAAAGTTGAGATAAATTTGGAAGGATATACTGATTCAGATTGGGCAGGATGTTCCTCTAACTGCAAGAGCACTATAGGTTGTTGCTTTAGTCTTGTGTTAGCCATGATATCTTGGTTCAGCAAAAGACAACTAGTTGTTGCCTTAAGTTCTACTGAAGTTGAGTATGTAGTTGCTTCTATGGGAGCATGTGAAGCAGTTTGGTTAAGAAAAATTCTATTTGGGCTATTTGGAAAACCTCTAAAACCAACTGTGATCCATTGTGATAATCAAAGTTGTATCAAGCTATCAGAAAATCCAGTTTTCCACAATCGATCAAAGCATATTGAGACTCCTTATCACTACATAAGAGACATAGTCAGTAGAGATATCATTAAATTGAGTTACATCAATACAAATGAATAGAATGCTGATATTTTCACCAAACCTCTTGCGAAGTTGAAAATTGTGTACTTTTGAGAAAAACTTGGTATGATATTGTTGTAAATGCATCTATTATTCATGAATACAAATTAATTTTTTATTTTTTATTTATTTATTGCTTGCAAGCTTATATTGTGAAAAGTGATGACTTTTCTTGAGAAAGGTGATGCCTTTCATGTGTTCTGATCCTATGATAAAGTGACGACTTTATTTTAGTTGATCTAATTTCAAACAATGGTTGAAATTGTTGTTATCCTTCATGGATCTTTTGGGCAATAGCTGGATACCATGAAAACCCATTGTTTTGAAAGTTTGGGTTATCATTGTTCTTTGGGCTGGATTTTGCTAGACACTGATAACATTCATGGGTCTTTTTGGGCGATAGCCAGACACCATAA